>CM035228.1:21240687-21960355 GCA_020226215.1 Sindora glabra
AGTACATTTTCAAAATCATGGCTATATATTGCAAAATTTTATATTTAGCTTGAAAGTTATTTTCATATAAAATGTTTTAAAATAAATTTTTTATAATTAATATTAATTTTTATATAGGCTATTATTAATTGTAAATATTTTAATTTTTGATAAAAACTAGTTGAATAATTACTCAAGAGGTTTTAATTTTTTGAACAATTAGCTGAACAAATCTTTCACTTAAACTTATGGATATCTAATTATGAATTAATGTATTTAACGACTAAAATATAGATCTATATATTTTATAGATATCTAATTATGGATTAATGTATTTAACTATTAAAATATGTTGACCCATAATAAAAGGGCTTAATAGGATTTTATTTATATTATCGGAGTCTCCTCTCCGATCTTAAACTCTAACTTAATTCAATTATTGATTTATTCCACTGAGAATCACATACTCTAGGAGAAGAGAAAGATTTATATCTATGATATTCATTTAAATACTACCTCATTTAGAAAAATTAAATCAGCAATAGAAAGTTTATGATAGAGGTATGACTCTATATTCATTTATTATCTAGTGTCCTAAATTATATGTAAAATTTAAATTTAAATTTTTACATTTGAAACAGTTGGGAAGCCCTGCATTTTTTTTAAAAAAAAATTTGGTAATTTGAAATATATCAAACGTGGAAACCAAAAGAAAGGATCGCAATCGAAGACGATACAAAAGCTACACAGACAAGAAAAAGAAGCTATAGAAAACAAACACATCTAGCAATCTCTGCATTTATCAAGTAACTGAATTCATGGCACATTGATGCTAAGAAATGAAACAATGCACAGAATGAATAACTGACATTAAAAAGAAAGATTGCATACCTCAGATCATCACATCTTTGGGGAGTGAATGCAAACTTCACAGAAAAGGATCATCGCCCAAGGATTTTAGGCGCACTTTCACGGCCTTCGGATCCCGAAAATGTTGCAAGATATGAAGAAGATCCACTTCTTTGTCTCCAATCTCTACGGAGCCCATACGGTGATTCAGAAACTCACTCACTGATTCAAGAGCTTGTAATCCATCATAAACATGATCAACTTCCTCTTCAATAGGCACTCTGTCACTATTTATTTCATTTGTTGAAGCCGATCTACGCATATCCCCTAGATTCTAAAAACCATAATTTGTATAAAAAAAACTAAAAAACAAACATGAAGATTAAAATTACACCAATTAAATTTTTATATGAATCAAAATAGATTATTAATTGAAGTAATCAAAATAGTACAATTTGCATTTTAGGAATAATTTGGCAAAATTTAAACGAGTGATGTCAATTTTTAAGTCAGATAATGGCATACTTCCACTTCAACAAGACATTATGGAGTATAATATTAGTCCATTTTCTTATATGATGGGGCTTGGGAAACCTGATTAACTGCTATAACCAAAGATAATCACCGGTTCATGCGTTTTAACATTTTAGCACACGCTTGGACCAAAAATGAAGAAAAAAATAGCTTATTAGCACAAGCAGAGAGACGGTACAAGAACAACAACATAATCTCAACATCAATTGTAATTCAAGCACTAACAGTATATATGTGTTATAATTGAAGTATACAAAAAAATTTCCTTCCTATGCATAAATCAGACAAAACCTTTAATAAATATGAAAATTAGATGAAGTATTGAAGAATAACGTAAACTCAAAAATTTTCCTTTTGAAGGAAAGATAACTATAAGCTACATCAGGTTAAATTATTGTCCTTTTAACACTATGATCCAAGCCTCAACGTCATGTGACCCGTTAGTATCATTGGAGCCCCAGAATTTCCACCGCAACAATTATTTCTGGTGGTCGTATGTAGTTTCTCCCAGACAACTCCAGGACGTCCACAAGCTAGGAATTCAGTCTGGGACAGCAATTGATTCGTATCAAGCCAGAGTACTCTCAACATATTCCATTGCCTTCCTTTTCACAGATTCAATCCGTTCCTGATCACCTTGAGATTTTTCATACTCAAGGTACTTTTTAAATAGAAACTGCAAATCAAGACAACAGAGTACTCATGTAAGGACAACGGATAAAGAAAGGGGAAGGGGGTAAGAGGGAAGGAGAGGAAGACAGACCAAGAATCACATCATCAACAAACTACGGAACTATATGTACGAACCTTCATCTTTTTTGGTGGGAGGCTGAGGCTAATTGCCCTCTCAAACAGTGCACGAATTACATCAGCATCTTTAAGATGAATTTCCTGTCAAGCACACAAGAATGTTAGGTACATAACAATACTTGTAAACTAGGATACGAGGCAGAGACAAAGATATACTTGATCAAGATAAACACTCCACAAGTCTGTTCTCTTTGGGTATTCCCTTAGAATTCCTTCAAACAAGGATCGGCCCCGATCAGGAACCCCATCCTTAAATTCAAGAATTGCCGTCTGTGATATGAACTTAATATGCTTATGCTGGGGAAGGCTTAGCAAAGCACGATTAACAACAGCCTGAATCCCATCCTGATTTTCCTTCAACAGTTTTTGTATGCGTCTCAACCAAACCTTAATTTTGGAATAACATCAATCCCATATTAAATGACAGCCTACATAATAATAAGATTTTAGTTTGAAAATCACAGAATACCTTGCATGAATGCTTGAACTTCTTTGTCATTTTATTGATAAGCTCATCAACCAGATCATGTTGCTCAGTCCTCTCGTACATTCCCAAAAGGGCTAGATGTATTTTTTTGGGATCATTGTACTGCAATGCTCTATGGAATACTTTCATAACCGCCTCCTACAGACAGTAACCTAATTAAAAACACTCCATGCAACAATGTTCTTACAAGTGAAACTGCCAGTTCTGTACCTCTTTAGGGCTTCCATATTTATTTTCCAAATTTAAGTAGGCCTTCCAGATGTTGAGCTTCTCATTTTCTTCCCGGAAGTTTATAGTCCTCAAAGCCCTTCAAAATTTGGGATACAGGCAAGCAGGAAGATAAACGGAGTCAGAAGACGAGACATTCACATACAAGGAGTAGTAAGATGATTAAGGACTTTAAGGAATGATGCCAATGGTGATGTTAATGTAATTCCCACCACTACAATAAAAACCCTCTGTTTTCCGTCTTTAAAAAGTAGAAACAAGATGTTTCGATCAGAACTTACAAAACCCCAATGCTAGGGTCTAGAAATAACATCCCTCATAGTTTTCCCTCTTTCTCTCGCCAAAACAAAATTGCAAGGGATTTGATGCCTCAAGTCACCCTATAATATTCTGCTAAAAATAAAAAAGAAGCATGTAACTAAAAAACCTGCATTGCATGAACTATGCATTTGTCTTTGGGTGACATCCTCTTTACTGTTTCTTAGGGCTTGTTTGGTATAGTGATAAAATTATAATGACAAAAATAATTGATTATTGATAGATTTGATTGTATATCGTGATCTTATATTTGGCACAACTCTTGATAATAATTGATTATTTTGAGTGTAAATGCCTCTAGTGAAAGAAAAATCACAATCAAATGTTAAGTTATCTTGCTTATTCTTTAATCATAATTTTTCTTTCACTAGAAGTCTTTACACCAATTATCTTTCAAAAAAAGCAATCATCATTAAAAGTCATGCCATTAGTGAGAGAAAAATTATGATTATTACATACTACAATCAATCAATAATCAATGATTTTAATTGCTATACCAAACAAGTCCTTAATATGATAAAATAATCACAACAAGCAAGTGCCACTAGAACCCAAAAGTTCAAGCTATTAGATGGAGGCCCAAGAATGGTTCTATTACTTAGTATATAGTATACTCCCAGCTCTTTAGGCTCACTAATGGACAGAAAGAAGACATACTGAGAAGTATCACAATTACCATAATATTTCTCAGATTATGGTTGCGTGGATATCAACTCTAGCCCTTATGGTAGAAGAGGCTTTAATAGCATATCAAATGGACCCTAGAAGATTAAGTTGTGAGTAAAATGCCCAAGAGTGATTTTCTTACTTACATGGGCCAGCTTCTGATTAAATGTCAATTCTAGGTTCTTGAAATGGAAATTCAAACAAGCTATAAATGTCAACATCAGCAGGCTCACCCTTTAATGACAGCATTCATTATTATTTTGCATGATTTATTTCCCTCCTATCACTATTATCACATCTTAAGAAGAGGCCCTTTAAAATTCTCAGAGAATGAAAGAATACAAACTAATTGTTCCAGATCAATTTTGAATTTGATAAGGATTCAAAAATCAAGACAAACAAGACAATGAGATTGTAGGACCTATCTTAACAAATATGGATCAGATAGATCGAATAATAGGAAAATAAACCAACAATAGAGGTTTAGCTACAGACCTTTCAGCAATTGAGCGGGCTTTCTCGACCTCAGCCATAGAAATCATGAAATCCATGTATTTTATCCATGTGAAACTGCTATTAGGAGAGCTTCTGATCAGCTTTTCAAACTCATCAGCAGTCCTAGGTATATCCTGCTCCAGCAGTCTTTCCTCAGCAGCCCTTATTTCCCTCTCCCTGTACAGTAAAAAAAAAAAAGCTACTAATTAAGAATGCCCACCCTTGGGAATTGAACAAAGCAAAGCTCAAGCTATGAACATTTAACAACCTCTCTTCCTTTTCCTTTTTCTTTGCACGCCTCTTTTGCTTTTCATCTATGGTTCTTTCTTCATTTGCATGTTTCTGATTTTGACCATTGTTAATATTCACAGCAAACTCATCATAGTCATCAAGAGTGACTTCAAGCGGAGGAATGGATGCCCTTGCTTCTGCTTGCGAAAGGATTGAGCATTGATCATTTTCATCTTCAATATCCATATTTTCAGTTCCAAGTAAACTGATATTTGTCGAAGTTTTAGATGTGATTCTATCTGAAGCAGGTTCATCTGATCCTTTTTCTAAAGGTATTTCAAAAGTAGATTCATTGTTCATATAGGAATCCTTCATTCCCAGGGAAACTCTCTGTCTTTCTTCATCCAACTGATCATGAATGTTAAGAAAAATGCAAAGATGATCAGCTCACCAATCCTTACTGATAATGGACTCCTACCATAATATCTGACTTGATGAACAAATGGTTATCTCTAAAATAATTGCAACTTGCCAATTAAAACTAATAAGCTTTTGTATTCAGTTTACCTTCAATATTCTTGCATTTACTTTCTCTCCAGCTTTAAACTTCATTTCCATGTTGTCAATATGAACATCCGAAATCTCTGAGACATGGCATAAACCAACCTGGGCAATGAAAGAAAATAATCAGGTCATATCACAAAATTGAAGTTGCCTTAAGCATCACTTCCAAAGAGGATGCCTTTCAGACTTCTGAGCATTTATTGTTTTAAACAGAAGTAAAAACAGATTAAACATGCACAGTTTGGTTGGTGTTATAACCATTAGGTTGATCATCCATACCAAGAAAGGCCATGAAATTTAACCACGAAAATTATTTAGTATTCAAATTGTGAATGATATCAAAGCCGAAGCACTGAAGAAATAGATAACTTCTCCTTTTGGTGCAACCACAAGACATATCACAGGGACAGATGATAGCTTCAAAAGAAGTAGATTTACTGAAGTTGCTGCAAAAATTATGCATCGTGTGAAACTTACAATGTTTGTGTTGTCAATTTTGATGAATAAACCATATGGCTCCAACCGCTTAATCCTGCCAGATATAATATCTCCAACATGCAAATTACTCAAATCATTAATCTGAGATTTCAATCCACTGGCATG
This sequence comes from Sindora glabra, assembly GCA_020226215.1. Taxonomy (NCBI): domain Eukaryota; kingdom Viridiplantae; phylum Streptophyta; class Magnoliopsida; order Fabales; family Fabaceae; genus Sindora; species Sindora glabra. The sequence continues at coordinate 21,246,452 of CM035228.1, forward strand.
ACCTGATTTCTTCAATGTAACTTCAACACGGTTCGATAGAGGATCCACAGATAAAATCCTGAAGTCATTTGTCTTAGTTTATTTCTTCTTTGCAACTAAAGAAAAAAAAATGGGATGATCACTTACCTGCCACTCACAAGTTTTCCAACTGGGAATTCCTTCTCAGGATCTTTAACATATTCATCAGATAAATTGCACAGAAGAATTTTTGCATCAATCTTCCGTGAAAGCACAATGAAGCATCCTTTTGGAGTGACATTCTTAATGTACCCCTACATGACATTTCCAAATGAACATGATGCATCAGAAATCCATAGTTGGGAGAAAACAAAAGGCAAAGAATAGAAACATCCAGCTTTGCCTTGTGAAAATTCAGAACAGATACAAAAACAACAAAACTTGCTGTCAAACATCAACATAATCTAAGCACAAAATTTTATTTGACAATGTTGTTCAACATTATCAACAGAATGCCTCCATCATGAGCCAAACAAAATATTCAAAATTCTTAAATGTTGAAATAAGCATTACTCTTGTGAAGTTCAAAGCGAACACGAAAAACATCAGAGCTTACACTCATAACCTAAATACTGTAAGTATAAAACATTATTAAAGATTCCTCAAAAAGGAGTTTTATTTTCAAACGAGATCACAAGAAAACAATACAAGTGCCCAAAGAACTTAACCCAGTGTACTTTATTCAAAATGCCAAGCTAGGCAAGTGATATAAATACCATAACTAATAGTCAGTTTAAATGATCAAGATAACGTCCATTGATATGGTTGATGTTATAACTATTACAACCAAGGTTATTGAATTGGGAATCATATTGCAAATCAAAGAACCAATTTTAAGAATCATGAAATAGTAAGATTCATAAAATAACATAAATATAATATGATTTATGTTATATATAATAAAATGCAAGCATAAATAAAAAATTCAACAAAATATTGAGTCTGTTTGGTTTGTATTTTTAAAAACAGTTTTTAGTTGTTAAAAATAAAAGAACAAAAGAATCTGTTTGTTCAAGAGTTTTCCCTCTTCAGTTTTAAAAACTGTTTTCAAAACGTGTTTTAAAAACAAGAAAACAAGAACAACTTTAAGTTGTTTTTGTTTCCAAAACACACTTCATTAATGGTATTTATATAGTTCAAGATTGTTTTCAAAATAACTTACCAAACACTTTCTTATTTTGATTGTTTTTTAAAACTGTTTTTGAAACCTATTTTATAAAACTGTTTTCAAGAACAAAAAACAGAAAACACAAACAAACAGACTATTATTTCTCTAATAATATAAACTTAAAAAATTATGAATATGCAGCGTTAAAACACAGAAAGAATTAATTTTTATTAGAATATTAGAGGTTAGGATTAGGAAAGAATGTCATGGTGATGGAACTTCAAGACATATATATATATATATATATATATATATATATATATATATATATATATTGCATTTTAGGGTAAAAAGTCAATTTTTGTAACTGAGTCAGAATTTGTTAAAAGCTGATATGAGAGCATTTTCCCCCCATCTCTCTCTCTCTGAACCGACCCATCTCTTTATTTCTCACACATCAGTCCACTCCTTGTCCTTCTCTCTCTCTCTCTCTCTCTCACAGGAGAACCCCATCTCCATTGTCCTTGTTGCTGCATTTACTCCGACATCCATGTGCGGAGGAGCAAATTAAATCAAGTTCGATCTTGATCTCGCTATAAATTTTGCTTCCTAAGTCCAACTAATTTTGGCTCTGTTGCTTCGCCCAGTTCTTCTGTTTTACACATTCAGGTCACAAGAACTCGATCCAGTTCTGTTGAGATCAAGACACACATTTAACTGTAGCCTGCTGCAGAATTGACCAATATGGAGGTTGGATCGTTGGAACCAGGCAACGCACACAATTCCAAACTGACTCACACAATTCAGAGCACAATTCAAAAGCATAAACGATTCTGTTCATGATTCGAATCTATTTGGCAACGGATCAAATTGAATCATGCAAATCATGAATCATACATTCCAACTACCATGACTACAATTCATGACTTCATCTAACAAAATGATTGTAAGCATCTGGAATAGGAGAAGCTTATGCAAAGACAGGAGTTCAGAAAAGTGGTTATTAGGATAAGAAAGCAAGAAAAAAGTCAAGTACCTGCACAACCATATCAGGATGAAGATCCTCAATCTTCTCCACATATTTACTATTGGCGTACCTGAAATATACAGTATTAATATTACTATTTTCGCAATAATAAATTATGAAAAAAAAGCTAGGAGCACAGTAATGCCAAGAAACACATGTATGCAAAGTAAAGCCAAGTTTAAATACACTATGCTTTTTCAACATAAGATTAGAAGAACTGAAATAAACAAAAAGCTACATACTAAACCATTGTCAATCAATGAAACCTTTTGTGGACAGGTAAATTTGACAGTCAATAATAAAACCAACTATATTAGCTGTCGCCAAGATCCCCAAAGGACAGATGTCATTACTAGGTTTAAAATAATAAAATCAACACTACATCAAAAGCAAGGAAATTATACCTACCCTGATAGCAGCTAGTCAATAGACAGACTGACTTGCTTATTTACTGAAATTGTCTTTAAAATAATAAAATCAACACACAGAAGATTCTTTTGTATCCCCATTTAGTTGAATTGGCATTATAATAGAAATATCCACAAAACCGCACTAAACTGACCTACTGAAATTGTTTTTAAAGAGTCATTCTTTATGATGGAATGTTACAGAATGTCTTTAGGAGTCTTTCTATTTTCAAGGGATGGATTAAAAAGAGAATTGAAAATAAAAATGCAATCAAATAACTATATTTGCCAAGCCTAAAGATTTGGAAGAAGGCAAGCCCAGAGATAAAAAAGCCGACCAATAGTGATGTCATACCCTTACAAGGTGCTCAATAATTGCATTGAAGTAATAAGTATTAGTAAGGATGGTCAGCAAGTTTTGATATGTTATACACGTATATCAAGCTAATTATAAACAAGTAAACATAAAAATAAACAAAGTTTAAATGGATGAGTTTGATGTCCAATCCACATAAGGACAACAAATAATAATATGAAGCATAGACTTAATTCAGTATTCACCTGCTTCTGTGAACTTCATTTGAATTTTGAGAAAGCATATCATCTGAAGTGCATAATGACAAATCAATGTGAACAGTACCCATGACAGTACGGCTGACCTCAAGAACCAAACTTTTAACAAACTGTCCTTCATGATATCTAGAGACTGGATCATCCATCCATGTATGCACAAGTTCAGTGAAAGCCACCTTTCCATATGCATGGGGACCTATTTGGACATGCAACCCACTGACACCTGGAAGTATTTTTGAAATCCTTCCGCCTATTATATCTCCTTCATGGAGATAACTTGTTAGATCTTCATTTGTTTTACTCACATCTGAGTGATCATTAATGCTGCAAGGATGAGCAGAAAAGGATCGCAAAATCAACCGTAATAGCTTCTTATTCTGGTTAACACTCAGAACATAAGCAGAAATTGGCTTTCCCACACAAAATCGCTCTTGGAAATTCTCAAGCTCACCGGGTTCACTAGAAGTATCAAGAAAATGAAGTTGAGCTCTCACATTTCTAGATATTGTCAACCAGATCCATTCACCTTCCACCTTATACACATAACCAGATACACATTGTCCCCTTGAAAATTCAATATTCTCAGTGCCTCCTATTTCAGCAGAACCTAGATTGAATTTAAAAATTTGCAAATTAGAATGGGAGGTGTGAATGACAAATGCAACAACCAATATTATTATAAGCATGGAACGATGGTAAAAATAGATATAACTTTCTAGAATCCTTGTCAAGAGAAACAATGAAATAAAAAATGATTTACCATCCAAGTGGTCTAGATTTTGAACTCAGCACGCTCCCATTTAAGAATAAATAATTGCAATAAGGTACTATTTACTTTCAGTAAAAGGAGTTTGTAAACCTCTACGTTATTACAACACTAGCTTACACTTGAAGGAGAGAAATACAGTCAAAAAGAACATTCCTAGGTTTATAATGCAAAAGATAAACTGCAAGGCAAGACAAGCTAATTTTTAAAAACTAGAAGATAGTCATATATTGCTTTACCTGAAAGTATTTTTGGTCGGACTGATAGCTCCCACCAAGAACTCTTTCTGTTATCAGATTCATTAGGCTTTGCAATAATCCTAGCAGTCACTGTTTGCCCAATTTTAAAGCCATTGAATGGATTTTCCAGGACATTAACATCATGTAGCTGTCCAAAGGTAGAGAATTTAATTATTTAATTATCAATGAAAATTATACTAGAATAACTTAAATTCTATTATATTGAGGTCCGATGTTCAGATAAATTACCTCTGTTATGTGAATCCTGCCATGTTGACCAGCTCCAAACTTCAGTTTCAGTTCAAGAGGTTTGATTTCAGTAACCTGTACAACAAGGTCAACCAAGAAGAAACCATTGCACTCCCTTATTAGCCAAAAGAACAAGAACTGCCTCTATGTTCTATCTAGAGCATATAAAGACACAATTGATAAATTTATAACTAAGCTCACATGGTAAAATGTCAGCAAGCATTGTATTAACAACCCTTCTGGCACACACGTGACCAGGGAAACAGAATGCATACCTCTGCCTGAACCAGAGATCCCACGTCATAGTTGAACTTCTTCTTGGCTCTTTTTGAACTGGATGTCTCATTCACCTCATTCAGGAGAAAGAGTAATCTTCCCAACGTTTCAGGGCTCGGTAGAGCCATAACTGTGGCCATTACACTAAACAAATAAAAGACTTAAAAGTATAAGCCAAACTTCCAAGTGTCAACAAAAAACTAGGTATACGTATTATAATAAACTGTCCAAAATTCATGAAGGCAGCTTCTTTTTCCACACATCTGCCATTAGCAACATCACATAAGAAGCTAAATTTCAAGCTGTCCATTCAAAGAAATCAATTCATCTGCGGCAGTAACAATAAACAACAGATACTCATGTGATGTACATTTGAAATGCACACACCAAATGGTTTTAAGGATATAAAATAGCATAGAAAACATGAGAGGATAAAGGAGAGGTGAAGTATGAATAGAAACCCAAAAAGCATTTTTTCTACAAACAATGACAACAAGAAGAATTAAAACAAATTAGTAAACATTATGAAAAGATAGCTGATGAATTTTGATCAATGACACAGAAAATGTAAGACGAGTAAAGGTGAAGAAACAAATAAACAATATCAATTAAAAATTTTGCTTACCTCTGTCCATTTAGGAATCGCTTCCGAGGAAACCTTTGTGTGTTGTAATCAGATACTGATGCATATCCTATAGTGTAATTGTTAGCTGGGACAGACACAACCTGCTTTATAGACAATTTCAGCCAATGTGTTTCACATAAATGAAAGACATTTTCCAAAGCATAGGAATAAAAGCAGTGGAATCAAATACTTGCCAAGTAGTTCTCTTTCACAATTTCCACTATTGCATTTACGACCTGATGCACCACCAAATCCTTCAACACATCTTTCCTCCGTTTCTGCAATCAAGAAAACACATGGATTTGGTGAAAATAGAAAAAATAAATAAATTTCCGGATACAAAAGGGTTCATTAAACAATATGTAAGACTACAAATGCAACAGCCAAATCTGAAAAGATAGTTCCAAAACACGGATATTAGGATACCTCTGCCCTGTTCATCAGATAACAATGAAAGAAACAAATACAAATTAACACAATAAGAAATAGGCCCAACCTTTTTATTAGTACAACTTATTGAACTTCCTTCCTTGACTCTATTAATGAACTCTGGTCTTAAAGATAAATCAACAAGGCGTTCTGCCTTAGCAACATCAAGAACCACAGCTTCCACAACAGAGCCTCTCTCAACAACGGTGCCAGCTACTGAGGAATTATTTAGCAATGAACATTATTAGTTGCAAATAAGGAAAAAAAAATTAACCAACCAGCAAAACTTATATTAAATAAACAATAAGGAAGGGAAGAACTTACACTGATAATTTGTGATGAAACCAAAAACGTCACTGTACTTCTCAAAGCCTATAACAATTCCCACATCCTTAATATCCTCAACTTTTCCTCTCACGACTGTGCCAATGTTAAATGTTTCATCCCACTTTAAATTAGATCCATCAGATCCTGAATATTGCAACTGAGCAATCTGGACATAGAAAGGCACATAAGATTCAGAAGAATTACAAAAAGGGGGCATGTAGAATGGAGCAAGGGTCCCCAAGATGAAATAGAATAGAAAAGGATGGTATAGATCCAAAGAATAACAAAAATATGCATAAAACACACGACAGGAAATGAAAATTATTAATAAGGCAGAAATGGGAACGAAAATATGCATAAAACACAGGAAAAAAGCAAGAAATTTATTTAGAAATAGAACCAATGTTCTAAAAACCAGAATTAAATAAAAAATAAGAGTAATTCAAGATTTAATGGTTCAGCTAGGATCAAACCATACTTGAGCCAAAATTATAATACAAACTAAAAATTCTAATATATAACAATTGAAAATAATTAAATTATTTATGTATAAAAAATATGAAAATATTTCAAATATTATCAAATAATTTCAAATTATTATAACTTCATAATTGAAATTATCACAAGAAACTTAATATTGAACCCAATTTTCTTGTTATATGTGTTTCATTTATACAAGCAAGATAATTTTTTACTATACGAGACTTTGAACTTTGAATATGTACATAATATCAAGCAAAAATAATGTTAATTTTGTAAATAATAATAAATTTATTTAAAAAAAAAAAAACTAGAGGTATCAAAATAGATTGAGTTTAACGGATTAGCCTGAGACTAATATAGTTTTGCTTGAATTAGGACTAGAACTAATATGGAAAACAATAATAGGAGCTCGACTTGGTAAGAAACTGAGATTAATTAGCCCAACTTGATAGAGGATTAGAATTAGTAAATATTAGGCCATTGGATTATTGGATTAATCCATTAACCTGCTAATAGTAAATAGTAAATAATTTATTATTATATATTTAATTTATATATATTAAAATAATAATTTGTGTATTAAAATTATACTTTAATATATATAATATTAAAATTATATTAAATATTTTCTAATATTAAAATTAATAAATTTATATATTTAGTATTATCAATATATATTATATAAGTTTATCAAAATAAATAATTATATTAAAATTTGAATTAGTACTTTTATATTAAAATCTTGAATTATTTAAAAAAATTTAAAAATTGATATTAATTTTAAATATATTATATACATATATATAATAAAATATATTATTATTTATTTTTTATTATTATATATAAATTATTATAATTATGACTTGATCAATATATATTTAATAATATATATAATATAAAATTCTTGATCAATATAAAATTCAAATTATTTTATTAAATGTATATATTATTAAATACAAATTCACGCATTTACTAGATTTTAATAATATATATTTATTTTCATATATAATACATGTGACTCATTCACATAGATAATAAAATTTTAAGTGATAATAATAAAATATAATTATATTTAATAATAATAAAGTTCAATTAATTAATGATGTAAAATTAATAATAAACAAACAACTAATATAATAATAATAATAATAAAATGTAACAAAATATAAAACTCATCTGATAAATATCGATCTAGGATGGAGACTAATACTGTAATAGCTTGATCTAGACCTAGCCTAGTGACCTAACCGTGAAAAAAATAATCTAACCTGAAACTGGCCCAACTTACAGTTTTTGCTCATTGAGTTAGCCTATTTTAACAAGTCTAAAAATAACCGATTGAAGTGTGGAAACTAAAATCAATTCACATGGTTTGATTGGTTTGTAATCAATTCATCGGTTTTCTAATTGATGTTTGTTAAGGCCAGTTTTAAGAGTTAACCAGACCAATGACATGACTAGTTCATAATTTTTCCAGTTCAACCGGCCAATCCAGTCTAATTTTTAAAACATTGAGCAGAACAGTTACATAACCAAAGGACTAAATGTCCTCCAATGAAACCTCCAAAAAAACGAAGACCAGACAAGGAAAATCTGAAAACACAATTTAGAAGAGATCAACAGTCTGTCTGCATGCCCACCAAAAAATTCCCTTTAAAAGAACCATTAGCGATATGCATCACCTTATCCCACAAAAGAGGCAGAAGAAGAAATTGACAACTGAGTACTCCATTTTTTTTTTTTCTAGCCAAAAATACCATACGATGGCATAAATAGCATCAACATCAGAGAGTTCTACCCTTTTCGCTCCCCCAAAAACCATTACCCTTGCAGGTAAGAAATCACTTCAAATTTTCAGTACAGATGAAACATTTTACAGAAATACTGTAAAGTATACACCCCAAATATTGCGCGGATACGGAGCCAAAGAAAAAGATGGATACAGGCCTCAAAAAGTACAAACTACAAACTAGAATTTTTAGAGCTGTATAAAAGAGTTACAAACAACACATTGATATGGAAGTGCAAAGTATGCCTAAATTTTTATTTACTATTTTTTTATAGAAAAAGAATTTTTATTAAAAGAAGGAGAAACATACAAAATAAAGGGGACAAGAAGTCGTCAAAACAGATGGAGAAAACCTATACTAAAGAAACCAGCCTATCAACGATCTACGATTGACTTCCAATTCTTTCAAAAATTTGTCAAACTTATCCCTTGAAACAAACTATGAGCTTCAAGACAAAGTGAGCTAACAAACAAAATCTTATCCTGCACCAACACTATCAAATGATATAGTTATTTAAAAGTTCTATCAAATCTTTTCAACCGTAAGCACCATAAAACAGCAAGTCTTGCAATGTCTCATAAAGCTCTCTTTTCCTTATTGCTCCCCAAAACATAGTATCTAGTAGTTAGGAAGCTATCCAAAGTAGCTGGGCAAACCCACGATATTCCAAACAAGGAAAAAAGCTTATTTCATTAATTGCCAAGCCATCTCATAATGCAAAAAACAAACGGCTATTAGTCTTTGAATTTTTAGATCATAATAAACACATATCCAGCAATAAAGCTTTATGAGGCAAGTGCACACCCAAATTATAATAACAAACTTAAATATAGAAGCTTCATTTACTCAACGCTCATGCATGCAATGAAGAAGGCATAGGTAACTAATCTTAAAATGATAAGAATGTATGACTAAGCACAATTGATATCAAAATAGTACTCAATTTCTGTTTGTACCTTTTCCTCCATAACAAAATAATCTTGAATAAATGAAGCATCTGTTGAAGAGCATGAGGTTTGCTTTAGAGAGAGCGAGATTCTACTAGTTTCACTGCTAAACTGAGAAGGAAACAAACAGCACTTTATGTTAAACCATGCCAAACTTCTAAAATTCCAAATTTCAAGTCTCAAAACGACATACTAACATTGGATATGTTACTGCGAACAGATTGTCCAATGTAATAGGCTTCCAGAAGATTGCATTTTTTATCATCCGTTGCCTGTTAAAAAGAAAAAAAAAGCAAGATAACAGGATTATATAATAAATGGCAAGCACAATTAAGTTGCCTAATTCTTTGGAAGTAGAAAAACAAAACATGATGCCAAGAAAATTAAAAATAAAAAAAAGGGAGAGAGAGAACTATGGAAAAAAGAATCACCTTATTTCTTGGAGAAAAACCAGTCAAATGACCGAGGAAACGTACAAAGCATCCTGTCTCAATTAAGTTACATATATAACCCTGCTTTCAGACAGAACTTGTTCAGTTACAGCAGAAACATTCAACAGCAATTTCACCGGGCGTGCAGAAAGTTTCCAGAGAAAAATGAAAAGGGCCTACAATGTATCTATCTATCAATAAAAAAGAGAATAGAGTTTATATCCATTAAGGCCATCACTTACATGAACAACTGTGTTCGGATGAATCTGACTAATATCTGCAGGAATATGCTGAGCAGATTTAACAAGTGAACTCTTGGCAGATAGAATCAGATTGTTTCCATTGATATCTGCATTAGTTAAAATGAAACTTCAAATTAATCTCAACTGTTCATATATGTTGCCAACTTTATATTGACTGAAAGAAAGATATATCAAAATGAAAATATCAATTTGTAATTGCAACAGCATTTAATCTATCTTTCCACTTATAAATATGTTTTGTCAAAACAGAAAACTTTCCAATTTATAAGCCTTTTTTGCCAATGTGAGCACCATTAATCAGTGACTGTTAGTAACTTTAATAATAAGGATGAGCAAGTGTAATTTCTGTTTTAGGAATTCTATTAATTTCTGCAAGGGCCCAAACATGCAACACTACATATAAATATAAAAACTTGTTAGCAAGTATGTCCATATCCTCAGAATGTCCCACTACATTTAAAATTATGTGAAAGGGTCTAAATTCTCATTTTCAATGACCAGCAAAACTTGATGCCTCCTCAATCCTTAGCTATACACACTAGAGAAAAAAAAAATGCAGAGTTAGTTCTTGAAAGGTATATTGTTATCAAAAAGCATTACTTTAACAGCCTTTCCCAGGAATCCACAATTTAAATATTAATGTACCACAATTTTTTATAGTAATAGAAATAGAAAATATTATTAAAGGAGAAAGAGTACATGAGAAAAGGATAAGCAATCCTCAAAAGAAGGAAAGTAGGCTAAAAACTACAAGATAATAAAACCAAGAAAACCACAGAATGAAAGATCTACATCATGACAAGAAACCTAACAGCATAAGTTAAGGTAAATGAAAGGGAGAGGAAATAGGAACTGAGGTAGGATGAGCAATCTTTTTTCAACATAGTGGAGGCGGAAGGCTGGATAGAATGACAGCATGCAATATTTCTTACCTAGAACCAGTAGTTGATCAAATTTATATCCCGGCTTCAAGAATGACTTCATCAAGGTACCTTGCCCTGCATAACAAGTGTTTATAATCAGCATATTCATTAAAATGGAGCAATGGGAATTGGGAAATCATATAACAAAGAAAGAAAGTTCTACCATGACGATCAGCCAAGTGCTCCACAGATATTTTACCCCTTGAGAAACCGCCACCATTCACATAAACTACTACAGAATTAGATGTAATTCTGTCAACAACCCCTGAGACAATGCATCCCAACTTAACCATATCATCTTCAGAAACCCTGTCATGGAATCATCACACTGAATTAGAAAAATTAAAAACAAACGTACAATAACAAATCTCTTGCTAGTACATTCTAATCACAGCCTACTACATGAATCAGCACACAGCTTCTAATCAAACTAGAAAGCCAAGTACAAGGGGGGATGTTTATAAATTCTTTACTCAACTAAAAAGCCATTTTAGCAATGATATCCAGACACAGCATCCTCAAATGGCAGGCAAGAGAAGTGTACCTCACAGGCTTTATTGTGAAACTAAGGTTTATCCTCCGTGAAGCAGGAAGGGAGCTTATTACACGACATTTCACAACTTGTCCAACACTATACATAGTAACAGGATCAACTCCTGGTTCTAACCCAAGTTCAGATCTGAAATGAATACAAAAAACAATAAATAAGGCAACCAAGTACTAATTAAAAATATAAAATGAAACAGTCAAGGAACTATATGTGCAGTATGTTAACAATATGTTATTTACAAACAAATCTATATCTATATAGAAAACTAAAATATAACACCCAGACACAGATGATCTGTTACAAACAGACAGAGCACATAGGGGTTTACGTCACATTTTGTGTGATTTGTTCCCGAAGCACTATGACCAGCAGCCCCAAACTCTTCAATGTGAGATGGGAGGATGTCTGCCACACTAGGAAAAAATGAACTACCCTCTTTCAAGGTTCTGAGAGGAAGTAGGCTGCAAAAGGTTTTGTGAAACTGAAATTTTGCACTTTTAGTGTATGCTGTAGGGGAGTATAACATGCTAGGATTTTATACCCACAATCTCAGCCATCACATTTTCCAGACAGACGTGTTACATGTTTCCTTGTTGTAAGGGTGCACAGCATTTTCTCAAAGTTTTCGAAAAGGATATTTCAGTTTCTTTTCTCAAGTTAATTTAAAAAGTTGAAGTCTTTTTCTCCCCTAACAGAAGAATTCATAAGTACAGAATTGAAGAGAAAGGTATTGCTCAATTATAGCCAAAAAACACAGTAAAACAAAAGAGAGAGGATAGTTAAAAAAGGTACGCAATTTTAGAGAGCACTAGCAACTGCCGCTAGGAAGCCAAACCAACAAAAGTTTACTTATTTAGTAAAAGGCCTAAGGTCATGTTATTGATCATTTTTTTTTTTTTGGGGGGGGGGGGGGATTGGAGGAAGACATGGTTCTTACTTAATAGTTCCAAGATGAATAATATACAAACAGTATCTTTTAGGCAATAAAGTTCCCATTACTGAGATGAGCTGAATGACTTCAGCAAACATAAAAATAAATAAATAAATTCGACTGTGAGGCTGGGAATATGTAAAATTGAAGAATCAGAGACTAGCCTGGGAGCAAATCCTTGAACTCCATTGTAAAATCGTACAAAGCACCCATGAATTTCAATCTTTGTTATCCATCCATGAGTGACCAATCCATCAGTCGCATCCACATACGAACTAATAATCCCAAGTTTTGATTTCACCTGAAAAAAAATATATATATTTGAATGTAGGCTTCAGAAAAAAGATGATGTAAGGGCACAGCAAAAACTTGTGGCAATGACTACACTTAAATTGGTTTTCATCAATGTAGTAGCTCAAAATTGTAGTAACAGATCACTCAACCCCTTCCCCTAAACTGCACTGCATGTTTTACAAACTCTAGTAACAGGTCACTGAATAAATGTAGCACATGAAAACCTGTGCTAACAACGAGTGTCTATACAATGCTATTTCACTCAACCCCTTCCACTACACTGCACTGCATGTTTTACAAACTAAAAATTGAATAACAGATCAAAGAAAATCTGAAGTAATAAAAATTTGAAGCTAAGCATTCACTTTCACTGCAAATAGCAGACATAGAACATGCTTCAACATAGGGATGAGGGGAAAAGGAGGTTTAAAAAAAATTATATACAGCCCTAGTCAAGGCAAAAACGAAATGTGTTTACTTAAAAAAAAAAAAGAAGGGGCAATTTGAGAACTTGTTTCAGAATTTGTTTTTAAAACTGTAATATCAAATGTGTAACTTCCAGAGAAATAGAAACAACTTTTAGGTGTTTTGTTCACTTGTTCTCTCATTCTTAATATCAATTCTATAATTAAATGAGATATTTCCTTATTTGCAACAGCAACAATCCTCTATTCTTTATTTCCCTTCAATTCAAAAACAGTTTTTTTTTTTGGGGGGGGAACAGTTTTTGAAAACACAAAAATAAAATTATATCCGAACACACCCACAGTTTTTAAGAACAGATTTTAAAAAGAGTTTGCCAAACAGGAGCTTCTATTTTTAAAAACAAAAAAACAGAACTGTTTTTAAACTTAGTAAACAAACAGACCCAAAGAGTCTAGGAAAGCAACGTACAAGGGTTTTCTTGTGTGTAACTGTAATTCTTTTTGACTTGACACCAAGCACACGAAATACTAATTCAGCTCCCACCTGCACCATAATCCAGGCAGAGTTTAGGAGAATAAAATATAACATAAATAAAAAACACAACCTTTTACAAAATGACAGACAGAACCAAAAAAAAAATCAGAAGCACAAGAAAACCATCATATAAGAGAACCTTGAATTTCTTCCCAGGTTTTGCAATTTCAAATTCAGACATGTGTCTAAGAGGACAAAGTGCCTTCAGACCACCAGGAATTTGCACAATGGCACCAAAGCTATCAACAGAAAGAATCTTAGCTTTCACCACCATTCCAGGCTTGACATCGGAATGAGTAAACACTTCCCCTTCAAAAGCACTGGCCTGGTTGATAGAGAACCATAATGGCATCCACATTAATACCCAAAAAAGTCTACATCATTCAGGTTAACATCACATTTAAAATAATACTAATATTTTTGTTTTATAGAACAAGAAAAGTTTATTAAAAGGAAAAAAATACAGAAGACAGAGGACAAGAAGTCCTCACATGAAAGAGAAAAGCTAAAAGATATAAAAGTCCAAATACTAGAGGCAAAATCAAACAGAATAGAGGAAAAACCTAAAATGCAATTAACATATTCAATTCCAAACGTTTATTGTCTTCTAGAAAATGAAAGCAGAAGGACAACCTTGAGAATTCCTGTAGCAATTCCTTCCAAATGCCTTAGCCCAAGAATTCGAACTCGAACATTATTTCCTTCCTTGTACTTCTTCTCAACCTTTTGGATCTCCTCTTCAGGAATATCAGATATCTGTCAACAAGAGTTTTAATTACCATTCAAACAAAACAAGGTCTGCTTCTGCATTAGTAAGACTGGTTGAGCAACTCAGTTGCAACATGAACTTACACTGACATATGCCGGAGTTGACTCTGGAATGGAAGGAACTTCAAGCAACAATCCCTGTCCTTTATCCACCCTTACAACTTTTGAGTCATCATATATATCTCCAATTTTAACATGCTACATAAAGATGATAACATGAGTTTATGACATAGTACATACAATAATCAAACTTATATCAAGAGAATAACACCTTAAACAAGCTCTATCTCTCTCTGTTGTTAGAAAGAGGGGAAAGAGAGAAGACAAGAGACAGAGATAGACACATGTTTATTGTTTGTTTTTAACATTTGTTCAATCAAAAATTTTTTAAAGAGAATTATCTTAATACTTGATATTTTCCTTCTTATCTTTCGTTCTTCAGAACTACATTTAAATTGACCATGATTGGAAACAATAAACAATATATGAAACAAACATGGAAATGATAGAAAAGATATAAATTAAAAAAAAAAAAAAAACAACAACAACAACCAGATTGAATATTGATTACAAGAGAAGGGAAAAAATGAAAACATCCTGCAAAACTCATCCCACAGGGTGAAACATACCAGAAGTGAGTACTGAACAGCAGAAATTTTATAGATTCACTTACAGAAGGAGGGGCCTTGTTCTGAACAAGATGTGGATTTAGGGTCAAACCAACTGCCCTACTAGATGGATCAATAAATAATATCCGAGCAATAACCTAAATCACATATATAATGCTTAGTGAAATTAAAGAGCTGACAGTTTATTTAGTGAAATATCTTTATGACATATAGAAGAAAACTAGAATATGCCACAAACACAAGCTGTAACTTGATTTGATACATGCATTCCTCAAAATGATATATATGTTTGATTGCAATCTAGAACTAAAATCTGATAGCGTAAGAGCAGTGACAGCACAATTAAGGTGTTGGGAAGAAAACAGAATGAAATTTTTCAAAGGAAACTAATGCAAATTACAGGAGCTACAATACACTTGTAATTTCAAATCTTTCTCCCAGTACTTTGTTTTGCTTCTCTCGGATATATTTTATGAAAGTAAATTTTCAGATTATATTTCGCAATGTAGTTAACATAATGAAGAGATAATATCAAAGTGCTTTAAAACTGCAAGTAACTTCAAATGGATAGCATAGCTTTTGTGCTGATTAAATTCCCTACTATAGTTGGAGTCATTAGCCAAGGAGGAGATGCCAAAAAATTTCCCCTCATACAAATTTATGACCATGCAACAATGTTTAAGTTCTATTCAACAACTTGCAAGCAAACAACAGCATCAAGAAAAAATAGTAATTCAGAATGAGTACAACACGAGATGGAAAGTTGCACCATAGAAACATGAAATGATGAAATGCAAAAGTACCTTCTGGGATTCACTATAATTATCCTTCCACTTTGTTGTTGGATAGATATTTTGCAAATGAAACAGATCAACCTACAATGATTAAGTGGATTGCAACAATCACATAAATAAAAAAAAAAATATACATTGGATCAGGAGAGTAAATTTCTTTATTCTATCAGTCATATGTTACTATCGTGACAAATGCATAATACGCTTACAGTTCCTGTGAAGTATGTGAGAAAGGATAGCATAACACCATTTTCAAGGATTGACTTCACACGAGCATTAACCAACATTCCCGGAACAAGAAGATCAATAGACATACCCTTGAGATCCTTTGTCTATATAAAGTTCACAAAGAAAAAGTCCGATCAGAAACAAAACCACAAAATAGGACAGAAAGAATATAAGAGTAGATTAAGAGGAAGCACACCACACATCTGGAAACTGTAACAGGGTCAGAACTCATGTGAACAACTTTACGAACTTTATCGATGTTCCTAACCACCCCCTCCACAAGCTGCCCAATTTTCAGTTCATGGCTGGGGCCTTCTGCAGACATTCAAAAGAGAGGGTTGTTTCTTTTGGATTATGGAAGAGAAGATGAAGCAACAAGAGTGCATAGTAGTAGACAGATGTTACCTTCCTGGCTATTTTTTGGTAAAAATCCCATAAAAGATGGCAGACCAAAATGAAGAATATAGCCATGATCTTCAACACTTTTCACATATGCTGCAAGGATCTGTATATAGAACGAAAAAAAAGAAAAAAATACAACTTAAACACACTAAGCTATATGATCTTTGAGGAGCTCTGAATGTAGGACATCAATAGTTAAGAAAACTATCCATCATATGAAGAGAACTATTCTGGCATCAATGGATCAAAACAGAGAATATATAAAGCATCAATGAGTAACCTTCCACATTCGATGCATAGTTCTTTAGTACAGCTACACACATCATCAATGCAAAGATTTTAAGAGAAAAATATCATCAAATAAAAGTACAAGTATATAAAACTGGACCCCTCTATTGGAATAAAGCTTGGTTGTAGTTCTGTTTGTTTGTTTCATTATCTATTTCCAGAAGTTGTAATTTGGAATTTTCTTCCAAACTTAAAGACGGATTCTAATTCCTCTGATAAGGCCATGAAAAAAACTTCAAAGTTCTTTTTGAGGGGGACTATTTCATTTGGAATAGAACAGCATTCAAGATGATTTTTTTTTTTGGGGGGCCTAACACAAAGCTCTTTCTCCTTATATATTGCATTATTCACTGGTCTAGTTCAGAAAGAAATGTCTAAAAGAATGTTACAATTAATATCACCAAAAAATTTAATGAACCAAAATCTAGTACCACAAACTGAAGCTCTTGTTCACAAACACTTCTATACATTTTTTAAATAAAAACTAGACATACCATCCCTTCCTGAACAGCTTCCAAGGTAAAGCTCTTGTGCAACAGAGAAAGATGTAAAGAAAGCCAAATTTTTCGTTTTCCTTTCTCTTTCTTGTCATCATCCATCCGCAATACAACACAAGAAACCCGCTGGCCAACACAAAATCCACTAAAAGGGAAATTTTCCCCAACCTGATGAGGGAGAGAAAAAGATATGAGCTAGAATTCTTGGGACAGGAAGATGGGAAATAAAAAATGAGACTAACAAAGGAACAGTACAAGCCCATATATACTCAATGGAAATAATAATGGAAAATAGTATTTAACTAACAAGGGAAAGCAGGTCAGGAGAAGAAGTGGCAGAGAAATAGGGACCACAAAAGAAAAGATTACCAATACCTCAATTTCATCATTGAAAATAGGATCCAAGGCATCTGAAGCATGAACTATTCCACGTAAACCCCCTGGTAGACTTACTACGAGATCTTTGTCATTCACTTCAGCGACAAGTCCCCAAAGCTTCATTCCAGGGGATATATTCTAGCATAATTATGAAAAACTAAATTAATTAGCATCAACAAAATCTAATAATGGACATCTCTGGTGTGATGGAATGAGTAAATTATTAGTAAACAAATACAAGGATACAGATTAAGGCCCAAGTAATATCAAAAAGCAAGATTTGAACATCTAATAAAAATCAAATGTATGATACAATAAAAGAATAACAAATTTTAAATGTTTGAGGTAATTCAGTTCCTTAATACATAAATTAAAACTCAACCTGTAACCCTCTCAACGGAGAAATAAACAGAAGCATTTTGCAGTTCTAATCCTCTTCAAAGATATAATCACACCCTACCTTCAATGTAATCTTATTTGCATATCTTGGCAATTTTCCGGTGATACCATCACCAGAAAGTAACCCAAAATCATCGGCTGGTTCATGACTCTTCCTTGGCCTATTTTTACCCTTCTTCTTACTCGAGTGATCCTCTGCCCGGTACTCCTCATAAATTTCTTCATTATGCAATTCTCTACATCTCCTCAGGGTCAGAGAACTTTCTCCGCCTGAAAAATCCATCATAAATATGAGAATATGGACATCAAAAAAAGAAATCAAAGTAAAAAAAGTATGCCAGGAACTCCTGCCGGTCTCCACCTGAAAACAGAAAACATATTAAAAAGAGTTCCTTTTCTTATGCCAGAGCTGCTTAGCAAATACAGTAATCCAACCACAACTTGTGAACTATAGAATTTACACAGTCCCATATATGTATATATTCCTTGCATTGTAAACCAATCACAAGAATGCAAATTTAGGCAAAATAAAAATAACAACGTTGGCAAACCTCTGGGAAAATCCGGGACCTCATCTTCATGCTGTAGAGCTAATCCTTCAGACTTCACAGCATTGTTAAGTCGGCTCATTGATTTGGAGATTTTTTTGGAGGATTTGTGGACCTTGTGGTTATCTCTGGACTTATTTTTCTGGGGTTTTCCAAGATGTGGCGCCATGTTTTCTACGCTTTATGTTATAGTTGAAAGTTGGAGTAACCGAGCACGCCGTTGTATTCAGTTAGGAAGAAGAGGTTTAAATGGGAAGACAAGGTTTTACTATGATGGGAAGACAGTCCTTGAGGGAGCTGTATTCTGATGGAAAGACGGAGGGTTTGAGGGTTTTAGAGTGGCGCCACTGATGAATTAGATTGTGTCATAGGGATCGGCTTGAATCATCCGGGTTTTATACTAAATATATAAGTTTTTTCGACAAATTTTCCATAATCCATATAGATTAAGAGTGCAAATCGAGAATAATAAAAATAATAAAGTTATATTTTAAAATAATAATAAAATTATAGATTAAATTTGATCGTACTCAAATAATGAATTCAAAAATAATGCCGTTAAAATAATAATAATAATAAATTAATAGCTTAAGAATTAATAGAGGAATGTGATTTTTTTTTATTTATAACACGCATAGATGGGATTTTTTAAAAAATTTTGAGATCTTTTATAAATCTAAATTCTAGGATTAATTAGACTTGTATTTGTGTAAGGCACATGGATAACAACAAAGTTTAAATGAGGTTCCTTAAATGTATGCAATAAGATACTAAGGTTGTTCATTCATCTAGGTTGTAACATATATATTAATTATTGATAATTTTAATTTAATAATTATTGATATTATAATGACAATAAAATAATTAAATTAATACACATGTTACAATATAAATGGAGCATCCTATGATAAGTGTTATACCCCTAGAGTTTTTATTTTAATTATTTATTAGTAATTTTGTATACATATTGACAAATAAGATAATCATAGATACGTTTAGGGCAAGTAGTTATTTAAAGAAAATAGAATTTTATTATAATAAAGATGGAATTAAATTAAATATCAATTAATATAAAATTATAATTAAGTAGAATTGTTTGGAGGAGATTTAAGAGTTAACTTTTCAATTTTTCCCTTAGTTGTAATGATGATTAACAAATTATCTTTGTTCTCTTTAAATCATCCAACTCACCATTTTTCATTTTAGCATTTCATCTCCTTATCACCGACTCCTTCTTTCTCCTATCATCTCTGATTCTTACCTTCCTCAAAGTCGCAAGAATTGGTTTTTAATCACTAAATCACTCACAATTCTAGAATCAAATTAATTTCTTGTTGCTTTATGTTTCAAATGGGTTGTTTACTAAATTTTGATTAAAAAAGGGAATTAGGGATTTGGAATAGCTATTTTTTATTTTTGTTTGATTGAATATGATCAAGGCCAATTATCTGCTCTCCTTCTATCTCTCTATCTCCTTCAAATATTAGATAAGTAAATAATCTACTTAGTTGTGATTTATAATATTTATTTAATTGATTAAACTCTTAGGTTATTTGCTAAGAGAATGTGATGACTTAAACCTATGATATTATTGCTAGACAAGAATTGTTTGTTGATTAAGTTGGAAAAATGATGATGGATCTTAGAAATGGTATGTTGATAAATTAAGAATATTGATTATGAGTTTGGAGTGTGAAGTAAGATGTTTGGCTCTACAATTTCTCAAAAAAATTGGAAAACTCTAGATTATAATTAGTTGCAATAGTTGAATATGGACTTGGGAGTTACTTTTTACTTGCCATATTCGACTATTATAGTTGAGTATGTCAACAAAGCTTTACCTTTGCTTGCTCATATTTGAATACAATAATCAAATATAGCTTAAGAATTAATTTTTAATAGGCTATACTTGATTACCGTATTTAAGTGCCTAAATTCTAGGTAATATAGTATTTAATTATAGGCTTTATTCTTAGAGCTTTGTATTCAAGTATCATACTTAAATATCACTTTAATTTTTATTATAAACAAATTATGCATAAACATATTAGATTAATCCATAAAATGTATATATTTGCATATGCAATTTAGTAGTATAATGATTAATGGTGCTTACAATATGTGTGACACATAAATAATTCAATGCATTATGATGAAAATTAATAAATGTGAATTATGTAAGAAATTGGAGGGGAATCATTATGGAAATGGAATATCAATACCAAATCTGGATATATATTTGTAAACAAATAAAGTACCTAGAGGAATAAGATTGGGTTTGTAAATAAATAAGGTTAATCAAGAGGCATAGGATGGTTTATTTGTTATTCTTCATGCGTGGAATGGATAGTGATTATTGTTATGACAATTTTATTACTAATATCATTATAGATGTTGCAAGATACAAAGTGTAGCATGATTAGGAGAAATATATGAATATGAAGTTAATTTATTAAATAAATTATATATTTACTAAAACAAAGTCTTATTATTTTTAACTTAAAATGTTTTGCAGATATGCAAGTCGAAGCTCTTCAACCACTACCAATAACTCAAAGGTAAAGTGCTTTTTGAATTTCTTAGATTACAATTATAATCATGCATAAAAGGAGTTAGAAAATTAAGGGAATTGTGTAGATAACTTAGTATATATTTCAACATAAACTTAATATGTAAATATTTTGGGAATATGTATAGAAATAGTTAATTAATTCAATAGTTTATTGGTAAGCAATGTGATGATATCAAAATAAAATTAAGCAAGCTTATGGAAATTGAAATTTTGGTTTCATGCTAAGCATGGCTAAATGGATATGACAATAAATGAACTAGGTATATATCCTATTATGGATACAATCCATAACCCAGTTTAATAATAATAATAATAACATATAAGGATCCTTACATTTAGAAATCCTAACTCTAATAGCTATTTTCCCATCTAAATAAGATATAAGTAGTTTTCTCTTTATGAGAAATAAAATAATGGGTTTCATTAAAAGGAGTGACACTTTAATTCTTTGACAATGTATTTGTGATTTCAAGATTAAAACTTGGAATATCTATACATTTTAAGTTCCAGAATTCTAGACTATTCACTAAGTTCTAGGCAGAAAAAGAAATTGGAAAATACAGATGCATTGGATTTAGGTCAATACTAAACTTTGGTTTCATTCTTCTTCTTGCATTTTATGAAATTTTTTTATTCTTTAAATTATATTATGATACATAGTTGTGGTTCACTAATTCCATTTAATTTTATGAGAATATCCAACAATTGATATCAAAGCTGACCAATTATGCGTTATAGTTAATTTGTTAAAGTAATTTTTATGCATAAATCTATGTGTGAAGTACATCTGCATTTGAAATGCTTTCTAGAAATTATTCATTCCATATGAATGAATATTTTATTGCCTTCTAAATCTATATGTAGATTCATTGTAAGCATATAGTGGAGCACATAATGTATTTGTGTCTTTGAAAGGCCATACTTGAATGCCTATATTATGGATAAGAAATTTATTTTTCTGTTGTATATTAATTAGTTAATTAAGTGCGCAACATGCAAATAGATTTTTATAAATATGTACAACTCTTATTTTTCATGTTTATTTAAAGCCTTAATGTGATATATATATGCATTTTTAAAATGAGTGTTGCTTCTAGTTATTTAACTATTTACATGGCTAAGAAGTTTTATGCACAAGTGATGTATACATGTGCTTAGCATTTTAGAGTAAAATTTTTTCAATAAACCATGCTTAAGTTTCTACATATATTATTCACATATGCATATTGCAAGAAACTTAATTTCATATCGATATGTATAGGAACTCCATCATTTTTGGATTACTATTGCATGAACTTGTAGTATCTACTAGAAATTTGTAATATATTAGTAGAGACACTTATTACAAAATTAAAGTCTATTTTTCCATTATTTGCTTTCTAAAAGAGTAAGAAAATCTATGTGTTCATGCGACTAATACATGATATTAGGATTATTCTAGGCATGCATTATTTTACATCTTGAAAATAACTTATTTTCAATGTTGCAAGGTCATGTATCTTTTGAACCATTTGTTAGCTGTGGGTTATTTTTCCAATTTTTAAACCATTTTAAATGAAATGGAAATCTTGAATAACTAAAAGATGGCAATGAAAATTTTGAAAAGACAAACTTAAAGTTTCATAATTTTTACAAGATAAGGATAGTATTGTTAAAAAAGAAAATTTTTTAAAGAATATAAAGCTATTTAAAGTCAAAAAATGTAAAGGAAAAATGCCCTGAAATTACAACACAAGGAGCCTAGTTTTTTCAAGTTTTTTGAAAGTTATTTTTTAATGCATTTTAGATTAAACAAAGACCATGTTGTTTTAAAAACATGATTTGTAAAACAAATTGAGCTAGTTGGGAGGCCAAGGACACTGAAGGTAGGTAAAATTGTTAATTCAATTTTTTTTATAAAAAATTGAAAAGCAAATTTAAGTGTGTTTTAGGATAAAATTTAAATTACATCAATTGTAAAAATCATTTTAGAATGATTTGGAATCATAATATGGTAAAACTCGTGCCAGATTGGCCTAGGTAAAAATTGGGTTACCCTGACCCATTTACTAGGCATTTAAGCGAGGAAAATGATTTTAAAAGTTAAAGATATCAAACCAGTCATGACCTATGAGTCAATTCATACTCGTAGCAAGTTTTAGTAGGTTTAAACCTTTAAAATTACCTATTTTTTAATACAGATAATATGAGCCGGTCTGTTGCAGACCTAATCCATCACAAGTCCATCTTTATTCACTAAGTCCACAAATTCATGGTTAAAACCTATGGGTTGACTTAATTTATCACGAGTTTTGGCAAGTTTAGATCTTTTAAAATTAAATCTATTTTGAACATAAATAATACAAATTAATCTATCATAAATTAATACGCATCTGCACAGACCAACCCATTTAATAAGCCTATTAAACACCCATACGTAATGCCCAATTGCACCAATAGCATGTAAGTGCTATGTGTTACCCTTCCTAGTGGCAGTGAAATGTAGTTGTACTTCACTCACCAAGTACGTAATTATGGCTAATTTTTTATTTTTTTTAGAATAAAAATTTTTATATAAACTTTTTCCTATTTTATTTAAGCATTCATTTAAAATTACTTTAAGTAAAAGTTTTTCCTATGTGATTCCCATCATGCAAACTGCATCTAATAATTTTTTTTTAGCAATTTTAAACCTTGTTTAATGATATAACAATTTTTATACATTCTATGAAATTAATGAGAATTACAAAGTATTCATATTATGCCATAAAATTTCATTTCATATAACTATGTACTTGCCTTTGTGGAGCCTATTACATGAAATTTTGTTTAAAAATTTTGGAAGAAAAATTATATTTTAAGTGTATAAAGGAAAGTCTATATTAGTAATATTAAATATCTTTTGGCATTTTATTATTAATACAATTAGCTTGAGATAATAAGAGCATAAGGTTAGATATTATGTTTTTAAAATTTTAAAACACTTTTTAAATGTTAGATTTTAGGGGTGCAATATTTAACTTCTGTATTATATTATAAGATCTTAAATATCCTTTAATATTAGATCTTATAATATTGTATAAGATTGCATATTTATTTTAAAATGAAAATGTAGACATGATTAAAGTATTTACATATATAATAAGTTGATACATTTTTTCTTAACTTCATTATATTTGCAATTAGCCTTTGTAAAGATGTTAAATAGGATGAATTATAAGAAATAAGTCGAGTTTGTAAAACTAAATCTACCAATTGTGAACTTTGAACAACAATCATTGAAAAGGAACCTAAAGCTAATGCAAATTCAAGTGCAAAATTAAAGATGAATTAGGAATAATAAATGCAATTGAATAAGTTTTACCTGATGATTATGACATTCACCATGGACAAAACTATAAGGGAAAGCATCCCTAACTCTAAGTAAACTAAATAATTTTTGTATTTTATTGCTATAAGTTTATAAAATTTGATAAAGCATAAAAAGGCCACCATCTTTCATTGCTATAAAAGATAACATATGATGAAATCAATGAGGTGCAAGAGCACATCTTAAAATTAAACAATTACGTTAATATGTTAAAAAGCACAAGAGTTAAGCTCAAAGATAGTTTTCTAATTTAGAGCATTGAAGTCATTGCTTCCATAATTTGATACTTTAAAAGTTGTGTATGATGCTCAAAAGGATAAATAGACTATTAATAAGATGATATCCATACTTGGCTAAGCAGAAGAGAACATAATAAGAGGAAAGGTTTAATCAGTTAACCTTATTACTCATGGTTCTATTTTAAAATAAGGAATGAAAAGGCATTTTAAGAACAATCATGAGAAATTTGCACACAATTGAAAGAAATGATAAACAATCCTAAAATAGGCATTAAAGTTTTCTTTTTCTTTCTTTAGGGAAATGTTAAACACTATGAAATTATTTGAGTATGCTAAAAAACTTAACTTGTATGAACATATAATGTACTTTAACTATTTAATAGAATGTTTTATAGTTTTTTATGGCCAGGAATGCATATCTTTTTTAAACATTTATTAATAAATTAAAGAAAGAAATAAAAAATAGATTTATTATATTAAAATAATAGGTTTATCAATATAAAATTTGTTACTAATCATTGGTTGAACATGAGAATAACTTCTTGAAATTTTTTATAATTCTATGATAGCTTTATGTTTCTTCATGAAATTGTTGATAACAAATGACTAATGAAAAGTTTATGATAACTTTCTCAATTATTGTTTATGATTTTCTAATAATTTATTGAAATATTGAAACTTTATTTTACTTTATTTAATTTGCATGTTTCCAACAATAAATAGCTTTAGAATTCTATGTTTCTATAAAATATCTATATTAGGCTTGTTCTTTATTTGCTTATGACAATGACATGCAATATGAAGGAGAGCAAGTTTATGTTAGGTAAATCACTCAATTTATGCTTAATGTCACTTTTATAACTAGACCACCACATAGGCATTTTAGGTTGCTGATAGGATAGCTCTACTTTTATAAGTTTTTTCCCATTGTATATGTTAATGGGAGTTCTAAGGAACTAATAGGTTGTTATAACCTACAAGATTATGATTGACATGAAACTCATTTTGTCAATTTCTACTAATCTAAGCTAATACTGGAATTGGTATTGTCACAAAATTTAGGAAAATAAACACATTTTATAAACATTTTCAAAAATATTTGCAAATAGAGTTTATACTATCATATATCCCAAAACCATGTACAAAACCTAAATTATTTCTAACTATAAATTATCAATGACTATGGTAATATTACATATGACTTTAAGGAGATTTTCACTTTTGAGTTACTAACAAATGTGAAAGAGTTCCTACCAACACATCTATAGAAGAAGAAACATTAAAAAAAATGAGTCATTAACTTACCAAATAAATAATCTACTTAACGGTAATATAATTAGTCATACATTTCTTTTAATTAGATATGTGTGTATGTGTACCTCAATACCCTATCACAACCAATCCTAATTCGTATGTCACATAATATTCACATTAAATTTGATAATGAGAATAGTTTAAGATATCAAGCATAATGAATAACAAACAATTATTTCACCTTGTGCTTTCCAATTGACTTTAATTGTTCACAAATCTAATCTTATTCCTTTGGGTACCTTAAATGTTCATAAATGATTTTCAATTTCTAAATTATTTCATCATTTTATCACATCCATTCCTCTTATTCACATTTCCAAATAATAACGTATCCTTATTAAGAATTCAACATTTCATTTATAAACTAATAGATTCACATGGATAATATGTAACTATATAAGCATACAGTAACTTATATTAACATAAAATAACTAAACTAGGTATACAACAAGTGGTATATAAATATACACTTGATCATAAGGATCCAAAAATAAATTCTGACCTTCATAGTTGAGTATATACTTATGTATGGTTGTCTAATAGCAATCTTAGTTGTCAGGCTCCAGTATATACTCACTTATGACAGTTTAAAGAGCAACCTCAGATACTATACTCAAGTGAAGCCATCTGGAGAGTTACTTCTTTTGGATAATTGATTATAGGCTTTTAGAAGTGAATTTTAATTCCATATTTAAGTATCACTTGCAAAAATATAAATTTTCAATGAAAATATTATACAACTAATTAACTTTTCCTTGCTTCAATTCATATGCTTCCACAACACTAAAGCTCAAGGTAAATTATTCATTTATACATATTTCATAACTATTAATAATAATGATCATGTCCTATCATATGTCATGACCTATTTAGGTTATAACTAATATGAAACTTATTTCTTGGTTTCCACTAGCACAATCTAATCTAAGAAAATTGGCATTACAATATAATTATTAATAATGCAAACTTATTTTATAAACAATTTCAAAAATATTTACAATTTTTTATTTGTCATACATAATATTTTTCCCATAAGTCCTAGAATAATTCTAAAATGCTAGCTAAAATTGATTATAGCTACACAAAATAACCTTTTAAAGGGACTTTTACTCTTAAACTGTTGGTAAAGGCGAAGTATTTATAAGTGCATTCAAAAAGAAAGAAAATAACTAAAAAGTGAGTTATTGGCTAGGTAATATTAGCTAATTCTAAGAAAAAAGCTCTACTACCACACCTTTACACAAACTAGAGTTTACCAAAATAATATTAGTGATATATGACATCGAGCGCACACTATCATTAATATAATTTCAACTAATACCTAATTAAGCAATCATAATTATATCCTAGTCATCCTATCTTAAGCCTTTTTTTTTCCATTAAAACTTTAGACTATGTTTTGATACTAACTTTGTCATGACTCATTAGACCGTGATCAACATAGAACCCATTTTACTAGTCTTGACTAACTTAAGCTAACATAAGAATTGATGTTATTACACAAATTTAGGAAAATAAACATATTTTATAAAAAAATTTAAAAGTATTTACAAATAGAGGTTATATTGTTATATATCCTAAAACTATACACAAGGCCTAAATTGTTTCTAAATATACATTATTAAAGATTATAACTACATTATACATGACTTTGAGAACATTCTCACTTCTGAGCTGCTAGCTAAAATAGAAAAGCTTCTACAGACACGTGTAAAAGAGGAAATACAAAAAAAGAGAGTTATGGACTTAGTAAGTAAATAATCCACTTAATGATAATATATTAGTCATGCATTTCTTTTAACTATATTTGAGCATATACTCACTTACGACAATCCAAAAAGCAATTTTGGATACACGCATAAGTATATACTTGAGTAAGGCTACCTAAAAAGTTGCTTTTTTTGGATGCCCAAGTATGTATTTGAGAATGGGCTTCCAAAAGTGAATTTTGATCTAATACTTGAGCATCACCTATAGAAATTTTTTATAAAAATAATATCTAACTAGTTAACTTTTCCCTAATTTAATCCGTATACTTCCATAACACTAAAATCCTATCCAAATTTCTTATATATACAAATTTTACAACCATAATAATAAGTTATGCCATAGTATGTCCTTTTAACATAAAATCCTTAACTTAACAATTTAACCATATAAACATTTAAGGAAAGTATGATCATGCATAATCATAAAGTTTAAGTATATTATTTACTTACAGTGATATAAAAGAGATAAGAGAAGTTGGAATAAAAATTGACAAGTCCTAAATAACACAAAATCAAATAAAACTAAATTTAAAAAGTTTCTAAATACCTAACTTCCTTTATTATAACTTAAATTTTAGCAATTTTCCAACCAAAGCTCGGGTTCAAAAGAGTTTACCTCATGTCAAAAGGAAAAAAGGATGTTTACTTGCAATTATTAGCTCAATTCTTATTGAATCTCTAAGAAAAAAAAGATGTTAATTATTGATGAGGGAAAAAGTCTGCCAAATTGGAAAAGAAATGGGCTAAGATTTACCTTTAAAGGAGTTATAAGGTTGGTGGATATTTTAAGAGGCATTTTTATAATTTAAGGGTGATTAAAGGCTAATATTAGATTAATGGCTCTTGAATATTCTCTATACACATCTATTCAAATCTAACTTCACATAAACCTTTAATTAATTTAATTCTTGCTTTCCATATGATGAAACTTTGTTTTTCTTAAATAAATTCTTATCCTAACCATGTGTATAACAATTAAATTATTTATACATATACATAATTAAATTATTTACATATATATAAATATCAATAAAAATAATTCAAATAATTCCTAATTTTCTAAAGGGTATAACTTAGATTTTGCATTTATTATGGTTTGTTGAAGGGTGGAACCAATACAAAGCATATTTGGAAACTTTACAAAGCATAAAATGGTGTTTATAGTAGAATAAAACAAATTTTCAATTAAATTAATAAATTCTACATATATTAATGTATAATTGATACTTAATTTGTTTCGAATCAATTTGCTAATTAATAGAAAATCAAACTATTTTCTTAAAGGCATTAGATAAACAGGTTATAGTGTTATTTTTTAAGTAAAAATTTTAGGTCGAGTTTGTCAAACTTGTTCAAATTTAAGTCCATTTCATGCTTCTAGTTAGGTCTGATCAACCTAGACTTAACTTATTACCATGCCTAGACAATATTAAGCATAGATAATCTATAAATATATACTAAGAAAAAGCCAAGAACAAGGTAAATAGGAAAAACTAGGTCTTATTTGTATACTTTTAGGCTTTTTTCCTCCTTATCTAATATTTACTTAAATTAGGAGCATTTATTCGAGATAATTAGGAAAAAGAAAAGAAATTGAAGTTTTTCATTATTTTTGTGTATGTTTAGTTTACAAAAGTCTTATCCTTTTTCTAATTATTATAATTAAACTCAATAATGACCAACATGAAATCCACTTTGTTAGTTTCCACCAGCCTTTCTTAATTATACTTATCCATAAAAACTTAAAATCCATACATATATACTATTAATAATGAGACTTGTGTATCTAATTTAATAATAATGGTATTTACTAAATAAATTTCTACATGTCAAGAGAAGTTAGATTAATCCATAAAAACTTAAAATGACATACAAATATACTACTAATAATGAAACTTGTATCTCTAATTTAATAATAATGGTATTTAGTGAATAAATTTCTACATGTCAAAA
The DNA here is from genome assembly GCA_020226215.1 of Sindora glabra. Lineage (NCBI taxonomy): Eukaryota > Viridiplantae > Streptophyta > Magnoliopsida > Fabales > Fabaceae > Sindora > Sindora glabra. Next base: position 21,276,195 of record CM035228.1, read on the forward strand.
GAAGCTAGACTTCTTTATTTACTATTACTATATTTGAGGATAAATTAGCTTAACAAAACCTAGCAATAAGATATTCTCTATTCAAAATGTCTATCTTTACAATTCAAGGCCTAAAATATATTTATTAATAATTAAAAAATTCAATTATTGCCTATTACCATACTAAACGGGAGATTTGTAGCACTTATCCTTGTTGTGATGGTGGAAGAGGTACTTTAACTTGAGAATCTACAATTTAAACATGGGAGGTAAGTTCAAAACTTAATCAGTAAACATTTTAATGAAACAAAGCATCGAAAAATAAGTAGACTCTTACTAACTAAATTTACCCTCCTTTTATTTGTCACTTAAGTTTTACATTATTTGCTACAAAACATTAGTAACCATGACTTTCTAAAAATGCACAATAAGAAAACACATATCAAAATCCATTCAATTTAAGTAATAATTTAATAATATCTCATAAATAATTAAATCAGAAAGCAAGTAATTTATAACTCTTATCTATCTTTATCTTTTACAAGTTTATTCTTATCCTTCTAAGTTAACCTTATCCTTTATAAACAGTTACCAAATCTGATGTTTGAATTTCAAGAGTATCATATTGCCCTATCTTAATTCTTATAAATAATAATATATTTCTAACTCAATAACAACAAGTAAATTAATATGTAATATAAAATCATATAACACAAGACCATCATACCTCTTTACATGACTTTACATCTTGTATTTAACATTATTCAACATATAACAATTAATTTCAATATTTTAGAACATATAGTATACTTTGATCCCTTATATAACATAATGTGTGCAACTTTAAGGGGTATAATCAACTATGTAATTGATTATACAATCCTAAAGGGCAAAATTATATGGATATAATTGACAATGCAATCAACTATAGGGGTTTAAAGAGCAAGGCCTTGAACATATAATTTAATATTTAGTTAACTATGTAGTCCTTGAAAGTAACTATGCAAAGGTATAATTGTCATGACCTAAACCCAATCATAATTAGCATGGATCCTATTACCCTATTTCCACTAATCTTAACATTGATTACATTAATTATGTTTTAATGGAAATTTTTCCATTTTTGTTGTGACTCAAATTCATTACAAGTTTTTCAAAAAAAATGGATAATTTACCTCTATTTTAAGGTACTTCTCTAAGGTCACACACTTTAAATATAAAACCTATTAATTAAGCAAATTTGATATCATGAAATATGCTTATATATTAGATAGTTTCAAGATATAATATTTATATAGATGCAAAAATAGTCCCTTTCTAATTTAAGACTTAGCCCTAACTTAATGCTAATTATCAAGTTCTCCTAAGCTTACCTTAGAATCCCACATAAGCAACTTAATATCCTCAAGTTAAATCTTGAAAATGTCTAAAAGAAGAAAGGAGTGAGTTTTTACAAACTCAATGAATATATATCTATAGAGGAGAACATTAACAATAACTAAATACAATTAAATTAAACAATTTTGTAAAATAATCATCGAGCGATTTACTAATATTTATACCTAATAACTTTATCTTATTTAACATTTTAGTATTCATACTTTCGTACTTATACCTATAATAATAGTTTCATACACATAAAGGTAATAGAACCCAAAAGGCATTTTACACATTTTATACAATCACTCAATTTAGTCACAACACTAAAAAGAAATCAATTCAGCAATATAGATAAAGTAAGGTTCCTAAATCTATTATTTCACACATAATTATCTATAATTCACATTTTTAATATTTAATCAATCTAAAAAATTCATTCATGGCTAATTATATGATTATAATATTATACAACAAGCAAATAGTCATATATATTCAATGTATAACTCCTGAGTTAACCTTATACCTTTTACAAGCTTTTCCATCTTTGTCCCTCAAAAATTTGCCTTACCTTTCACAAGTATATCACTAGGAAATTTCCATCCAATATTCATATAACCCCTTTTTATAGTTTTCATGTTAGGCCATAAATCATCATTATCACATTAGTCTTATTTGCCTAATAACAGTACAATTAATTCACATCTTTTATATGTATTATATGAATTTCACATCTTATAACATCACAATCTCAATCCAATCATAATACAAAGTAATTATTTTACCATTACAAATTATTTTAATTCACAGCATAATAATCCCAAACATACCCACATTTTAAGACAAGCACAATTATAATGTTAAATAATGATTTAGTAATAGATATTATAGCATAATAGATTAAGACATTATAGGCTCCTCTAAGATAAGTTGCTATAATTAACAAGAAGTTTTTAAAAGGATAAAACTTCAATATTGCATCATTACAAAATAATAGTTCACTAGTATAACTCTTCAATAAATGTCAAACAAAATATTTATCAATAAAATCCATTTCAAGTTAATAAAATGATATTAGTATCACCTTCATTAATTAGTAACTAAAATTAAAAAGCATCACCACATCTTTTATTAAACAAACTACTTGACAAAGTTGAAACTCATAAGCTAGGTGATAATTATTCACACATAAATTGCCTTAACTATAACAAGATAAATAAATATTGCTTTAGTATATAATTATGTGTGTGTTATATACATTCGCATCTATATAAATGAATAAATACTCATAATCTTCTTTAAGACCCTATAAAGTATAAAGTATCATTGAAGTTTCTTATAAAGCTCACATACTTAACCATGAATTTTCAAGCCAATATTTGACTTTAAAATGTATGACCTCAAATTGAAAGAATATAACAAATGTGTAAATAAACTTAAGCTTTAAATCAATTTAACCTTATCACCTATCCAAAATATTCTTAATGAATTGCCATGAAAAGATTAGATAAGGTTAGGAACTTTCAAGTTACTTCCTTTTTACGAGTATGCTCTAGTAAGACTTTAATTAGGTAAGCCTAGGGAAATATATTATATATTGAATTAAATCATAAAAAAGAGTAAATTGTAAAGTTTTATAATCACATATAAGAAATTAATAGCTGAAATAATATTCCATTTAATCACATTAAGCTAGTGAGAAAAACACAATTGTAGAATGTTATAATCACAAACACTTATATGAATAACCAACTAACACTGATTGATTTTTATTAATATCCCATTACCTATAAGTTATTATATAAATTGTAGTGCAAAAAAAGATTTTTTTTTAAGAAACCCTATCAAATAAAGTATAAAATCAATATACAGTCCCACTTATATGAATAACCAACCAATACTGATTGTTTTTCATTGATATCCCATTACCTATAAATTGTAGTGCATAAAAAAAGATTTTTTTAAAAAAACTCTAACAAACAAAGTATAAAATCAATATACAGTCCAAAATGGCTATCTTCAAAAGAAATTCCACTTGATATAAAATAAGTAAATTCTACTAGAAGTTAATTTTAATACCAAACTTCACAAAAATGTGAAATAAAAGAAATTTAAAAGTAGTATGCATATATAAAAGCACTAAAATCTATATTACAAACCTAGAAACTAACGTATATCTAATTAATTAAGGATAGTAAATAAAATCTATATGCAAACATAATCCTCGCATATATAAAGGTAATAATTGATATAATGCTTTTCCTGCACCTTTGCCAAGAAAAAACCAACAATAATTAACAAGAAGTAAGTGGTGCATTAGAAACATCATTAAATGCTATAAAACCCATCATAAGAAGAAGTAACCAAAATCATTAGTTCCTATGCTTATTCATGATAAGAATCCTAACTACATACATTTAATTCCATAATTTTGCGAACATATAATCTTAATATATAAAATAAATAAAAAGTATGAAAATTAAGTAAAATAGCATTTAAAATTATATATACACTAACTTAATGATGCCCATTCACTTTAAGAATCTCTAAGTATTCTATTTTTCTTCTTTTTTCCCCATTTCACAATTTATAGTGATAAATTATAAAATTAGTATTACTTATTTTCTTCCAAAATGTTATAGTGCTAAATTCAAATCATAGTATTCTAACATTTTAAATCATCAACTTATTATATTTTCTGATGCTGACTTATGAAATAAAAATATGCTATTATATAGTGATTCTTGGATCAAATTTATGTAAGTAAAAATATTAAAATGTGATGCTTCAAAAAGTTTCATTTCAAGCCGCTTTATCATTGTATATCATCACTTTCTTATATTTTTAAAATTATCATAAAAAAATTAGAGATTTTCATAAATGAGGGTTTCTCTAAATTAAATATAAAATAATCAAAATATTAAAATTTTATGTTCTAAGGAGAGTTTGCTCACATTATTGTATAAAATCATGCATTTAGTTTCTAATATTTTTAACTCTATTTCAAAGAAATCAAGTTTTATATTTTAGAAATTTTCTTGGATCAAGGCCATTTAAGCACAAATATTAAAATTTGATTATTCCTACACTCTAAATATGCTATTCTAATACTGTATAGCATAACATTTTCATATTTTCATACTTATCATTTGATATCCAAGTTGTACATAAATGTGGGTTTTTTAAATCAAGTTCAAATAATCCAAATTATTAAGATGTAGTACTTTAGAAGTACTCTAATCTTATTATTTTAACATTCTATAGCATAAAACTTCTATATTTTTAATGTTAGAGCAAGATATCAACATTAGTTAAGAACCTAGAATTTTCTAAATCATGCACTTACAATGTAAAAATATTGATAAATTATACTTTAGGATAGCTCACTTTATTCTATAAAGGTTGCTGGCAGCTTATGGATACTAGAAAACTAAGGAGACTTATTGAAATGCCAAGGAACTAAGCTCCTTCAGCATTTGAAATAGAGCTATAAAATGTGGCTCCATCACATACTTAGGAGCTATTGATTTGGAGGAAAACAATGCATGGGCACACATAGCAATTAGAAGGCACAAAATGTCAGTAGTAAAATGAGAGAAAGAATTAACACAAAATGGGATGAGAGAGAGAGATATTAGGTAAGACTGAGGAAAAAATATTTAGAGAAAATTAAAAATAATTTTAGGTTTTACTTCAATACATTAGGTGTACTATGAGCTCATTCACCCTTAATTCTTAGTTATTAATTTTGTAAAATTTAAGAAGAGAGATAAAGAAAGGAAATAATATATTAAGAGTATAATATTTATCCTTAAAACTCAATGTTAGCCACTCATACTAAATTTATAAACTTAAGAATTCAAGATATAAATACTTAAAGAATCTGTAAACTTTAAGGAAAGTAATCTATTAAATTATTAGCATATATTTTCTTATCATCATAGCCACTTTTATTAAAATCTTTCTAACTTGTGAGAATATCACAATGATAATTATTTAAATAGATTTTGAAACCAAACCTTACCCAAATGGATATAATTTAACTATCTCTGTTAGTTAAAATAAATACTTTGGGGCATTTAAAGTAATAATTTATAAATATTATTTTGGGATGTTATAATAATCAACTATATAATCGATTATAAGTTATCAAAGAGTAAATCTTTAGTGGTATTGTTAACTATATTATCAATTATGCTTACCTAAAAAGCATATTTTTAGAGCATAATTAACTATATAATTGATTATAGTTTAGTTTCTTATAGAATTTCACATGAAATTACTATCCATTCAAAACATAATCACTCTTTAACCATTTCTAAGACTATTGTACTTAATTAAATCATCATACATTGTATTCACATTATTATTCATACTATATTCAATAAGAAATTTAAGTATAAACACCATTAATTATAACTTTTCTAAGATTCAAGGTAAACACAGAAAACTTAACTTCCACTTATTCAAATAATCTACTACATTAAAGATTTTGTTAGAACGTTCACTCACTTTGTACTAAGGGTAGAAAATTTAGTTCAACCTAAAAAAGTCAAGTGAAAATGGGTTATGAAAAGGTTTGAGTAATGGTGGGTTGAAATTATGGCATTTTTTTAATATTTTCATTAGTTACGAGTCTCATTTGTCCTACCTAAAAATAAGCAGATATGATCAAAATGAACACCTAATAGAATCATTTTGTTTAGCAAATAGACAATCCCTATAATTGTAGTTTGCAATCAAGAGAAGGGTAGAAATCCATTTCCAAATTATCTTTCCTTTACACACTTGTACTAGTAGATCTCTAGCCATCTCAGTGCCACCATTTGCACCACCTTGTTAGCTGATTTTTAAAGGTTTTTACTTTATTAACATTGCTCCCACTTACATTTAATGTCTATAAAGTTGAAAAGGTCCCGATTAAAAGTTGTGAAGGTCACATTGGTAGAAAATCCTTGCTTGTGTGAACTTTGCTTTTCTAGTGAAATTAGAAATATTATTTTGATTCTTATGAATATGTGTTTGATTTTTCATAATAGGAGAAGATTGCATTTTGGGGCTTAAGGTTTTAGTCAGGATTAAGGGTTTTATTTATGAAATAAGGAAAAGGTGGTTTTTTATTTTTATTTTTTTAGAATTTTTATGGTCTCTACTAGTGCTTCCTCTTTTTCCATATTAAAACCATATGTTAATGGCTAATTTAGCTTTTGAAATTTTAAAATTTTTTAGTTCTCTACTTCCATATTAGATAAGAATCATATTTGTTAATTGACATGTTATATTTGGTAACAAGATTATGATTATTGATTGAAAAACTAAGAGCTTTAAGTTTTTTATATAGTTAAACTTATGAACATAAAAAAGAGTTAAAGTGTAGAAAATAGAAATGAAAGAATGCAAATTCCAAGTAACTTCAGTTACCATAGATAGCTATGAGCACAAATATAGTTTATGACCATAAGCATTAATGTAGTTATATGAGTTTTATTTGTATTCTATAATTTTTTATTATGAGATTTATGTATACTTGTTTGGTTTTTTTCTATTTATGAAATTTCTAGTTATAGGATTACTTCAACAATAATTTTTGAATATAAATTAATTTTTTTTATTTTGTATTTTTATTTTGTTATTTCCGATTATAAGAGTGAAGGGTGATCTTTAGAATTTTAATTATGTTATTTCTTATTTTTAAATTAATTATTTTTGAACTAATGTTTGATTCTCTTTTTCTATATCATATCAAAATCACATTCTTATTTATTTAATTATGAGATTTATGTATACTTACTAACTTAGATAAATTAGGCAACTTAGATTAATAATACATTACATATACATTTTAGTCAATCTAAGTATAAACCATTCCTCCTTATATAAATGATGTAATAAGTTTCATAGTCCAATCGTATTTACAACATTACATGTTCATTTACATTGATTTCACTTATGTTAATAATAGCTTTTGTTTTATAGATAACTAAATGAATGGATGCTTAAAGAGTTCTAAATAGTAATAATAGGAATAAGGGAGATAAACATGGTGAGAATAGGAATGGTGTTAATAGTAATGGTAGTAATATTAATGTTGCTAATGCTTTACAAAGATTTCTATTTTGGAATTACTTTGAGAAAGTGAATGATGTCTTAATGAAATACATGTTGTTATGAAATAGAGTTTATATTTGATGCTACCGAGGATGGGATATCGATATTTGTTCTTCACTTAAGAGATGTGATAGGTTAAGGGTTTAGGAGCTTTCATTATATTAAGACGAAGTGTTATTTTGTTAATTTAATCTTTGCTTGACAATGTTTATAATGAGTGTACTTTCTTTATCAATTATATTTCCAAATTATGCAATGGATCATTTATTATTCTAAATTGTGAAATGAGATAATGATTTGCATTTATGACCATTAGTTAGGTATTATTTGTTAATGAACATGCTTCTTTTGTTCCTAAATTTATAAGTTTTTTCCATAATTATAGCTTGAGCTTTCATTAACAGGCGGGACAACTACTTTAACATTACAATAAGCTCCCTATGATTTAAAATCAACATAACATCCTTCAACTCCTCCTACTTCAACTCTAATTCAATTCCTTTCTTCAAGTGCAAAGCTTAATATTAATTTAACTAATAATGTGAAAGCACTTATTGGTTCAAGTAAGAAAAGCAAAGCTCTTGCTTGTTTAAGTGACAAAGGTAAGGGCTTTATTGCTTTTAGTGATAAAGGAAAGTCTCTTGCTACTTTCATTGACAAAGGTAAATCCTTTATTGCTTCTTTAACTATAAATTCCAAAGCCAAGGCTTTTAATGGTAAAAAAAGGAAGACCACATTAAGAAAGTTAGATGCAAACAAAGTAATTAGGATTCAGATAAAGAAAATGTTAATAGCATGGGAGCATTTTAAAAAAATGTCAAAGAATGAAATGAGTGAACTTATTGTAGATTGCATTCATTGTGGTTATAAGTTTAGGTATGGTAGTAAAGACCATGGTACACTAAACTTGTTTACTTACATAAAGAAGTGTCTAAAATATACATGCACACTTGCCATTTGCCCTAGCAAAAAAAATACTAGACTTTGATAAAATTTCCATTCGTAAGTAATTAACTGATTCTGTTTTCTATGCTTTTGACCTAAAAAATGTATGAAGAGCATAACTTTCTTTATTATATATGATAAGCAATCATTCAAAGTTGTTAAGAGCTTTAGTTTTAAATACATATGTAAAAGATTATCTACAATGTTGGATGTGCCTACTAGAAAGATAGTAATAAGTGATTGCTACAAGATTTACTTGAAGGAGAAAAGTAGGCTCAAACCTTTGTTAAATACTAATTGTGTAAAACTACGCTTGACTACAAATTATTGGACATCAATTCAAAATCTAAACTATTCATCTTTAATAACCTATTTCATTAACAATGAGTGGAACTACTAAAAAATGCATTTTAAACTTTTTATCTAGTTCCAAATCACAATGGGGAAACAATTAGTAAAACTATTAGAACTTGTCTAAATTAATATGGCTTGAAAAAGGTGTTCACAATCATGGTCGACAATCTAACTTTAATAATAAAGCCATAATATACATGAAAAAGAAGTTTAGGAATTAGAATAGGTTAGTCTTGAATAAAGATATGATACACAAGAGATATTGTGCATATATTTTTAGCCTAATAGTGAGTGAGGGCTCAAAAAATACTATAACTCCAATGCTATCATAATACATATTATTTGGTATGTTAAATCATCACATTCTAACATAGCTAAGTTTAAAGAGGTTATTCAAGCCAAGACATAACTTGTATAACTTGTAAATGCCTAGTATGCATAGATGTTGCTATTATATGAAACTCAACTCAAAAAATACTTGAATAAGTCATTATTATAAAATAATTGATTAATGTTAATGGATAGATATCAGTTACTATTATTATCAATGTTTATTTTGATATAATAATATTTTTGAAATTATACGTAAACTTCAAAGGACGAACACAATAATGACTAACATTTATATTGATAAGGTGTTATTTTTGAAACTAGGTAAATACTTATTATGTTAGTTTAAAAAATAACTGACTCTAAGATTCGACACAAGTTAGCATGAAAACTTAAGATATTAGTGTTTTTAACTATAATCCAAAAAGGCATTTTGAAATGCCATGCTAAAAATATAAAAATTTACACATTGATTTTAGATTTAATTGACATTGAAAAATATGACAATTATCGTTTACTTTAAAAAGGGTGAAACATAAAGCATTTATTTTTCTTTAATAATTAACATCTGTTGCTTTTCATCATTATTATACATTTTGCTCTCACTTTTTTTTTTGTTTATGTTTGGGTTAATTATTAGAAATACTTCAAATTTTGTGAAAGCACCTTGTCTAGAACTCTAACGTTTTGTATTTTCAAATATTTAAGATCAAGTAGGAGAGATTAGAGTCTAAGATTAAATACTTCTATAGAGATGGGTAATGTTGGTAGAATCCATAAGAACATTTCAACACAAGGAAAATAAATTAACATTTTTCAACACACAAAAATTTATAACAAGGATTTTACTTTAAAGCTGTAAATTTAGATATACAATAATTATGTTCTAAAAGTGCATTGATGATCTAGTACAATAAGTTATTTTATGGAATACAATTAGATGTAATGATTTAGAAAGAAATAAAATATCAAAATGAATTCACAAAATTATTTATTTCTTTTCTCATTTAATTGTACTTCTATAATAAATTGTTTAACAAAAATTAAATTTGTACAATTATTTATTCTTTTCTTATATGATTATACTTTCATAATAAAATGTTCAATAATAATTAAATTGATTGCAATTTTCTATTAAATTTGCAATTTGATTGTAAATTGCACAACTAAAATAGAAAACTTCAAAACAACAAAATGTTAGTTGTTAATAAAATTGACGATTACAGATAGTCCAAACGTTACTATTGAGAAGATGCAAACTCTAACACATTGTTTTAAAAATTAACAAATGTCTAAATTTATAACATTTACAATATATTATGAAATAGCGAAAATCTAAGATATTGATCATTTACATAATCATTATCTAAAAGACATTTCAAAAGTCTCTTTAGGAACTATAAAATGTTTATACATCAATTTTGGACTTAATGGACATCAAAGGTCACATGTCATACATTGATTTTGGTTTCATAATCGACATCTAATGTTTAACACATTACCTATAAATTTTACTCATGATCTTCATTTTAAATATTTTAATGATGCCTTTGCCTCCATTGTTTAATTCCAAAATTTGCATCAATTTTGAAGATAACTTTCCTCCTATTTTATCTATCTATGAATTTAGTAATGTTATAAATCTTTTGAAAGGACTTTGTTCCTGCCACTGGGAGATGGGATCCTCCCTACACCTTTGCCACGAGAAGAGCCTTCCTTTGTAGCAATAAAATATAGGAAAGCTTACTTCTTTAATTTTTTTTGCGTACCATATATACAACAAGTAAATTTTAGCTTAAGCAATAAATTGAAGTTTGCTTCAAGAATGAAGATTTTCATACATAGTGATTTTGCTATTGATTTGTGTATTAATGTAAACATATATTGTTTGTTTATTGATGATTTAGTGTAAATTTTTTATAAGTTGTTTTATAGACTACGTATATATGAGTAATGATTTAAAAAAATAAAATTATAATATAAATTTGTAGAATTGTTTCTCTTTTCTTATCTACTTGAACTTCTATAACGAATTGTTAAATGACAATTATATGTTAAAATTGTATAATTAGCATTTGGATTACAAAGATTAATAAAAAGAAGAAAAAGAAATAAATTCAACTTTCTATTTACAAATTAATAAAAAATATTGGTAAAAAATAATTATAGCATTGATTGTTTACGTACTAGATATCTAAAAATGTTTTAAAAGTCTCTATGATGAAATGGTGAACTTAAGAAACATCTAGATTTCACTTAATTGACATTTGAAATAACAATAGTTACAAATTTATGATGAAATACAAAAGCTTAAAGACATGTATTAAATGGCAGTTATAAGGTTATAAGAAATCATAAAAATTTAACATGTCTAACTTTTTAAAGTGACTGTCATTTAAAGTAATTTCAATTGTCATAATAGTTAATGTAAAAAAATTACACATTGATGAAGTAGGTAACTAGCATTTTAAGGTATAACAATTATTACTTTTTTGAGATATTATCAAACTTCTATTAATAATTGATGTTTAAGGTTTACCTATCACTTACAAATATTGCTTTCCCTATCATTTTGAACATTAAGATAGCTTATATTTCATAGAAAGAGAAAGAGAGAGAGAGAGCTTCTAATTTGAAGTGTATAAATTATTATATTCTAAGTTAACAAGGCATTGAGATATAAAATAATAATAATTTAATAATGAAACCATGAATCCTATTATATTTATTGCTTTTATCCTTGATCCAAGGTTTAAATTAACTTACATTACATAATCCTTTGAGAAGATTTTAAAGAAACACTTGTTAATGGTATGATGAATAAAAAGCATCCTTACTAGGATGTACGATTGGTGTATAAATGAATGTAGGAAGCCCATTACAAGTGGGGATGAGAAAGGGACTACTTAAAGAGATGCTTAGAGCCAAAGAAGGCGTACCATTCAAAGCTATGTTCAAAAAGCAAGATATATTGTGTCTAGATCACGTTTAAAAAAGAAGGACATAATTAAGGCCAAGAATAAATTAGAAAGGCATTTTTATAAGCCAAATATTGATGATGAAGATGAAAATTATAATGTATTAGCTTGATCAAAACTAAATACATCAAGATTTGAAGTGCTTTCCACAATGATAAGGGATGTATTGGTTATTCATTCACTTTTAACAATGAGATATAAAATAATAATAATTTAATAGTGAAAAAATAATATCAATATAAATAATAAAATACAAAATAATAATAATTTAATAAATAAATGAATGAGTTAGATTAATCATATATTTTAAAGTCATGTCTCAATAATGATCTACTTACTTTTAATCCTATCTATATTCATTCTAATTCTAATCTATCCATTTGCCACTTTTAATTTTTCTCGCACCATGCTAGAATGACTGCGGTTGGAAATTTTCAGTCTAGGACAGCAATTGATTCAGGTCAGGCCAGAGTACTCTCGACATATTCCATTGCTTTCCTTTTCACAGATTCAATCCGTTTCTCATCACCTTGGGATTTTTCATACTCAAGGTACTTTTTATATAGAAACTGCAAATCAAGACAACAGAGTAATTATGCAAGGACAACAGAGAAAATTGGGGGGGGGGGGCGGAGGAGTTAAGAGGGCAGGAGAGGGAGAGACCAAGAATCACATCAGCAAAATAAGGAAAAATATGCACGTACTTTCATCTTTTTTGGTGGGAGGCTGAGGCTAATTGCCCTCTCAAACAGTGCACGAATTACATCGGCATCTTTAAGATGAATTTCCTGCCAAGTACACAAGAATGTTAGGTACACAACAATACTTGCAAACTGGTATATAAGGCAGAGAAAAAGATATACTCGATCAAGATAAACGCTCCACAAGTCTGTTCTCTTTGGGTATTCCCTGAGAATTCTTTCGAACAAGGATCGGCCCCGATCAGGAACTCCAGCCTTAAATTCAAGAATTGCTGTCTGTGATATGAACTTAATATGCTTATGCCGGGGAAGGCATAGCAATGCACGGTTAACGACAGCTTGAATCCCATCCTGATTTTCCTTCAAGAGTCTATGTATGCGTCTCAACCAAACCTTAATTTTGGAATAACATCAGTCCCATATTAAATGACAGCCAACATAATAACAAGATTTTAATTTAAATATCACAGAATACCTTGCATGAATGCTTGAACTTCTTCGTCATTTTATTGACAAGCTCATCAGCTAGATCATGCTGCTCGGTCCTCTCATACATTCCTAAAAGAGCTAGATGCATCTTTTTGGGATCATTGTACTGCAGCGCTCTATGGAATACTTTTATAACAGCATCCTACACACAGTAACCTAATTATAACTACTCCACGCAACAATGTTCTTACATGTGAAACTGTCAGTTCTGTACCTCTTTAGGGCTTCCATATTTATTTTCCAAGTTTAAGTAAGCCTTCCAGATGCTGAACTTCTCATTTTCTTCCCGGATGTTTATAGTCTTCAAGGCCCTTCAAAATTTGGGATGCAGGCAAGCAGGAAGCTAAATGGAGTCAGACGACGAGACATTCACATACAAGTAGTAGTAAGAGGATTAAGGACATAAAGGAATTATGTCAATGGTAATGTATAATGTATGTTATAGTAATTCTCACCGCTACAAGAAAAACCCTCTGTTCAGCAGAAACAAGATGTTCCAATCAGAACTTAAAAGAACCCCAATGCTACAGTCTAGAAATAAAATCCCTCATAGTTTTCCACTCTTTCTCTCGCCAAGATAAAATTAGAAAGGATTTGATGCCTCAAGTCACCCTATAATATTCTACTAAATATAAAAACAACGAAAAAGCAAGTAACTGAAAAAAAACAGCATTGCTTGAACCATGCGTTTCTCTTTGGGTGACATCCTCATTACTTAATATGATAAACTCGTCAGGTCAGGTGCTGGTTGAACCCAAAAGTTCAAGCTGTTAGAAGAAGGCCCAGGAATGGTTTTATTACTTAATACACCCCCACAGCAGAGGCCCTTGAAGCTCACAAATGGACACAAAGAAGACTTACCGAGAAGTATCACAATGACCAGAATATTTCTCTGATTATGGTTGCATGGATATCAACCCTAGACATTTTGATTGAAGAGGCTCTAATAGCGCACATATCAAATTTATCCTAGAAAATTAAGTTGCAAGGAAAATGCCCAAGAATGATTTTATTACTTGCATCTTATGCAGAATTACAAGGCCAGCTTCTGATTAAATGTCAATTCTAGGTTCTTGAAATGGATATTCAAACAAGCTATAAATGCAAACATCAGCAAGGTCAAACTTTTAATGACAGCATTCATGATTGCGGCTTATATTTCTCTTCTATCACCATTATCACATCTTAAGAAGAGGCCATTAAAAAATCTCAAAGAATGGAAGCATTCAAACTAATTGTTCCAGATCAATTTTGAATTTGATAAGGATTAAAAAATAAAGACTAACAAGACCATGAGATTGTAGAATGTATCTTAACAAATATGGATCAGATAAATCATATAATAGGAAAATAGACCAACAACAGAGGTTTCGCAACAGACCTTTCAGCAATTGAGCGGGCTTTCTCAACTTTAGTCATAGAAATCATGAAATCCATGTATTTTACCCATAGGAAACTACTATTAGGAGAGCTTCTGATCAGCTTTTCAAATTCATCAGCAGTCCTTGGTATATCCTGCTCCAGTAGTCTTTCCTCAGCAGCACTTATTTCCTTCTCCCTGTACAGTAAGAATAAAAAAAAAAGCTACATATTAAAAATGTCCATGCCTGGGAATTCAACAAAGCAAAAACTATGAGCATTTATCAACCTCTCTTCCTTTTCCTTTTTCTTTGCACGCCTCCTTTGCTTTTCATCTATGGTGCCTTCTTCATTTACTTGCCCTTGATTTTGACCATTGTGGATATTTACACCATCAAATTCATTGAAGTCATCAAGAGTGACTTCAAGCTGAGGAATGGACGCCCTTTCTTCTGATTGTGAAAGGATTGAGCATTGATCATTTTCATCTTCAATATCCATACTTTCTTCTCCAAGAAAACTGGTATTTGTCCAAGTTTTAGATGTGATTCTATCTGGAGCAGGTTCATCTGATCTTTGTTCTAAAGGTATTTCAAAAGTAGATTCACTGTTCATATATGAATCCTTCATTCCCAGGGAAACACTGTGTCTTTCTTCATCCACCTGATCATAAATGTTAAGACAAACACCAAAATGATCAGCTCGGCAATCCTTACTGATCATGCAACTCCTACCATAATATCTGACTCAATGAACAAATGCCTACAGTTATCTTTAAAATAATTGCTACTTGCCAATTAAAACTAATAAGCTCCTGTATTCAGTCTACCTTCAATATTCTTGCAGTTACAAGTCCGCAAAGCTTCATACCAGAAGATATATTCTGGCATAATTATGAAAATAAAACTAATTAGCATCAACAAAATTTAATAATAGACATCTCTGGTGTGTTGGAATTAGTGAATTATTAGTAAATATATAGAAGGATACAGATTAAGGCTGAAGCAATATCAAACAGCAGGATTTGAACATCTAATAGAAATCAAATGTATGATACAATAAAAAGAATATCATATTTTAACTGTTTGAACTAATTCAGTTCCTTAATACATATATTAAAACTCAACTTCTAACCCTCTCACCTAGAAGAAATACTGAAATATACGGGAGGATTTTGCAGTTCTTATTCTCTTCAAAGATATAAATCAGACCTTACCTTCAAGGTAATTTTATTTACATATCTCGGTAATTTTCCAGTGATAACATCACTAGAAAGCGACCCCAAATCATCAGCTGGTTCATGACTCCTCCTTGGCCTATTTTTCCCCTTCTTTCTCAAGTGATCCTCCACCCAGTACTCCTCATCAATTTCCTTTTTATGCAATTCTCTACATCTCCTCAGGGTCAAAGAACTTTCTCTGCCTGAAAAATCGATCATAAATATGAGAATATAGACATAAAAAAAGAGATCAAAATAAAGAGTATATATGTATGCATTCAGCAAAAAACAGAAATCAAAATAAGAAGAGTTCCTTTTCTTATTCCACAACTGCTCAGCAAATACACTAATCCAACCACAACTTGAGAACTCACTGTCCCATGTATGTATATATTTCTTGCATTGTAAACAAAACATCAGAATGCAAATTTAAAATAAAAATAATAATACTGGCAAACCTCTGGGAAAACCTGCGACCTCATCGCCGAGCTGTAGAGCTAGTCCTTCAGACTTCACAGCATTATTAGGTTGGTTCATTGATTTGGAGATTTTTTTGGAGGATTTGTGGACAATGGGGTTGTCTCTGGACTTACTCTTCTGGTTTTTTCTAAGATGTGGTGCCATGTTCATTGTATAGTTGAAAGTTGGAGTAACCGAGCCCGCGGCAGTATTCTGCGAGGAATAAAAGGTTTAAGTGGAACACTTTAATGTTGAATCAACGGAGAACGCAACTGTATAATAGTGGGAAGACAAGGTTTTAGATTGGGATCGCTGTACTCTTGGAAAGACCAAGGTTCAAAGGATTTTAGAGCGGCACAATCAATAAATAGTGTCGTGCAGTAGAGGTGTACATGGTTACGGAGAATCGCTGAACCGAAAAAATCTGGCTCATAAAAATATAAGATTTAATTTTCTTTATTTTAAATATTTACTGAGTTTTTTTTATCATAATTTAATTAATATTGAATTTGAGTTTGGATTATGATCACATGAATTAGGCTGGTCCAGTCTAACTTAATTATATAATTTTATTTTTATTGATATAATTATATATTATAAAAATTATTATATTTAATTATTTTCATATAAAAATATTTAATTTAATATAATTAGATATTTTATTATCTATTTAAATATATATTTTTATATAAAATATTTATTTTTATTAAAAAATAAAAATAGAAATAATTAATTTTTCAAATCGAGCTTTGGATCGTATATCATTTTAATTGAGCCATCTGAATCAAATTTTCAAAAAATCAAAACGGTTTGAATTATTATATTTTATATAATTATAAATAATAAAATTCAGTTCAAAATCCGATCATATGACCTACAAATACTTCCATCGTGTGGGTTGGCTTAAATCATTTGAGTTGAATGCATCAGGATTTTCTTACTCAATATCAATATTCTTTTCTCAATGTAAAAAGTTACTAGTTTATAATTATAGTTTTTTAATAAATTTTTAAATAAAATAATAATAGAATAAACACAATATTTAATCTTTCATTTATAAAGATGATAGCTATTGCATCTCTTAAATTTTATAATTAAAACTATTATTCCTTTAATTTTGTATTTATTCTAATTATTCATCCCTCTTTTCACATAAAATATCAAAATAAATTATGAAAAAGAAATAGTATAACCAAAAATTAAATATGCATATGATATTGCTAAAGTGAGATTTATTATATTATTATTGGTAATAGTAAAAGTGATTAAAATAATAGAAGCCTATATATAAGGGATCAAATTCTAAATATAACGAAAAACATAAAAATTTTTAAAAAATATTGAATGTCATTTGATCCAAGAATTCTACTGGCAGAAGATTCTCCTCCCTGTTACTGAAAATCTTGTCATCAGAATTCCTCCCTTAGAAAAGATGAAGAATCAACCAAAAGATTCCTATGCTCAACCCAGAAATCCAGTTCCGAACATGCGAGTTAACAACAAACCAGCCAGTCAGAAACTAACGTCACAATTCTACAAATGCATATAACGGGGAATAAAAATGGATTTTCCAAAACAGCTTAACGTTCACATCTGGGCAAAAAAGTGTAACACTGCCCACCATGGTCACATCATATTTAAAAAAATTATAGGAACAACTACAAAATTATAAGCATATAAAAATTCTCAGGCAATTCAGAAAGCATCTAAACATTTACTTTATCAAGCATATACAAAATGTATATCCTTTTCTTCAACGTCTAACTGACACCATCGGAGTGTTGAAAACTCACTCTCTCAGGCATTCATCATAAAATCCATGCAACTGAGTAATCTGCACAAAAAAAAAAAAGAAAAAAGAAAACCCAAACAATGAAGCCAAAGATTAGTCAAATGGCCAATCAAAGCCCAAATGGTTAGAAGCAATCACAAATTTGAAATAACAACTTAAAAAAGCCTCAAAGGCTAGGTAATTTTTGCTCCATTTGACATAAATACCTGAAGGACCTCCGGAGAAAAAAGAAAATTTATATTTTGTATGAAAAGAATAATGCAACAGCATACCTAACGGCTTTCATGATTTCCGCGAAGAATAGTTATTCGCTGAGGATACTTCACTTTCAGTGCCGTAAGGAGCTGGATAAAATAGCTGATTAGTGTGTCTGCAAGCCAACATCACTCCAAAGAAAAATAAGCTCGCAAGACATTGAACAAGAAAACTAATGGACATGTATCTTCTACACCATTCCCATTCCACCGAAAAAATATATCATGTTAACAGAAAATGAGTTCATTATAATTCATTAAGAATTAGTGCACCAAGTCTCACCCCTCAACGCTAAAGGTTCTCTCAGCATTAAATTCACCCAAACCATAGCTAGCTTAAAATACAGACCCCTAAAAGATGCACATGACATATATTTATTGGATGTTTCAGATGTTATGAAACAATCACTTGCTCAAAACAACCACAACTGCTCAGCAGTAACAGCAATACATCTTCCAGGATACACTGGTCGAACATTGATGCTATCAGCTATATGATTCTTATTCACACACGCCTATGCCACTGGAACTTAAAAGAATCGGGGATCTCAATAGGCAAGATTCTATTTTCTGATTTACCCTATAACCAAAAGACAGATCTAAATGATGCTCACTCACACTTCATAAACTCCTCTCCAGGAAAGTTTTCTGCAAAAGCCTTGGTTCACCATAAAGCATGAATACTTTGGCAATCTAATGAGATGCAAATTTAAATTGGGCAAGACTAGAGACAAAAGAGAAACAAAAGCTAATGAAAAAAATGAGACTTTCTTTGATGCACTTACTGTGACAGTCTCAACTGAATAATAACCTCGATCCACATAATCTCCCATAAAGGAGCCTTTCTTCTGTTAAATATATAACATGATTTTTTAGGGAAAAAAAAATTAAGTGAATGCATCATTACTCCACACAATAGTAAAATTAGGCTATTGTGGCTATTGTGATCTTTCTTCCAAGTATCACAGTGATATCATATCAACTACACATAGTAACTGCTCTCCCTACCACAACCAACAGCATGGGAATTGTTGGTCAACCAGAGCTTTGCTAGCTAACACAAGGGCCTTCTCCATTTTCCCACCGAAAATCCATGGCAATCCTCTTCATATCAGGTCATCGCCTCAAACAAAGTTTTTGCAGCAATTCTGGATGAGCATGTACAAACAATATCAGTCAGAAACATCTTCAATGATGCCTATGAAGCCTTGTGTCTTCTCCTATCCCTAGTAGCCATTTTTCCCCCATATCTTTCAAGTATGTCTGCCAGATCAAACAACCATGCTTCCCTCAATTTTTTGCTCACTTCTTCAAACATAGTGACACCTTCCTCATTTGAATAATAGTGCAAAAACTTATTAATAATCAAATCTGGGAACCTCAAGTCCTCTGTTCACCATCCTCTCTACATACTTGGTGGCTTCCAATGATTTTCCCAAATGCCAAAAAATTTACCATGAAAGTTGATAAGCGGATCTGAACCCTTCTTCCCTCTCCTCCCCAGGTGCCCTTGCAACAGCATTATGTAGGTATGCATAGTTGTTTCACAACCTTTGTTGATCATCTCTCTGAGTACTTGGGTTGCTTCACTTGCTCTTCTCAACCTCAAGAGCCCTTTTATCAATCCATGGTAGACACTTATATCCAGCTCATCAATCCCTTCTACAATCTTGTAAGCCTCTCTAACTCTACCTCTTGCTGGAAGCCCATATATTATATATACCAATGTTGAGTTATCCAGTTGGATATCTCTACTGCGCATTTCATCAAACATTACCAGAGCATGTGAAACCTTCCCCTTCTTGCACATCCACTTTCTCACAAACCTATAAGTTGATAAACCAAGGTCATCCATCCTCTTCACCCACATCGTGTGAAAGAACTTCAGAACTTCAGATCCTCATCATACCTATTAGTCTTAAAAAGGGTCCCCATCAGCATCAGGTTTAAACCCTTCATCCACCATCAAATTCCAAATCTTTGAAGCCTCAATTAAATCCCCCACATCACAAAATCCCCTAATCAAATGCTTATAGGTAACCCCATCAGGCTTAATCCATTCTTTCAACTTAAAAACAACAAATTTAGCTTGTTCAACCAGCTTACACCCACACAATGTCTCAACTACCTTATTCAAGGTCCCGAAATTGTACCCATACCCATAATTCTTCATCAAATGAAAAAATTCAACACACTTCTTCAACTCTCTAGCAGCACCAAGAGTCTTCAATGCAATCCTAAATGTCTTATCATTCACAAACCCAAGCCATCTATTACAGAACATCACAGAAAAGCTCAATGTTTCTGGACTTCCCAATGACATCGACCATCTTATTGAAGGAAACAGAGGTGTGATTGAAACGAGGATGTGATTCCGTATACTGGAAGAAGCGATAAACAGGCCGCCATGAATATGGGAACTTGTTGCACACCTGAAGGAAGAATTCGTGGGTGAGTTCGAAGCCGCAAGAGACGAGTTTAGAGTGTAATCTGGACTCGGGAGAGTTCTGCTGCTGGAAGAGGATGGTGCAGAGTCGTCGGAGGTGATCTGCGTCCGCCAGCCCGACGGGGTATATAAATCAAGTATAATTTAAATTTTAGGGGAACGCTGCGGTATCTTTGAGTGGGGTGCGGTTTTGGAATTCGAGATACGTGTCGTATATACAGAGCGACACTTGTTAGAGCTGTCATATAAAATAATAATTTATATAGGTCTACTCTGAATGTAAAATTGGAGTTTAATCCCTTTAGCATTGAAACTAACGGCCGTTTGAGGGCGGCTTTTGGTAGTTTGCTTATCGGTAATAATATATATTATATTATAAATGTCATTATTTAATTGTCAGTAATTATACAAATAATAGTATTACAATTTATAATAAATAGTATTTTATTATAAATATTAAACAATTAATAATAGTGTCAATATGTAAACTTCTTAAATACATTTTTATTGATTCGCATTAATTACAATATACAATTTAAATAATTTGAGCAGAATTTTTTCCAAGTTTAAAACTTCAATTTTGGTAATTAAATCAATTTAAGGCATATGTTCATTTGATAAATATAGTGCAATGGATACATTACAAAAACTAAAACCATTCAGAGCTTTTAAGTGCATAATTGATTACATTAATATTTATTGAAATTTTTTATGTATGTATTTTATGTTAACCTTAGGCTTTGTGTAATGAGTTTTGATGATGACAAATAAATATTGCAATAGCATTGTATATCTTGTGCTAAATTGATATATTTTATAAGTTTTAATGGATATACTATGTTATAATTGATGTATGTATGATATGAGACTTATGCATATATGAGGCTTATGCATGTTCTTGTACTAATTTACTTTATATGAATTTATTTTATATGAATCATGCATCAATATCTTCATATATTAGATTGGACTAACTATATTATTTGCAAGGTTTATGAACTTATATATAGGAAAGTTCAAGATGAAGAAGAATGAGCATTGAAGCAAGCAAATGGAAGATCATATTGTGCTCAACTCTAGAATAAGGAAGAAAGATAAGAAAGAAGATGTGATCCAAGCATTAAAAGATGAGAGGATTAAAGTGTATGAAAGTTTGGAAGCATTAAGAAGAGCTCAAACACTTCAATGGTATAGTTTTTCATTTTAGGCTTAGTCTTTCTTGTAAAATAGAGTATTTCATGATATAAAGCTCAAACATATCTTTCATAATCTTAACTTGATCAAAATTCTTTAAAAGATAGCCCACAGTCATGTTTCTACAAGATAGCTTATGGGGACATTTCAAAAATAAATGAGATATGAGTTTTTGATATTTTCAATTTTGACCTGTGGTCATTCTTTCAATCATATCTCATAACATATTCATGATTTTACTGTCAAACTTTTCCCATATAAAAATAGACTCAAAGAGCTTTCCATAGATTAGTAATTTGCTTAAAATGACTAAGATATGAAAGAGTTATAAATTTTATAAATTGAGTTTTAAAATCAGATTTTCACTGATTCATTGTTTCTGCCCTTTACTCATTATTTTGAACATATCTTAAAAATTACATCAGATATGAGCATGAAACTAGTCCCATTTGAAAGTATATTCAATTATCTTTCCAATGATAGGTCATTTGCTTAAAACAGACTTAAAATGAAGAAGTTATAACCTTTTAAAGTTGACTCTGCGTTTTTATGTAAGTGAATCGATTGGCCAATTGATTCTAGACATCCAGAGAGCACTCTGCACGTCCTAAATCGATTCATCACTAGATTGTAGCTGTTCTAGTGCATGAATAACGGTTAGTAACGGCTAATTTTCATTCATAACAATCCCAAACGACTATATTACTCCATAGGCTTCATATATAAGATAAGAAACATTAAATACAACCTAGAGAGAGCCTGAACTATATCTTTAAATATCATTTTACATCCTTCTTCATTCATATCATGATTTGAGCTTATCTTTGTGAAATTTCTCTATTCTAAGTGTTTTATTTGTATTATCCACTTTTTAAGAGAGTCTCTATGAATTGTTCTTTATCTTTTATCATTTTCTAATTGTAAACAGTGAGGTATCCCTTGGAAAAACTTAGAGAAGGTGAGGAATCCCTTATAAGAGAGATTTTTGCTCAAGAAAGAGTAAGGAATTGTAAGGCTTCTTCAAGTGCCATTGAAACTTGAAGGATAGTGGATTAACATAAGTTTGGAGAGCTTGGAGAGTGGATGTACACCTTGGTGAGGATATCCAAGGGAGAAACCACTATAAATCCTTGTGTTTGATCTCTCTTCCTTATCCTTTTATTTTTTCTGCAACATTAATCTGTTTTTCTATTGTGTACACTCTATTTTGTTGTTGCTATTTGTTGGATATATTTGTGCTGTAATGTTTATGTTGTTGCTTGGATA
Organism: Sindora glabra; assembly: GCA_020226215.1. Classification (NCBI taxonomy): domain Eukaryota; kingdom Viridiplantae; phylum Streptophyta; class Magnoliopsida; order Fabales; family Fabaceae; genus Sindora; species Sindora glabra. The sequence continues at coordinate 21,299,445 of CM035228.1, forward strand.
TTTGAATGATTGAAAGAGAAATTCATCTCCATTCTGCTATTGTTGTTTGTTGAGATATTGTGCTGAATGCTTTATTCTTGTTGTTGATAATTGTTTAATATATTATGCATCAATGTTGATCTTGATCCTTAAATGATTGAAAGGTTGAATTAAATGATTGAAAATATTATTCATCTATGCATAGTTGAATGAATTGCTTTGCACAAATGAATTGAATTGTTATATCTTAAGTGCAAATATATTCATAAAACCTTCTTGAAATCATTTAAATCAAAATTATTCTTATAACTTCCTAAAATAAAATATTTCTCAAAAAAAGTTTGAAAAATAAGAAAAATTTTAAAAATGCCCAATTCACCTCCTCTTGGGTGTGGATTGCCAAGGCCAACATATTATAGGCCGTCACTTGATTACACTTGTAGAATTTTTATTAATTAATACAGATTCTAATTCATAATATCTGCACTCTATTGATTAAAGAGGACCAATACTTTATAGAGAAAAATGCAAATATTCCTCAATAATTTTCGGGTGATTAATTTTTATCCCCAGTAAATTTTGAAAACTTGAAAATTTATCTTATTATATAAAACTTGTGATTAGTCTTCATGATTTGTTTAATTATTTATTTAAATTACATGAATTTTTAAGAATTTTTTAAACTTGAATCATAATATTATGGTATATTAATTCGTTATATCATTTTTTACATAATTTATATGTTATATAATTAATAAAAATTAAATTAGATATATATAATTTTAATTAAATACTTTAAAAAAAGTTGCAAAAATTTATGCAAAAAATGATATAATAAAATAACATATAATAATATTATAATTTTTGTTGAAAAAATTAATGAAAACATTACATAATTTAATAAAATCATTAATTAAGTGAATATTGGGTGTTAATTATAAGAAATGTTTTCAAATCCGGACCAATTCAGCTAGTTCAATCAATTGAATTGGTACCTGGGAATGAAAACAAGCCAAATGTACCCTTCAAATCGATCTAGGCAAATACCCAAATTAACCCAATAAGACATGGCAAAAAACTAGTTCAACTAATAACTCAAGAAACATATTGGCTTATTTCATTTTTTCCCCTAAATTGGACAAAGTTCACCGGCACAATAAATCTAACCCAATAACCTAGGCTAGGGATCCAACATTCATGGCAAAATGATGTAGTAGTAAAATACCAAATTACTAATGTGTTGAGCAGCATTTAGGAAGGAAAAATCAAAAAACCTAATTTGTTTTCATTTAGTACTCAATAGTTACTATTACTAGTTACCTCTATTTTTGTTCTATTTGTATAGCTCTATTTGTTTTTGTTATTTTTGTTCTACCATTTATGTTGTTTTGTTATTTTGCTTTGTTCTAATTCTTCCGACTACTAAAGCTCTATTTTGCAGTGGAAGAGTGAAATTACAAAAGAGGAATCGACCATTAGCAATGTAAACCATCAACAACATGGAGTTCATCAGTTGTGGCAATTGAAAGATAAGTTTTTTAAATTATATTTTCAAGATTAATTTTTTTTTAACAAAGTTGTAATGCTAGGAGTTATTGTTAGGAATTCGGATTATCATATGCAGCGAAAATTCAAAATTTGATCCGAATTCTATCTAGGATCCATGCAAAAAGCATAAATCTATGATTGGGATTTTACTTATTGGGCACTCGTGTTTCTACTGATCAAAACTTGAGAGCGGATGAATCAAACGCTGGCCGGAAGGTACAACGTCACTACGGTTTTCACACGAAGTGAACAATGACCTCTCACCTTCAACGAATCTGCTAAGATGTGTTTTTCTCTCTAGGAATTAGGATTGGATGTTTTCTGAGTGATTTAGGGTTTGTATGGAAGCTTTGAGCGTGTTGTTAATGTGCTGCCCTCAAGCCCCCTTTTATAGAACTTAGGCAAGCCACAATCCTAATCCTACTAGGATAATGCTTTCAAAATCCTAATCACACTTAACAACTCATTTTATCCTTATCCTAGAGATAATGAGGAGAGATATGACTTATCTATTAATTATCTAACATTAGATAATATTATCTCATAATATAAATATCTTAATATTAGATAATTGCATATAGTTATCAAATATCAAAATAATATTATCTCATAATATATTTATCTAAAATCTGATAACGTAATTATTTGATATTACTTTAATATCAAATAATATCACATAATATATATATATTACGTGAATTTATTATTCCTAATAATATATATATGCACAAAAATTAGTCCAATTAATTAGATATTAATATAATTAAAGTCTAATTAATTATTGTCTTATTCCTACTCCTTTTGTGTGATCCTGTAGGTTCTTACTACGTTAACAATGACTTATTATTGAGCCATAGACAGTAAGCAGTATCTAGCAATACATCACTGTTACTTAAGTAGTAAGAATATCTATGATTCGACATCTACCTAATACATGATCAACGTTTTGCATCATAACCCTTTTTGTGCATATATATATGCACAAAAATAAGTTTAATTAATTGGATATTAATATAATTAAAGTCTAATTAATTATTGTCTTATTTCTACTCCTTTTGTGTGACCCTATAGGTTCTTACTACATTGACAATGACTTATTATTGAGCCATAAATAGTAAGCAGTATCTAGCAATACATCACTGTCACTCAAGTAGTAAGAATGTCTGTGATTCGACGTCCACCTAATACATGATCAACATTTTGCATCATAACCCTTTTGTAATAATATCCAAATTGAACTGGAGGCATGGAATGTGTCATCCTCGTCAATGTTCAATTTATATTTCTTGATATTAAGTAGATTTAAAATAAATGATTAATATCACATATTAATTCAATTGAGCATGGCTATGCATTTCTAAGTCTCACTCAATCAAGGGGGCCAAGGATATTTCTCTTTTATACAAAAGTAATAAAATCCCATCTACATCACTCACTTCCCTCTGCATGATTTATGACACACCCAGTCAATGCCCTACTTGTCATCTTGATTAAAGGTGACATAGGACAATATTAAAGTGAGTAATTCCTCATGTAGGAAACTGTAGTGATTTCAGGTCAAAGGTTTATGTGTATTTGTGATCATATGAGAATAACTTATGACACGTCTATCCATACAATATTCTCATAGTGGGTTAGTCTAGTACATTGTTCACTAGCAATACACTCATATACTGACTTGATATCACATATCCATGATTCGTAATCATCAGTCACTATACATGCTAGTCTCGATGTATTATTACTATCCCTTTTGTAATAATACTTGACTAGGGGCATTTTAAGAATGGCGAAGCTATTCCAAGGATAATTATTATATTAAGTTATAAATTACGCATAATAATAATAAAATTATAAAAATAAAATATAATACATTGTGTATAACTTCAATCATCTATATGATTGGTTCTAAGACACACACTAATAGTTATGTGATCTATGATAAGTTTCAAAGAAGGAGGAAAGTAGTGTTCTACGTAAAACTAGAAAAAAAAAAGGCAATGAATTTTTACTTGAAAAAAAAATAAGACTTGTGTGAATGTAATTTAAACTAAGGACAAAATATTTATCATTTGCCTTTTATTTGACTAAAATAATGTTGGATGATTATTGACATTGTAGTAACATTAATGTTTATCAATTGTGTCCTAGAAATACAGTAATATAGTATATACATATATATTATATATAAAAATAAAGTAATAAGTTTGATTGATTGAATCAGTCCGACCTTAACCTACTTGCTTTACTAGGTCAATAGTTAGGTTAGGTTTTAAAACATTGATTATAAGTTTTATATAATTAAAAGGTGTGATTTGCAAGTTTTGAAAATTTGTATAGATAAAGTGTAAGTATCCCAAAATTGATGAAGACATTTTACATTTTTCTTCACTTTATATATATTAATTCTAACTAAAGCATTAAAACTATGTAATAACATCACTTCTACTAATTGCCATTTCTAATGACCAAACTCATCAATACAAGCATCACTGATGCAAGTTGGATTTTATATCTAAATAACATCCACAAATTCCACAACTTGTTCATTAAGTTGCTTCCAAAATAAAAAGGATAACTCATGAATAATTCTCACCCTTCATCACTCTATGTAGCCTAATCCATAAATCCTTTCACCATCTAAGCCTTAATCTGCCACTCCATAATAAAATCATGAGTTTGGGCCTTATTTTATTCCCACTTCAACTTCTATTAGCTTAACCCTATTCCTTTTTACTATTTCTTCCAAAAAAAAGTAACTCGTACCTAGCTAATGCTAACTCTGTTTGGGTAATGGATTTGATATGTCAACATTAATTCATTTAGCCAATGTAAAGCATCATCCATCTCTACTAAGGTTATTTCGTTATTTTATAATTGTTATATACAATTTCTTCATTTTTACCCTTCAACACAAAATTCATTTAGTATTCATATGGTTGTGATTTCAACTCCTCAAATCTTATGGCTATTAATAGTGCTAACTCACTATGAGTTTTAAACCCACATGAATACCATATAATTAGGCTAAATTTTAAATAAATTAACAAACATACCCTTATTCTAAATTACTATCATAACACCTTTATATATATGTTATGGTACTAATCTCATTTAAAAAATAAAGCAAAGAAAAATTTTGTTACTTGTATTAATTTTATTTTAATATTGTATGGAACAAATTCAAAAATAAATTTTGATTAAGTATTTATTTGAATCTTATTTATTTATTTTTATACAAGAAATATTATCATATTATTGTACTCTTTTTTTCAAAGAAAAGATCAATTATTTATTGGTAAATATCTTATTAGGATCTTTATATTATATATTAGTCAAGATAGTTTTTACTTTTTATTATGATAAATGTCATTCTCATAATTTACCATATGTCAGTTTATCAAATTTTTAATGAAAAGTCAATTTGTCATTTCTTTTTCACCCGAAAGATAAATTATGAAATAAAAAAATAATTTCTTTCATTTATTACTCACCAATAATAAGTAATAAATATAAAACTATTGATTGTTCCTTCCACTTATTCTTCTAATATTAAATCAATTTTCAATAAAAATTTAAATTTGAATCTTTATCTATTATTAGATTTTACAACTATATATTTATTTTGTTCTATAAAAATCTTCCCAAGTTATATTTATATTTTACTTTTTTTCTCTTTCCTCCTTCAATCACTTGAAAGACTATTTTATCTGAGATGGAAATTTTTATTTTCACCTTTAATATATGTAAGTTCACAACTATATATTTATTTTGTTTTCATAAAAATCTTCTCAAGTTATATTTATATTTTACTTCTTTTCTTTTTTCATCCTCAGTCACTTGAAAGCCATTATTTTAGTTAAGATAAGAATTTTTATCTTCATCTTCAATATCTATAAGTTTACAATTACCTAATTAATTAATTCTCATAAAAGCTCCCTAAATTATATAATTTTTTTCTTTCTCTACCCTAAGTTACTTGAAAGCCATCATTTTCGCTATGTGTAATGTGTGTAAGTATTCTTTCTTATTACTTTCAGCTTTTTACAATTACTTGAACTAAAGTTTATATCATATAAATTCCTTTTCATGATTTTTTTTGCTTTGATTTTTTTCTTTTTGGTATAAGTACTTTATTTCATTGGATCTCTACTTTTAAAAAAATTATAGTTTAATTGATTCTCATTAATTTAATAGATTCTTAATGTGTAAAACCATTGAAACATATATTTTTATATAGTTTATTTTATTAGATAAATTTTTTTACTATTTCACATTATTTAACATAGAAAAAACATAATTTAAAAAAAAATTACGGAAGGAGGGGAACTGCCATATAAATATATAGACTATCAGTTATGATATTTATGAATTTGTAGTTGATAACATATATAAATTGATCATTTTTAAAATTTTAAATTTGTATGAAAATATTGAGATTAACAAATACATTATTTCTCATTTTGAAATTTAATAATCATTTTATCTTTATTTTGATTTAATTTCATTTGAAATTTTTTTATTTTTTTATGTTTATTTAGTTTGATTAGAAAATTTCTATCCTTATTTTCATCTTATTTTATATCTAATTTAAAATTTATAAATTTTTTTCTATAATAAACATTCTCTTTAACTTTATTTGTTAAAAAGCACCCTTTACTTCCATAAACAAATGAATAACCCCACTTGCACCCATCAAAGGAAACTTAAATTCAATTTTAAATGACATTTGTCATTAAATACCTTAATAATTCATTTTCATTTGATAGTCTCATTATGATAATTGTAATTTTATTTTTTATTTCACAATCTAATTAGTCATTTATTTTTTATTATAATTTTAAATAATTATATTATTTTTCTCATCTTTTTTTCTTTCTTTTGCCTTGAATATAATTTTCTTAAACTTCAACTAAAAGGCAAATCAATTCTTCTTTTAAAAATTCATTACTTGTTGTACATTTTTTATTTATTATTATTTTATATTTGTGATTATAATCCGAGAAAGAAATCTTATTATAATGCAACTTTTACAAGATATTAAATATGAGTCATTATTAGTATTTTCTAACTAAAAGCTATTTTTCTCTTTCATGTGAATTAAAAAATGTAAAATATTTGATATCAAAATATTAAATTTACTTTCAAAAGTTTGTTTTATACTATAATATGATAAATAAAAAATATTACCATCATAAAAATATATATTCTTATTATAAATTATATTATTAAACATTAATATTAATGGTAATAATTATTTAAAAAAAATAGTATTTAATTAATGCAATGTTCAAATTCAAAATTATTTTTCTACTTGAATTTTAAGCAAAATGAATGGAGAGATAATTTTTTATACTGAGTTATTAATTATATATTAATAAAAATTTTATCTATTTTTTGTAAATAAGTAATATATACTTATAATATTATATTATTAAAATAAATATTCATTATGCTGTAACATCATAAATTAAAAATATATTGCCATTACAAAAAAAATCTATTCTTTTTGTAAATTATGTTACTAAATGTTAATATTAATGATAATAATTATATTAAAAAATAATATCTAATTAATACGATATTTGAATTTAAAATTAATTACCTACTTGAATATTGAGTAAAATTAGTGGAGAGATAACATTTTTTTCTTAGAGATACTGGATACATATTAATCAAATTTTCATCTAATTTTTTTTATAAATAATTAATATATAATTATAATATTATATTATTAAAATAAATATTTATTCATATAATGCACAAATAACTATTTAATGTGTATATGTATGTATATATATAATACTAAAGTTTATAGTTGCTTACTATATTGAATTAACACTTAAAGAAATTTTTGATCTCGCATGAAATTTAAAGGAATCATGTGAAACACTTCTTTAGTTTAAAAACCTACATAATTTTTTATTGAAATTAAAAAATTGCTACTCTAACCTCAATCGAACAATTAAAACAATAAATTTGGTTAGGTTGAAGAATCAAAATAATAATGAAATTGATTTTGTTGGAACATTAAATAATTTTTTTGCTATAATTTATTTCATTTGGGTGATGTTATAAACGGATAAATAAAACTTAGGAGATTACGAAGCCATTATTTTGTAATAAATAATGGATAAAAATGTCAATTAGTGAGTTTATGTCCCACAAAAGTATTTTAGCAATAGTAACTAATCCTCGTTCATGTAATTAAAAGAAACATTTTCTAATTACAATTAAATTAAGTTGCTAGCGTGTATGAACGGTAACACTAATTTATAAAATTTACTTGTCGATAAATACGTAGACTCAAAATATCTTGAATGTAAAATTTATTTTTCTCATGTTGGTCTTTGTTCATTTGTAATATTTTCAAGTTATTCTTTGTTTACTTGTGTAGCTTCAACAACAAGCTTGCGGTGAATATTAATAAGAAACTTTCACATTCTGCAAATTTTCACCGGAGGTTGCTGTCAATTCCATTTTTTTCTTTTTCATGCTGTACCAAAAAAATCTTACAAAAGGGAAATCGGGAATGACAGGGAGAAATTGGGATAAAATCAAGTTAAATTAGGCTAATTAAGGAATATGTGATTTGTATGTGATAATTTTCGTTAGATTTTGATAAAAATTTAATACATATAAATAAAGTGTTTATGGTGCAAGTTAAGGTTGAGTAAAATTTGTCTATCTGTTGTTAATCATCCACTTTTAACCAAAAATTAAGAAGCTAAATGTAATTCTAAAATCTGATAGATTGAGGGTGAATGTCAATTTTTTTTAATAAATATCAATTAAGAGTTAATACAGTATAAGAAGCTTTTAATTTTTATTTCTCGAACCTAATCAATATCATTAAAATTTTTTAAAATATAATATTTTTAAAAATATATTTTTTTATAAACTTTTATATTTAAGCAAAATATTATCGATTCAAATCAGCACCTTAATGGTGAAATGACTCTCAATATTACTTTAACATGATATTTGATTTATAGAATATTTCTCGTATTTTTAATAATATTTTAAAGGAATATAAATTTTTGTGTTGGGTTTAATTTTTTTAAAAAAATTCTTATGGAGAAGGTAGATATCTTATATTCTTATAGCCTAAGAATGTCTAAGTGATATTAATGAGTTATTTTGCTCACCTCACTTAGACACGTAAAATAGGTAGGGTGGGTCAAGCTCATGTTCTAAATAGGTATAAATGGTTGGCACTATAGGCGCCCATAAATAGCTCACATTTTTTTTACTAGTAAGGATAATAAATTATTAGATATACATACATAAAAAATTAAATATCGAATATAAATATAGAGGAATGCATCTTTAAGGAATATTAGATTGGATTGAATTAAAAAACTATTTTTGTTTTATAAATTATAATTAATTAATTAGTTTTTTTATAATGGGTCAGTCAAATAAGGTTTAAAAAATTATATTATATCATTATACATTGGATTACAAATTAGGTTAGATTAAAAAAGTTTTTAAGTATTAAAAGGATTATCAATATATATATATATATTAGTTGAGCCCATAGGTAAGCCTGCGCAGGCTTGTTCACATAAGTCCATATTCAAAATGGTATCTAATCTAAATAAGAGAACTGAACTATCTAAACCCTTGAGTAGCCAACAAAGCCATAGGTTTAGGGCCTATTTTACACCCTTAACCACTCATTATGATTAACCACTATCTATCATCACATACTACTAGTAACCATCACTAATAATTACCATCCATTAGCACCACCCATAACTAGTGATCATTGTCAATTACCATCCATCATCTATAACTATTATTGGCCACACCCACCACCAGTGATTAACATTTGTCATTATCTATCACCAATGACTACCATCCATTATTGCTTATTATTGATAATTACCATTCATCATTATCCATTATTAATAACCATCGTTAACCACTTACTATTATCGATGATTATTATTAGCCAATATCTATTACTAGTGATCACTATTTACCATCACTTATCATTGACGATCATTATCCACCATTATCTATTATTAGTCACCACACATTCTCGATGACCACAGCAGCTACAACCTACTATTTAAGACCATTATCTACCACTACTGCTACTAATAATTATTATCAATTATCATCTATTATCAATAATTATTTAATTTTTAATAAATTTTTTTTATAATAAATAATATTTTTACAAATATTCAAAATAATTAAAATATAGCATTGTTATATTCTTATAAATATTTTTAATTGAATCAAATATGATAATGTCATATTCTTAATAATTAAATTCCTAAGTATCACATTTCTAAGAACATTAGGATTCCCATGAATGTTTAATTTTGTAAACCAAACACCACTTAAGGGCTTTACTCCCTATCATTTTTTAGGTTTGAATTGAAAACTTTGTATGTGTGTCAAATGGATTACCACTTTTCCCATTACCTAAAAAATATATGGTTAAACTAAGCTTTATCCTCAGCAAGTTGTTCTCTTTTTCTTTTATTTTTTGTCATGTGATTCTTAAAAAAAAATTATCATTCTATTCAACTATTAAAAGCAAAAAATAACTACAACAAAAAACTATTATTTTGCCATAAGATTCTAGCTTTACTTTTTTAATTATCATTGCAAGAAAAATTTTGATAAAAAGAGTTATTTGTAGATAACTAATCTTAATTGCAATTAATCAAGATTTGCAGTTAATAGCAAATTAGGGTGGTCATATGATTAGAAATAGATTGAATTTTATTTTGTTAGATAAGAGAGGTTGGATTAAAAAGTTGCCTTAATCAATTTTATCTTATCTTTGCTTATATCTATTACAAATCACAAGTTACATTTTTTCGATACTTTAAGTGATAATTAAGTAAGTTATAAATAGGATCATATGATAAATAAATAAAGTGTATTGTATCCTCGAACTTATAACAAGTAATAATGTGAAAAAATTATTTTTCAATCGTAAGCAAGAACACATAGTACACTACTTCTTTTCCTACAAAATTTTATGAAATTAGGGTTTAGATGTATAATTTTTTTTGCAATTTTATTTAAAAAAATAAAATTTAAGTATTAGATATAAATTAAATATTGTCATTAAATATAAGTTGTTAGGTAAATTTGTAATGCTTAACCGATGAATATAAAAAGTTTAAAACTCAGTGTTTAAATCTCATTTTTTATTCTTAGCATTTTAATACTTTCTGCATAATTTGTCACCGAATTAAAGTTTTAAACATTATACATAGCGTTAGAATGAAACCAACTTGCAGTTTCTTACATTTGAAATTTGATGTAATTAGATAAATTATAGAGCTTTCTACTTAAAAATAAAAAACCCTTTGAACAATGAAATCAAACTGATATCATATTAGCACATTACATAGACTCATCCTCTCCCAAACACCTTCCAAAGGCACTAAAATTCTAACTCCTTATGTAAATTGCCTGACATGGTAACACTTGGCAACATCATAAATTACATCGATTCATATTTATCCTTACTTAATTGCAAATAAAAAATAAAAAAAGAAAAGAAAATAATAATAAAAGAATTTACTTTTGTATGAAAACAAATAAAATAAGAAGAAAATAATTTTCATTTTCTTGTTTAGATAGAAAATAAAAAAATAAATTAAGTTAAATGATAATTTTATTTTTTAAAATTAATAAGTTAGTTTTCCAATCAAGTAAAATCAAGAGTAAAATTATAATAAATTAGTTTTCCACCTACTTTCTACCTATATATGATAAGAAAACCTTCTGGTAGTTCACGCTCTTTTTTTTTAATACTTTTTTTTCTCTTCCATCCCTTTTCTAACTTATAACAAAGCAAAGAAAAATATTATTTTTAACTCATTTTCTTTCTTTGGGCTTTCTTTCCACTTTCTTTATAAAAACAAGCAAAAGATTAGTTCTATCATTAGAAACAATTTAACTCTCTAATGCTCTAACCATAGGAGATGGCATGTTAAGTTATATGTAACTACACTAGCAATATTGGGAAAAATATCCCTTTCTCAAACTCACAAATATAAAAAGGAAAAGGAAAAAAAAAGAGCAACATAATAGGATAGGAACAATTTAACATGAAAAAACTTTGATTTTTTTAAAAAATAAAAAATGAAAAAAATTCTACTAAAAATTAAGATTATAAGATAATATATGTAAAAATTCTTAATCATAATCTTATAACTTTCTAGCTATTAACCTTATTTCTCTTTTAAACATTTATAAAGATTCCTATATAATTGTTATAGCATTCATTTTATTTGACTTTGAATAACATCTACTCTTGTATTTAGCTTTATGCTTTACTTTCACTCCCCTTTATAGCATTCATATCATATCTTTTTCATACTTTAAACATTCATCCAATATAAATATTTATACCTTAAAATATTTGCTTGACAAACAATCCCAATTCTATTCTAACATAAAAAATCTAACTTAATTTGGAAGGTAATTAATGATAAAAAAATGATCATTAATTAATAATAATTAGAATTTAATTTAAACTCGACTTATAACCTTTTCTCTTAGTTATTTGCTTTCAATGCTCTATGAAATATAGATGTAAAAATGTAATATTTGTCGCTATAAACTTCACTTGTGTTGTTAAATACAATAATAACTATAGAATTGTTCTAGCTAGAATAAAAAACTTACTTAGAGCTGGTCATCTTCTTAAATTCTCATCTATTGCAAATCATATTCACATGGTGTATTTCAATCCAAATGTTGGAGGCCTTAGTCCAAAAGTAGTCACTTCCCTTTTATTAGATTTAGTTAATTTCATATGATTAGAAATAACAAATTGGTTTAGGCATAGTGTGAGAAAAGGAAACCAAGTTCTTATTCAATATCCAACTTACTTGAATAAAGTTAATAATCATGGTATGTTGGTTGCATTAATGCACTATTTGTTTAAATTGTTCAATTTTATTTATTTGCTCAATACTATGTGGCATGAATGAAATTTAATGATTATATTTAGTGGTGTATTTGTGCACTAAAACCTCTCCCTTGAATAAATCATAGTGATGATAGCGAGAACCCTTGTGGAACTATCATTTGCTACTCCCTACTAGGGTTTTTGTTATCCTTTCCTTATTAGAATATCTCATTTCCATTTGACTCCATCATAAACCTTTTACTTTTTTTTTTAAATTCTTTATGATCCTTCTTCTTTCTCATCTATTTCTTCCTTTCCCTTAATTGGATCCATTTTCAATCTTTCTTTATAATTCCTCTTCTTTCACCTTTCTTATCCCTTCCCTTTTCTATCTCATGTTATCTCTTTCTCTTTAGCTTGTAAATTATTTTTTCTCTTTGTTTTTTCACCTTTCTTTCATCACCCCTATTTTGTGTCTCTTTCCTTGTTTTTTTGTCTTTCTATTCTTATCACTTCCTTCTCTTCTATTTTAATGCATCAATTATTTTAAGTTTTTATTGTAAGTATTCTAAAGCAAAAAAAAAATGAAAAAAGAAAAAGCAACTCTTGATTTGGTTGAGTGCTAATAAGAAAATGTAGTTCTTTCTATAGCAATTGCAGAATTTATTTAATGAGTCTCTGGTTCCAAATAATTTTCAAGAGTTTAGGTTTCATAACAAAGTTAGTTTTAGTAAAGATCCTTGAACTTTATTGGTAGTAGAATTTTTTGTGATTTTTGCTTCAAATTTATTCATAACAACTAATAATGGTGTAAAACAAACTAAAGTCCATGGACTTGACTTCGCAAGCTTTAGCGACCTTAAACCACTTAAAATTTGATCCTTTTTCGTATGAGTAATACGAGCCAATCTCAATGCATCAAAATCCACATGGACCAAATGGATACAAACTGGTCTTGGATTTGTAGTTAAAAGCCATGGAATGGTTCGTGGACTCATGGATGCAAATCAAATATGAACCCCTTAAATTTTAAAATTTTTTCACCAGTAATACAAATTGAACCTAAACGAATCGGTTTATATCTGGTTTGGTCCATCTGTTTTATAGCATTAACTACTAAATTTCCATTTTCTCACAGAGGAATTATGTCAATAGAAATTTTAAACCCTTAATTCCTTACTTGTATATTTTACTTTTAAATTTATTTCCTTTGCTTCTTCAATCTAGATTATGTTGTTTTATTTTACTAAAGTATAATTTTTTTTCCTGTTTTCTAGTGCATTGCATGCTCTTTTATGTTTTCGTATTATCAATATATCTGTGTTTCCAGACAAAAAAGCATAATCAATCATCAACCAAACTATGCATTACAAAAATAAAATAGAAAAGGTATAATGTAGATCTTTGGCACAAGTGTTTAAATTAAATTGAGACACACCTCAAGTGTACACTATTTTTCAAAAAAGATTAAAAAATAAAATGCTTTGCTTTTAAACACAAATGCAGTGCCTATTAATAAGTTATTTCAAGTTTAGATCAATATATATACACAAACATACATATATACTAATGATAAGAGCAATAATTCATTTAATTCAAATGTAAGATTTTGAATTCAAACTCTAAACATAATAAAGAATAAATTTTTTAAGTAATTCTAAAATAATATTAGATGTTACTATATTATTAAATGCCCAATTACACACACACAGTGTGCTCAACATACGTGACGTTAAGTTTCATTCCATTCCAACAATCCATAATTAATAAATATGTTCTTCAACATTTTATGATTTTTCAGTGGTCACATAGGGATGCAATTCTCTTGTGTATATTCAAAGGATATGTTTCTAAAACATGACAATTTAATAAAAGTATACTCAAATTTACAGGTTAATTCAAAACTGACAAAATTAAATATTAAGTCATTAAAAGATAAACAAAGTGTTCATCTTTTTCTAAACTATTCAAGAATTCTAACCAAATCGTGAAATGATCAATTTGTTATACATCTTTTGGTCAAATTACACTCACTCCTTTTAATATTTATGTATTACACTCATACTTTTTTTCGTATATATTCACGACCTTCCATTTTTATTTTAAATATACACTTACTTCCCTTCCTTTTGAAAATGATATATATATATATATAAATGTAATGTAATTGAATTTCCGGAAATGTAAATGTAATTTATCCTATATCTTTCTGGCATATACACACCAATTTTAGAATCATGATTAAATTTTAAATTTTTATTGAAATTTTACTATTTATTTATCCTTATTCTCTTGGGAAATGCCATGAGGAGTTTCATCTCCTAAAAGGTTAAGTATTTTCACCATATTAAAATTTATATTTTTAATTTTAATTTCTTATTTTAAAAGTTAAAAAAATAATTTAATAATAAAATATTCAATTTCTTAAGATATAAAACTTCCAATAACTTTATCCTATTCTTTTTGCCAATAATTTTTTTATGATCAATGGACAGAAATTAAAAAAATGAAATGTTTAATAATTAATTTTTAAAATCAAGTTTCTATCTTTATCTTTTATATCTGATTTAAAATTTTAAATTAAACTTTGATTCCCTAGTTGTGATTTTACCGTCTATCATGAAAATATTTTTAAATTATACTGGTGGAATCAAATAAAATTTTAAGCATATCAAGAGATAATAAATATTATTATTTTTTATTTTTTAAAAATGAGAGTAGTTAAATTATTAAATACACACATACAAGAAACTAAAAAGATATTGAATATAGAGAAAAATATAAAACTTTTAAAAGATATTGAAAGTATCCTTTGAATTAAAGATTCTTAAATCTTATTCTTCAACATTTATGTTTACAGTAAGTTATTATATTTTAAAATTATTTTATAATCATTATAAATATGTATTATAGTTAGTTTTATTAACCGTCTACCGTAATTTATATAAATTAATAAATAATTAATATTCTCATTTTACAACAAAATTGTGCATGACACATAAGTGTTATTCTAGAAGCACCTAACGACGAATAGCTCAATTGAAAAGACGAATCAAAGGAACTAGTAGAAATAATGGACAGTCATGGAATCGGTTTATGTGTTATTTCAGACAACAGATGCACAAACCAAATAAGCAGAGGAACTACAAACAACCTAGGAGAGACATCAATATTTAGTACCAAGTTACTAACGGTAGAAACGAAACACAAGTGAGGGTGAGAGAGGAAGGGCAGTTTTTTTATTTTTATGTGTTAAAAGCAAATTTTTATTCAAATGAACGTTTTTAACTTTAAATATATAACTCAAAAGTAAAAAAAGAAATAATTTTTAAATATTTTTTAAACTTAATTTTTTATTTTTGGTAATTAATAAAATGTTTAAAGTAAAATAAATTATTTTACTATAAGATTATAGCATTTCACCGACCTCTTTAAGAATTTATAATAATACTTATAGATTAACTAATTTTTAAAGATCGCTAGCAACAACATATAATAGAAGCAGTTGAAAATGATGAACTCTAAATAAAACATTTCATTATTTGCTATTATTATAATAACTTTGTAATTATTTTTAAATATTTTTAACTTATTTTTATTCTTTATGATAACCTTGTATATAAATGAAATATTTTACTGTTTGTTCTACCAATCACATTTTATTCCTTCTCTCCTCTCTGTTGAATAATTTTTGTCAAAAATAAAATAAAAATATATTTAATCAAACTCAGATGAGATGGAACAAAATTCTGCATCATGCAATTATAATAAAATCAAACCTGTTTAATAATTTAACCACTTTTATTAGAAAAGGGAGAGAAAAAAAAACTCATCATGCAATTAGTGTTTAGCGTTTAACAGCCACTCGTAGAGCAAGAACGAAGAACACCAACACTAGAGCTACGAATGGGAAGATTGAGAGCCTTCTCGTGGGAGATATGTTTAGGAGACGGCCAACAAAGAAGTCCATGGGCTCTTACCAAAATTACCCAAAAAAAAACTATTTTCCTTGCGAAAATGTAATATATATATATATATATATATATATATATATTCATTAAAATTAATAGTTTAAAATTTGGACAGTCATTGATTTTCTGAGATTTGACTCCTTTAAGTATAAAGTACATTTTAAAAAGTAAAATGTAATATCATAGTTTTTAATTAAAAAAATTAAAAGTTCAGAAATTAATATAGAATAATAAATTAAAAAAAAATTTTAAATTTATAATCATTCACTTTTTTAATTTTTTTATCAAAAATTGAGATTTGTCACTTGACTTTTTAAAGTAGATCTTGTACTTCGAATAAACTTGATCCTTCAAATAAAAGAAAAACTGGACAGTCATTAGTTTACTGAACATTAAAAAGGAACGGTTTAAGGTTTAATTAGTTATGATTAAAGTGCAACCGGAGTTGAACCAGTATTTTAAATTTACATTAAAAATGGAATTATAATAATTAAGAATAATAAAAGTGTCAAAGAAATTTAAAATTATGTTTAATATATTGAAAATAACTCAAATACTATTCTACAATCCATTCTTTCGCATGTTTATAATTCAGCCATTACCGAATTATCACATTAAACAAAGACTGAATCCACTTTTTTTTCCCTAATTTTATGATTCTTGTTTGTAATGTTGGATTTTCCACGTCGGCTTATATTAATTAAAATAGTTAATGTTTTACAAAATAGGTTGGTTAGTGTGATATACTATTAAACAAACTTGCTTACATGATCCGCTCCACATTTATTTATTTATTTATTTAAATCATGTGAGAATTTTCCTTGATTTTTCGCATTAAAAAGATGCCTGTCAAAAGAGAAGCAGGGGAGTAAGACCTTGAACTACGCGCTTTTTGTGACATGATCTGTATAAATTATTGAATTATACATAATAGCAAATACGGGCGGATATTTTTATATATATTCACCGTGTTCTAAATTCAAGTATAGAGAAATCTTAATTTTACTTACACGGCAATCCAAAATACCTGAATTGAGAACCTAATTTGGTGATCATTGGATGATCGGTGTATGCTATTCTATTTTAATCTTTGTTCATTTGAATTCCTCAATTTTTAATCAAATTAATCCAACTACATAAGGGTTTTTCATAATCTATGTAATGATAAGACTGATTTGTCACTTTGAATTATATGAAATAATTAAGTACAATTAAAAGTTTTCTGCATTTGAAAATATGGGTCTTTCACTAATAGCATCCAAGGAATGAAATTTGGATATTGCAAATTAACAGTGAAACGTTTTGCATAAAATAGTGTATTTTTTCATAGCATCTTCTTTTCTTAAAGAATTATTTTTTAATTTTGATGGATTTGAAGATTAAGTTGATCGATGCCAATAATTTATTTAATTTTGAATAAAAAATGTTATGACCCGCTTTATCATGATTGACATAAAATTACTTTTAAATCCTCTCAACTTTATTCACATCAATTGATTATCACAACAAAGAAATCATTGTATGCATTTAATAGGAATTATCAATGCATATATTATTTATAAAAAATATTCATTGTAGTGTGAATGATTTTTCAAAAGAATAGTTAGATTAATTTACAGGTATTAAAGAGCATAAGCATAAATTACCTTAACTACACAATACACATTCTAATGTTTAATCCCTACACTTTATAAAAGAAATTTGGCCCTTTACTGCTACTTAATTCTAATAGTTTAAGTTTACAAGTGTATAAACACAAATTGCTATCAAATCCACCAAAAGATAGAAAGAAAACCTTTGAAGAAGGGCATCATGCTTACTATGATGGACGTGGTGGTTGATCCTATTGGCTATTTGAAAAGTTAACCCATAAAAAGTAAATATGAAACTTAGTGAGACATATTTTATCTAATAAAATGCTTAAAGTAAATTATAACCAATAAATAATAGTGTAAAGAAATATTTAATATCATTCCAAATCTCCATGAGACGAGTCCCTAGATATTGAATATTATTGATATAATATGCTTTATTTGATCATTAATGAGGTTAATCACCCATAAGGGTAATATTTGTTAAATTTAAATGAGCAAGAAAATTCATAAAATTTATGTAATAATTATGTCAAGACCCTAACCCGATCATGACTAACATAAAACCCCTTTATCAATTTCCATCAGCCTATTTGTAAACAATTAACTCGATGCTAGTTTACCCAATTGTGATGTATTTATAAAAGAGAATAGTATTTCAAAGAAAGCATTCATCAATGTTTCTACAAAAGATGTGAAAGTTAGGAATGCTTATAATCCTTTTAAAATGAGGATAAGCAAGTATAACTAACTTTTAAGAAATTAGTTCAACATTCCTTTAATCCAATTCTATGACAGTCAAGAGGCCTAAAATATTTCTACGTACCTAAGTCTGCATAACCAAAATACCATCAATAAGCTCCTTGAACTTTAACTCTAAGAAGGTAGAGGTGGAGGCTCAACTTGAGAGTTTGTAAAATGAAACATGAAGGAGTAAGTCCGAGGCTTAATGAGTGAATAATCTATAGGAATAACAATAATTTACAATAACTTACTCATCAGATTGTCCTCCTTTAACAAATTATATCACACTCAAGCATATTAGTAAGCAAAAGCTATCAACACTGAAATTAACATATAGTCATTTCAGTTTCAATGTATCATATGCACTCAAAATCATATTTCATTGAAAGAACAAATTTTTGAGCCAATCTTATACCATCCATCCAAATTCCTCTCGAGCCAATCTTATACCCTACCTGCCTTATTAACAAGAATTTCCTATCCGGTATTCATAATATCGCCCTTATCATATTTCTCACTTTTAATGTCACTCATAACATGATTCTCAATGTAATTTAAATATTAGAGCTCAAGCTTTATTCAATGCAATCACAATTCAATTATAACATACATTACAACACTTATCAGCATTATTATGTCCTCTTGTATAATTACAAACATTCACATGTATCATAAAGCATATTTTAATATATATATATATATATATATATATATTCATGAGTAATGTAATAAGTTCATCATATCACATATTATAATACACAGCTTTTACCTTCTTTTGTCATGAATATTCAACTTATGCAATCATTTTACATTACCATGAACCACTCTATCTTTAATATTTAATGAGTAAATACTCATGGTGGCTATTATGAGTCATAAAAATATAAAATAGATGGAGCATGGATCATTATATTATATTCTTATTTATAACTTTTGGATAATCTTTTATGAATAACTCAAAAGTTATAAAGATAAATTCTATGAAACTTATTTCATATGAAAATAGACTTAATTAACTTTTTATAGACTGATCATTTTCCTAAATTGGCTAAGTTTTAAAAAGGTTATGCCTTTTTTGAAAATAGATATAAAAAGTCCACTTTTGAAATCCTGAGTTTTTGACTTATGTCCACTTTTTTGATAATATCTTAAAATATACATAATATTTTAACTTGAAACTAATTCTATTTGAAAGTAGAGTCAATTGCCTTTAAAATAATAGATAGTTTTTTAAAAAATGGCATAATATGAAGAAGTTATGCCCTTTCAAAGTTAAAAAATTTTCTATAACTGATGAATCAATTCATCTGTCCAGTTTTTACCTTTGGATCCTCAAAATGAATTGGTCACTCCATTTTAAAGCCTAGTTTCACCTCTAAATCCTTGGAATTGATTCATAAATCGATTGATCAACCCCTAAACCCCTAGAATCAATTAGTTGCTCGATTTTAAAGCCCAGATTTGCCTCTGAACTCTTAAAATCAATTCATGAATCGATTCACACATGAAAATCTCAATTTTTTGCAAAAAAATCATTGTTCATATGCCTTTAAATACCTCATAAACAAAATATTACACTCTAAACCTTAATATAATCATTAATGAACTTATCTAATATATCATATCACCTTTCTCCATCATTTATTACTTCCATAACATCAAAATAGACTAAATTCAAGCAAAATCACAATCTAACCCATATTTAATCTCTATCTTCATATAACCTTAAAATTCATAAATTTAGCTACATTACTCATTCACCTCATATGGAAGAGGATGCTAGAATATTAGTTTGATGATCCTTCAACCCTAATTACATTAAAAGGCATGGATTCTAAAGTTAGGGCTTAGAATACCTAACAAAATTAAATAAACCTCAAATATTTCATCAACCAAGAAGAAGTAGGATAGATTCTTAGTGAAAACAATATTCTTATCTTGATTGAACAAAAAAATCAAGAAGATTAGAAATCTTTCTTGCTTAATTAATGAAGTAGTGGAGGAGTTATATGGAGAAGGTGGGAAGAAATGGACAAATAGGGAGAAATAAGAGGGAAATAGGGTTTGGTTAATATAAGAAAAAAATATAGCCCTAAGAGCATTTTTGAAAAATCATTCTTAACCCTTTTCGATACTCACACACTCACTTATATTAGTATATAGCCTTATACATCAGGATTCTAATAAAATTTCTCCATTAAAATTTCATTCAAATTATATTCTCATACTCTTATTTTTATTAATTTCATTTTATTCTATTTTTCACACATAAAATTTTTAATTCACTTGAATTTATCGGATGCTTTAACTATTCTTTCTTGTATCATAATTTTTAATTTATTTATAATTAAAGAGGGTGTAATAAATTATAAATAAGCATAAATTCAAATAAGTATCTTTCTTATGACTCTTACCATCCTTATCCCTCATAAACTCAACCTTGTACCTCCCAAATCAATTTTATCCATTTATAAATACGTACATAGATTCAGTGCTATTATGCCCCTTTAGAATTTTAAAATTTTATCTTAAATAGGGAAATAGAGTTTAAAAATAAATGAAATAAATTAAAGGAAAAAATTAGGTAAAGAAAAGACATAAGAAAAATGTTAGTTGTAGGTAAATAAAAGTACATAAATAAGTATAAGAGGATTCTGGACACAAGGTGAATTTACTTTTGGGCCCCATAAAACCTAACTTAACTTTTGTCCCCTCTATTTTTCCCAAATTTTTTAATATGAATGCAAATAAGTTAAATTATTTGTTAGTAGCTCGAAATTGACTTGTAAAAAACTCAATTCTAGCTTGAATTTGAATAACCAGGCTCAATTAATAAATAAATTAAGCCTGAGTATTTTATTTCTTGACTTGAACTATTCATGAACCTAAACCATCCTAGTCATATATTTTTTATTTTTTATATGTATATAAAATTTAAATATAATATATAAGATATATAATGTAATATTAATTCAATTTGAGTTTTTTAAGGTTTCTATCTCCTTTTTTTCTACAAATTTGAAACCATAAAAAGTTATCTTTGACTTTGTCTTAATGGCAACACCTCTCATAACTTTTATTAAGCTTTCATCCACCATACCATGTCATGTGGCTTTTCTCTACTATTATGCCAAACCATTGCACAACCTTTTTCCACTACAGTATTTCAAGGCATTAAGCAGTCAAACTCTTCACCAATCATATATTTCAATACTTTTCTCTACTATTATGTATTTTTTATGTTTAAATCATATGCCTTTTATAATTGCAATTCTATATTTTCTGACATATGCCTTGTTTACATTGTATTTTTCATTTTTTACTTTTCTACTTTGTATTGTTTATTATATAACTACCTTATAAAGAAATAAAGTGATGATTGTAAAGGACAAATGCATACATGTTTATTTTAATTATTTGAATAAAAAGAATAGGCGAGCAATTTTCTTATATTGTTTATTTTGTATATTGCTTATAGTTTAAGGAGGGATTTTCTTTTAATATTATTACATAAAGCAAACATAAGGTTAGGTTTATAAGTTCCACCAAGAAAATGCACTTCATTTTAATCATATCTTTATATTTTTTTATAAATAATTGTTAAAGCTTTCGAATTCTGATGGATCAAACCATACAGTGGATTAAGACTATGTTACATTATGTTATTAATTTTGATAATGCTTCTTTGTTCTTTTCATTTTATCGAATAATAAAGGTCTTCGCATATAAATTGTTTCACAATATTTTTATATTTTATTTTATATACATAATATAAAGTATTCACTAGTTTTTAAATGATAAAGTTAAATTCATGTATCATATATTATATTTATAAAACATGAATAAATTTTGAAAAAAAGTGAGTTATTAATAGTAATCTTTAAAGTCTACTTGGTATTTGTTAATGGAAGCCATAGTCATTGTGATGATGCTAATTTAAGTTATTGTGTTCCCTAATTATATAACTTTTAAAATCTACCTATGTAATAAATAAAACTAATATTAGTAATGGTGTTTACTAATTTCATTCCTTTTTATGATGACATTGTGTTCACTAGTTTCAATATAAGTTAATTTCATGATTCAATATATGAGTTTTCCTTCCTTTTTATGATAATATTTTCATAATTTTGGTATTTATTTCTATGTAAGTGATAACATATGATTTATTTGTAATGGAGATGTCAAAGAATTCATTTAAAGTGGAATTTAATCAACCATTACCTTCAAGTGGAAGTCATGTTTCAACTTAAATATCAAATGATCCTACTAAACAACAAGTTAAAGATTGGTTTTTTGAAGTGTACCAAGGCATTTAAAGTTTGGTTAGAGTTTTTTGAAGTGGCATATTCAAATGGCACTCAAAAGGTGAAATGTAACCATTACCGATAACAATTTTTCCAGTTTAAAAAGTGGTAGCACTACACATTTGAAATGACATATAGACAGTTATATTAGAAGGAAGCTTACTCTTAAAAGTTAAGTTTTATTAAGGTTTGAATTGGCTAATTCTCTTGTAATTACAACAGAATTTCTTTTTGTAATTATCAATAAAATATTTGATATGTTGAAAATGAGAGAGTCAATTGCCATTTAATTATTAATGCATGAACATCCTTTTAAGATTATTAAAGAAAAAGGATCTAGCATAATGTAAAAAAAAAAAAGAATGCCTAAATGGAATAGAATATCATGTGAATCATGTAAAGCTAATTGTAAAGTAATATATAGGATGGAACAAAAAAGATGCTAAAGCTAACCCTAAAAAATATTAGCTAAATCAACTTAACAACGAATTTATGGAAGGCAAAAAATTTGCAAGTTAAGTATATAGTCCTCGAAAGCTATTGGATTAATGCAAAGTGGAAATTACATTAGTATGTTATGAATTTTACGCATTTAGAACCTCCTCACCATAGAATTGAAATTAGTGATGCAATTTCAAGTGTTTAATTGAGTGAGGAATAAAGAATAAGGTGTACACAATTTTAGTTAACAATGCTTCTAACAATAATGTTGTAATAATAAGTTTAAAGGAAATTTTTATCAAGAAAAAATTTGTTATATGGTAAGAAGTTATTTTATGTTTAGCGTTGTACTCACATCCTTAACATCATAATTTAATATAAGCTTGAAGAGATCAAAGACATCATCTATAATATTCATAAAAGTGTCAGATATTTCAAAGTTAATGAAATAAGGTTGAAAGCATTTGCAAAGATTGTACAATAACTTCAACTACTAGCAAGGAAGCTCATACTTTATGTAAGATATATTATAACTTAACTTATAAGATGTTATCAAATGCTTTTTAACTTAAAGATATCGTTTTGAGGTGCAAAGAAAGAGATGCACATTACCTTTATTGCCTAAACGTAAAAGAATAGGAAAAATATAGAAAAATTTATTCCATTTTAGAGGTTTTTTACACAACCACTCATATATTTTAAAGGAATGAACATTTGACTTCTAATCTATTATTGCATAAGATTAACACTATTAAGGAAATACTAGGCAAAAGATCTTAACAAGATGATGAGTTTGTATTGTTGGTGTGTGTCCTAGAACCAATCATATAAGATGATTAAAGTTATACACAATGTATTATATTTTATTTTAGGCAATTTAATTATTATATTTTATTTTTATTATTATTATGCGCAATTTATGACTTAATATAATAATTATCCTTGGAATAGCTTTGCTATTCCTAAAATGCCCCTAATCAAGTATTATTACGAAAAGGATAGTAATAATACATCGAGACTAGCATGTATAGTGACTGATGATTACGAATCATGGATATATGATATCAAGTCAATACATGAGTACATTGCTAGTGAACAATGTACTGGACTGACCCACTATGAGAATATTGCATGGATAAACGTGTCATAAATTATTCTCATATGATCACAAATACACATAAACCTTTGACCTGAAGTCACTACGGTTCCCTACATGAGGAATTACTCACTTTAATGTTGTCCTATGTCACATTTAATCAGGATGACAAGTAGGACATTGATTGGGTGTGTCATAAATCGTGCAGAGGGAAGTGAGTGATGTAAATGAGATTTTGTTACTCTTGTATAAAAGAGAAATATCCTTGGGCCCCTTGATTGAGTGAGACTTAGAAATGCATGGCCATGCTCAGTTGAATTAATATGTGATATTAATTATTTATTTTAAGTCTACTCAGTATCAAGAAATATAAATTGAACATTGACGAGGATGACACATTTCATGCCTCCAGTTCAATTTGGATATTATTACAAAAGGGTTATGATGCAAAACGTTGATCATATGTTAGGTGCATGTCGAATCACAGACATTCTTACTACTTGAGTGGCAGTGATGTATTGCTAGATACCGCTTACTGTCTATGACTCAATAAATGAGTCATTATCAATGTAGTAAGAACCTACAGGGTCACACAAAAGGAGTAGGAATAAGACAATAATTAATTGGACTTTAATTATATTAATATCCAATTAATTGGACTTATTTTCGTGCATATATATTATTAAGAATAATAAATCACGTTTTATATATATATATATATATATATATATTATGTGATATTGTTTGATATTAAAGAAATATCAAATAATTATCTTATTAGATATTAGATAAATATATTATGAGATAATATTATTATGATATTTGATAACTATATGCAATTATCTAATAATTAAGATATTTATATTATGAGATAATATTATTATCTACTATTAGATAATTAATTGATAAGTCCTATCTCTTCCCATTATCTCTAGGATAAGGATAAGATGAGTTGTTAAGTGTGATTAGGATTTTGGAAGCATTATCCTAGTTGGACTAGGATTATGGCTTACCTAAGTTCTATAAAAGGGGACTTGAGGGAAGCACTTTAATCATACGTTTTAAGCTTCCATATAAACCCTAAATCACTCAGAAAACATCCAATCCTGATTCTTAGAGAGAAAAATGCATCCTAGCAGACGCGTGGAGGGTGAGAGGTCGTTGTTCACTCCGTGTGGATACCGTAGAGACGCTGTACCTTCCGGCCGGCGTTTGATTCATCCGCTCTCAAGTTTTGATCAGTAGAAACACGAGTGCCCAATAGGTAAAACCCTAATCATTGACTTATGCTTTTTGCATGGATCCTAGGTAGAATTCGGATCAAAATTTTAAAATTTCGCTGCATGTGATAATCCGAATTCCCAACATGTATGACCAATAGTAATAAGAATTATGGATAATTTATTCTTGCATGAGGTTTACACTATCTAAGATAATGATGAGTTTGTATAATCTATTCTTGCATGAAGTTTACACTATCAATTTCTTTTTTAAATTATGGACAAGTCTCAAAGTTCATATTATAACTTGATTTAGCTTTTATAAATTGGGTGGCATGATGCTTTTGTGCTTATGAAGGTTATGAAAGAAATGTTGATTGACAAATTAAAGACAAAATTGTAGTTAGGTTCCCTATATGATAGATTTTGATAAAAAAATTTTTTTGAAGACCTAAATAGTAAAGAAAGATTGAGGGCTAAACAACTTATATAATTTTTTTCAAAAAATTTTCATTTAGTTACATAAATTTTAGAATGGTGATGGCCTATTTGGCCTTTCTAACCTTCAAGCTCACAGAAAGCATTTTCAATTGCTAGATACATTTATGCTTCTATAGAGTAGTGAAAAAAGCTAAAAACTTTAGTTTTTAGAGAATTATCTCTCTTAAAATGTCTAAGCTTTAGTTTCAGCTTAGATTTTGTTCTATAAGTAATTTTTTACTGCTTGCAAAATGAGATATGAATATATATATATATATATATATATATATATATATATATATATATATATATATATATATATATATATATTATTTTTTGATTATATTCTTCCATAGTAGACTTTTTATTCTCCTAAAATAAAGTTAGTGCATAGGAATATTTTGCACCCTATCCACCAAGATTCATCTAAAATTTAGTCATAAAAACTCTTACATATATGGATTTACTCCTTTATATAGATCTTTTAAACCTTATTTGCAAGATCTTAAGCTAATTTAAGGAACAAAAATTAGATTTATGTATTTGTTAGTGTTTTCTACCAAATCCTTAATAGATCTAAGGTTTTCTAGCTTACTTATGATTGGAATTTTTGCTTAAGAAATTTAACCTCTATTTATATTTTGTATTTTGTTAAGCTGTTGGATATTCCTTTTAGTTGTAATATGGGCATTTTACCCTTGATGAATGTAATGAAGTTGTTCTTCCTAACAAAAAAAAAAAATCTCTAGGCTCACACTACTTTTCTTATATAGTTACCTCATAACCTTGGAAACATGCTTCATTTGTATTTACTTTAAACTATACACTTTCAGAAGCTTGCTAATGTTGATTATGCCATGTATTTCTAAATTGAAGTCTTACCGCCATAAGAGACTCTATGTTTTTTTATGCACTATTCATCTGATTACTAGCACAAGATCCATTCCTTTATACTTAAATTAAAAAGAAAAAAATATTAAATTAAAAAGAAAAAAAATGTTACAATGAAACTATAAAATTTAGCAAGCAAATTCAAAAGTGATTTTTCAATTAGCTTTTTTTTCCCTAAGAGATATCTATGTTAAAATTTGCTTCAAACCATTCTTCCTATGAATAATTAAAGAATTTAGTTTAGTGACTTGATAAGACTAACCTTAGCGAAGCATTAAATATGGTAGAGCAGTCTAATGGCATGTAGGCTTGTTTCTTTAAATTTATCATATCTCTACCATAACTTGCAATTTGTCATGTTTCTCTTCAAGTCTGTTTTTATTTGTAAGTAGTTTATCCTGTAACATAAGCTAGAGAAATGTATATATCATCTCTAGATCCTTCCATTTCCACACAAATCTCCACTTATTATTCTTCCTCTAATCCTTTGTCGTAATAAAAAGATCATATGCCAGTTTAATTGAGAATTTTCCATCATTTGATGCATTCCATCTTATTGTCTCTACCCCCTTCATTATAAAAGAATTGAACTAGATTCTACCACCTTTGGCCACACTTTGCAAATGCTTTTCCATAAGTTGGACAAGCCTTTTTTCTCTCTAATTTGAAACAATGCCAAATCCACAACTATACTTCTAATTATTTAGGCCAAAGAGAATCTTTTTCATTCATCTAATTAAATGTCACCTTCATAAAAGGAGATTTTGTTACTTGTTTTCATTCTCCTTGTGTGCAAACCTCATTGCTCTCTATTGGTACATACTTGATCGCATGCAACTATATAGTTTTTTTTTTGATTAATTTTCTTGTACAAAGTTTCAACTAACCCTGTTTAGGTCATTACCTGCAGTCCTTGGCAACAAAGTTATATGCATCTCAAACAAAAGTGAAAATGTATGTAAGGAGAACCTTATGCAAAGAAACAAGTGAAATCAATTTGCTTAAAATTATATCATGTACAAAAATATTGCTAACACACTCGGGCCGTCATGTCCAACGCATGTGCCCATTCATGCGAGGGTGGGCTTTAGTGCTTTTTTTGGATGAAGGTGAAAATGGAAGGGGAAGTAATTTCACTTAAGTTGTTTGGAATAGGTGAAAATGGGAGGGGTTGGAAATAGGAGTGAAATTATTTTTTGTTGTTTGGAATGGGTGAAATTTGAGGGGGAGGCAATGAGATTGAGTCAAATTACCATAATAACTTTACTTAGTAAAAACATAAATAATTAATAATGATTTATTTTAAGAGAATTAACTATATATAATTTATTTTATATTTGATGATATTAATTAGTAATTAATTTTACATAATTTATTTTTATTTTGATGATAAATGAAATAATTTTTTTTAATATTAAAAATTTAATAAAAATATATAGTTACAAAAAAATTATTAATTTTTTTAATCTTGTTAATTTGATTGTCTGATTAATTAAAAAATAATTTGATTTATTATTTTTTAAATAAGGTATTTATTTGAAAAGTAATAATTTTTATTAATTTTTAATTAAGGAATTTGATTGATTCAGAATAATTGGGTTGATTATTTTTAATTAAGGAACAAAAGAAAGAAAAAAATTAAAAAAATTTGAAAAAAAGAAAGAGAAAAATGAGGTGAATTTTAAGGTGCTCCTAGGGGTTTGGTACTCGGGGTGGTGTGGCAAAATACAGGCCATTAGATGAGATTACTAAATCAATGCTAAGATTTTTGTAATCTCATCCAGTGACTTGTATTTTGTCACATCACCTCGGGCACCAAACCTCTAAGGGGCACCATAGCAAGCACCGAAAAATGAAACTGCTAATAGGGCAGTTCGTGTAAATTGGGGTAGCAGGCATGTGGACCAGCCAAAACCCCCCATTTCGGGGGTAAATTTTTTTTGTAAGCCCCATCGCACCTTTCCCTTCTCATTTACACCCCCCAAAACCCCCTTCTTCTCCAAATAGCTGAATTGGTATAATCCCCTTCCATTTACGCCCCCCTTTACCCTCCTCCTAATTACGCCGGTTCCAAACAAACCATAAATGTGAGCCCTATCCCTACATGAGGGAGGCATGCCCTCAGCGTGACGCTCAAGGCATGTAAACAGCAAAATTGTATCGTGTATAAAGACTTTATAATGAAAAAAAATTGATTATTGACATATTTAAATGTGTAATATGATTTTATGTTTGGTATAATTTTTAATTTTTTTAATAAAACAATTGGTATTAAAATTTTATTAAAAAATTATAATTAAATAATAAATTATTTTTAATAACTTATTTTCTTATCATAATTTTCATCTCATAAACATTTTTACATAAATTATCTTTTAGAAAAATTAATCATAATTAAAATCCATAATAAATTTAAAACAATTAATTAATAATTACTTATTTTTGTATCGACAGCCATATCAAATTGGTCCTAAGTAAGGAATGGTATAAAGAGTAATGTGTGGCAATGATACCACGCACACAATTGAATTTCTTGACAACAAGCAAAGCATCGAAAAAAATCCATATATTTATGTATATTAACATTCCTTTATTTTATCAAAAATATTTTTTATAAAAATATTATTTAAATATATATTAATAAAGAAGTAATATATTACATGTATTAATAATTTTAAAAAATGATATTTAAAATTTTCATAATAAAAAAATAAATTTCCTTTTAAATTGAAGGAAGTTTCTTTTTTTAAATTTTAAATATTTAGTATTAAATAAATAAAATACATTCATATTTTAATATTTTATAACTATATTTTATTAAAAATATTTTTCACGAAAAAAAATGGAGCCTTCTTCACTTGTGAAGCCTCTAGTTTTCCAGGAACTCTCTCTGCACATTGACTCAAAGGGAAGGCCAATTCAAGTTCATTCACAAGGTTATTTAGCTATGCAAGAATTTTTAACCCACCTTATGCCACTGAAAAATTAAAATTTAATGTATTTAAAATTAGATTTATGAACAACATTAATTCAAATAAATTTTTTTTTTTATAATTTAGGTGAGAGTTTAGAGAGATGTTATTTAGTAAGGTGACCTAACAGCTATATTCTTTTCAAACAAGACAATGTCTCAAAGGCCTGAAATATATGCATGTATATAATCTGTTAAGTGGAGCGAGCAAGATGCCTGGCCTACAATTTCGAGCCAAACACTTTCTTTTTTTTTTTAAGGTAATTAAGAGAAAGTAATTTCTCGAGTCTTAAAAACTCTCAATACATCATCAAAAACTAACAATGAAATTCTTAATGGAAGATTAATAAAAAGGTGTGTTATACTTAGAGCAACCATTCCATGAGCACAAGCATTCCCTTCTTTACAACTGCGTTGAATTATAACTTCCCATTCTTTCTTAAGTAATCAAATAATAGTAAGAATTAGTAGATCTCTTTTGTGTATGAGATTAGTCAGGGAGGAGAAGAGAGCCTTCGAATCCCATTCAAAAATAATCTTTCTGTAACCCTTATTTCTATGATTTGGAGACCACATAAAGCATCCAACATTCAGCTTTCATACTCAAATTATTTAGTATCTATTTTTGCATGGAGCCGGTGGGAGAATTCAGCACAATAAATCCAATAATAATATATAGGTAAGGATTCTGTTGGGTTAGTTGATTTTTAAATATTGTATTTATTAAAGATGGACGGGAAGGAGGGGCGAGGGGGTCGTCATATTATAAAATGTTTTAAAACCCCCTGCGTAATTATTATCGAAAATATGTTATATATTATTAATTTTAAAAAATGGAGGTATATTATGTTTCCTAAAATTTTCTTAAAAGCCCATCATCAATGTCTATTTCTTTATTAAAAAGATACATGTATTGAAAGTAGAATTTAAAATTGAATTATAAATTTTTTATATCAATTGAATTGAATTTTAATACTTAGTATCAAATATTTTAGTATTATTGAACACATCCTAATTGGTATTCCTGTATTTTCTTCTTTTAGTAGAGAAGAGAAAAAGGAAAAAAATTAACTAAAAATATAGAGAATAAATATGTAAAGTAAAAATAAACTTAAGAGTCATTTACCAAAAATAATCATTATATACGTTGAATTTTATTTAAGCTTATATAATCTTAAAATCGAGATTCAATTCCATAAGCACAACAAGTTTGAAAACAAATAAATATTTAAATTGAGTCAACTCATTTATAATTTAACCTTGGCATTATAAAAAAAAAAAATTCAACAATGATTTTGACTGCCTAAAACATTCCTCACCTTCCGGCTCTGTGATACAAATAACATCGTTGTTTCACCATTTTTTTTTCAGAGTTACTGTAAATTAAGTTGATGTAACATTTTTTCTCATATAAAATAAAAAATGCATAGATGAAATTGTTCTATTATGAAGTTTGAGGAGTAAATTGTTAATTTAAAGTTTGAAACTGTGAAGCAAGTTTGAGAAACAGTAATTCCAGCCAATCATTGAGTGTAAAACAAAACAAGGTCCGAGAACTTTATGCATGGATTTGAATAATTTGAAAATTGATTTTGTTTTTTTTTTAACAAATAATACGAATAGATTTGAGTAGACTAAAATTTACACAAATCAAATATATATGGTCCAATTTACGTACTTCGCAAACTTGTAATTAAAGTCTATGAACTTAAAAATATGAATTAAATGTAAATTTTTTAACACTTAATTTTTTTTTACCAGTGATATAAATTAAATCTAAACAAATCAGATTTAAATGGACCAAACCGTATTCAGTACGATCCACCCATTTTACACCTGTACGTCATACGTCATAGAGGAGGCATGTCATGTAGAAAAGAGGAATGGGCAGTTAAGTGACTTAAAATATCGTAATTACGATACAGCTCCTGCAACCAACCAAAACAAAATGCAACAAATTATTATATATATATATATATATATATATATATATATATATATATATATTCACTTTTGTTATATTGGAATTCATAGAATGCGGCAACTATCCGTTTTTGGATTCAGGATAGCCATATGTGCATTTTCAGCAAGTTATTATGAATTTAGATTCGGTTTGCAGTTTTTTTTTTTCTTTTCATATGGCTCAAATTTCACATGAATTAAGTTATTAGACAAGTCATCTTCATTTATTGAGATGAAATCAATTATAATAATAAAATATTCTACTAATATTTTAATAATATAATTTTTTTAATAGAATGAGTGATAGTTAACTTAACTTATATGCTTAAAACTTGAATTCAAAATTTAGATATGATAAAAAATAAAAATTTTAAAATAATATCAAAATTTACCATACTATTAAAGTATTGATAGTAATTAAAATTTTTTATAAAAGCAATGTTTAACAATTTAATAATTTAGAAGAAATAAAAAAAATGAATCATAAAAGATAATACTATAATAATACTAGTCTTTATATGCATAGTCCATATGATATATTCGACAGTTTATATTAAAATATAAAGTTAAGAGAATGACTTGATTTCAAAATTTTCGTTTGGCATACTTAAAAATAAAATTTCATTTCATTTCATATAGATTTCTTTAAAAAATGGTATTTGATTTTAAGCAACAAAATTATTTTATTTTATTTATAATTTTTATTTTAATTATATTTGTATCATTGTAAAATCTATTTAATTTAGTAAGGATTTTTCTTAAATTCATTTTATTTGACTTAATGTACATATTACATAAAAGATTTATCTTATTTCAACATTGTATTGATTATAATACTAGTAAAATTCATCATTTAATTATATTTTATGATTTTTTAATACATTCAAAACAAAACAATTCATTTTTAAATGACTTGAAATCATTATATTTGAAAAATTTTTCAAGCAATAGAATTTCGTTATAAATAAATTAAAATTATTTTTATTGAAATAAAATATAATTAATCTTAAAAAATTGCATATCAGATGAACCTTTCGATTTTCCAGTATTGCTACTAATAAAATTTATTTTAAAGTTCATTTGTAGAAGAAAAGAGATATATTTTAACATTTTAAAAAAGTAATATATTTTTATAATACAATTTGATGAAATATTTTATTTAAAAATATAACGAATATATATAAGTTAAATAATTTATCTCATGTACTATTTATTTATTTCATAAATTTAATTTATTGAGTCAAAAATTAAAATCTGATTATAATTAATTATTGGGTAGAGAAAAAGTTAATTTGAAATTAAATATAAATAATTATCCATGTCTTATATAAATTATGGTTAATCATTTTAAATCATATTTAATTTTAAGATAACAGATATATTAGAAAAATAAAACCTAAAACTTTTGATTTAATTAATATTCAATATTTTTAAAAATTATATTTATTTTTATATTTAAAATTTTAATTTTAATTTTTTTATATATATACATATATTTAATAATTTAATTATTAGTATCCACAAAAAAAACTATCACAACACCATGATAAAATCAATCAAGAGACAACGAAATTGATTTTGATTGATTTTACAGCATCAAATCAAAATGCCCATATTTATTTTGCGGAGCTACTTTGAGACCAACCACTTTAATTTCTTGTTGCTAAACATGGACAGGCCAGGCGGCTTTCACGTGGGAACTGTGTTACGTTATTGTCATGCCACGTATTCCTTTCCAAAAGACATGTCATGTCATGGGGGTCATGTCAAGATAAATGACAGTTTTTATTAATATTCTTTTCCAATAAAAATAACAATTTATTACACGTAAATACATAATATGTTTATAAGTGTATTTAATAATTTAATTATTTTTTATTAAAAAAAGCATACAAAATAATATTATATGCCATTGTACTGTTAAAATAATAATAATAACGGGATTTTTACAAATAATTTTTAGATATATAAACAATTACATATAATTTTATTTAATTTTGTGTGTATTGCATGAAATTAAACCTTATTGAGAGAAGTATTAATTCGTTGAACACAATAGAAATTATTAGTAAAAAGTCATTATTCACTTATAAACAAGTCAATAGTAGGTAGTGGTTTACTTTTAACTCTCCCGTACTTAATTCAGTAAAAGTAAGATTATAAACATAGTAGTTAAAGAGAATAGCACGAGATTATAAATCATAATAATCTCAGATGATTAGTATTTATAAGAGAGAAATCACATGTGAAGTACATTGATCACTTAATAAATAGGGTGCATTGATTAGTAAAAACTCATCATTCACTTGTGAGCAAGCCAATAATGGGTAGTAATTTACTTTTAACTCTCCAATACTTAATTCAATAAAAACAAAATTATATATATATATATATATATAGCAGTGAAAGAGAATAATACAAGATCATAAAGCATAATAATCTTATGTGATTAGTATTTATAAGGGAGAGATCATATGTGGAGTACATTGATAATTTAATAAATAAGAAAAAATTGAGAATGGGGCATTTAATCTTTTTAATAAAATAGGTTACTAAAAATGATAATCAATTCTAACTATTCCAACAGTATCATCTAATCAGGACTGCTCAGTTCCTACAAATTAGCTTGATTACTTTATAAAGTACTTTCAAAGACTAATGATTATTATAACACACATACTGATCAATAGGCTGACTTATTTACGAAATGGACTAATATATTCTTTATTGGATTAAGATTAGTCTAACCCTAAGAATTAATCCAACCTAATCCATTTTGATATGATTATTTATCATTATGAAATACTTTTATATTGATTGTACTCATCAATTCTTAGCACCAAAATGAAGTATTAAATTTAAAGTGTTAGATCTATTAAATGTCAAATTTATAATGTTTGAATAATATTTTACTTTAAAGGTTGAATTTAATTAATGATTTAAATTTTTTATTACAAAATATCATAATTTCAAAATATTTTTTTATAAATTTAAGCTTTCTATACAATATTTCTTATAATTCTGCTAAGCAGAAAGCTATTAGCTTCAAATAAATAAAATAAATAAAATTAAAATTTTTAATTTAAATATCTTTATTAAATGTCAAAATGATATGATGAAATATATCCTAAATTGGCATTTAGTTCGTGAAATTAATCATTATCGGGAATTTGATTTGTGGGAATATAATATTCCCGTATTTAGTTTAATTAAAAATATTCTTAAAAGTTACAATATTATATTTTAATTATTTAAAAAAATATTTTTTGATTACCCAAAATGTCTTCATTAAAAGTTAAATAGTTACTAGTGATATGTGATGGCTAAAAGTAGTAACTAATAATAGGTGATGATGATAGATAATGATCATCGATAATAGGTGATGATTAGTAGCAATTACTAATAATAGGGGTTGGTGATGACTAACAATAGTCATTAAAAATAAGTAATGGATGGTGATTGACAGTAGCTATTGGTAATGAATGATGGCAAATAATGGTTATCAATAATGGGCAATAGTCAGCGATAGTCACTAGTAATAAGTAGTGATTAGTGATAGTTATTAATAATAGTAGTAGTTAATTATGGTCACTGACAATAAATGATGATGGATGGTAGTAACTAACGGTGAATAATAGTTAATAATGATTATTAATTATAGATGATGGTCGATAATATTCATTAATAATAGGTGATGGGTCATAATAATGAATGGTGTTTATTATTCTAAAAATGGATGGTAGTTATTGACAATAAATGATATCTAATAGTGGTAATCAATAATAGGTAGTAGTCAGGAATAGTTATTAGTAATGAATAATGGTTGGTGGTGGTTATTAATGATGAGTAATAACTAATTATGATCACTAATAATAAATGGTGATGGATGGTAGTGACTAATAGTGGATAATAGTGAACAATGATTATCGATTATAAATAGTGATCGATAATATTCACTAAGAATATATAGTGGGCCATAGTGATAGATGGTAATTATTAATGATAAATAGTAATGGATAGTTATCAACAATGATCATAAAAAATGGGAAGTAGTTGATAATGGTGGGTGATAACTGATTGTAGTGAAGGGTGAGTAAAAGAGTTTTTTATGTTAATTAAATATTTTTATGTTATGAGAATATAAAATATCCATCTCTTCTCATGAAAATATTTTAGAAGAATATTGAGTTAAAAATATTCTCAAAAACATTCACATTCCTAATAATATTTTTCTGAAATTTGAATTAAACATGGAAATTTGACATTCTTTCAAAAATGTGAGAAGGATTCTATAAACCAAATGCTATTTAAGTTTCATTTGGACTTCAATTAAGAAAATATTATAAATTTTATGCATGATCCATGATTCATCTTAAAAAAATATGAATTTAACACATTTCTTAGGAAATGCATTGGGTGAATTAAAAAAAGAAATAGATATAAAATTTATTTTGTTTGAATTTGTGAGTCCTAATAAAATAAGTAATACAACCCAAAATAAAACTTATATTTTTATTTTTTCAAAAATTAAAAATAAAAAAGAAGAAAATCCGAATCCTTTAAAAAAAGTATTATAATATATAAGTATTCTATGTTTAGTTTGAAAACAACAAGTTGATACAATGACAATTGATAAGAGATTTGATTTAAATTATATTCATTATTAACATAAATCAATTTTACATTACCGTTTGCTTTTATATTAATGTGTCATTGAAAGTTATTAAATTTTTATTATTGATAAAAAATCTCAATTATTATGAATTTTTTAATAATAAATTATTTTTATATTTATTGATAATAAAATATTTTACATTGATAACACATCATATTTAAACTTTAAAACATTTAAAAATATCTATATAATTAGAACGTATTTTTTTCATTATTTAAAACTTGACAAAAAAGGGTAAAAATTTGTTGTACAAGCTTGATTTGATATTATTAAAAGCATCCCAACATTTCTTAATAATAATAGTAGTCAATTCAAAACGATTATTGGATATACACATACAAATTTTGAATTGAATTTAAAATGTAATAAAAAATTAGAATAAAAAATAAATATCACTTAAATTAAATGTTACTTGCACAATATATTTTTTAATTTACACATAGGGAATTTCCTCACTCTTTTTACTATACAGGGAACTAATTTTTATTTAGAACAAGAGCAATAAATAACAAATCTCTCATAATAAAAATTTAGAGTAAGAATAGTAAGTGATAAATTCTTCTTAATAAAAGTTTGGCCATGTCTATGATGCCTTGAGTAGTACATGTATCAATGCCTTGACTATTTGTCACAATATTAGACGTTGGATTTTTTCAGTTTGGGGCCCATAAAAGTTGGCAACTTGCTATGAAATAGTTTATCAGAATTACATTTTCAACCCAAAAATATGTTTAACGAAAAGTTTAATTACCGGCCCCATGAACGTATGTTATTGGACTTTCCAATTTACATATAATTAAATATTGGGCATTTCATAAATTTCTTAATATTTATATTTATATTTTAAATTTATTTTATATGATTATTTATTATTTTGAATATTCTGTTATTAGTCTCCAAAAATGTATAGTTTAATTAAATATAAAGAACGTGTAATAAGCCTTCATTAATAGCATATAGATTTAAATTTAATATATTGTTAATATAGATTAACTTCATATTACTATCTATTCATTTATTATTGTGTTAATAAAATATTATTAAAATTCCTTCACTACTATTTAAAATTCTTAATTACTATTACTTTTCAATAATATATTTTCTCTCATTCAATGATAGTGTAAAAAATTTTATATTGATAATAGATAAATTAATCTCTTATATACAAATTCAAGTATTATTTAAAGCACAAATTAAATAAATTTATTTTTATTTGCTTATTATGTATTATTAGAAAATATCTAATATCATTTTTAATTCTTTACATGAATAATCGAAGGAAAACTGTTAAAAATTTGATATTTTTTGTTAATAAAAATTTAATATTTATTTGTTGATTTGTTAAGTCATGTGAGTATTAAAAAAATGACATTATTAATAATTTACTATGTGTTATCAACTACAAAGAATATGTACATTTTCTTTTCTGTAGGTATTATTGACATAATCTTAAAATTATTTGTAATATATATGTATTAATAATTCAAATAAGGCATTAAGCATGTAAAATGAACAAAAAAAAAACCCAATTAATATGGGCAACTCACAATCACTAGATGGGTTGAGCATTCTTATTTAGAATTCATATTTTTGGCATTTAAATTATAACTTTCGAATTTTATATCATATTCACTCTTCACATTTTACATTTTTTTAATAAATATATAATTTTGTAAAAATTTATGCTCGTAATAGTTTTTTTACAAAATGTTATATTTTATATGAAATATGTATATTACAAATGTAAAAAAAAAATCATTGATAAAATTATAGCATAAAAAATTTATAACTTTTGTGATAAAATTATTGTAAAATATATAATTAAAAAACTTGAAGAATATAATAAAGATCACATAAAGATATATAATTATTATTTGATTATAAATTGTTCATAAATTATTAATGATTTTATATATAATAGAAATTTTGAATATCAATAATTAAAATTTTATATCATATATCTTATTAATTGGTCTAATAAACATTTTTCTTTATATTTGGGTTATGGCAAGTCCCATTATTCCATCACCTAAAAAGGTTTTATGGTTATTTTGTAAAAGCCATATTTTGCAAACAAAATAAACTTACTTTAAAAATAGTAATTTTTTTAAAAAAATCTTTAGATAAAAGATAGTATTTTCATACCCAAAGTAAAAGTTGGGTATGAATACCTTAAGTAAATAATAACTTTTCAACTATTCAATTTTTTGGTCATTAAATCCAAGAATTGTGACAATTTAATTGATAACTTATTTAACTAGTTAACTAAATTTATTATAAAAATATCCATAATATCTTTTTATTAACAAAATTTTCCATCTTTTACCATACACTATCTATTTATTCAAATTTTTGCTTCCTTTATCAACATTAGAGGAAAATTTTATCCTTTTTTGTTATATTTGAATTAAATATTAATATAATTTAAAATATAAATATAATTTCTTAAAATTATATTAAATATTAAATGAAATATTTACTACTTTTATAAATATAGTTAGTTCTTATAATAATTTTAAAATTAGTGAAGTCAGTAAAGGAGTCTTACATTTTATTTTTCATACATGAACTCTTCCCCAAATTTCATTTCTTCTTAAAAATAATAAAGAAGATTAAATTATACTTATAGTGAATAGAATAATTAATTACTATTTTTGAAAGTGAGAATTATTATATTTTTAAATTTTATAAATGGAATCATTTTTTTATTTTTACAATATTTTTAATAGAAATTAGAAGTAATTATTTTTATCTCAATAAAAAGTATTTATCTTAGTTCTTTAGTATATAATTTGAATTTTATTCAATACATAAAAAATTATCCAACATACTAATAAAAAAATTAAATTTAATCAATTTCCCTAAACATCAAAATTCATTCCTATTTTATATTTTCTTATATAATAATGAATAATTGTATAATTATCATAGTACATTAATATGAATGATTTATTTTATCAAATATATATTTGATATATAAAAGTAATTGAAAATATATTAAAAGTATTAATTAGATAAAAATAAAATCATTACATATATCTTCATAATTTATTAATCATAATGGAATGATGAATGAGACATAATTAAAACTTCTATTAATTTTATTTATTTTCAAATTTTTTTATTCACTAAATAAGTTTTTCTATAATCAAATATTTAATAAATATCACAATCATTTAAAAATGGAAATATAAAAATTTAATCAAATATAAATTTAATAAAAAATAAATTTAATTAAATAGATTTTATATAAAGTCATATATTAAGATAAGAATACTTTTTAATAATTATTTTAAGTAAAATTTAATCTTAATTTATTTTATAAAATTTTATATTATCAATTTCTGTCAATTGAGTTTCAGATATTATATTGGATATAATGAATCCTTACTCTCATTTTTACTTATTGCCTTATACTTTAATTATTTTTTAAGTTTATTTTTATAAAATTTTACACTGGTCATATAATATGTTTTTAATATTATTAATGAACAAGAAGTTAAGTCATTAAAAAAATAAAAATACCCTAAAAATTTTATTAAATATAGAAAAGTTGTAGCATTTTTTTATAATACACTAAGCGATATTACAAAATTTTATTATATTATTTTAAAATATTAAAATAAAAAATTTTATTGCATAAATTGACTTTTAATTTTCATAATTTAAATTGATTTATTGATGTTATAAATAAAATAATTTTACACTATTATTTATCATGCATTTTACATTATTAAAAATTAGTAAATTATTTTTACTAAAAATAACAATTTATGATCAAGTTTATTTTTTTAATAATATTATACCTTTTATATAAAAATTTTTTCATTAATAATAGAATATATAAAATTCTAATATTAATATTACTAAATAATCTTATTTTTACGGTATTTTATATCACAAGCTAATGAACATTTTATAAAATATAAATTAAGAAAAAATTGTGTAAACTGTTTGGATGAAAATAAAAAAATATTATATATAATTTATTAATGTGTGTAATTAGTAAATATAAAAAGTAAGTGAAGTAAAAAGAAAATTTTATTTTACTATCTTATTTAGGTAATAAATAGTGTGGATCCTATAAAATAATATCAAATGACAAATATTTATGATTATTATTAGTTGAGGTGTTAATATTCAGACTTTTAGTTTGAAGTATTATAGAATTATTGTTAGATAAAACTTTGTCATATGTCTCCATCTTATTTATCTCCTAATATAGATATCATGCCTTACATTTTTACCCAAGGTATGACAAGCCTCACCTTAAATGAAAAATATAGATATCACAAGTTTGAATTAATGGTATATAAAAAAATTTTAAATGAAAAATATTTCAAATATAAAAAAATGTAAGAAGCAGCTATTCCTTATAAATTTACATTTTCAACCTTAAAAAATTTATTTGTTAGTAGAAGACTTCAATCTAATTAGATTGGGCCACTAACTTATTGAATTGGGCTTTTTTTTTATATTATATAATTTGTCTAACAATTATTTTTTACTTGGTAATTGAGAGAATTTCATAAGTATTAACAATTATAATAAACATTTTCAAATGATCTCTTATATAGTAGTTTTTTTTTTTAAATTTCACATTCAATTTAGAATTCAAATTTAATTTATTAATAATATAAAATATTTTATGTCATTAGTAAATGAAAAATTCCTTTAAAAATAAAAATAATTAAAAATTTTAACCATA
The DNA here is from genome assembly GCA_020226215.1 of Sindora glabra. Lineage (NCBI taxonomy): Eukaryota > Viridiplantae > Streptophyta > Magnoliopsida > Fabales > Fabaceae > Sindora > Sindora glabra. The sequence continues at coordinate 21,340,921 of CM035228.1, forward strand.
ATAAAAAATTTAATAATTCTTTATTATTAAAGTAAAATTTTTTACACTATCAATATAAATAATAACATAGTACATTACCAAAGAGACACAAGAGCTAATGGATTACAATACTTAAAACTATATGTAAATTAAATGAAAAAAACAAATCATGAGGGATTAAAATGTAATTTTTTCAAAAATTTATTCTTACACATATTTTTTTATGTACTTGCATATCTCAATTTATAAATTTTTTATATGGTGTTAATGGATATATACATATATATATATATATATATATAATCAAATTCGTATTTTTTATATTTTAAAATTAAAATTTTAAATAAATGAATATTTTCAATGTTATTTAACTAGAGAATTGGTATAATTGTTGCATTTTTAAAATAGTTTATGATTTTATTATAGGATTTGAATTTAGTCCATTGATAATATAAATTAATTTTACACTATCATTCACTTATATATTATCATATCAATAAAAAAATATTAAAATTATTTTTTTATTTTTAAAATTATTAATTTCTATTATTTTTTCACGGTATGTCTCTTCTTTTATAATATAAAATATATTATACTAACAATAAATTAAATTTAAATTCTTTATTTTATAACAAGTTTGAACATTCTTTTCATTTATGCATAAAAAATGCTTCTCATAACATAAATAACAATAAATTAAAAGTAAAACAGATTCACTTGTAATGTATTGGTCAAATGCTAGTCATATTTACAATGAAATTATCTAATTGTTAGTCTTTTATCATTTAAATTATGATTTTTGTAGAATTTCATTTCATGTTCACTCTTCATCATTTTACATGTTTTAAAAGGTACATAATTTTTATGAAAAAAATTTATACTCATTGTGATTTTTTAACAAAATATTATATTTTATTTGAAATTTGTATATTACAAAGTGAAGAAAATGCAACTTGTTAGTTAAATTTATAAGATAAAAAGTTTGACACTTTTGTGATAAAATTATTGCAAAATGTATAATTTCAAAAACTTTACAAAAATGATATAGATCACTATAAAATATATATAATTATCATAAATGTAATAAAAAGTTTGTAACTTTTGGGTCATCAACAATTGAAATTTTATATCATATATGTAACAATTTGCCTCAATGCATTATCATTTTTTTATGTTTAGACCGTCCAAAATTTGATCCTCCAAAAGAATCATATGATCAGTTTGTGAATTTCATTTTTTACAAACAAAACAAATACACCTTAACATCAGCTAGAAAAATATAATTCTTTAGGTAATGTCCTTACCACATGTTTTCACCTCATTCCTCCTTTAGTACGGGTATCTATCCATGCCTTGGGTTTTCACCTAAAAGTATATCTAAAAAGTCCTTGTTGTATTTGAAATATTTTGAAACTTAATTTGCTTACATTGAGGTTAATTACCATATATTTTTTGTTTACTCAAGACATAAACACGCCATCCAACATGTATAAGTGCAACCTATTCAAAACTTAATTAAGCTAAAATCTCTTTCACTCTCATCTAAAATAAAATTATCAATTTCTTCACTAAAATTATAAAAGCTAGCAAAATAATTTACAAAATATATAAAATTATAATTTCATATATGAATAGCAATTATATATATATAATTTCATCCTAGCCTACAAATAATTTTGTCATTGGATAATACAATTGAAGAATACAAATTATTATTTATTAACAAAATTATAATTTTATATAATTTATGAATTATTTTCCTAACGCTTTATAATTTCAAACAAAGACAAATTTAAATTTTATATTGTGGGGGCAATCCTTCTCCCAAAACAATATATATATATATATATATATATACACACACACACGTGTGTGTGTGCGTGTGCGTGCCTGCGCGTGTGCTAATTATAATTATTGCATCCACAATTTATTTATAATTTCTTTTATTTTTTGTCAATTAAAGAAAAAAATTATTACAAATAAATATAAAATATGTAAAATTTGACTTATTATACACATTATTACATATAAATGAAAGAATAAAAATTAGAGGAATATTTTAGTTTTATTTTAATATTTATATTTTATAATAATTTAAATTTTTATTTATATATATATTGTCCTTACAAATCAAAACCTCTGAATTTATTTCTAATTTCAGGGAGTAAATTGATAATTTTATTTTACCCAAAAAATTAACTATCTATAAATGCATAGCATAATAAAATATTAAAATGTAAGTTTCTTTTCAGTGGCTACTAAGAGAAGTAGGTTTTATTAATAAACATGTTGGTTACATTACTTTTGTACACAGTTCTCATCAATGAATACGTTGGCGAGCCACTTATTGCGCAAATTTTCGCCCGCAATTATGGTTGAAAATTAGATTTTTGAATTTATTTCGTTAAAAAATTAATTGCACAAGAATTTTTTTTTCTAATGATAGAATTAGTTAAAGTCTAGTTGTGTAAAAATAAAATGCTTTTATCACTTAAATGATTTGTAATTAGCAAAAAAATAGTATTATGTGAGTGAAAAAAATAACTTCCTTTTTTTTTTACTTTTAAAAAAATAACTTTCACTTGATAGTTTGTTGCTTTTCTGCATACCAACTGCATTATAACGTATAATTTGAATAAATAAATATTTTTATGACTTTATTTTTTAATTATAAATATAAATAAATTTTATATTTTTTGTTTTCAACCTAGGCTTACAAAATTAAAACGATTATTCTAAGGAAACGATATTTGCTAAGAAGTTGAATAACTATTATATTAGATTGCTTATTTTCCAAACTCAAAAAACCCAACGCAAATAAATTAAATGAAAAATAATTTTACGAAGACCTCAAACGCCAAGAAGAACCAAATTTATTTTTCACTAGAGTATAATCTGTATAATGCGCGTATAACAATTTTCCTTTCAATCAAATTAATCAATTAGCTTGTGTCAATAATTAATATTTGCCTTTCAAAAATTCAAATGATTATTTTATAACATTTGCAATTAATTATGATATGCAATTTCACTTTTTGAGCATAGATTTTTTTTCCTTAAAGTTAGGATTAGAATTATTTATATTAATAAAAATAATTAGTAAATGTCAATGAGCTTCTCTTTATCTTTGATTAGTTGCTTTTGCAATGCTCTCTCTCTCTCTCTCTCTCTCTCTGGTAATATCAACTGCTTTCTTTCCTCTTAATTATGCTGCATTCTACAGATCATCATTTGGCATGATGTATAATTTTTTTCCCTCAAAATAAATTAAATTTAATATAATTTAAAAAATATTGTATCAAAGAGACATTTTTAATGATTTCTTTCTTATAGGCAATCAATTACCTTTCATCTCTTTCAATATTTTTAAATAATATTTTAAGTAAATAGAAAGGATAAAAAATGGACCTAAAAAATGAAAAAATTCTGCATTTGTGGAATTTACATATTCTCTATTTTTAAATACATATTTATGTCTACTGTAAAATATTTTAAATTAAAAAAAGAAATATAACACTGGCAACATAAATTATTAATTTGACCAAGTAAAAATTTATAGTCGAGTAGCACTCATTTCACCTAATAATAATCCTTGTAACTAGCATAGTGCTCTCATAGGCAAATGAATAGTACAAAACATTATGGCTCAAAAGAGATAGCAGTATTTAAACAAATTAAGAGACATTAAATGATTCCATTTTTTCACATAATCTATTATTGAGTAGAGTAAACAAAATGGTTGGATTAATTAACCCATTTTAATTATTTTCCCACCCAATGTCGGGTATATATCACACATGTAGCATGTTATGAGCATGCATGTATGATATACTTGATTGATCAAACTTATTATTTTCCTATTATTGGATTATAATGTAATAGTCCCCAATTGTTAAATGCCTTTTGTATGCGTGTAATTCAACCTGCAGCAGAGAACCAAGATGCAAAAGTGCAATATTGATAACCATGTGATACCAATTGATCAATTCATATGGCACATATATAAGTTGAAATTATGCATATAATACATCTTATCATAAATCTCATATTGTATGTATACATATATATGTACAAAATTAGTCTTACGTTTATTCTTTTTTACATTCATAATGCCAAATTGACTAAATAAATCTTAGTAGATTTAGGGTTTGTTTGTTTTCTATTTTTAAAAATAATTTTTTATTTTTTTATTGTTAAAAATAAAAGAATTTATTTGTCAACTTATTTTCAATTGTTTTAAAAAATTATTCTCTAAATATGTAACTTAAAAATAAAAAAAAAATAATTATTTTTTGAACTTATTTTTTTATTTTATATGTCAAGTTTTGTAATTAAATAAAATATTTTTATTTACAATATCAAATGATAGTGATGCTACTTGTATCAAACTTGTCAAAACTAAAATGGCAAATCTAAATATCAATTTGCTTAGTTTTTAATAAGGTAAACTAATTATAACAAATAGTTAATAGCAATTTATCCCAAATTCTATATATTATTTGTACAAGGAGAATATGATATTCAAGTCTATTCAGGTTTTAGTATTCAAGAGAGATAAAAGTATTTATAATGTCATGTGATATAATCTAATCTTAAATCAAATAACTTAGAATGGTAGTAGAAAATCTATAAAGCATTCACTTGAAAAATTGAGTAACTTATTGTTATTGTCTAAAAACTAAAGATAGAGTTGTGTTTAGGGTTCCTTATTCATGATGCTCCTCTTAGTAGCATATAAATTGCAGCGCCACATCAAACCTTTAAAATCAATATAACAATTATAAAAAAAATTTAAACACAAGGCACCATATATTAGAAACAAAATGCTAATGAAGTAGTAGATAAATAAAACCATATATATTCTTTATATTAAAAGTAGAACAAAGTGGTGCAAGAGTAACTTAAAAGGAAATGTTTCAAATTTTCATGATGCAAACCATTTTGCCGACATTTTCAGATTTTCATATGCTTTGCTTTTAGTACAAACATATCAAAAGAATTAAAATAAATTTGGTAATATATGAATGGAAACTTACATTGGTTAGTTGTTTTAATTCATAGAAAGACATACACTAACATCATCATTAGTTTGTCTAACTAATCATGATGCTAGAAAAAATGATAGAAGAAAGGATACAACGAGGACAAACCCATTGGATAGAAAGATTAAGGAGGGTGAATATTAGCTAAAAACAAACCTTGCCATAAATGCATTTATAGCCTAAAGCATCAAATATGAATAATTTCAAAGCAAATTAGAAAAAATAAATAAATCGTGAAAGAAAATTTCCTTACTTAGAATTAGGGATAGTGATGAAAGATCATTCACAAAAATGGAAATCATTTCACCTACAAAAAAGTTAAATATATGGGATAAGGTCCCATTTCAATGAAATCAAAAGGCTAATAATAGTCCTTCTGTTCAATCGATAGAATGGAGATGAAGATCAATGAGTAAGAAAAACCTTTGACACAAGGAAGACTATCTTGAAAACGAGTAGAAGAACTAGGATTAGGATTTAAGGGAGTAGGATGTTAACGACCTCCAAGCAAAAACAAAAAAGATGAAAAAAAAAGAGGAGAATGTAGTAAGTTCTATTTAGGAGCGAAACACTACTCGTGCTTACAAAATGTTGAGTTAAAATTTTTAAGTAGCCCAAACTCACTTATTAGTAGATAAGGTTTCGTTTCAACAAAGTCAAAGAGCCAATAATAGTCCTTCTCTTCAACAGATAGAATGGGGACGAAGATAGGCAAGCAAAAAGAACTTTTAATGTGAAAAAAATTGTCTAAAAAATGGGTATGAAGAATCATCATTAGAGTATAGGGGAATAAAGTATGCTGATAACCTCCAACCAAGAGGGAAAAAAATAAAGAAAAGAGGAGAAGACAATGGGTTCTATTTGAGCAAATGAACACAATGCACATTTACACAATGTTGGATTAAAATTTTTAAGTGGCCTAAACTCACATCTAATATATATGGTTAGTAGATGATGTCCCATTTCAATAGAATTAAGAAGCCGGTAACAATGGACACAGAGATTGACTAGTAAGAAAAACCTTTGACATGAAAAAGGCCATCTCAAACATGAGTATGAAGAACCAAGATTAAGGTTTAGGAGAATAAAGGATTCTAACGGCCCCTAACCAAAGAGAAAAAGATGTAGAAAAGAAAGAAAAGGTAGCAAGTTCTACTTGGGCGAGTGAAACACCACACACGCTAATAAAACATTGGGTTGAAATTTTTAAGCAGCCCAAACTCATGCTTAATATATAATTAATAGATTAGATTAGTTAATTTTAAGTTTTAAAACACATTAAACAAATAAAAATGAAAATTTTCAAAATGAAATAAGTTATTATACAAAAAACAAATATTAAAATGTAATCTCAAATCAAAATTAAAGATCTAAATATCAAAACAATTAACCATTGAGAATTGATACCCTAAATTTTTCCCAAAAATACTCATATTAGGAGGCGTGGTGTGAAGATGGGGTAAAAAAAGTATGTGCATTTAATTAAGGTATTTTATTAATTAGTGTATTTACGGAACTAACTAAGAATATATATTTACATTATAAAAATATTTTTTAAGATTTATATATTTTATTTAATTCATTGTAATGTTTAAAAATTTTTAAAAATAAAATAAATGAAAATATAAATTTTTGAACAAAATGTATTAATTTTAAAAAATACACATTTTTCTTGTAATTTAAAAGATATTAATCAATATCTTAAGAACATTCATTAACAATACCCTTTAATTAATACGACTCTTTCATTAATAAATTGCAATTTCGTACAAATCAAAATTTATTTAAAAATCTTTTTTTTTTCCAGAGCAACAAACATCCACGAAAACAACGGAGAAAAAATGGTGGGAACTTTTTCTCGATCTTCCTTCGGGATCAGCAGGCGTGCAATGTTCTTCATTTTCACTCCCACTCCATTTTCCTCCGCCACTCAAAATCCAATGAATCCAACGGCTAAAGTCCAAACCCATCAAATATGCCTCTGAAACTTTCTCCAAACCGTTTAAATCAACATTAATTTGTTGTTCTTTTCAACATGCGCTATGGTCCCATGGCCTGCCAACAATTTTCAAGTTGCTGATTTATTGTTGCCAGTGTCTCTCTCTCTCTCTGATTCATTGTTCTGTCTTCTGTCCCTCCTTCACAGCAGGGAGGAGAGAGAGACAAAGAAGAATGGAGGGGGCACTCTGGCAAGGTGCAGCTTTGGGTGGAATATTGTTCTGGATTGTCTCAACTTCATACTTCAATGTGACCCAGAAGCTTAGATCTTTCCTTCAACCATGGGTTTCTCACCATGTTGAAACTGGGATTCCCATTGTCCTGCATATCCAGGTCAATATCAAATTATGTGAAATTAGAAGAAGAAACCTGGAATTTTATTGTTACAAAGTTCTAAGCTTTTGAATTTTTTTCTCAGGGTAAATGCTAAATTTGTATCTGTTATTTGGTGGTTCCTGCAGAGATACCAGCTCAGATTTCTGGATGCTTTTTTCTGCTTCTTGTCTTGTGTTGTTTCTGTGCCCTTTTACACGGCTTTTCTTCCTCTGCTATTCTGGGTATGTGCGTTTTTCCTTAATTTCTTAAATGGATTATGTTTAGTAATTCACATGGACCCCTTGAATTGGTGAGAATTTTGTCTTTTGGGTTATCACCTTGAAGAATTCAACCAGTGGCCTTTGTTTACTGTGTAGAGTGGGCATGGCAAATTGGCTAGGCAGATGACCTTGTTGATCGCATCCTGTGATTATATCGGTAACTGCATAAAGGTATGTACTTAGGCTTAAGTCTTTAATTAAATCAAACCAATGTGGTTGCTTCTTAGCCTGCAGAGTTTGTTCCTCAACAGGATGTGGTATCAGCTCCGAGACCTCATTCTCCCCCTGTTCGTAGAATAACCGCCACGAAAGATGAAGAAGACAATGCATTAGAATATGGATTGCCTTCTTCTCACACTCTGAACACAGTTTGCTTATCTGGGTATGTGTAATTCTCTTCACTTGCATTCTACTCCTAACTAAGACATCTTGCATGGGTATTAGCCATATTTATCCAGCATTGTAGCTGATGGGATTTTGGAGGCAGCCCATTATGGTGAGTTTGTGTGTTGGGATAGGTAATTCTTCTCCATTGCAGAATGTTGCTGAGACACTAGATATATATTTTGAGTATTGTGTAAATTGCATTCATAAGTAAAGACATATTGACTATATTCTGTGAAAAAGCATAGATTTAAGCATTTGTATATTCTTTTTTCTATATAGTTTTTGGATCAAACAAGGAGAAAAAAACATCTGGACGATGAATTTACAATTATATTCTTGATTGGGAGGCATAGAGTTTTGTTTAGCATAGTCAGCATATCCTTTGAGCAAACTGAAAGCTTTGCCTTGCATGTCATGCTTTTATCATTAATGGATTTTCCATTTTGGAATGGATGTTCTTCAGCTACCTTTTGCACTATGTCTTGATTCATCATCAAATTCAAGATGCCTATGTCAGTTTTTTTGGAGTTTCCCTTGCTTGCATCTTTGTGGCTCTCATTGGTTTCGGTAAGTTTTACAATATTATCGTCTTCCTTTTGTTAAATATTTGTGCAGCACAACTGAGACAAAATTTTGTTCCACTTTGTAGGAAGAATCTATCTTGGCATGCACAGTTTGGTTGATGTCCTTGGTGGTCTCCTCATTGGACTCGGGGTCCTTTCACTTTGGCTTATTGTTGATGAACATATTGACAATTTTGTGGTTTCAGGGCAAAATGGTACTTTTGCTTGTAATTATTATGCTCATCTTCATCTTTATTTGGCACTCACAGCACTTGTTTTGCAGAAATTGCATTACAATTTGTCCAATTAAATAAAAACAAGTCTCCAACCCAGTCAAAATTTTGGTAGGATCTTTTTATTTCTTAGGATTTTTTGTTAAATAGAAGTTAAATAAAGTTGCTAAATTTTGAATATTGAATTTTGTCTACATTGGAATGAACAATTAGTAGGATAAGACTTTAATGTTGTTGTTGGAATGAACAACTAGATTTTTATGTATCATACCTCATTATGATTTCTTTTTGTTGCAGTCACATCTTTTTGGACTGCGCTGAGCTTCCTCTTGCTCTTTGCTTATCCAACTCCTGAACTTCCAACCCCAAGCTATGAGTATCACACAGCTTTTGATGGTGTTGCACTGGGAATTGTGAGCCATTTTCCATCCTTTGTGATCCAAAGTTGTTATTTTTTATCTTTCTTAAGCTACAAAGGAAACACAAAATTATAAAAGTTTCATCTTTTATGGATAAGTAGGGTCCAGGAACATAAACTTTAGGCAGAGTCATATACCAAACGAGATCTTTGGGTGCTTTAATTGAGTCTGATGCTGTAATTAAGCTGCTGAAGTATAAAATTTTACTGTTGAGTTGATCATTTCATAAAATATTAGAACTGCAGTGAAAAATGACAAATAGGAATCATAGGATGTGACAGAATTGCTTACATGAAAGATTTGAGAATTTTATAGCTTTCTCTAGTACTCAATTCCGGACTCCAAATTGGAGCTCTCATGCTAGATTAAAGCAGTTCTTGCTCTTTCAAGTGAGATAAACGGGTGTGAAATTCTTTGTTGCTTTGAGAAGTTTATAGCTTTCTCTGGTTAATACGTGGACAGAAAAAGGGAAATTAGGAGAGGATTTATGTGGTATTTTATTGACATGATAAGAGTGACTGTTCATGCATACAGGCAGTGTTGCATTTATAAAAATTGCTTTCCAAGTGAAAACATGTTTACTAGATGTAGTATCCAATTAGCCATTCATCCTAGCATAGACAACTAAAAAGATATCTTCCATAAGTTGGATGCACGCTGTGGGCTGCCCTTTATAAAAAAATTCACGCAAGCAGTTCTTTCCTATTATTTGCCATTGGTCTGGGGCACCAAGAATATGCGAGAACGATCGCAATAGAGTAATAAGTAATGTTACAGGCACCTCCTGCACATTTGGTAAAATCTATTTTAAAACAACTTCACTTGTTCATTACCAACTTCCCAAGTTTAGGCAATTTATCATCTTCTAATCCCAATACATGTAAATTCCTTGTACTATACACTGACTATAAATGATGATTTTTTTAGGTTGCTGGGGTACAACAAACATACCATCAATTTCACCATGACCTTGTTCCTCGTGTGTTTTCTTCACAACTCACAATACCTGGGTTCCTTGGAAGAATGCTAGTGGGAATACCGACGATATTGGTGGTGAAATATTGTAGCAAGGCTCTTGCAAAATGGACACTCCCTGTAGTATCAAACACTTTGGGCATTCCGATTAAATCAAGCAGCTATGTCCCAGCACTGAATGGATCCATCAACGGGAAAAAGATGAGTAAGCTTAAAAAAGGTTATTTGCAGAAAGTCCTCCCTCAGCACGAGGCATTTGATGTTGATACAGGAATTAGATTTTTTCAGTATGCAGGCCTAGCATGGTCTGTGGTTGACCTTGTACCATCGATCTTTTCTTGCCTGAGCTTGTGATGCTGAGGAGTGCTTCACCTACCGTGTTCCAAAGGAATGCATATTTCGTCAACGAAACTTTCGTATAGCAAGAACTCATATCGGTTCATGTCGTCTAATTTGGGAACTACACGATGGGTGACACTAGTTACTTGGGAGAAGCAAAATAGCTGATGAGTTTTTTTTTTTTTCAAATGCAAATTAGTTTAATGCTCTGTGTCTTTGTATAAGAAACCTGTTTACAGACTAATTTTTTCTAGGTAATTTCACACGTGCCGATTGCATGCATGCTACTACTGTTCTAGTTGTCTTGACATGAAAGACACCAATTCCATTTAAATTTGTACACTTGAATATAAAAATTGCACACTTGAATGAAATTTATTCAGATGAAGCCAGACCAAACCGCTTAATGTATAAATGCTTGTGAATCAGATTGAGTGAATCATACTCCCAAGAACACGAGTGGAAAATTTTCAGAATAAATGATTTCTTATTCAGGATACAAACAAGTTCCATGCAGTCTTCCCTTTGATTGTATATTTGAATTTTCAAAACCTTCCAGTGATATTCCCAAAATTTTACAGACACTAAGAACAGGCAACCACTATTTTCACATATTTCCTCAAAAGACCCACATAGCTCGTGCAAAAAGAACTCCAGGTAATGGAGGTGAAATCTCACCAGAGCGGGGGGAAAAAATCATCCCAAAGGAAAGCTCCGTATAGTAAACAAGTTATACTGAATATAATTAGAACAAAACTGCATCACTATTATTGTGCAATATTTTTCTGAAAATTGATAGAACATAAAGCATCCACAATATATAAAAATTGGTCCCAGTCAAGCCTCTGAACCTGAGAAGCGGGTATAAAACATAAAGAGGGGAAGAAAAAATGGAAAACAGAGAAAAGGAGAGGAAATATCCACATTTGGCTGGAATAATACATAATCTGGCATAGCATAATCCAAGCAACTTCTCCAACAGGATGTCCAGGCATGACCTCCATTGTAACAAATCAGTGGAATGTTACCTGCCTATTTTACATCAATGCGGTCCTCCACAACCACCACAAAAGCATAGGAATTGTATATCCATGGATTTAGATGCTTAAAGCAATCTCACGAACAAGGATACACAACTACCTGAAATTAGTGCAGAAGTAGAAGTAACCATGATATCGGTTGTCATTCAATGGTTACCTCATAGGAAGTAATCAGGTGTTCTACGGGTAACATCTGGTTCTCCTCTCCTAGGGGCAGGTTCAAACTGCAAGATACATTAGATGCAAGGATGAGATTGACTAACTACAATAAATATTGTACAAATTAGAAACAAGTAAAAAGAATGGAGAGAGAGACCTGGATAAATGTGTGGCCCTTGCAATCATCAACCTCCAATATGGAAGCCATGTTCCCACAACGATAACAATAGTTAGGTGCGCTAAATATGGTAACCACCTTTTGTTCCTGGTTCAACAAAACAATGGACATGTCTAAACCCCTCAGCAAGTAAAGACACATAAAATATCATTCCATGAGAAGGGAAATTACATGGGCCCAGTTAAATCCGTCCATAACAAGCTGATGAGCTCTAGCAATCAACTTTAGGCCATTTGAGTGATTGAATTGTTCAGATATATCCTGAAATTCACACAGTTTAAAGAAAAAGGGGGGGGGGGTAATAATTGACCTCTATATCCATAAAAGATGACAGACAACAACAAAAAGAGTCAAGTAATTAAAGTTACCTGGCCAAAAGTATAACCAGCACCACGAGGAGAGATTCCCCAGCCACACCTGTCATCTGGGTCAGACCATAGCAGATCACACATGGGCCCTTCATGAGGAACCTCTTGAACACGATCAAATTTCCGTATGTTCTCAAGGGTTTCAATAGAAGGCGAAAGTCCACCATGCAGACAAAATATTTCTGATTCAACCTGTAAAGGAGAAAAACAAATTCAAAGTAGAATGACAAAAGACAACTACTGAAAGCTCTTATAATTTTTCTCCAATTACTATGTCAAACATGAAGGAGCAATTCACCAATAATTATACCATCTTCAAATGCATTACTGATACTACATAGACAATGAACCTTTGCAGAAAGAGTCAAAACTCACAAGCAACAATGTAACCAGAAGAAACTTGAACAAATTCAATACTGCCAACTTCAGTGAAATTACAAGTACAAAATGTCTCGTTTGCAAAAATAACATGGACCTTTTTTAATAACGAAAACAGGCTCATAGCTAGAAAGCTGTTATCATTAGTTTATTTCCTCATTTAATTTAAACCACAAGTATTCATCAAGTCATACAGCACCATCTCCACTCTCTGTCAACCTCACATACCCAGATTAAAATGTCACAGCAAAACAATAACAGATTTAGGGTAGTTTAAGATTTACAAAATCAGACTATAAATATAATTTCAGCCAAAAAAAAAAAATTGACATGAGGACCATCGTCCCATAAAAAATTAAGTACACAGGGTTCTTCTGAGTTGGAAAACCAAAAAGAGTAGTCTTTATAATCCAATCAGTCTCATCGACATATAATTTACTCAAAAATCCAGCCCCGCAAAAAAAAAAAGGTTTTACAAAACTTATTTCACATATTTATTGCTTTCCTACAACTTAGAATAAAAGAAGGGGGAGGGGGGAGAACTTGTACTAACCAATGCGGTCAATGGAAAATAATCAAAAAGGTCTGTGAAGACCTTCCAAACGTTAGCATTGCCATACCTGCAAATAAATAATGAAAAAAGAACTATTAGGACTTTGAAAGAAGAAACAGGAAATTACATCAGTTATGTGCAAGAAACCAAATTAAAAATACAATAAAACATCTAAAATTAACTGACTGAAAGACTACTGCAACTGGGCCTATTAAAGGGTTAGATTCACCATAAACCAAGCTGCATTTGACTACAGACCTCACAAGATAAGATTAATCAAACCATATCTATTAACTTCTAATCTATCTACACACCTGAGTGTACATCATCATGTAAGAATCCAAACCCAATCTCAAATCTGAATATTTATATCATAGCTAAAAGAAACATATTTTAATTCAATCTCAATTTTTAATTTAAACAGTCCATCAAATGTTACTAAACTATAGAAGCATCAGATTTTGTATCTTACGATTTCACCTATTCAATAAAGCTCAGTAGTTATACTTCTTAAAATACAGAGTTGAGTCCAAAGGTAATTGACATCCAATACTCTGATAATTTACTCATAAGAGTACCAACCACCATACATATGCACAGATAGTAACCCAAAAAAGATCCTGCTTAGCCTTCAAGTTCGTAGTCATCCAGTTCAAGGCCCATTTAAGGCCATACAGAAATCAAATTACACATGTCCTCCATCCCCCATCCAAACACCCCCTCCCCCCAAACAATCAGACAGAAAAAGATCCTCCTCTCTCTTACTGAAAATCTTGTCATCAGAATTCTCCAATTAGAAAAGAAGAAGAATCAACCAAAAAATTCCTGAAATTCAGCTCCGAACATGCAAGTAACAACAAACCAGCTAGTCAGAAACTAATGTCACAATTCTACAAGTGCATATGACAGGGAATGAGGAAAAAGGATTTTCCAAACAGCTTACAGCTCACATCTGAGCAAAAAAGTGTAACACTGTCCACCATGGTCATTCTAATATCCAATACTAACAATCGATGTATTGATCACTTCATATTTATAAAAACTGTAGAAAACAACTACAAAATTATAAGCATAAAAAAATTCTCAGGCAATTCAGAAAGCATCTAAACATCTACTTTATTCAGCATATGCAAAATATATATATATATATCCTTTTCTTCAACGTCTAAATGAAACTGTGGGAGTGTTAAAAACTCACTTTCTCAGGCATTCATCATAAAATCCATACACTTGAGTAATCTGCACAAAAAAAATGAGGCAAAAAGTTAGTCAAATGGCTTACATGTTTGCCAATCAAAGCCCAAATGGTTAGAAGCAATCACAAATTTGAAATAACAACTTAAAAACACTTCAAAGGCCTAGGTAATTTTTGCCCCATTGATATAAATACCTAAAGGACCTCCAAAAACAAGGAATTTTTTATTTTGTATGAAAAGAATAATGCAAAAGCATACCTGACGGCTTTCATGGTTTCCTCGAAGAATAGTTATTCGCTGAGGATACCGCACTTTCAGTGCCACAAGGAGCTGGATAAAATAACTGATTAGTATGCCTACAGGCCAATGTCACTCCAAAGAAAAATAAGCTTACAAGATATTGAACAAGAAAACTAATAGCCATGTATCTTCTACACCATTCCCATTCCACCAAAAAAATAAATCATGTTGACAGGAAATGAGTTCACTATAATTGACTATAAATTAGTGCACCAAGTTTCAACCCCTCATTTATCTAACAAGGCTATGCTAAAGGTCCTCTCAGCATTAAATTGACTCAATCCATTGCTAGCTTAAAATACAGACCTAAAAGATGCACATGACATATATCTATTGGATGTCTCAGATGTTATGGAACAATCACGTGCTCAAAACAACCACAACTGCTCAACAATAACAGCAATACATATCTGGTATACAGATGTTGAACATTAATGCTCACAAACTTCTGAAAATTTGATTTGTAAAATGATACAATGTCTCTATAACTCTTGAGAACCACCCTTCTGCCCTGCCATGCTTCTAACTGAATTATATAAAAATTGGTCAGGCATTGTTCTAGTTTCTAATGTAAGCTATGAGCTAATATGATTTGTATCTACACATGCCTATGCTATTGGAACTTAAAAAAACTAGGGATCCCAATTGGGGAGGGTTCTATCTTCTTATTTACCATGCTCACTCACACTTTCCTCTCCAGGAAAGTTTTCTGCAAAAGCCTTGGCTCACCATAAAACATGAATACTTCAGCAATCATAATGAGATGCAAATTAAAAGTGGGTAAGACTAGAGACAAAAGTGAAACAACAGCTAATGAAAAAAGAAAAAAAGAGCTTTTCTTTAATGTACTTACTGTGACAGTTTCAACTGAATAATAACCTCGATCTACATAATCTCCCATAAATAAGTAGTTAGTATCTGGACACTGTCAATGAAACAGGAGATCTTTAGATTTTCTGATATGAACTAGGTAAAGGAATTATTTGTAAAATAATCACCTATCAAAATTCATTTTGCACAAGTAATAAAGCAGCTACAACATATAGTAATTAATGATTGTGCCCTACTGACTTTTTCAGAACCAAAACTAATAACACTACACAACCAGGTAACAACCCCCACAATACAGGATGCTAAATGTGCGTTTAGTTTTAGGAAATATTTTCAATTTTCATTCTCAATTTGCATTCCTTAAAGATATTCATTTCATTTCCATATTCCGGCTTAGTAGAGATTTTGTTTGGCATGAGAATCTCAACTTCTTTTCAAACTTCCAGTTGTTTTCCATTGGTGTTAACCTAACAGCAACAAGCTTACAATCTTATTTTCATTATTGCTTATATGAATCGTAAGGCCAAGAAGATAATATCTCTGGAAACTTGTATGAGTGGTGATGGTGTTCTGCTAGCAGTCACAGGAGGAAATGGATTGACGAAGTGGAAAAGTGAAATGAAAAAAGAGAGTAGGATTATATTTCCACCGTCACAATTCTCAACGATTTTTCCAATTGGAAATATAGTTTGTTTAAGTTACATTTTTCCTACTTGCTTTCAAAGTAGATGAGACAAATATGATTTAAAATATGTTGCACGGACACACATGCATGGATACATGGCCAGGTCACATAGCAAAAGATACTACTTTAAACACAATTAAAAAGAGCCATCATATATATGAGCTTAATACTTAAAGGCAAAAGAACTGGAAAAACCACCGTGTTATGGTAGAAATATTTTTCTATAGAAATCTTGGAAGAAAATATTGAAAGTGATCTTTAGTTTTTTCATATTTTCTCTCATTTTAAGAAATATTTCCATGAAAGTATTTTTCTTTTTTGATTGCTTACACATTTTCATTCTTGTTTTTAGTTTTTTTTTAAAATGAAAATAGAAAACAGACAAATCAAACACATCCCGAGGTTGTTCAGCACCTCTTTGTTTGTTTCAAGGGGATCCAGTGAAATCATAAGCAGATAATACTGAACATAAAACCTATCCAGTTTCACCTTTGAAATGAGCAGCACCATTCATAAAGTACATTTCTAAAACGGCATAAGTACAGACAATTAACACAATCGTATACAAGTTGAATTCATTTCAATAGCAAGACAAAAAGTATTTTTCAATAAACTTAAAAATATATAAATCAGATAAAGTACTATGATGCAGTGAATTTCTCATATATCTTTGATTATGCAATCTGCTCCATAATAACTCTGATGCACTCCAATCTTCACAATCTTTTACTTTGGTGGGTCTAAATTACTTAGTCAAGACATTCCCTAGCTGAAACAGAAAAGTTGAATAAAAAATGGAAAGTAGTTGTTACCTTCCCTCCAATTCGAAATAGTTCAGCAAGATCATGAAACTGCCCATGAATATCGCCACAAATTGTCACTGGGCTTTTTACAGGCTGGAGTAAAGGAGAGGTCACGAATTAATGCTTTTTCTCTCTAAGATTACAATACTGCAATTAATTTCTTTAAATATCAAATGTTGAGGGGAAAACAAAGATTCAAATATTCACTTCTTCCTTCCAAAAAGAGGCATCACTCTCAATAAGCCATTAATATCGAAGTTGGGGGCCCAATTAAGGAAAATACCCAAAATGGTGAATGTTTAATAACAACACATAGTTTATGTAATAAAGGATTACTTTTCATGAAAAGAAGGCAAAAGAGATAGGAGGAGTTAGACAACCGGAGAAATAAGGCATGAGGTTAGAAGGGAAGAAGAAATGGTTGCACCTGGACATTACTTTCGTCCATTAAAATCTCCTTAGCCTTCTCACATAAGACTCTAACCTATGACTGGGTCAGGAAACAAGATCATTAGTTCATCACAACCAGCTGCCAGGAGATAGATATAACTCAAAACAGATTAAAATTAAAAATATTAAGAATTACAAAGAGAATCAATATAACGAAATCTTTCCTAAGACTACTCAGGCAGTCTTGAAATCCAGTCATTTTTCCTGTCCTAATCAGTATTCAAGCAAGCTTGCTTTGTCATATAGGATTTTCTGCAGGGGAAAACAAAACACAGCACTACCGCTAATACAAAATTGATCCAAAAAAATAAATAAACAAATAAAAGCCATGTTAAGAAACTAAACCTAACCGCAAAATTATCACCTATGCAACGTATCAAACACCCCTCCTTTTAATTTGATCAATCACCAATATGATCGTGACGATCTGCTTCAACGCACATGTAAGAATCGAAACTCAAAATTAGCCAACACCTGCTGCAACAAAGCTAATAATTTCAATTTGCCTAAACCATACTACCATGTGATACCATACAAGAAATTATCTTACCCTGCAAAATACCCTAAAGGAAAGGCAACAGCTCAAGGAAATTCCATTCCTTAGAATCATACATTTCAAGTCTCTTAGAAGACTGTCACAAGATATGAAATCTTGCAACTGCCAATGCGTAGCACTCCTAAACTCTGAGGAGATTATTAATAATCTCCTCCTATTAAACCACTAGAAATATCCCATATGCAATAAATCATTATCCGTGAGAAGCCTTTCAAACTTGCACGCGGCTAGAATCATTAGCCTAAATCTAGAGCAAAATATTGAAGATCTTTTTTTTGCAACCAAATACTATCTCTTCTCTCTAACTTATTTTCATTTCTTTTTGGTCAGGATCAAAATGCTTAGTCGTATCGCATCTCAAAAGTAGTTCTTTATCTTGTCATTATAGCACCCTTATTCGACACAAATCAACGAATAACCAAGACTCATGTAGCTAAAACCTAATCAATAATTAAATCAGCTATGTGCCGTATTTCCTCAGCAACCAAGCAGATCCTAAGCAATCGGGCGAAACAAACCAACCTGCAGCTCGGACAGTGGCTTGCACTGCATGAGCTGTGAGATCTGCTCGTCGAGATCGTGACTGGACTCCGACGGTAGCGAATCGACGCCCATCTTGAACCTTTTGTCGATCAGAGCCGGTTGAGCAATATCTGGATTAGGTTCAGCCCCAACCCTAATTTAGAAAATGAATCTCCGGTGTCCTTGCCTCTCGCCGCTGGCAGAGTGCAGACTATGGAGTGAACGAAAGAGAAAGCAAAATAGAGAGGGCGCGTGAAGAAATAAGCGCCTCTGAATTGTTGCTGTGTACGGCTCCCCAAAAAGCCTATTTTCTCGAATTTTGGATGCGGTCAAAACGAGGGAAATAGTTCCCCTGTCCAATGCTATGATGCCACGTATAATTGATTAAATGAAAATACTTATTTTTTTTGGTTATTTTAACTACATAAAAATGGAAATTTATTCGGTGGTTACCAAAAACAAGCCAAGTATATTTCCCCCAAGTTAAAAAATTAAAAACACAAGGTAAGTATCTAAAGTCTATATCCTATAATTACCAAATTGATGTCTATAATTTATATGCATAAAATAATTATATAAGTAAAGATAATATTTAGGATAAATTACATTTTATACACTTGAGGTTCACTTTTTTTTTGTTTCATCTAGTTATGATTTTAAAAGTTACAAATTACTCGTTTGTGATTTCAACTTTTACCCTTTGTTTGACATATTAAAAAATAAAATTTATTTCATTTCATTTTAGTAAAAATGATTTTATTTTATTTTTTAATAAATTTTTTTGTTTGAGATAAATTACATAAAATATGATTTCATTTCACTTTAAAATAAAATTTTTATTTGAAACTTTATTAAAATTTGTGAAGTTCATTTTAAATATTTATATTTATAATATTATCCTTAAGAGTGAGAGAAAGAGAGTTCAAAGAAAGAGAGATGACTATTAATAACTTAAAAAATTAAGAATAAAATTGTTTAATAAAAATATTACATTTGAAATGAAATAAGTTGCTATCAAATCCTACCCAATTTCATAAGATTTAAAAATGGCAACAATATAAATAAATAAAATATAAAAAATTTAAATTCAAACATAATTTTTTAATAGAATTCATTTCATTTCATTTTGAAATGAATTCTAATTTTAAGGTATGTCAAATAAAGGGTTAGTATTTTACTAACTTAAGTTGTTTTCAATCCAAAAAAAATCAATAGAGATCAAAATGACATCATTTTAGGTATTATAATATGAAAATAAATAAAATAAATTTCAATATATATAACTAAGTGAGTTTTATTTTTCCTTTAATTTCAATTTTATATTTGATTAAAGTTATTACATGTTCATGCTAATCAAAAGTTTGGAAGGATAAAAGAAAAATTAACTACAGTTATTGTGATGTATTATGGAAGAGAATCAAAATAGAGGGGCAAAAATCACTTCGATCATTTATTAAGCCTTTTTTTAAGGAGAAATAGAAAATTAGATAGTACTTACATTGCTATAAGGGAAATAAACTAAAGATGTATCATTTCTAAGCAAAGAAATTACACTCACAGGGGGGCTACAAAGTAGATAAGGGAAGTTTGTTCTCTTCTACCGATATTAGTTAAATGATTAGTACATTGATTTACTTCATGGTAGATGTGACGAACAACTTTATAAGGTGTCTTCATCATGTTCTTGCATTCTTGCAACAAGGGGTTGATATAATTAGTGTTGCGGGTTTCATTAGTTAGCATGTCAATAACAACCAAAGCATCCATCTCTATATCTAAATGAATTATATTTAAATCAATAGCAAGCTTAAGGCCTTCCAAAAGAGCCCGTAACTTAGCTAGAAGACTAGAAGAATAGCCAAGTCCTTTGTAAAACCTTTTAACCTAAACACCTGCATGATTTCTTTAAAAACCATCTACAACTGCCAATCCTAAATTATCTTGAACAAATCCGTTTGTATTTAAAATGAACCATCCTTCTTAAGGAATATTCCATTTCACAAGTGAAGGCAAAAACGATTTAATTCCTCTGAGTGAAGGTTGGCCAAGAAAAGCAAATGTCTTGACAGCTCTAGTAGAAACTTACTATTCCTAATGAAATCTCTTGCAATTTTGTAATTAAGTTCAAACTTTGGATTAAAGTTATTTGTCAATACAAAATTATAAATATCAATCTTCCCTAGGGTCTTATTTTCTGCATAGCTTTATGGTGTATCTGGATTTGTAGAAATAAAATTCTTCATAATCATCTTACCTTAAAACAGACTATTTCAACCAAAAACCTCCTTTAATTCATTTGATGTATTGGCTATTTTGAATAGTAATTTACCTTTTTCAAAAGACTAGATAGACCAATATAATTTTCATAAATTTTACATCTAATTTCATAAAAAATAATTTACTTAAATATAAATTTAAAATTAAAGAAAAAATAAAATCGACTAAATTGGATGTATTAAATTTAATTTGTTTTTGTTTATTTTCATATTATGATAATCAAAATGACATTGTTTTGATTTTTATTAATTTTTTTGGATGTTGTTTTGATTTTCATTATTTTTTAGATGGAAAATAACTTAGGTGAGAAAAGTGCTAAAAATTAAAATCATATAACTTGCAACTTTTAAAATTATAGGTAGGCAAAGCGGAAAAGATTGAAATCTCAAGTGCGTAAAGTGTAATTTTTGCTAATACTTATTCATTTATTTATGCGTCTTATATCCTTTAATTTTGATAAGCAGCACTAATCGCCTTTTAATTTTTTTTATTATAATTATTCATTTTTTATACATTTATAATATTAAAATAATAAAAATATTAAATTTTATTATCAAATTTTGTCTTAATAATTGCAAATATATGCTTATTTTTTTATTATAATATTTTTTATCATTTATTTTAGTTTATATGTGAAGAAAGGAATGAATAATTATGATAAAAATAAAAATAAAGGATTAATAGTATTATTTATGAAAGGGATATAATAATTAATATCTTTATAAATAAGAGATTAAACATCACATTTATGCTAATTATAAAGATAAAATTATGCTCATATTTAATTTAATTTAATTTATATTTCTTTTATTTTTAAAAATATACACCCACCTCTTTTAATTTTCAAAACATGGTAAGTAGCTATAGGTTTTAAATAAAGAAGAAAGGCGGTGAGTGTATATTAAAAAAGAGGATGTTAGTATATATTTATAAAAATAAAATAAATATAAGTATAATTATATTAAATTAAGAAAAAAGATTAATATAATTTGCCTGATTATGGATACAGAGTTTATAAAAGTGCCCTTGGCTTTTTGGTTAAATAATTGTTCTAACAAGAGAATTCTTAATAATATACGCATTGAGCAAAGAACGAGTTTTTATAATAAATGTTTCTATAAAATTTGTACATTAATTTTGTTGGAAGCTTTTAATCATTTGTCGGATCAACCTCAAAAGGGAAGTAAATTACACAATATACTTGTAAGCTATTCAAATTTTGGTTTAATGGGGAGAGTTTGAGTTCACTTTTTTTTTTTTTAATTCACTTAGTTCATTAAATAAATAAATTTTAATAGTTAGTTAGATTCAATTAATAAATGACATGAACTGGAGTTATTAAGATTACTACAACTAACGTTGTAATAAGATGTTTTAGTTAATGGTTGAAATCACGATACTATCCTCCTTCTTCTCCTAATTAAAAATATTACCAAAATAAGGAAAATTTATTCCATAACACAATTAAATTCAAGAATATTTGGCAAATATAATAGAACAACTCATAACCCATAAACCCGATCAACGTTCACATTTAAAAAGTGAAGGTCATTGA
Organism: Sindora glabra; assembly: GCA_020226215.1. Lineage (NCBI taxonomy): Eukaryota > Viridiplantae > Streptophyta > Magnoliopsida > Fabales > Fabaceae > Sindora > Sindora glabra. Next base: position 21,363,303 of record CM035228.1, read on the forward strand.
ACTAAAGATTATAATAATATTATAATTATAATTATAATTCAATATAATTAAAAAGTTACTCATGATCACAAGTCTATGGTCATTTTTTTATTTTTTATTTTTTATTTGGTAACAGGTCATTCGGTTGTTACCCAATCACTTTGACAAGAGGAAGATGAATGACCAAATTATGTATTTATTACTCACTTCCATTCTTTAGAGCGGATGTGCATTATAATATGCTTAAAAAATTAAAATCAATATGTTGTAATTAGTGTATATTCTCCGTAAGTTTGCAAAGCATAATTAAGAATAGTACATTCAAAGTGGGGAGTGTTGGCCTCAAGGTTCTTCGCAATTGATTTTGGTGATAATAGATGACATAATATGTATGTCATTATAATATAGTATGTCTATGTGTTAAAATATTATATCTTCCACGAGTTTTAGTAGGAATGCGATATTATACTAGAAAAATATATGATGCAATGATAATGATAGAAGAATTTTGAAAATATTAACACGGATATTAAGTATGTCATAATTTTTAAATACAATTAAATAATTTTAATAATTATGTATAAGCAAATTAAACAAATATCTTAATATAATCTCATTTTTTTTATCTATAAAAATAATTATATGAGTTGAGAAAATATATCTTGCACCATAAGAATTGAGACATTACAAGAAACTTATAAGAAAACACATAGAATAACAAAAAAGTTAACATAAAATTAGCACACTATGATTTTTCTCTCTCCTAATTCTCCTTATCACTCTAATGTCACTCTCAGGTGATGGGAATTTTATAAATATAATTTATTTTTAGCTTGTGGTGATGGTGGTGAGTAGATTAAAAGACCAAGAGTCCTTTATATAGAGTTTTAAATAATTCAAGCTATCAAAGAGTTATAACTTTGACTTTTTGATGGATTATGACTATTCTTCTTTCTTCATTAAATTATGAAAGTCCATTCCATTATTTCAAATGACTATTCAAATGGAAAAATTACTTATTTTTCTCATTAAAGAAATATAAAGAATATCTACTAACTTTATTTAATAAGCATCACTCCATCTTATATATGGGAGTTACATGACTTTGATCATAATTGTCTACTAAATCAATGAGTAAAGAGATTTAACTATAATGATTTGTCATAACCTATTTGACTGTGAACAACGTAGATCATGTTTTCTAGTATCCATAAGCCTACCTAACCTACATTGGTATCATTATATAACTTGTAATCAAATTGATTAATTTTTTAATAATTTTAAGTTTATAAACACATAAACCATTTACATATAGTAATTACGATTTAATTGTATAAAATAACTATAGAACCAAACTTTCATCCTTACATGTGTTATATGTAGACTATGGTTGCTTTAATCATTAAATCAAGGAGAATCCTACTTCTGAACAATTGGTGGTAGCTAAGGAGCTTTAAAAGAGAGTATTTGTAAAATATTTTAAAGGAAAATAATGAAATTGTGTCTCAGCAAATATTTTATTTAATTAATTCATTTCATAATCAATATTTCAAAATTCATTTCGTATTTCATTTCTAACCTCCACAAACTCTCATATTTACAAGGATTAAGTAATATTAAGATTCATAATCAAACTCACATATAAGAAATCATAAATATTCCACTTTATACCTTTCAATCATCCTTATCTATTCATAAACTAACCTTGTCCCTCCAAACAACTTATTCTTTCATAAATAGGTAACTAGATTTAGTGTTAATATCTTAAATTTATCATCTTTTCTTTTGTTATCTCATTTTGACATCATCATCATCATTCATCATTCAACATTTCATATTTCTTTCATCATATACTATTCAATCATAGGAATCTAATATTTTCATATAAACTCTTGAATAAGTCAATTTAATTCCCAACTTAACAAACCTATCTTTTACAAGTCCATATTAATTCAACATATAATCACATAGTTCACTTTAGTGAAAGCAATTTACGTATTTGAGTATGATACTCAAATATGGGTTCCCTATAAAAAGGTTATACTTGAGTACCATACCTAACCACTTAAAGGCAAAGACAATTAGAAACTTAAGTATTCAAGTATGGTATTTAAAAATGAGGCCCCAAATAATAGAAATTGTATTGAATATCATGCTTAGATACTTGAAAACAAAGATTAAGAAATCTTCTTGTATTAGAATAGGATACTCAAGTACTAGCTTTTAACTTCACTTTTCTAGGAAGTACTTGAGTACGTGTTTTTGTAACTTCTAGGGATCTACTTAAATTTGCAAAATCCAAAACCAAAGTTCCTAAGTTAACTCATATACAAAACATACAACTTATTATCAATTATGCAAGCATTACACAACAACATTTCTAACCATTATCATTAGGAAATCACTTCAATCAACAAAAGTTTAACCATAATTTATTAAATTATCACATAAATTAACTAATCACCCATGCATAAGTTTAATATCTATTTTATAAGTAGATTATCTATTTACAGAGTCTTGTATATAGGAGATAAGAGACTAGAAATAATTAGTAGATAATCTTTAACAACAACTAAAAAAAATAAGTTTAGTTTAAAATCCCTAATTTAAATTCCCGACTTATTTTTCATACTATTACCATTAGTACGTTCAAATTTTGGAAAAATTACCATGAGTTGCTTAAAAAATACGGAAATCCTTTGGAATTTCTTGATGATCTTGGGTAATTTAAAGAAATTAGAGTTTTATCGTTGATAAAGAGATGTAGGATGAAATATTCAACTAGTAGAAGGCAAAATAGGGGGAATATAAGGATTTTAGGTGTTTAAACCTAATAAGAGCATTCTAGAGATTTTAAGGCTTACTAAAGATAATTAAGGAAATATTTATCCTAAATCTCCTACATACCTCCTAATTCAAAATTTAGTTTACATAACCTCATAAATAATTTAATTATACTTATTTTCATAATAAAATTTTACTTTCCATAAATAAATACTTACTCTAAATTGATCCACAATGTCATCCTGATTATCAATGTGTATATGAAATTACTAATTAATAATTAAAAATAAAATTTTAAAATTTCAAAAGTGTAACATTATTACTCCATTTAGTATGGTAATCTTTCATGTAGTTATGAAGGCCATTTCTAATAAATAATGCAAGTTTTAATAATAAATTTTATCTGTTGTACTATATATATATATATATATTTGAATCATGCATTATGATAAGTTAAATTAGGCTTATTAATGGCTTGTAAATTTGTTTATTTTTTTATGTTACTTAAAAAAATGGTCATATAAAGGTTAAAGATAAACTTATTATTGAACACAGTTACTAAATTTAAACAATTTCCAAAAAAAAAAACACCTAAATAAAAAACATATATAATAAATGGAAATCTAAACATAGAATGATAACCCTTGATCTATAAAGTTTAGTGATTACTCCTGATTGGTTTCGTTTATATGTTAATTTTTATCCATACATTTCAAAAGATAGACGTGGTTTCCTGGTTGTTGAGTAGAGCATAAGGAATTTTCAATGTACAATTTATGTTATAGCGGAAGTTATTGATGAAGGTTTAAAAGTGAATGCTTGAAAAATCTTCTTGCACACCACTATATGATAGGTGAATAATTTTTTTTGTAGGAATTGCAATTCTTTACTACCTTATTGATTTTTGTTATAGCATAATGGTTATATTAATGCCTTAGGATTTTACTAAAAAATCTCACGAGTTAATTGATAATAATTAGATAGTAAGATAAAGTTGCTTTGTCTAGCATTTATGGTAAATTTAGCATCATCAATTATTCAAGAATTAAAAAAAAAGGAATATTCTTATTAATTTTCACAAAGGGTGATTGTAACTTATTAGAAGGTTATTGCACATATTAAATTTTGTATAAAAGCTATCATTAAAATGGTGTCTTAAATAATTATGAAAAAAAATGTATTAAAAACTTTGAAAATAAAGAGGGCATTGTGACATTTTGCCAATAACAATAACTATATCATTCTAAGATTAAGTAAACTATTTATAACCATGTTCTAATATTATTTATTCTAATGAATATACTTATTCCTTTAAAATAGCCTTTTTAATATAAAAAAACTAATAATATTATTCAACTTTGTAATGGCAGCCCACAACTCAGTATTTGTAGTCACTAATTGCCTATTTTATGCCCTAACTCAAATAATTATTGTAAAGTTATTCTTTCTTTCTTAACATTTGAGTTGTTAACTATCTATTATTTATATAATTTATTAATGACATTTTCTAAAATAGAAATAAACACATTGTTTAGTAATAATTAGTCATTATCAAAAGTTGATACTTTAGCCAATTCCTCAAAACAACAAGTCTTAAAAGTCTCTAATTCAATGGAAATGGGTTGCCCTAATTTTATCTATATCTAAATTCCTAACATAATCAAATTTAGACACACAAGGTTATTTTAACAATTTCTTTTTTTATAACCGATTGAATTTCTAAATCCCTAAAGTCAATGTCAATACCCATAGGACTAGAAAATCTCTAAATCTTGAAAATTATTCATAAATTAGACTTTTTTATGTACAATCCTTTTTCTTATATATATATGTACATTAGATGCAAGCTATGATTTTATGGCCAAAAGCCTTTTTCCAAGTGCCATGTTCAATTTTTCTTCTTCCTTGAGGAAATAAAGTTAGGAAAAATTGAAGTATAAAAAACACATAACAACAATATAACCATTGAGAATAAGCACTTATATGAAAATTTATATTTAGTGACAAAATCATTAATAGTAAATAAGCTTGCAAGTTGAAATACATGTCATAATTTTAGTGATGGAATTAAAGATGAGTGTTTGCATATCCAGTTGCTAGTTTATTTAATTTATTGAATTTTAAAACTAAAAACCATTTCTATATATAATTTTGCCAATAAAATTTACTTATAGAATTAATGAATAAATATGGAAAATTTATTTTTAAAATACCAATGGATTTAACGGTGAACTTAAGCACTAAAATTTAATTTTTTGTTTAGTCATGAATTGAAAATTTTTTAAAATTAGTGATTAATGCATGAGAATCCATCACTAATTAAAATATACCATTTGATTAAAATAAATTAGCGATGAAGTAACACATCATCAATTCTCTCACTAAATTATAACTTATATCAAGCTCGACACCAACCCTTTATTTTTCCCTTTTCTTTCTCTCCTCCTTACTTTATGCCACTACTATTATTTACCATCTTTAAAAGCTCTTTTGCCACTATCACTACTATAGTGAGCTTTCTTGTTAACTACACCATCCTTTAATCAATAAGTTCTGTTTAATTTGTTCTATTTTTTATAGTTTTCCAATTTTTGTTAGTTTTAGGGTTTAAGCTTAATTATATACTAATTCAAGCTCAATTGTTATTGATTTAGGCTTAAATGTTTACTAGTTGATAGATTTGTATGATTTTGAGCTTTATTTCTATAAATTCGAGCTTAATTAGTTTTAGGTTTGTTACTTTGATATTTGAGCTTGATTTAGGCTTAATTATTTTTATCTTTAGTGTATTGAAATGTTGGATTATATATGTATATTAGTTTTAGGCCAGCCTATTATATGTTTTATTTTTTAAAACTCTTAGTGAAGTTTTAAGTCTTAAATTTTTCCTATTTTAGTGGTTTTCTATGTTTTTTATTTGTAAAGGTTTAGTTGGTTGAAATTTGTTGTATTTTCCTATTTATTTTAATCTTTAGTATACTAATTTAGGCTTAATTTTATGCTAGTTAATTGAATATATTAATTTTTTAGATTGACTTGTATTTTTGTTCATGCATTATTACGAAACTATTCACTTTTCCTTATATTGTTGATTTGTGATTATGACATGCAAATTTGTTCGCCAATTCCATTACTATTGCTTGTAATTCTTGTCTTCATATTAGATTAACATTACTGTTTACTATTAATTTGGAGATTTACCTTCCTCTGCTCTACTTTCAATTAACTTAAGATTCTTGATTGATGTAATTATACCTTTAATATTTGCTTAAAACCATAATTACTATCTTTATCACTATTTTTGTTGTATTTTTGGACTCTCTACATTTAACTTCCTTTTCAATTCATTTACTATTACTTCCTTTACTCCCTCCCTATTGTTAGGAGAAGTCGTTTTACTAATACTTAATATTTTCACATTTGAAAGCGCAAGTTCTTTTTGATTTGATTTTCTTTAAAAAAAAGTTTACACTTCTACCAATTTTAGGGCATTTAATCTGATATTTGGTTGAAAAAGAACAACCTAATATCCTTGTTATTCCATTTTTGGATTACACTTAGTTTTCTTTCTAAAGCTTGGCAGAGAGTATTCAACTTACTGATTTTATTATAATGGTAGGGGAAAACTTGTTAGTCTGAATGCAATAAGTAAAGCTACTTTACATAATTAAGACATGCAATTTTGTTTGTTAAACATAGATAACTTATAACAATTAGATGTGAATTACATAAACATAAATTGCATTTTTAATTGCCCTTTTCCATTCTTTATGATTGTAAAGAATTATAGAGACATTCCTACTTAATTTTTTTCTTAAGGGAAACATATATAAAAGAAGACTATTTGGCAACAGAAATGGAAATAGATTATGCTAATTTACACTTTATCTTAAATAAATTAGACTTACTTTATAAATTATTAGCTTAAACCTGACATGTTAGCATATATAAGGCTAAAATTTAGGCTCTATATGGCCTATTTAGGTAGTTTAACTTAACTAGTTAACATATTTAAAAGTTTATTTACATAACTAAAATTTTAATAAGCTAACAAATAGAGATCTTCAAGGCAAAAAATAAACTAATGGTTATTACAGTTAGGGAATGGACAGGTCGAACTGACTTATATGGAGTGGCCATTAAATGGGTCAAACTGAACCTGTTCAATTTTTTTGCGGGCTTCCATATTTCAATTCTTGTGAACCTAGGCTAGGCCTATGAGCTTTTATTTTTTAAAATAAAAATTTTAATTTTTAAATAATAAAAATTAAAATCATTAAAAAAGTACAATAAATTTATTTATAAACTAGTCATAATACATTTTAAATTTATATATAGCGATAAAAATATTATATATATAATATATAAGTTATAAAATACCTATAAAATAAAAATATTAGTTATAAATTATTTATAAGATAATTCTACATAATTAAAATAAAAAATAAAAATATGATTTTGTATGAATTGATGATATAGTCCTATATTAAATTTAGAATTAGAAATGTAAAAAAAAAATTCATAAGTCATATGACCCATTTGTAGACCAGCCTATGTAAACCACAAGTTTTTGCAAATTAAGCTAGTTGCGGCTTATGATTTTTATGACATTTAAAATGGAGGCTTTAATCCTTCGAAGTTTATGGGCTAATGGGTCTGACCTGCAGACTTCAACCTATTTCAACGGCCTTAATGATTATATTATGTTTATATTTATAATTGTATATATTAAAATTATATATTTTTTATAAATATATATAATATATATGATGCTATATTATATTATATCGAAACATATTTATTATTAAATAAGTCTACTTCATAGGTTTACAAGCTAAATATATAAAAAAATAGGCTTAACTTTTTTTTATCTAAATAGGTCTATTTATCAGTTTTCATTTAACCTTTTTAGATAAAGATGTTAGGATTAGGCTTGGCTGTAGACCTCAAATAAGTAGCTTAACCTATTTTCACCCTTATCTGTCAAGTAACTATTTTGAAAAACTCTATTTTTAAGTAAATCTATTTAACCACTTTATTATCATAAAGGTATGGTTTATTTATCTTGTTGATGTGTTTAAATTCACATGTCACTAACTTATTTGCATTAAAATATATATCAATCATTTAATATCTCTTTAATCATGGTATTTGCATATATAAACTTTATTTCTTCTAACAAAGGATGATTTCCCTTAATAATTTTATTAGTCAATGCTTACCATTAAATAGATTTTAATTCAAATATTGAGTTTTTTTATATGATTTGAAGTGGATATTAACTTTATAACTTTCATAGAGCTACATACTACAATATTGGCATCTCTTAAAGGTTAATCAATTATCTAATGAAGCTTTAGAATCTTTTCATATTTTCTTAGGATTATTTATGGTAGTTTCCATTCTTCTATATAATTTATTAATTTCTAATTTAATTTATATGATTTATTGATATTTGCAGAGCACTTAGCCATTGGTTGAGGACATCGACCATTAACACATTCTTAGGGTATAAACCAATCAATGTAGAATTTAGGTTGCATCTAGAAGGCAACTCATAAGTATTGGTTAACATTTAAGTATTTGTATTATTAACATTTTTATTAAATTTACACTATTTTATTTAGTTGTATTTGACTACATGTTAGTTACTGTGCTTATCTATGGTTGGATGGTCCCATTAGAGACATAATAAAGATGAAACAAATAATGAATTTTAGAAATGGTCTTCACCTACATAAGTATCTCCTAGAAGTTAATAAGATACTTAAAAATCCTAGATAAGTGATTTTACAAATACATGGTTGATGTTTCAAAATTTTTTCTCATATATGATATTCTTGACTACATGAAAGAAATGATCAGTGATCAAAATTATCCTATATGATATTCTTGAAGTAGTTGATTGGTTTATGAAGTTTGGTCCATTTTTTATCCTTTAATAGTATTAATATCTTAGGTTTAATAAGGCAAGGATTAAATTTCCATGTTATGACTTCTATATAGATATTCTTAAGGTTATTATTAGCAAATTCTCATAAAAATACTTGCTCTTTCTTACTACTAGTACTTTTATATTCATTCCATTGAATTGATAATAAAAAAATATAATATTCTTTATTTATTTTAAAATGGTAATTTGACAAGATTGTGAATGAGAGAGAATAATATGTAGGAATAGCAATTTGTATCTTAGTAGTTAATGATTCAGCAATATAAGCACAGTATCAATGTATTGTTTGAGAGCTAGCCATTTAGTGTTTTTGTTTTTATATTTGTGAACATTGGTTATCATTTTTTAATATATTAGATTTTGTTGATTTTATTATCTTTTTATTTAACATAAATGAATTATCCACATTCAATTTTTTTTTTGAATTTTAATTCAAATATTTAGTTATTAATAAGGTTTAGGCTTTACAAAATTAATTTGTTGTAGGGTGTTTGCTGTTTGGATTAGTACAAAAACAAACAACATGTTAACAAATATATCCTATATTAATGATAGAATTAACAACTAATTTTTTAATATGATGCTACTAATTTTACAATAATTTTCTAGTTTAAAGATGAAATTATTAATAGATTAAAGATAGCAATGGAATATTCATCACTAATTCAAAGTTTAGCATTGGATGTAGTGATAGACACTAATTAGTAATGAAAATATATGTTACTAAATTACAATTTAGGGATGGAAATTCCATTAGGATTATAAAGTTAGTGATGAACAAGTGCATCATTAATTCCATCTATTATTTCATTTATTCATTTTTTTTGACTAAATTAGCAATAAGAATTAGTGAAGGATAACATAAATTTGTTGCTAATTTAATTATCAATGCATTATTTATCAATGCCTTCTTCTTCATTATTTTTTAGCAATGAAATTTTGCTTTTTAGCAATGGATTTTTTGTTAATAATTAGTTTTTTTTATATGCTGAGATGATTAAGAGCAAATTGAGATTTCAATAATTATAGTAATTCAATTAGTTATAATAGTCAAATCTTGATCTACTAAAAAATAAATAAAAAAACCAGACTTACAACAATAACCTAATTGGTTCTAAGTTGTCAATCTATATGGAAGAACAAAGCCAATAATCTTATAAAATTTTATACTTCATCATGGTTAGAGAAAAATAAGCCACCAAGAGTCAATGATGGCTAGAAACAAATTAGAACAAAGAATAAAGAAAACCAAAAACATTTAGTAAATAAAAAATAGAATAGAACACACAACTACCACTACCAACCTTTAACAATAGGGTTGTAATACTAAAAAAAAGGTTTAGAGGAAGGTTAAAAGGAAGAATCTACCTAGAAAGTGGTTGATGCCAATGATATAGCCTATTGAATCACAAGTAGAAATATGGATCTAAAGTTTGACATTGTTTATTTATAGCCAAAAGAATAAAAAGTTTAAGTACAATTGAATTTTAAATTTTATGTATATTATAATAAAGAATTGCTCAAAGAAATAAGAATGAATATTGGAAATAATAAATGAAAATTTTATCATATTCAACTTAGAAATGAATAAGAAAAAATACGGAAAAATAGATGTTTCAATTATTAAATGATTAGAAGTTTAAGAGCATAATGAGAAATCTAAAGACATTAATAGGTATTATTTATCTTTTTAGACTTGAACTTTATTGTAGAATAGAGTTTTTTTAAAGGTTAGAGAATGCTTTAAAATCTTAGCTATATTAATATATTTTAAAATGATAGTTTATAATCACGATTTCACAAGATAGTATTAGTGATATTTCAAAACATATGATGTATGAATTTTGGTCTTTTCAATTTTAATCATATCTTGAAACTTCATTTATTTGAAAATAAACCAAAAGAACTTTTCATAAGCATGTCATTTTTTTTAATGAGCATGGCATATAAGAGTTATGACCTTTTCCAAAGTGCAAAATTTGGTTGAACCTAACTTATTATTCTTATGACATCATAAAAAAAAATTAAAATGTGAGTATGAAACTTTTTTCATTTGAAAGTAGATTAAAACATCTTCCTAAAAAATAACTTATTTGATTGAAACAACCTTGAAATGAAAAAATTATGAATTTTTAAAGTTATATGTAGCAAATTCTATCATTGAAATTAATTTTAAATTTGAGATGGTAAGTTCCTCTGAGAGCCAATTCTAGAAGGGATTTCTTTACTTTAGTGAGTTATAAAGTTTGTTTATTTACTATTTTCAAAAATATTTTTCTATTTTAAAAATAGATATTTCAATTTAGTAAACTATTTCCATTATTTGTTTTTAAAAATTGTAATTCCAAACTTATAACTTAAAAACAAAAAATAGATACAAGTTATTGATGTTTTATTAATTTGTTCTTTTATTTTTTATGCTAGTTTTGTAACCAAATAAAATATTTTTTATAAATAAAGTAAAATATTTTTTATTTACTTATCTAAACACCCTCTATTATATGTTTTCTTTAAAATAATTTTTGAATATAATAAAATAGTTTTTAAAAGTAATTTTTAAGAATGATTTCTAAAAATAAAAAATAAAAATATATTCAAATAGACTCATGATTACCAATTTCCAAAACGTTTACAAACTTTTTGTGCTTCCTATGTAAGTTAAAAATAATAGATACAACATATATGAAAGTTGAATTTCAAAATTTAACATTAATTATTCATTCCTCCATTAAATCAATATTTAAGTGTTTTATTGTGAGATTATTCTATTTTAGATGCTTCTTTAAGTAGTAAATGATTAGGAACCTTTTTGAAGTTTAGAGAAGGTGAGGTATTCTTTTGGAAAATATTTTAATGTTTTGTTTATTTCAATGAAAAATATTTTTTTTATAAAATATAGTGATAACATATTAAATTTAAAAAATATTTTTCTTATTTAACATAAAATATGAAGAGTGTGAATTTTTTTTTCATTTTTAAAAAGAAAAATTTGCTTTCTTTTATTATTGTAATTATAGATATCATTTTTCATTGACAAATATAAGTAAGATGTTATTCTTTTATTAATTCATGATATTTTTCTTCAAAAAATATTTTTTAACAAAATAAACAAAGTTTAAAATGATGAAGTCTAGGAAAATGTGAAGAAAAGAAAAATTTTAAATAATAAAGTGTAAAGATAATAATAGCCACAACTTTTATGATTCAATTTTTCTTTTTCTCCCTTTTTCCTCTATCAAAGCAAATGGAAACTTTGAAATTTAAAATTTTCTTCTACTTTTCTTTTGTTTCCACTCTCCTAGCCATAACCTTATGATTGGTTAAAGGGAAAATGAAAGGAAAGGAAAAAATTTTTAAAAGTTAGTTCAAAGAGAAAATAAGAAGAAAAAATTTTAAAATTATAATTATAAAAATAAAAGAAATCATATTTTCTTTTTTTCTTTCTTTCTTTTTTCATCTAAACCAAGTAAAGAAATAATATGGAATTTAAGGATTTGTTTGTTTCGTCAGAAAGTACTTTTCGTAAAATATAATTATAAAAATAATAACATGAAGAAAAATATTTTACTTATTTAATGTTAAATGTAAAGAATTTGGAGAAAATAACTTTCCTTATTTTAAAAAGGAATTTTCTTTCCTCCATTTTCAAATTTTTATGTATCATTTTTTTTAGTTATTAATATAAATGATATATCATCCTTTCATTAATTTATATACAAATGATATTTTCTTATAAAAAATATTTTTCGACAAAACAAATGAAGCCTAAATTTTCTTTCCACTTTCTTTCCTTTCTTCACTTCCAAGCATAGGATAAGAGTGTATTATTCCTCAAAAATTATTTTAAAGGAGGTTTTGTTAAAAATTTTAAAAGGGTGAAACATCATGGGTAAAATATGATTTGCTTGGGAAGAAGGATTTGTTTATGTAAACTTCTTCAATAATCTACTCTAAATTTAAAGGGATAGTAAAATTGTTAGTTCACATTTGACAATATCTTGAAGAGTGGATGTAATTTTGGAGGATTTCAAGAGTTAAATTATTGTAAATTCTTATGTTTAATCTCTCCATTTTTAATTTATTTATAGTGATAATATGCTCCATTTTTATATATAAAATTTATTGGATGTATTGTGTTTTTATTTTTTCCTCGGATGTTGAAATGATTTGAAAAAGGAATATTCATCTATGTACGAATGTGCTTCTTGATACCTTTAAGTGTGAATAAGTTGTTTTGTACAAAGCTCCATTTTGTACAAACATACTTAAAAAATTATTTTGAATTAAAACCATTTTCGTGACTTCTTAAGATTAAAATATTTTAAATTGCGAAGTTTTGAAAATATGCAATTCGCTCCTCTCAGGGGTGTGTGCTTTTGTCTTACTCAATGTATACCCTTTTTTTTTAGGTTGCTGCATGCCTACTTTTACTGGGAAAAAATATTCCTTTTTTTTCATTGCAATACGGGAATGAGAGGAAAATTATTACGCATTTTATTTTTCTAGATGAATTATTACATAAACGAATCACAGAAAAAATGTTACAAGCATTGAAATAGAATTTGAAATTTTTGATATTTATCTAATTAAATTTTATAAAATTATTTTAATATGTTATATTTAATAATATTTTTTTATTTACATTCAAAATTTAATTTCATATATTATTTTACTGCATGAAAAAAATAGGGGGTAAAGTTTTCTTTTCTCTTTTTTTTTGAAAGTGATGTTTTTAGTATCTTGTTGAGCAAACTCAGATAGAAAATCATCATTAACACCTAATAATTTATTCAAACATAAAGGCCGGACTACAATACCCTGCTACTATTTATAGGTAACTCACCCTGGACAGATGATTAAATCAGATGCTAACACGTCGCTCCTTTGAGGCTGCTGTCAGGTTTAGTGCAAAATTTTTAACGAATTTGCTAATTTGTCCTTCAATATTTTTATTTTAATTTTTTGCCCCTATGTAAATGACATCATTTCCCTTTGCTCAGCACACTTCTCTCGAAGACTCGAACCCATCTTCGTCTCCTCCTCTTCTTGTGTGCTCGTATTCCCGGCCGACGATGATCTCCACTTGAAACCGTCGCCCTCGGCATTCTCTGTTGCGCAGCTTCCGTCAATATTTATCTCTGTGTACGTCTCCATTCGGTGTCGCTCGCGGACTTTCCACGACACTGCTGTCATGAGGCGTCTCCTTCTCACACTGCTGTACCCATGGCTTCTCTTCTGCTCCTTGCTTTTTCAAATTGTTTGGCTTCTCAGGTTGGAATCCACTTTCGAAGCTCTCCCCTCTCGATTTTTAGCTCCCAATTTCTAGTTTCTCCATCCCAACAAAGTGTTGACACTGTTTTAAAAATAGTAAAGCCATTCTGTTATTTATTTAATTTTTTTTATTTTTTTTACATTTCACAATATTTTTGTGTTTACTCACCTGAGCTTCTATGAGGACTTACAATTAGGATGTGTATTTGGGTGTTTGATCATTATTTTGTTTTTTTGATATGGTTAATGAAATGTTTGTCTTAAGTCTTGGTCTGTGCTAAATCTAAGTTTCCCTGTTGGTTTGCTAATCCAATGGATAGTGATTTAGTCTTGGTCTTTGCTGAGTTTAAGTGTCCTTGTTGCCTTTAACATGTTTAAAGGCATAGTTTTGTCAGTTTTGCCTTAGCCTTATCTTATGAAAAGAGTAACTTGAGAGATATATGGTGAGGTTTGCTTCAGAGTCACATGATATTGCTTTTATTATTAAACTTTGTCTTTATCAATGTAGAGGCTTTATCTTACTTATACTGGGCAGTGAATCATCTATGTAATACTATTGGGCTCACTATGGTTGCAAGACATTATACGGTATGCAATCTATGCTAAAGTGGAACGCTTTACACCTTCCCTTTATTATTAATCATGTAATTTAATTTAACTGTTTATATTTAAATTAAGTTCTATTATTGAATAATGTGCACTCTTGCTAATGTAGGTATGGATATGCATCTCCAAGTCCTACAGTGAATCATAAGCACAACTAAATTTGACACACTCTAGCCCCTGCCAATATAAAAAAGCTTAGGCTTAAATATTTTGAATGGTGCATTGCCAGGTAGGTGGACATGTTTTACATTTGAGTAAGATCAAGATTCATAAGCAGCTTTCTTTGTTAATAATGATATGATTTTTTTGTAAAGTGAAGCTTAGCACATGTGTAGGACATAGATCCCATCGGTTCTGCATCTGGGCTTCTGAGTTTTAAAAAACCTATATTGTTATACTAGGATTTCAAATACTAGTTTTTATTCAACTTTACGATTGACATCTGCTTAAAGCTAAATTTAGATATACTTAATGGGATTAATTGGTGGCAGTCTTGCATCTTCCTTTTCTTACAGATAAAAACATGTATGCATGTGACGATGAAAACTTCTAAGGTATTTTTCTTTTCACTTTGTCTGTTAGTACTTCAGCATCAATATCTCCTTCCTTAAATTGGGCAGATAGTAAATTGGAGAACTTATTTAAAATTTCTAGAAGGAGCTAAATTATCTATGGAGGCAAAGGATTTTATTTGTAAACTCCTATGTACTGTAGATTGTAGGCTTAGCACTAAATAGGCTGATGAAATGAGGGTGTTTTGTTGTGTTCTTTTATAATTTTATTATTTAATTTTGGGTACAGTTGCACTTTAACTAAATAGCTGGATTGTCTATATTGTTACCAAGATCATCCATAGCCTAAAGGTATTGAATGGGACAAATTGCACCAAATAAAAGCTGCATCTGTTCTTGAGGTCGATCGTGAGTTGGATACTCAAAATTTAAACAAGTTTAAAGAGGTATACTATATACCTCTATGTTTAAGGATATGAAACAGATGCTTATAAAGTATAAATTATATAATCTATTGTTTGACTTTGATTTTTTTGTCATGTTGGTTCTAAATTTGCTTGCAATTCTAAAATTTATAAGATGCCTAGCTCTTTACTCTGTTTGGAGCTTCCTTTCGGTAGTAGGATGTTATGATTATAACTTTTCTTTAAGAACTAATTTGTGCCTTACTCAAGATATTAAGCACTAATTTTCCACTTTAATTGCTACTAGTGTCATTGGCTTTAAATTTTTTTTTCTGATAGTTCTTGCTGTCCAATGACAAATTTGAGTTTTTAGATCATTTTTGCTACTGAGTTTGCTATTGTAATTTTTGCTGAGGACTTCTGTCTGTACAGTACTCTTAATGGTTTATACTGAAATGATGTAAGTGGGAGTTAACCATATTTGGTCATGTACCTGTCTTAATAAAATTGTATGTCCCTATTCTTCTCATTACCATAGTGCCTGCCTTTTATCAGTGTTCTCATTGTTGCTTGAGGATAAAAACTAAAATCATGCAACACCTTGCAAATTGACTGAAGTGATTTGAGTATAAATTTTCATGATAGAATTTCTTGTGATTGTTCTGAAATGGTCACATTTCTTGTTGTCAGAAGGTTATACATTACAAAAAAAACCTGTACATCCCATCTTTTGTCATCTTCTATCTTATCTTTTCCCGACTCATGCTGATTATTGAAATGTTGCTATACTAATTATTTAGTTCCATATGCCCAAGCCTAATTGGATTAGCCACTGTCATATTACCTCTTTATCTTATGGGTAGATATTAGTTTAGTACTAATATTTATAAGCATACAATTGAAAAGCATCTTGTATGCTAGGCATGGATCCCTTCCTTTATAAGCATACAATTGAAAAGCATCATGTTTTAAATTGAAAAAACACATAACGTTATGATCTTCAACTTGACCCTTATGAATTAAATCCTAGAGAAAAATTATGTTTGTCTAGATTGCAGTGAGATTGCCTGTTGGAGTGTAAGATTGGTGAAACTGAATGACTGATATGTTCTCACTCAAAAGCAAAAGGGAAAAAATCCAATCTTTTTCCTGTTCTCACTGAAAAGCCCAAAAAAATGGAAAAAACATTCTTATCTTTTCCCCCAAGCAAATGTATTGCTGTCTGGATCGGTTAAGGCCCAAAATAACTCACTAAACTGGCCTAACTCATCGTGCAATTTGCTTTTAAACCTTGTGATGGTGGTTGGGACTTATCATCAAATCCACCACTTTCTCTGTTATATTGATGGATGCTTAACATCTTCAGGAAATTTTTCTAATATATTGTGCAATATATTGTTAGAAGCATATGCTTCAAATGATTTATACAGTTACTGCTCTTCATGAGCTATCTTTTAGCCATATCGTAGGCAAAATTTGTTAAGAGAAATAGTTGGTTACTATGAAGATATTATTTATTTCCATGAGTTACACTTTTAAGATTTTATTAAAAGGAGTTGATGAAATCTTTAAGTGACTTAATTATCTTCCATTCTTTTTCTTTTTGTTTTTTTTATTAGATGAAACCACAAGAAATAATGTTTAATATCATTCTTGATAAAAGAATTTGGTTATTCCCTTTTTCTTTTAGGTTATAAACCTTTTACTTCGGAGAGAGAGATAAGCATAGCATTTTTCTGTGCAGTGGAGCCAAATCTAAATTCACCTTTGTTATTTATCTATTTGTCTGTACTTAGGTGAGGGGTTATGGTGAATTTGGCTTAGTATGTGTTTTGTATTTTGCTATCTTTCTTCTTATATGGAAAGTGATTGCTTCTTATTAAGTTTTATTTGCTTATACAGGTTTAAAGTGACCATTATGAGGAGTTCTTTGCTCATGAACTCGATAAACATGGGTATTGTTTATGCAGCTTCTGGTGAGCTAATCTTACTTCTATCAGTTTTAATTCACTGCGCTACAAGAGCAACCCTCAAACATTTATCAGAGGTGAGAAATGCACATCTCCTTTTAGTATTATAATGCCTTTAGTGTAATATTTGGGCAAGAAATTTATTAGGTTCTTACAATCTAGACTATTTTTTTTAGTGGTTGATGGTCTTATTGGCAGATTAGTTTAAATAGGTTCTTTGATTTTGTTTCTTCTCTGATTGTTATTATTTAAAACTAGTATAAAGTTTACATCTATTATAATTTCAGTGCTCAGAATTGGAAATTTGATACAAAGCAGTTTCTAAAAAATGATCCAAAAGATGTTATTGCTTATTGTAAGTTACAGTCCTATTTAGCCTTATTTTCTCAGTTTTCAGTTTCAATATCATATCTGATCTGTTGCTACAATACTCTGCTTGACGAGTGTTAGCATCTTCATATCAGTGTCTGCATTTGGTCGACATGTTATTGCCAAATTAGGATTGCTTCAATCTAACTGCATTTCTGCTATTGTTAGCATACCAGTTTCGTTCATCATTTGATTTTCCTTAAACCGATCAACAAATGCGCATCTTGGTGCAACTAGGAGTCATGTAGCTAGGAACATTTGTGTAATGGAGAATTCAACCGGATCACAATGTCTGGTTATCTAATGATCTCTTGTCCAGTTGTTAGGGTTTTGCCAGTTTTCTAGTCAACTAGATGATCACTTGCAGAAAAACATGAAGCTTGATTTCTTCCTCCTGCCTACCTTCAAACAGGGTGGTTTAATGAATGTTTTGATACGAATAGCAACATTTATTTCTGCTTTCATTGTGAGTACAATACATATAGTAACAATGTCATGGTATTGATTCTTTTCTGGTTGTCAACTATTTACCTTTATTAGGCATCCCTTTTTTCCGGGTCCATTCAGGTCTTTTTTGGGACTAACTCGAGTCTAAATGCTCTGGGTGCTCGGGTTTAGGTCTGTGTTAGGTTATTAACATGAGGTCTATTTTAGGCTTAGGTAACGTTAGGTTGCCCCAGACCTGGCCCATTACCATTCCTAACTAGATGTTCTGGTTGATGATATAACATTATGCACATATTTCTTCCAAATTTCATGGATTAAATGCAGAGATCACTTAATAGGTTGTTCACTCATAGGTAGAGTTCTGCTGTGAATATGATTCAAAACTCCAATCCAAAATTAGATTTGTACAAGGTGATTCAATCCAATGCATGAACACAAGATAGTAATTTCCATGAATAGACATGAATTGTATTGTTATTTTCTCTTTTCAATTTACTACAGGGTGAAAGCTTTAACCTGGTTTCATTTAAAGATAATGCCACATGATTTATGCAAGGCAATTTGCCTGAGGTGGGAGGTCCAAACATCCTTGGGGTCATTTTTTCCACTAAATTGATAAAGATCATAGAAGAGTTTGTTCTGAAGTATATGTGAAGTTGCTGGGAACACAATCTTATGCATTTTTTTATCTACATCTGATAACCAAATATAATCTTGGGATTAACTGTGTATTACTTCTTAGGAAAAAGAATTTGATAGCCCTTTGAGTTGTGTGTCTGAGATTATTGCATGATTTTGTATTGCATGAGATTAACAACCAGAGCATTTTAATTAAGCAATATTTTTTATATGCAGAATATTAAAGGTCTATGGGAATTATATGGACATAGTTAAAATTTGGGCTAAACTACAATGCCTTACTCTTGTTCATGGGTAACCCACCCTGGATAGGTGGTCCAATTAAATGCTAACGTGTGGCTACTGTTGGGTCAATACCAGGTCAGTTGCAAAATTTAGATCGAAATTAGCAACATGTCCCTTAACTTTGTCTTTTTCCACTTCCTATTGCAATTAAATAATTATATATTTCATTGTTCTAAAAAAAATTCTATTCTTAGATTTGCCCTTTCATTGTGCAGAGGTCCCGAACAGGGCCTTCTCCCTTTTTGTCTGTATCCCCGCACTAGCCGCCGAACAAGAACTCATCCCCATCCATGAAGCCTTTCAGGAATTGTACCCGAAACCACCATCCATGAAGCCCTCACTGCCCAATTGTTCTCAGCACGGTGCTGTCACATGGCTGCTCTTCCATACACTATTATGCTCATTTTCACAAACTGGGTACTGCACTGTTCATTTTGACTCGCTATACTTGTTCTAGATCAAAGGCTTCCACCATATTTTTTGATTTATTAATCACAACTCTACATTTATTTCACTGAATGGTCAAATATGAGGCCTATTGATGCTTTCTTGAAGTGTTTTTGTCATTTTTTTAGAGTTTGTTTAGAGCTCTTATAATTTGTGATTAATTTTTGCCATTTATCGTAATAAGCATGAACTGCATTCACGTTTTCATGTGCCATTGTTTAACATTTTACATGGGTTCGGTTCATTGTTCCTAAAGCACTATTTCAGAAATGTTAAAAAGCATTTGTTGCTAAAAAATAATATACCTTTTTTCTTTAAAGAACTTATCTTTTGTTTTATTTTGTTATATTGCTGTTGATATTTCCTTTGTGGATTTTGTCTGTATTGCAATGTTGTATATTTCTTATACTACATTTGTTATCTTTCTTCACCTCTAATTTGTCATGTATATCAATATTTTGATAATACTCAATTCTAAGGGAAGACTATGGTGGGCTATTAAGATAGGAAGTGGCTAGAAAAAATAGACAATGCATAATCATACAACTATATAGACATCTTTTAAAACAATTCAATTCCTTCCTTCCATTACTTTCCTTGCATTTTTGCTCCTATCAAGCATGCCCTAATTGTATTTAGATTAGGGCTGGAAATTTGAAAATCTAATAGGCTTTTTTTAATCACCTGCAAGCAAAGATTGATGTCAGTTCATGAAAAGCAGTGGTTATTACTGATGGAAATTTGTAGCCGGATGTTAGTATAAAGGTTAAAAAATAATGGCTAAATTAATATGCAGCTCCCTTTAGTTTCACATGTTTTTGAAGTAGCTACCTTTAATTTAAAATTTTGGAACTATTTACTACTAATCGATTTTTGTTTCTAATTAAGTACCTATTGCCCAAAGTGCTATAGTTAGGTTCGATTTGCTTCCCCCTTTATGTGGTTAGCAGAAATCCTACATGGCATTAAAGTAGCCTTGTTGAATTTATGGGTTTGCTTCATGACCATGTGACTATCCTATAGAAATAAAATGGCTTCAAATCTGGGACATTTAATAATTTACCTCTAAAAAATTCAAATAGACAGTGGTAAAGCTGAGAGCAATTGGAAATCTTAGGTTTTCTCAGACTTTGAAACTTTCTCATTATGTGATTGAGAAAGCAATTGGAAATCTTTGGTTAAATGAGATTGAGTTTGAAGCCTGAATTTTACTATGACACATGATGCGAAGAACTTCATTTTTTCTGTTTCTGTCCTGCATGTTAGATAAGGCAAAGGATTTTGACTAAAAACTTTAAGTATCCACCTAGGATATAAAAAATGATGACAAAGCTACCAATTTGATGATAAGGAATGCTAACTCGTAAATAGAATTCCAAATTTTTATGTTAGACAAAGTTTGGAAGAAATTTTAACGATAAGTATTCAATTAAAAGTAAGAAAAAAATTCTAATGATGCAATTTCAACTTCTCAAACTATAGATAACCATTTAGAAACAAATGTGTAAAATTACTGGGAGCTGCAAATTAATTTTATCAAAAATAATCTAATGTGGAGGTTTTTTACATGTGTCTTATATTCTGTCACTATAGTTGTTTGTGAGCCATAAACCTTTGAACTAAATGATGGGGTGACTTAGATTTCCCAACATTTATATTGAAGAATCTCCCTTCTCAAGTTTGCTGTAATGTGACATTTACTTGAAATCAGTTCAATTGAGAAACTTGTGCTAGTAAATAAAAGATTTGATTATTCTTATGATTTTTCACACTACTTAGGCTTTTCTTCTCAAATTTTAGATAAATTTCTGCTTGTAATGGATTCTTAAATATGCAGTTTTTTAATCTAATGGAATCTTAACACTAATAATGTTGAATGCATCTACATTTTATTTTTCGCGCTGCCTATTTCACTTTAAGAAAGCACTTTTTATGGTTTTGCACAAGAAGAACATCAGAAGAAAAAAGGTCTATGATATGTAGCTTTTATGATGGAAACATGTATACTAATTGGATCTTTTCTTTTCAATCGATAGATTGTGCAGGATTATGCAACTGGAAATCCTTCTTTGAATTTGTATATTAAAAATTTGGCAAAAGATGTAACTGCTGATGATTTTTTTTTAATACTTGGTGAGCTCTCTGACTTCTATACTATCTAGGCTTCCAAGATTTTAGTTTGTATCTAACTTTCCAGTTTCTGGCCTGCAATACGAATTTGTGCCAAAATTAGGTAAGTTATCCTTCATAAATCATAGTGTGATATTCAGTTATTCAAACTTAGGCATTAATCCTATGGTTTGCATTGCTTTGCTTTAATTGCCACAGGGTCCTTGTTTGGAAGTCAAGTCTGCTAGGTCTCGTCTTCAATTCAAGCTAATGCAAGTGAGACCTCGATCGTTTTTTTTACATACACCAAAATTTTGCTATGATTATTATTATTTTTTAGCTGTTTGTGATAAGAGAGACCTAAGATCAATACTGGTATTTGTTTTTCTGCTTTAGCCGAATAATTCACCGACACTTATATTTTGTTCTTGTCCAATCTACATTTTAGTTGTTTGTGAGAGGAGAGACCTGAAATCAATATGGGTTTTTCCTTTTATGCTTTAGCTGAATAATTCATTAGCACTTATATTTTGTTCTTTACCAATCTACATTTTTTTTTACATTTAATTTTGACCATTGCTTGAAGAAGTAGAAATGCTCTTGGGTTTGTCTAAGGATGGAAACACAGGGCTGAGAGATTCAAATCATTCATTTATTTATCTAAGACTACATTTTCTTCTTTATCCATATGATTTTTTTTGTCCTAGACATTCGGACATGTAATACTAAATACATTTCTCTATAACCAATTCCAAGATTTAACTTATTTTATTTCTATTCAGTGGCTTAACACAATTAAGAAAATATTTTATTATAAAATATTTTTTAAAATTATTAACGATTGAAGAAATTCTTATTTTTATCCCTTTGTTTTGCAAACTTCGAGAATGGTGACTTTTTCTTCTTCTTTTTCAGCCTTTTAGGATTTCATTCTTTGTCCTCACATGTGTTTCTCTTGCTGCTTTTTGTAAGACAGGTTATTTTGTAATTGATGTACCTCTTTCACATCCCTGAAAACACTTCTATTTGGAAGGTAGTTTGTTTACCATCCTGCTTTAACCAATACTCTCTCAACAGATGGATCCCATTCAACTTTGTTCTGTGAAATAACATTTTCACCTAGCATGTGCCTAATGTTTGCAGCCTTAGAGCAACATTAGGCATAACAAAGTTAACTGGAATCCATATGTTAAAAGAGTGTTGGCATGTGCAACAAATTGCTAAGGAGGAATTAGCAGAGAAAGCCCTAAAAAAGGAAGAAAATGGTGAGGCCCACCTTTACATTATGATAGAGGTATTAGTTTCATTGTAACTTTCAACTCAGCTACACGTACTTTCTCACTCTTAGTTTACTAGGAATCTAGGATGTTGTGGGATGCTAAATTTAACTGCACTTGAAATTAACCGAGTGCATATGGTTTATTAGGTGGCACAAGTTGAAGATCTTGCAGAGAAGATTGGAAAGCCTAGACATAGTGATCTCGTAGACCAGGTGACAAAGTGAGGATTGATGTGTGAAGAAGCAAGTATCTTTCACATTTCTCAAGGTGTTGACTGAGAGTTTTCTTTCTTCCGTTTCTAAAAATTTTCCTAAAAATATTGGCATGATTACTATGCTTTTCCTCCTGAATAAAAATTAGTATCCTGGTTGATGTTCTTTCATGTTGATACAATGACATGGGGAAATGATGACAAATAATTACTTCCCATTACAATATAATTAAATAGATTTAAACTTTTACAGTTGTTTGCAAGCAATCTCCTTATGCCTAGGTAATAAAACTAAGAAGCATAGTTCATGGTTTAGGGAATAGTGATATATTTGTTTATCAATAAGTGATGATTACATAGTTAGGTAATGTGTTCACTGAAAGTGTAGTTTTTATGGTTGCATATAAGCAATCAGCATAGGCCTTAATCTTAAACTCGCACCACTCTAGTTTTCATGTGTTAAGTGTTACTTCACACTGGATCTTACATTCCTCTATTTGGAACACGTTAAAATAGATTCATTTTGTCTCCAAATGTTACCTTTTACCTTTGTTATTTTAAGAGTTATGGACTGCCACATTCTGATGTTCTGAATATATTATTAGGTGATGGCATTCACACGATTGATCATATATGGAGTGCAATTGGAAGAATCTTTAGGAATTGAGTGGCAAGATTCTAGAGTCTGGTTAACTGACAGTTATCAAAGCAGAGAAATTGTTTGACTGCACTCCAATGCCAAAATTAGTTCATTACATGAGAGGACAACATGCTGTTTGTGTAGCTCCAAACCCACTGGATTGTTATCTCAGTTGCTATTCGAGTGGGTGTCACGATTGATGTCGGCAGATTGATCTGGACTTCCTTGTTGCAAGAAGCAGGCATACAATTTACCATGTCCATGTATAGTTTGATGTATTAAATATTGTATAAATGTATCAAATAAGAGAAAAAAACCTGTAGCCAAGGATAGTTAAAAAGCAGGCATACGAGATACTATGTCCATGTATAGTTTGATGTATTAGATATTGTACAAATGTATCAAATAAGATAAAATACCAGCAACCAAGTATAGCCAAATGCTGTTGTTATCTTGACATTTGATATCGGGATTGATGTTGTTCAACTTTACCATTTTAATGTATGTTCACAAAAAATGAACAAAGTTGGTTACAATATAGTTCACCCCTTTTATGGGATGGGTTGGGACCTGACCAAGAATAAGTTAGGTCATATTGTTACCACATTAAATTATATCTTGGTGCTGTGAGTTCATCTATATTTTCATGGATGTTTAGTACTTTTTAGTCATCTGTAGAAGAGATGCCTCTGTTGGAGCATGTTATAAAACCATAGTCTAACATTTGATGCTATCTACTATTTTTTATATTGCTAGGCCAAATACTGAAAATCTGCCTTACTTCCCTTTTGCTTTGTCTTTTCTGTTTAGCTGACCATTGATCTATAGGTGCTAGATTTGCTGACCTTTGAGATGCTTTAACGCAGGGTATTGGGACAATAACAGCCATCAGAGCAGATGGATATACACATTACACTACAAAGCTTGCATTGAATCCAATTCAAGAGAGCAGAACATGCTGTTTGAGCACAGTATGGAGTGTTACATCGCCATGTTGCAGCTGCTAGTCGCGGGGTCTGCAAGTTTAAGTCAGCAAATTGATTTAGACTGCTAACAAAGACCTAAGAGGAATGATAACAGATCCATCAACGTGCTGTGCTTGTATCAATGAACCAATGTAGGATTGAAGTTGTTAGCTAACAATGTACAAAACTTTGAAACATTAATCGAGGAAATATGATTAATGATATGTACTATAGGGTTTAGGAGATTTTTTGTTAGATTCTTGTGCAAGATGTCTTAACATTTTTATCCTTATGCTCTATCTTGTCTTGATACTATTTCAACCTATTATTTGTGTTTAATCTGTTGCGAATCTGCTTTGTTGCAGGAGCTTAGTTACGTGACATCCATTAGAGGAGAGGATATACCATTCACACCATAGGAGCTCAGTGAAATGTTAGCCATTAGAGTAAAGGATGCATTATTCACATTGTAGAGCCTAGAGTCAATTGAAGCCTAAAACACCAGAGCATGTTATCTGTGTAGACATAATAATAGTTGGATCACCTGTTAGTGTATATGCCCTGAAACCAATTATATTGGTGATTGTAATTGTGAATCATGTTATTTTAATGGCAATTCCAATTATTATAATTATATATGTTGTCTGCGTAATATATTCAATTATGATAATAACCTTAGAATAATTATATTCTTAAATGTCCCTAGTCATATATCATTGTGAATTAGGTTGCTTTGATATGTTAAGACTAGCATGTGTGAAGACTTATATAGGATATTAAGTTTACACATGAGTACAAGTTAGAGAACTTGTATACTGGACCGACCTATATTAAGAACACTACATGGATCGTTATATGAGTGTCATAAGTGGTTCTTAGTGATCATTATTAATATGGTCCTTTGACCTGAGATCACCAAGGTTCCCTACATGTGAGTTTCATATTTTGATACTATTCTATGTCACTAATGGTTGAGTGAATGCAAGGGTAGATATTGGATATGTCACATATCATGCGGAGGGATTTATGTGATCAAGATGGGATTTGTCCCTCCTATATAACAGGAGTAACATCTATGGGCCCTTTGATTAAGTAAAGCTGAGAAAATGCATGGCCATGCTCAGATGAAATGACATGGGATGTCGATTACATTTGTTTCAGTCAGCTTACTTAGGAATCAAGAAACCTTAAGATTGAGCTATACGGGAATGACATGGTCCATGTCTCGTGCTCAATCTAGATGTATAGGACAAAAGGACATAAGTAATGATCACGTGTAAAGGTTTAGTCAAATCACCGACTTTCTCATTACTTGGGTAACAATGATGTGTTGCTAGACACCAATCATTGTTTATGATCATTAATATGATTAATGGTCATTGCCAACGTAATGAGAGCCTATAGGGTCGCACACTTAGAACTTAGTGAATTTGGAATTAATGGACCAAATTATTTGGGCTTAATATTTGGGAATTAATGTTATAATTATAAGGCCCAATAGTGAGCCTATAATTGTACATGGAATAAAGCCCAAATAGGTTAAGTTTTTTTATGCACCTATTTAAATAGGCTTGTTGGGTAATAATAATAGGATTACTATCATTATTCACGCACCCCAAAAAGGCATAGAAAACCCTAGCACATCTCCTTGACCAAAACCCCTAAAGAGGCGTAGCTAGCACTACGAGGTGAAAGGAGATCGATTCCAATTGGTGTTTGTGTAGACATTCATCGGTGATTCACGGGTTCGTGTGGATACCATAGAGGTGCAACCACATTAAACGTTGCATTGGTGATCTAATCTTCTGGTTTCTATCCCGGTTCGTGATTTGGAGAGTAGATTAGGTTGGAAAACGGACAGAAGCAGATCGAAATTGCTGTGTAACGGACAGAAGATTTTTAGCCGAAAGGTATAAACCCTAATCCCTAATCTACGGCGTTCTTAATTCGCATGGATCCTTGGTGGAAATCGTGCAAAATTTTTATTCCGCTGTGCATGTATGATGCGCGATTTCCAACATCACCATCTTGAAGTTGTTGGTCAAAGGTCCTCAAGGTTAATATTGGCAAGTTCATTTTCCAATTCAACCTCTTACAAAGGATAAGGCTAATGACAGCCTATCCATCAAAGTTCAATGTAATATGTACTTGTAAAAATGTATAGAACAGGGATTCAATATGGAATAACCTTGGAAAAAATCAACCAAAGAATTGTAATTCCAATGTATTTTTTTGAATTTTTTCCAGTTTGATCTTAGTTATGTTGGCTTTTTAACATTATTGTAATGTATACATATAAACAAAAATTTTGTGTTCTAACAATAACAAATTAAGCTATGTTTGTTAAGAAGGCTTATCAGCTTAAGCATACTAGTATTTTTCCTTTCTCTAAGCAATTCCTAACTTTTGCTAAAAAATATCCACACTTTGTGCCTCATTCACATAAAAAGAACAAAAAAGAAACTTACTATTGTAATATTGATGAAGCAATCAAATGAATTGTAGTGTATGGATTGAAGTTGTGCCATGAGATTTAGTCACCATGTGACTAATTCAGTAATTTAATTGCATGCTACATGTAGATCTATAGAATGATTGAAACTAGGTTAAATTTTATCAACTGTTTATGTGATGGAGGTAATTAGTCATTTTTACAATAAAGCTGTTTAATTGAAGTGATCTAAGGCTTCTTAGTTGAATCCCCTTTAAATGAAGGGTAAAATAATCTAGTTCCAATGGGGGATTTCTTTTTTCTGCTACTCACCTAAACCTATCAATACTATTTTGGCTGGTTTTCAACACCAAACACTGCAGTCACAAACGGTTGCATTTAATGTTGGCATGAAGTGGTGCTTATGTGGCATATTGCTTTCTGCCTTGTAGCAACTATTTTAGGATTAAGTTAGGTGTACTCCTATGACTTTTAACGGATAATTATGTCCTACAACTGACAGGTGTGCTGATTGAAATATTTGAGCAATGCCCTATGACCCAAGTAGACAGATGTATGGTCCCTCCTGTCAGATGAAAACTTGAAGCCCCTCTCTTACATAGTACACTTTAATTTGGCGGGAGTGCAACTTGCACTATGATCAGACACAATCCCACGTAAGTAGTGTCAGTCTCTTAAAGACATTTTAGTGAGATAATTGCCAGTTAGGCATGCGTGAATGGTGTAGATGACTCTTGGGCAAATCTAAAGGTTGCTATTTATTCCATTTGACTGTAGGCATGGAAGGCACGTTGCCCATATATTTGCAATGCAACCTCATTTACTCCATGACAGCCGAAAGCTTTCTTGAATACCAGCACCAGCATAATAACTTGCTACCCACGGTTCAACTATGGATGACTTTAGTCGACACGAAGCATATTTATCCCAAGATGCTACCAGCAAGCCAGTTGAGAAACAAGTGACCTCTTCCTAATATTAAATATTATAAGTTTATATATTCAATCACTACACTATGGGCTTTTGCTAATCCTATGTCATTGACGGTCTGTTATCCTTGGCAGTCATTGTTAGAGCGCATGGATGTTTTGGATGCTAATTTTTGTGAACTGAGAGCGGAGTTTATTCTTTTACGCCATGTTATCATTGACAAGATTAATGACCAGATGTTTCTCCATACGGACCTCCTAAGGTGACTTGAGGAGTTAACCAGCCCAGGTTTTTCATTTAAGAAGCAGCCGGATAACTATGCAAGGGTGGAAGATACAACCTAAGATACCAATGTCAAAACCAAAATTCTATCATCCACACAACGATTTGTGGGTGTCAATGGGAAAGGAAAGCCATTGTCAAATCTAGATAAGGGGAAGAAGAGGCAATGCAGTGATTGCAACATTTCCTTTCAAACTACACCAGCAAAACTAGAGGTAAAATGATTAGAACATGCATCATTTTTTTAGCTTTCTGTTGTAGCATAAATGTAACACCTCTATACAATTTGTTAGATGATCTAAAAAGGCTTTGTCACGTATAATAACAGTTAGAGGTTGTGTTGCATCCAACTAGATAGATTATGGGATATTTGTATGTTCTTTGATGTGGAAAAAGCTTGCATGTTACTTGTTTTATAATGCGTGTTGTTGCACAAATATTATAGATGAATATAAGTTGTTGGATGCTTGATTCGATTCTACAACATACGATAATATATAGATATGCATTCTGTGTTACACCCACAAGACATATTCTGTGACAAAGTTAATTCTCTATTGTGGAGAGAATGATTGCATGTAGCCTGTCATAATGCATGGTGGTTCATAAACATAACACATGATTGCAAAATTCACAGAGGATGGTCAAGGGTGTAACTCCACAGCTAAAAAAGTTGAAAGGGAAGGATAAAGTGCAAAACACTGTTTGTATGAAAGGAAGCATGCTTGGTAGTCCAATCCTAAGGGACCGTAGTGAGGTGGCAAGTAATGAGCAGCAGAAAAGGCCTTTCCAACCATTTGAGTGTTCCGATGCCATCTTCTCATGTGAGGTGGATGAAAGGATACAACTGCCAGAAGGGATGAAAGTCCACTTTCATCCTACTAGATGCATGGGACTCTTTGACATTGAGCTAAAGGTGGTAACCTATATATTCTCCTCCACTAAATTAAACAAGTAAGCAATGCCTTGTAAAAAATCTAGATTACCAATATTTTCATTGTTCTAACATGTTGGTTCCTATTCTTGCAGTGAGTTCCTAGCTAAGTGTGGTGTAGGAGAAATCATGAGGGGGGAGATGTTATCCTTGTGCCCTCTGCGTTGGGTGTGTGGTGAGGTAGGGTTGTGTATTCCACCTATATCGTGTAACTCTTGAGCACTCAATCTGCTGCAAATGGCATCTGAATTTTTTCATTTTCCTCAACAGGTATTAATGATGCTAGCTGCAAGGATGACAAACGATGAAAGAGCCAAAAATTGTACCTCTTCTTGGTACCTTCCACCCAACTTCTCGGTGAGTTGGGAATTATTTTTTTTTCATAAAAAGCATATGCTAGAGATGATGCTTATATGCTAATTTGTTCAAAGAAAAAATATCAGGAAATTTGTTGGATGCTCTGTTCTATTTTGTAACATAAGACACTACTTAGAAGCTATATGTTACATCTAACTAGACAGATTGTGTGGTTTTGGTATATTCTTTATGGTGGAGGAAAACATTGCATACTCAAGTGTGTCCATGCATGTTGTGTAACCATTATGTATTTTGCTTGGCATATTGATGATGAATTTCTTCTCATCTGCACAGCAGCAGATCCTTGACCAAACTTTAACAGTAGAGAAAGCAATACGTGGTTATTGTGTCCAATATATGTCATTGACTGTAAAACAATTGAACAAGATCTACATACCTATAAATCAGAGGAATATACATTGGTTCCTCCTAATAATCTGCATCAAGGAAAAGGAGTTATTATACCTAGATTCAGATCCCAGTGCAGACACGCAAGAAGAGCGACGTGGCTTGATCATTCAAGTGGCAAGTGTATCTCCCTATTGTCTATTTTTTGTGTTCATACGAATTACTTCTAATTGATGGCAATGATGTTTATGCATTTGTAGGCAAACTTTGTGGAGTGCTTATTAAGGGATGATCGCTTTCATAATACCCGCTTGCGTCCCATTCCTGTCATGTCTACATGAGCTATAGTGACTCCCTCTAGAGTTGCCAAGCAGAAAAATGAGTAATTTGAACCCTTACGTATATCCTTGTTGTCATATATTCTGTGAGGAAGGCTATATTAATGATGTGCTGTTTGCATGATTTTGCTAGTCATGAATGCGGTGTATCCATTGGAGGTTGGCTGACTTTAGACTCTATATGGGGAGATTACCAATTAGTTGTAAGCTATTGTACTGTCAGTATTGTATTATCAATAAGCTATAATGTTTCTATGTCGATTTTGATCCATTGATGTTATGGTTTATCTTTTATCCAGCCAAGGGGGAATTGTGGTCGTATGCGTCTAACTTTGGATATTGTGCTTGATGAATACAATGTGAAGCGAGAAGAGATCATTGCAGCTGCAAGAACAAACTGGATGGAGTATGAGAATAGCATCACCATTTAGTTAGGTGTTATCTATAGTGTGGTGGCATTTACTGCTACTACGTTAATGTTGTTTTTAGGCACAATACTTGCTTTCTATACACCTGGCCACGTCTGTCCATAATTGTGATATGTTATCTTACAGCCACCACTCCATTTTGTATATGGACTAACAATGGTGATAAGGCACTCAGTTAGGGAAGGAAGTTTGATTTTTTGGATAGACAAAGTTACTGATTTTGAATGTTAATGATATTATACTCCAGTCATTGAATGTTTGTGGAGACAAATGATTGTGAGTGTATTAAGAACTACACACTTTTGGAGAAGAACTTGCAATGATTGAATGTATTATGGTCATTCGTGAGTATTGCTTTAGCATCCACTATCTGCATTATAGAGTAATGATAGTGTTATAGACTTGTGGGGAAGGGAAGATAGAATAAATAAAATAAAACAGCAGCAGCAACAGAAGGGTATTGACACTACATTTATCACTCCAGAATGACTATAATGGGGTGGAATTGTCAATCCAGCTGCATGATAAAACATTGCATCTATCCTTCAAACAATAATTAATTTGACTGTGAATAGTTTAGGACTACTGGATGATAAAACGCACATATTGAGTATGCTTGCAATTCAGCTCATGCTTTACAATTTACCTAGACAACAGAACCAACTCACTTTGATGAACATCCCTATAAGCATTTGGACATTATTCAGGATGTTTGTGTATTAAATGGAAAGCATTTATACAGTGCATGTATTAATCAGTTGAAATAAATTCTAATGAATATGTTTAATAAATTTGGTGGATGCAATAATGGAACACATTATGAATGAAGTTGACATTTAACCGTTTAACTAAAGTCTAATGTACCTTATAGAAGAGATTTATTTAGAAATGAAGTAGATGATCTTCATCTTTGTGAAGCAAAAAGGGAAGGATTAAGGAACAAAACTGGGAGGAATTAATTGATGGTCTTATGTGTCTGACTACTAAATATGCCTCTTTTTTATTGCACAATTTCGGCTCCCCCATTTCTAATTACGCATGTATTTGACTATGATAATGCAATGTTGCTGTGTAATGGATATACATTAACCATTATTTCTTCTATTTTATCATTATGATTGCAGCCGAAAAGGAGTATCCTTCATAGTTAGTTTATGTTTTGTCACAAACAAACTCATCAAAGATATTAATACAATTGATCACTACTTCAATTGCTCCATATGGCATGGTACCAGTCAAACGGACCAACAATGAGAAACATCGTCGTATCAGGTAAGGCTTGTGAAAATGATTCCAATAGTAAAAAACTTCCAACACACTTCATTTCTCAAATGCAAAACAGTTGTTTAAAGAGATAGTTTTCCTGCCATTTTGGATGACATAAGAGGTACAAAAATCTTGTAATATTAATTTACATTTCCTTTGTCATTGAGAAAGGATGTTAAAACTTAAGCTTATGTTTACACTAGAAAAAACCATAAACCTTATCTAAAATTCCCAAACGAGAAAAGTAGCACAAGCATCTTAACTGGTTATAGACTATGTACATATTTCCTCTTGACAAGTAGATCTACCCATCACTTAGCAGAACAATCTCAACCCACTTATGACAGCCTGCAGCTCTTCTGGCGGAGCACCACCGGCCTGAGATGTAGCTATAACCATCTGAGATTTGGGATCTAACCTCGTAAGTGAAGATTGGGAAATTGCCGATTGACGCAGTTGTTCACGTATCATTTGGAAGCTGCAACGATGAAAGCAAATAACAGAATTAATTGTCACCTAAAGCTACATAATAACAGAAATTATTTGTGGGAGAAATTTGCATCTATTGCACAAGTCATTCTGGCTACTTTTTCTTATCAAACCTTCAAAATCATGACAATTCATCTTATGACATAATATGCCCAAAAAGAAGTAAGAAAAATACGAATTAAATTTATTGGTCGAGAAATGCATAAGTTCTAGATGAATGGAGACAAATATAAGTATGCAGCAGAACATAACGCATTGAGGCAAAAAATAAGAACACGTTGAAGCCAAAGATAAGTTTTAAAACCTTACCTATAAGCTTTCTGAGTCTGCAGAATTTTCTTAAGGGCACTTGGCAGAGCTTGTCGGGTTTCACTTGACATGGTCATTACTGTAGGAGGGTTATTTGTTACTAATAAAAATTAATTGCAACAAACCTCAATCAGTAATTCCTTAACACACTCTACTAGGCGCAATAATTGCAGATCCCTGTAACAATTAACATTCATAGAAGTTATGACCCACAATAATATGACTTAAAAGAGACAACAGAATATTCTATGAAAAATAAATATGAAACCAAGGACACCCAGAACCAAAATGAAAGATATAGTATTAAGTACACCATTAAGATGGTACTTCACAATCAAGGATTGGAAGTGCTTCTAAGCATTGAATCTTAGTAGATTTCCATTATTTTTAGGCATGTAAACAAAAAACAACCCTAATCAGATCTATTGACCTTCAATAGAAGTAACAATGAGCGTGAATATAGCTTAAGGCATTAATTAATTAGCTGTGGATAACAATTAACACAAGAAAGAATGGATCATTGTTGCTCCCTATTGTCGTATGAATTAAAAAACTGCAGAGAGTTGTATATCTTCTTGCAGCCCATTACCCAATTCTTGAGTAAATTTTTTTTCCAACTTTGTTAAGATTTGATAAATTATAAGTGCATCAATCTCAGATCTCTTAGAATGTTACAGCCTTAACTAATACAAGAAGAGGACAGATGACAGAGAGAAGGAAAAAATGGGGAGAGTATACCAAAAGGAAGACAGATGGAAGAATAAGTTTACTTGTAAAGAAAAAGGCGTGCATGTGTAATGCTTAACAGCTACTGGCCACATCACTTAGGAATGAAAAGCTACATGCAGAGCAAGCCAGACATTAAAGGGAGGCTATACCTTTTAGTTAAACCTTTGGCTTTAATGTGGTTGCTCTCTCCAGGACATAGTGAAGTAACATAGTCAGATCTATGTACCATTAAAAAAGACATTACAGAATAATCATATTTCCATCTTCAGACGGATTGATAAATTGGTTAGGAAACAGAGAATTCATGCGGGCTCATTGTGAATCTCGTAGGAGAATGATCTTGTGCCAACAATTGCGTGCTTATATCTTGAGGAATTATCACTTTTTGAGCCATGGTACTTAAGTGTAACCCAGTTCTGGATTGGATTTAGAGATAGCGACTTAATTAAAGAACAAGACAGACAAAAAAACTAACACCAAGAATTATCAAATGAAAAAATGTCTGTTACAAAAACTATGCTAAAAAAAATTAACTCCATAACATGCATAATGGACAAAGAACTATACACACGAATTATAAATAAATTGAATATCACCTTACATAAATTGTGCCAAAAATTCAAAATATATGAACTTAATTTCACATTCCAATCCAGAGGAGAACATGCCCCTCATCCCTATACTATATTTTGTAACTTGGAACACATGCAAGGCCTTTTTGATTGTTTTCTTGTTGAAGATTTGACTTGAGTTCCACTTCAATTCTTCATTTATATTTTTTTTATACTCATGTTTGCAGCTGGATTTATTTTCAAGATTCTTGAGAATATCAACATGGAATCATAATTTTCATGTGAATAAATCCTATAAAATTGACAAATATATCACTGAGAAATAATGATACACTTGCTAAGAAACTTACCTGGAAGCTAATTCATATTCAACTTTGTTGATTCCAAAACTATCATGCACCTTTTATTTGCAACAGACAATGGCATAAAAGGGGAAAAGATTATCACTCCATTTTGCAATGCCTATCAGCTTTCAAGACAATTTGGCAAACATCATATTTGTAAGCTCGAGGAATAACTGAATTTATGTCTACGATCTATGAGACAGAAATTGCTTATGAGACAAAAATTGCTTAACCCAACATCCCATAAACTGCAGGATTAGTATAGAATTGATCTTTAATTGTAAAATACATATTTCCTTATGAATATAAATTTTGCTAAAAAAAAGAACAGCATAGTTTTAGTCCAGTTATTGCGAGTGTCAAGCAATGGATTCATCTGGATAGGAAACACTATTCGACTAAGTAAATAACGTTTAACTCATAGATGAAGATGACATTAAAATTCATACTTAAAATGTAAAAACCTTAATCTGGAATATGAAAAACAATACCTCAATAAAAAAAATGAAAGAGATGCAGGACAAGGAACGTAAGCATGACCTTAGAAGGTATTTTGAACACTGCTGATAGACATTAAATAGTCCAGTCAGACATGGTAAACTAATTCTCATTTCACTAGCCAATAGGTTACACTGCCTTGGATGAAAGACAAGTAAAACATTTGAAATACCAACAAATAGCAAATAACCTACTTTACTACATTAGCATCAACCACATTTGATTGCTTATCAAAGCTACATTAGCATTATCAAAAGCTGTATGAAGTACATCAGAGTTTCATAGCTAGCAAAATAACCCTGGCAGGAATGTATGACAGAACACAATAACCTACCAGCCTCATTTAAATACCTATATTTTCTACAACATATGGCTTTGTTTAGGGAAAAAAATTATTGACCTCCCTTCAATTTTCCTGGACCAAGAAAGATGAACAACGAACAACAAACATCAAACATTGGTGGAATGGAGCTATAAAATAATAAGTCAAGATTTAAGGAATATTAAATAAAAATTATAAGGCTCATTAAGTTCCTTTCAGCTGATTGTGAATTCCACATATGTCATCCAATAGAAGCAAAGAACAAAGAATCCTTAAAGCACAAAAGAAAGGGTCAAGCAAGTGGCATACCTCATCCTAGAAGTTTCTACCATCAAGGGTCCAAATTCCAGTGTCTTCAACATTCATTTCAACCCCGGTTTCTGCTATTAAAGCAAAATCTTGAAACGCACCCAAGCCTAAGCAATCATCCTGTAACCATAATCAAAAAAAAATTGTTGATAAAGGACAATTAAATCAAATTCATATTTTCGTATGACATATTATGAGTTATGAACTAAACAATGTAAGAAACTAACCACCAAGGCCTCCATGAAAGCACCTTCATCCTGGCTGGACATACAATGGACCTCATTCCTAGATGGCATATCTTGTTGTGTACTCTGCTGAGTTAGGCTCACCCCCCGATTTGATTCATGCTCCATGTTCATCTCGCTTGTTGAAATGTTTTTATTTTGTGAGCACGTAACTCTAGTGTGTCCTTCAACACGACAAATGGCACAACGTTTCCTCTTCCGTCCTGTAGTCATGGCAGATCTAGATGGCCTCCCTTTACTCCTTACTACATAGGGATCCAATATTCTACACTGCTTCATTGCTGCCTCGCTAGTCTGAATGTTCATAGATGGGTGATATTTGTTTTGAAGATCTACCAGAATGCTTCGAACACTGTGTTTCACTTGGAGGAATGAGTCTTGTGACCTTGAAGCACAGTTACACATTAATCTACAATCTTGAATAAGACTGCCAAACCGAAGATTGACTAACTTGTCATCATCATCCACAAGGCCAAGGTTTTTGTCATCCATATCTTTTGTATTCTTCGTCTAACGTCTCACAATTACACATGGAGTCAACTTGTCAATCTCTTCTTGAACCATTACAAAAATTATGTGTTGGCAAGGGATCCCAAATGATTGCAGTTTCCCACAATCACATGTAATTCACACACCATCATGTTTATCAATATGGACACTCCAGTAATTATTAGGATGCATGAACCTATGAACTTTGTATGTTTTAGTTGTCAATCGTTGCTTGCAACCAGTCTTGACACAAGTTCCAGCCATTTTTATTTCTCTTCGAAGCACCCAAAATGCCTCCCGTGTGTACATATCAGCACCACTAGCTTCAATCGACTCTAATGGAGTTGTTAGAACAGGATTCCCATTAAACGTCTTGAAATCAACCACAATCTCGTTATACCTAAGGTAATTTAGACCACGATGGAAGTGATGCAAGAATTCCACTAGGTTCTGACTTTGGCCCACAAATTTTTTGATGTACGAATTCATCCTCTCACACAATGAGGTTGTCCTTAAGCCAACAAATATTTTCCCACGAAGGAAGGCAGCAGCCCACATGTTTCTCTTTTTGTACATTTTTTGGACTTACATATTGTCCTTAATTGCAAACTTCTCAACCATTGAATTCCATTTTTGCTCGAATTATGAGACATTAATATCAGCAAACATGCATTCTTTAAATGCCTTTGTGAAATGAGCATCTGTTATGTTACTAGTAGCATTTCTCTCTAAATGTCATGCACACAATCGATGACATGATCTTGGCATAACACACTTAATTGCATTTCGCATGGACTTATCATTATCAGTGATAATGGATGCTGGTTCTTTCCCATCCATTGCTTCTAATAAAGCCATCAAAACCCACTTATAAGTCTCCTCTGTCTCATCAGCTACAAGAGCACAGCCAAATACCACAGTTTTTCGATGGTGATTTAGTCCTGAAAAAATCACAAGGGGCCTATTATATTTGTTCTTCTTATATGTGGTGTCGAAGGCTAAAACATCACCAAAGAACTTGTAGTCCAGTTTGCTACAACCATCACACCAAAATAAATGCTCTAAGTGACTATTGGCATCTAAGCTATGTTTCACAAAGAAATTAGGATCACCTTTTGATTTTCCATCAAGGTAATGAATAGCAGCTACCGTATCACCATCTCTTATTTTTTCATTGTGGGCTTCATTTATGTGATTGTACGTATGCTTCCTTGTAAACCCAACTTTGTCATATCCACCACTTTGGCCAGCAATGTATCCATATATCTGGGACCCTTTCATGCCATATGCCTGCATTGTATCCACTTGAGCAACATCAGACTCGGATATCCTTTTATGTGATCTATGCATAGATGTATGTTTAAATGTAAATATGTCGTGGTTATGATCATCATCAAAGTGATATACTTCCCACATCCCTGTTTCTTTATTCTTTCTAACTCTGAAATTAGCCTTGCAACCTGATCGTGTCAATGCCTTATGCTCTCTCTGTCGTTCAAGTTTATTAATCCACCTAGCATCCCTTTTACCTTCACAACTACAAACAATTCTTCGAGATTGGGCTTCTCCCTCTTTGTTTCTATATATGTCATCAAGTCCGACTCCAAAGCCTCTAACACATGTATATTTCTTATAAAACTGCTCAGCATCCTCTAATGTTATGAATTTCATGCCCATCACTGACTTTTTTGTCATGTTGGTAACCAACTCATATTCGTTGCCCACTTTACCATGCCTGCTCTCATTCTGTACGTCCATGTCCTCTATATTACCCAGCACAGCACCAACTGTATTGACATCTTGTGAGTTATATAAACTATCCAGCCCCTACCTTTCTATAATTCTAGCAGAAATAATCTTCAATCAAACCTCGCAATAATTCATCGACCGCTTCTCTGGTTGTGTGAAGAATAAACACCAGAAAAAATGCCAGATGTGAACCATGCAGAAGAATTCAAAGGGAATAGAAACATAGCTGTCATTTCACAGAGCTTCTGCACCAAGGTATAGAAATGGTCAATAGATTTAGGGAAAAAAATACACAATGGTCAATCAGATTGAATAGTTTAAGCAAAAATGCAAAAAAAGCAATTGTTTAAATCACAAAGGTTCCATTGATACAACTTTTTTTGCCATAGGACCACATTAACAAACATGATAATCATCAATCTATGTGAACCACATAATCAAATACTGAATACATGCCTCTATAACAATTATGTTCATATTGGAGACTAATATTTATTTAGCTTCGACATGATTTCAAAGATTATCCAAAATCAAAAGGTATAACATGAACTATTACAAGTTAGTGTGAATGCTTTAATGTTTCTTCTTTTAATTTATTCTCATAGGTTTGACCTAAAAATAAAGAAGAGGATTATAAATATATGGCATGCTTGCTTTGGCACCTTGTCGAAGGTCCTTATGCAAAGAAAGGATGTTGAGGAAGCAACAAAAGAGGGTTTTGAAATAAACAATCATGCATGCTGGTCACAGCATGCTAAGGGGTAATGCATTGTGTTTTGTATAGGATTTCTCTACCTCATGAAGATACCATGGACAATCCTATTGTTCAGATTGTTTGATGGCTGATAAAGATGTGGAATAACCTTACTCCCATGTCTCACACACATACAAAGTAATGCTTAATATGGCTTATTATGCACTAGATTTCTACAATTCATAATTAAAGGAACAAGATATATAAACTTATCAGACATTGATAGAGGAGTTTCTTTTCCAATTTTTGGTTACTAATTAGCCAAAGTGAAAATCTTCTACCCACCAATTTTAAATTTAGTTCTTGAAAGTGAAAAAATTTCTAGAGTCTTACACTCTTATGTTCTGGTATCTAATTTCTTGAAGTTTGACCAGAATTTGTTTTAGTTTCCATGGCAAATTAATACTAGTAATACATGGAAAATATGCATGTGAGGTTTATATAAACTTATGCATAGCATGGGAAAAAAGTTACTATATATATAGTAGTTATCTCCATTCATGAATATTGTGAAGAATATAAATGTCAATTTCTTTACACTATAGTTACCAGCTTTAATAAATAGTAATTCAATAGTATAGAATAGTTTTATGAAGATACATATAAGTACAAAGGTCAGTATTACTAATACACCAATTAGCCATGCAAGAGGACCACACAATAAAATAAGCAACCCTCTTGGCTCCATTGTTCATTCACGTTAAAGCCAAGAAAATAATAGATGTATTAAATGTAGCAAAATGGAAAAGATGCTCACCTTAATAGATATATTACCCTTGTGTCTCCTGAAAATGTTTAAGGGAACTTGAGTCCAACATGCTCTGTAACTCAACAGCTTAAGATTTCACAAAGAAGTCTTCTAGGCTTCCTAACTTTGCCACCTTTCTTGCAAAGTTCATGCATAGCTCTGTGTGAAAAATATTTTGGTCAGGTATAATTATCAATTAAATAGGTAATCTGCACATATATAGAGAACTTACACGAAGCAATTAGAAAGTTTCTATAGCCTTTCTTGTGGTTAGGTGAAAGGATAAAAAGGGTGAAGATACATCCCAAACTGCGACACTACTCTTGAATGTTTTTCCTGCATGATCAAAGGTGGAATTCCAATATCATTAGTGATTTGCATCATATAAACTAAGGACCTTACACACAAGTAAGGAAACAAACCAATAATATAAAGATAACAACCGAGGACTATACTCATAATCTAAAGAACAATAAAGTGAAGGCAAGTGTTTCTCACATACATTAAACTTCAATAGGCAAAATCCTGCCACATGTAGTATTTTCTGCTTAAAAAAAACTTGCAAAAATAAATGTAAATCCCTTCACCTCCAACTTGTCTCATGAACATAAGTCTCGTTAAAATGAAAAATAATTGAAACAGAGCATCTTTCTATATTATAAGAATGAACACATTTAAATAAAATTGGCTATGAATGATCTATAATGATGATAACCAAGAATTAATCAATAATGGCCATAAATAGTTCTATTATGTTTTCCATGACTTCTCACGAAAAAGAGATCTGGTTGGGGCATTGGGCAACTTCAAATTATGAGACACGAAAGGTCTGAGATTACCCAACCTCAAAATAAATCGCAAATCAATAGATACCCAAAAGTATTAAAACTATAAATTATTATCTGCTATTCCCAAGCAACTAGTTAATTCCATGGTGAAACTTTCATTATTTCTACTATTCGCAAAGGTATGGAAAACATAAATTATTATATACACAAGCAGTAGTTAGTTCCATCATCAAACTTTCATTATTTTTACTATTCTATATCAAGAGTCTGCATCCATGCCTCTACATGTTCATCATAGAAACACAGAAGAAACAGGCATTTGTGATTAGTGTAATTTGATTTCAAAGGCTATAATAAAAAGAGCGCAGCAACTGAGTCAAACTCAGCAGAGACATAATTATAAAAGATATATGTGCAATTGTAGCGATAGGATATGCCAGGATAATTATCTAAACAGGAATTACATCATGGAAGTTGATCTCTGGCTAAAAGTAATACAGCATATTTGCTTTGTCAAATATAGTAGGAGTTTACCAATTTTACACATGGATGATTTCCATAAACGTTGGGTCTCCATAGCTATTATAGAGACTTCATTGAGGATGGGAATTGATACACCTATAAGAGGATATAATTCCAGGGACATTAATTCAGTTTTTCTTTTATCTGGCTGCATTGGCAATCTAAGCCTATTTTAAACCTTTTTGCAACTAAACTTTATACCTATACTTTCATGGGACTTTAACAGCCAGCCAACTCTATCAAAGAGAATTTATGTCCTGAATGAGTTGTTTTCTTCTTGACTATGGTACCCACCAACAGATTTTCTTACTTCCTAGTTAATCCCAAGTTAACGATGCTGGAAATTATAAGTAGAAAACAAGCAGTTTAGTTCCAGATATAGAAGAACGTTCATGCAGGTGGTGTTCTTCCATTACATAGTTCCTAACAATAACTGGTAACTTTTGCTTTTTGGCTAAAAAAAATCAATTAAAACAAATTGTACTAGACAAATAACCTGAATATGAATATCACATACGATAACAATCATAAAATACTTGCCTCTGTGACAGACCAGCTGATTAATAACGAGGTAACAAGTGTGTGACTCTGAGTCTGCATACATAGTAATCATTTGGTAAGTTATCAATATAAGAATATGATTAAAATTAATGGAAAAATGACAAAAACGAGAGAGTTTAAATTTGTCCTAACCTCAGGGAAACTCCATAGGATGCCCCAAACGACGTACATCCTTGAACCTATCTGCGGCAAAGTTGTTGATACTAGAGACCGCACCAATCCTTTAATAATTGAAAATATGCAAAAGCCGTCAATATTCTGATTCTAACACAATTCTTTATCTTTTTTAATCAAAGATTACAAACCACTGACCATGTGGCATCCTCGATCCTCACATTCATATGAAACACCTAGGCTACATGAACCTAAACCATGCTGTCATCAAGGAACTACTTTGCCAAACACTATATGTCCTTCTTATAAGCTAGGACATAAATATAAGAAGATAGTTTCAAGTTATACCTATAGCTTTCTAAGGTATCAACTACAATACCACTACAAAATTAGTTCTCCATTCACTAAAGAGTATGGAACATTTGAGACAATTAGTGAAAAGGGGTAATTGTTTATATCATATTCATAGCCTCCAAGTTGTACACTAGTTAATTTCTCCTCCATTTAATGGCCATAAATATGTTCTCATGCTTAACATTTTGAAACAATAAAATAGTTCTGATAACATTCATGTAATATTCATTACTATTGCATACATGTGTTTAAATAATGAGAAACATAGATAATAATCAAAACTATCAAAGTATTGTATCAAGAACTGTCAGAGGCAAAAAAATTTAATTATCTCATCTATCACAGCTTCTAGGGAAACTAGAGGAGGTAGGCCATGAATCATGGTATTGCTACATAATGGAGAAGAAATGGAAAAATATGGTTCGTGCTCCTAAATATATGAAGGTATATTTCGCATATATTCCCATATATATATTACAAACTAAACTTTTACAGACTAACCACAACTATGGGCTAAGTCATAGTGACTCATTGCAACAACTAATCAAATGCTTACACTTATTTAAAACCCATATCTACCTTATAGTGATTAATTGTAACAGGATCATAATGGCATTTTTTATTTTGATTAATCAACAACAACTACTGATAATGTGTAGGACGATCAACGACTACTAACGATCTATGAATAATACATAGGACCAAATGAATATATCCTACAAATTTGAATGGAAATGGCATCTGTTATCAGTGAATTTGTGAAATTTGAGAAACAATTTATCAAAATTTTGAAGAGCAAAAAATAACGCAAACCCATAACCTAACCTTGATTAATCCAATTTCAATTATTCAATTGTTCGGTGAAACGGAAAGAAGTGAAGCAAACGCTCAGTTGCAAGTGTAAAACCAAAGATTATAATGCAAGCCCTTAAACTGTGAAATAGGAATAGGGAGATAGAGCCAACGTATTTACTGAGGAACGGCGGTGCAGCGAAGGGGAGCCACGAGACAGTAGTTTGGCGGACGAAGAAGACGATGAAGGTCCTCTTCGAGGGAAGCTGCACGACAATGCCGTCGGGATGAAGGCTTCGACTTCAATTTGCGGATAGCTACGGTGTGCAACAATGGCGTCCGGAGACAGACAGAGACAAGCACGAAGAGAAATACGGAGGTCAGGTTGGGGGGAGGCATGCAGGACAAGCTAGGAAATATTTTTAGGGACGAAATATTTTTACTAGGACTTAGGGCAGCAAATGAGAATAAAATGAGAATAAATTAAGTTTAGGGACGATTCAGCAAATCCAGTTAAAAGAAGGCTGTCAGCCTTAGATTCGCCAGGTGTTATTCTCTGATTTGTTCAGGCGTTTAGGGCGAGTTGCCTGTGAACAGTACCGGGGTATTGTAGTCTCGACCAATATTAAAATTAAGAATAGAAGACCTAATATATGTGAGGATTCCATTATTACTAAATGAAAAAGTACCATGCTGTTTTCGATAGTTAAATGAAAGCATGCGTTTTAGAAATTTATCCGCAAGCTCAATCGAATGCCTTTAGGCGTTCCGTTTTATAAATTTCCCGCGGTGTGTTTGGTAACCAGGAAAACGGAAAGAAAAAAGGAATACTAGTTATGAAGTTTTGAACCAAGTTGAAAAATCTAAGAAAAATCTGTTGAAGAATTGAGACCCAATTTCAAAGTTGACTTCTTTAAGGATTTTTTGATACAACACTTTTCGTTCGTCAAACATCTGCTGAGGTTCCTCTTCTTCTCCTTTGCATTCATTTGGTTTGGTTCTCTGTCGAGGTACGACTTGCTTAATATTCATTTATTCATTTATTTTATATATAATATAATCTGTTATCTATTGTTGATTGCCATAGCTAGGTGCTGTCGGAATCTGAGTTGGCCGATATTTTGCAAAATCTAGCCTTGTTTTATCGCATTCTGTTTGCTTGCATTGTTCAATCTTCTGATAAGGTCAAATATCTTCGCGGTTTTATTTATTTGCC
Organism: Sindora glabra; assembly: GCA_020226215.1. Classification (NCBI taxonomy): domain Eukaryota; kingdom Viridiplantae; phylum Streptophyta; class Magnoliopsida; order Fabales; family Fabaceae; genus Sindora; species Sindora glabra. Next base: position 21,407,413 of record CM035228.1, read on the forward strand.
AACTTGATGGGTTTATTATTCATAGTTCCAGTTTTAATTTTTGATTTAATGTTCAAAACCCGATATTTCTTCGCTATGCGTACGATCTCCTATATTGGAGTACGTCATGGATCAGCATTCATTTCATTCTATGAATTTCATGATCATTTTCAGATTTGTAATCATTTTAGCTGATTGTGATTTTTCAATGAATGATCAGGTTTGCGATCTGCTTAAAGCATAACAATTAGAGAATTTTCAATTAGGAACCAAGCTGGTTTTTCTGCATTTGCTAGTCATCAACTAGTCAAATTTCTGCAACTATGAGTGCTTCATGGGCAGATTCGGTTGACAGTCCAACCATTGCTTCTTCTGATAACAAGGTCTTACCATGCCCTGCCCGGTCAACATATGTTCCTCCACATCTTCGTAATAAGCCACCATCTTTAGAACCTTCTGTAACATCACACCCATGTTCTTTACCAAGTAATGATAGGGCAAATTATGGTGGACCTGTGGCTGGATCTCGTAGGGGCAGTTCATCAAACCCTGAAGTTGGGCGCCAGGCATATGGTTCTAGCGGACAAGCTGGTGGTGGTTGGAACAGTAGAAGTGGGGCATGGCCCATGAAAGGGAGCATGAGGCGAACCCCTTTGGGGATGATGCAACTACAGATCGGGCTTTTAGTGAGCTAGAAAACACAGGCATTAACTTTGATGCTTATGATGATATCCCTGTAGAGACTAGTGGTAACAACGTGCCTCCACCTGTTAATACATTTGCAGAAATTGATTTGGGTGATGCATTGAATGAAAATATTTGAACGTGTAAATATGTGAAACCAGCACCGGTTCAGTGTTACATCAGTCCAATATCTCTTGCTGATCGTGATTTGATGGCCTGTAATCAGACAGGGTCGGGAAGACAGCTGCCTTATGCTTCCCTATTATCGGGTGGAATCATGAGGGAGCAGTCTGTTGAGAGACCACGAGTAGCACCAACTGCTTTCCCTCTGGCACTTATCCTCTCCGTTTCCAGGGAGCTTTCATTTCAGGTGGGATTCTAGTTCTGCTTTGCACTTTTCACCACTTTCATAATGCTTACTCAAATAATGAAGTTTTTAATTTTAATTTATGGTTTGATGTTTCATCATTTGAAAGATATATGATGAAGCCAAAAAGTTTTCCTATCAAACTGGTGTCGGGGTGGTAGTTGCTTATGGGGGAGCACCAATCAGCCGCAGGTTCTTTGGCACACTGATTTCTTGATCTTGTTGCTTGCTACTATATAATGTATGCTTGATGCTTAATTTGATTATTAATACCTGATTGATATTGGAGTTTATATGCATTATCACATATATATGAAGCCATAAAAATAAGGGAAGAAAAATATTGGAACTTGGGATTTCATAGAGGAAAGTGAAAGTTTTTGGACTAAAACTAGGAAAGAGATAAATAAGATGAAATTTTGCTTTGTGTGTAACTGTGTATTATAAACATGCTCTAGTAAAGGACCCGTTATTGGATAATAATTAGGAACTTATTATTCTGAACATTGAAGAGCCATTTACCCAATATTGGTAACCTCATTTGATTCCTGAATATACCATTGTCTTGTTGGTTTTGGGCATAAATAATTTTTGTGAAATTGCCTTATACCATGAACATGCAATGGGGAGGACTTGCATATGCATGTGTGCTACATTATGCTTAATCCTGAGTTCTCTGTTCTACTGTTACTGCATCTTCTGCAACCATTATGTTGTCATAGTGCCTCTTTCACTTCATGTGAAATACTTCTCATGTCAAGCTTACAGGATTAGTTTGCATGTCCATCCCTTGGCCAATTCTTTATATGTTGAGTTGAATAACCTGTTGCGGTGGGGAATGGAATTCAGAGTTTCTGTAAATTATGGCATTTGGAATCAAGTACTGTGTGAGATGTGTCATAGATTAGCTGAGGACTAAGTGAACCGGTAGTGTGAATCTTGATAAATGTGTGGGTGCTGGGTGTTCAATCAAGTATGATGCTTATATCATTAGGAATAAATGTGATTGGTTTTTACATTTGGTTGTATAGTCAACTTTTGTAGTTATACAATGTTCCGTCAATAGGTGTTCCCCTCGGCCTGCAGTCTCTCTCTCTCTCTCTCAAGATTTTGAGAGGGAGGGGGGCTGGTTAAGTGAGGCGGTCTTGATTTGAATGTTTTCTTCTGGTGATTTATATGCTTAGTTTGCATCATAAATTGAATAATGAAGTGTGAGACTCAATGAGTTTAATAGTTTTAGCAGGGCCTTAATTTTCTTATATGATCATTTCTGGAGTTACAATTTGGATGTGATGTATTATAATTATACTGAAGCATCCTTCATTATGCTCATAAAGCAGGGTTCCTCTTTTCAAATCTATATTGTAATTGTTTCAATATCCTCACCTATTTATACTCTTTGTATTGCATCATCCAGATGCGGGAGGTTGAGAGAGGAGTTGACGTTCTTGTGGCAACTTCTGGATGATTAGTTGATTTGCTTGAGAGGGCTAAGGTGTCATTAAAGATGATCAGATATTTCGCTCTTGATGAGGCAGATAGGATGCTGGACGTGGGTTTTGAGCCTCAAATAAGAATGATTGTTGAACAAATGGATATGCCTTCTCGAGGGTTGAGACAGACTTTGCTGTTTAGCGCCACTTATCCAAAAGAGATTTAGGTCTCCCTTCACTGTTAGTCAGGTTTTAGACTGCATCTTGTTCTGGTCTTCTTTTTCTTTTATTAGTTTTATGTCTTGGGGTTAAGTTCTGGGTTTATCATCACGACAACAACAACAAAAACAAAATTTTATCCCATTAAGTGAGGTTAGCTACATGGATCGCATGATATCATTGGACTTTATCTGAAATCAGATTTTCAGGAATATTATTTACTAGGATATTTTTTTTTATAATTTTTTGTAATATTCTTTTTTACCTTTCTCTATACTTTTTTTACAGGATTAAAGACCATGTAATTGGCTCTTCTCACTGGTGCCTCTAGTGGTCTTTTTTGTACATGTCCAAACTATCTTAATCGATTTTCTGTCATATTCTCTTCAATAGTTGCTATTCCAATATTTCTTCATATGCATTTATTTCGTATCTTGTCCTTTCTTATATAACTACACATCTAATTTAACATTCTTGTTTTTGCTATTTCTATTTTTTGCTCTTACTGTCTCTTCAAAGTCCAACATTTATTACTATGAAGCATAGCTAGTCTTATAGCGATCTGATAAAACTTTTCTTTTAAGTTCGGTAGGTACTTTATCGCCTTGAAATATTGATCCCAAATACTTAAAATTAGACACTTATGATGTGATATGCTCTCAAATTCTTACTTTCAAATCATTTCTATCTTACTTTTTATTAAATTTAGAATGTATATATTCTATGTTGCTCTTACTTAAGCAAAAACCCTTGGATTTCCATACTTGTCTCTAAAACTTAAGTTTATAATTAATCTCTTTCCTTGATTCCTAAATCAAAATTATATCATTCGCAAACAATATGTATTTAGGGATATTTTTTTGTATATCTTTAGTAAGAACATCCAAAATTAGGTTAAACAAGTAAAGATTCAAAGTTGAACTTTGATGTAAATCTATCCTTATAAAAAAGTTTTTGTCTTGCCTCCAAGAGTTTATACACTTGTGGTTACTCCATCATATATATCTTATATAGCTCGAATATATGCCACACGAATTCCTTTCTTTTTTAGAACCTTTCACAACACTTCTTTTCGTATTCAATCACAGGTTTTTTTCAGGTTAATAAAAATCATATGTAAGTCTCTTTCCTTACTTCAATACCTTTCTGTCAACTCCCGTAAAGGATAAATAGTCTCTGTCGTAGACCTTCTTGACATAAACTTAAATTGATTCTCTATAATCCTAATTTTGTCTTTTAATCTGTGTTCCATTACTTTTTTCTATAATTTTATCACGTGGCTCATAAGTTTTATTCCTCGATAGTTTGTATAGTTCTAGATATCTCATTTGTTCTCATAGATAGGCACTACAATGCTCTTCCTTCACTCATCTGACATTTTTTTAAACTTTAGAATTTCATTAAATAGCTTAGTGAGTCATAAGGTATCTTGCTCTCCTAAACATTTTCAAATTTCAATAGGAATATTATGAAGATCAACAGTTTTATCATTATCCATCCTCTTAAGAGCTTCTTTTACCTCTCCAACTTTAGTCTTACAATAGTAAGTCAAATTTTATTCGTCTTCTTGCATTTTTAATCCTTTTATATCCCTTGTCGATCCTTACCTGTTATTGAAGAGCTTATGAAAGTACTTATCTCATTACTCTTTGATATTTTCATTTGTGAGCAGAATTTGTCCTTTTCCATCCTTAATACACTTCATTTGGTTCAAATCTCTTAATTTCCTTTCTCTATTTTTGATAAGTTTATAAATCTTTCATTTTCTATTTTTTGTCTCTAGATTTTGGTAGAACTCCTCAAAAGCCTTAGATCGTGCCTCACTTACTGCCTTCTTGATCCATTTCTAACCGTCCAATACTTTTCCCGATTTTTGGCATTGTTGCACACATATAAGTTTCAACCTTGCAACCATACTCTTCCTAGAACTCAAAAACTTTAATTTCTTATAACGTACTAGCGGAGGCCTAAAAGTAACATTTGCTGATCCTTTGTTGGCATTATTTATGGTTGAGACTAGGATGGTATTTGATCATCTTTGAGTCCCTAACTTTCATTCTTGATTAATGAAAACATCCTTAGCAAATGCTTTTACAGTTGTTGGTCTTTCATAAATTCAAAAATTTTACCTTTACCTATGAAATACGAATACCCCCGATTGTCCCTATTAATCATTATTCCTATCCTGAAGGCCTACACAATAGGATTAGAATCCTATGATGTTATCCTATGCTAATGTATCCAAAGCAACAAAACAATTAGAAAGCTAGATTATGACAATGTGCTGCACCTTGAGACATCGACCATGGTACTGGGAACCCTTATCATTAGTGTGTCATGTGTCATAAACACTAGAGATGTACCTTTCTCAAGGGTTACAGCAATGATAGTAATGTGTTGCCTGAAAATGGGTTTGATATTACATATCTGACCTTCCACTCTGAATATTTCACTTGTATACAGCAACTGGCATCAGATTTTCCTTCAAACTATGTGTTTCTGACTGTTGGAAGGGTTGGTTCAAGTACTGGTTTAATTTTTCAAAGGGTAGAATATGTCCCCGAATCCGACAAGAGAAGCCACCTCATGGACCTTCTTCATGCTCAGAGGGAAAATGAACTTATTGGCATGGTAATCTGTCTCCCCTGTATACATGTATGCCATAATATTTTTATTTCCCCCAACTGTACTTCACTATCTTTTGATATAATGCTGCAGTGGGTGGACCTTCTGGTTTAATTGTATGCAATTTTGTTTGGTATGATTATAAATACAATGTTAAAAATCTTTGTTTTATGCGGCAAGGTTTGACGTTAGTCTTCATGGAAACAAAGAAAGGAGCTGATGCCTTGGAATATTGGTGATCTATGAATGGGCTTCCTGCAACTAGCATTCATGGTGATAGGACAAAACAGGTGAATTTATTTTGCTATCTCTTTGAAATCTATATCTATAATGAAACGTAAAATATCTTGGTGTCGTGATCTACTTCAGGCCTTACATAAAAAATGGTTAACCTGCCACAATTCATTTCTTTTATCTTTGTCTATTTTCGGCTTTTATGGGTGTGAAATTGGAAGTAGTTGGATTGTATATATTCTATTTAAAAGTAGTCAATCTGAGTTCAACTTACGGGGCCTTGAGTACCTATTACAGTCAAACATCTAAGTCAAGGATAAGAATTAGATGTTCACTGAATCCAATTCTAGTAATTCTTATTATGTGCTTCATTTCATTTGGTTCAAGTTGTTAGTGCCTATGCTTTAAACTATCGAATTATTTTTTAGCAACCTAGTTCTTTTGCTCCAGCATTTCTCGAGTATTTGTTATTCTGTTTCAACATCTTCGAATTCCCAGCTATTTGTTTTGCAGCCTCGGGATATTTTTTCCATTTTTCTCTCTATAACAGTTTCTAATTATATATCAGTATATAATGTGACGTCTCTGTATTCAGGAAAGAGAAATAGCATTGAGGTCATTCGAGAGCGGAAGAACACCAATTTTAGTCGCCACAGATGTTGCAGCTCCTGGTCTTGATATTCCCCATGTTTCACATGTTGTTAACTTTGATCTCCCTAATGACGTTGAAGATTATATACACCGGATAGGGCAACCAGGGCGAGCTGGTAAATCGGGGCTAGCAACAGCCTTCTTCAATGACAACAATTTATCACTGCTTAGGCCATTGGCTGACTTGATGCAAGAGGCAAATCGAGAAATACCTGCCTGGCTTACGAGTTATGCAGCAAAGGCTTCATTCGGTGGTGGCTACAGACACCATAAATCTGGGGGTCCTCGTTTTTTTGGTCGTGATTTTCGAAAAGACAACTCGACTAATAAAGGAACAGAATGCTATGGTGGAAAGGTGGATATCATGGGGTTCCAGACAGTTACAATGGGTTGTATAGTTCAGGTGGGACAAGTGCCTGGGATTAGTGTCCTCTCGTAAGTTGACATGTTCTTGTGAGTTCATGTAGATTTTCAGTATTCCATCATAGTCTTATTTTCTCATTCAATGATAGTCTTATCTTCTCAACCCTTGGTTTTCGGTTCATGCATTAGCGATTTATCCCCAGAAAATTTTTGCATTGGGTTTTATAGGGGCTGCTTGTTTCTGGGTATATTAACTAATTAATTGATATTGAAAATTCTGGTTTGGATGGTGGTGAATAACAACTCAAAGATGTGTACTTTTGCTGGGCACTCGTGAATAGTGGTGATCATGCCCCGGGTCATTAGGCGGGGGCTTTTATTCATAACTGCATCAAATATAATAACCTAAGCTTAAGTCCGGACTCCTCAACCTTAAAAATATTTGGATCAACCCAACACTATCAAATTTATATATAAATGGAGGTGCGGTTTGAAAGTTTGATTATTTTAATTTTTATTATTATTTTAAATAAAAAAATTTATATAAAAATATATATATTTAAATAAATAATAGATTATTTAAATATATAAAATATTTATTGATATTTCATTATTTTTAAAAAAATATAATTATATAATAAAAATAAATTTATATAATGAAAGGTTTGTTTTCATATTATTATGGATTAAATTTGATTCAAATATTAATTAAATTATTAGAAAATTTTAATAAATATTCAAATTATAAAGATAAAAGTTTAAATTTTCTATTTTTAGACTGAAATTTTTGGATCGGGCAGGTCAACGAACTTATATACAAAGGTTGGGTAAACTTGTATAAGAATATTTGGACCAGGGAGTGAACTTATGTGGAATGTTTGGATCAAGTAGGTCATTTGACCCGTACACGAAGGTTGGCGGGAGCCCATGTCAATGATTGGATAGGTCTCGGTTTTCCTCTGAAGAGTCAAGCTCAGAAATTCATGCACCACACTAGAACCCTAACCACAACTCTCTCATCTATTTAATCTGTCAGGCTTAATTTGTATAGAATTTTAGTAGGGAGATATATGTAAGGCAAACACTTGAAAGATCCATTTTACAACATCTTCAACATTTTCTCATGTATATTTTGTTCGTAGGTAAACTTATTTTTCAATAACTTGGATGGTTATGGTACTCGGAAAAATTTGATCTGATATCTACTCTTTCAATTTGTAATTTTCTTATACTTTTTTCATTTTTATTAAAAATAAATTTTATATCAAAAATAAAAACTTGCAAGTATTCTGTTATGGAGTTTTGATTTATGAAGCTGCATTATGATGCTCGAGTAAGCTTCTATTCGGTCTTCATAGTTTCTAGGCTTTGTCCTAAATTCAATTTTGATTCCCTTGTGATCCAAATTATATTATTTTAGTTTCTTTAATTTAAAATAATCAGTCCTTCTTTCCCATGAATATTTAATTAGTATAATTTTAATCTTTCCATTTGATATTATAAAATTTAATTAATTTAATTTTAGTTAATTATATCCTTATTTTAAACTTAAATATAAAAAATACATATATAAATAAATATATAATATCATAAAAATAATTAATTAAATTTTTGTTGAATATCTTGATTTCTCTAATATAATTTATAAAAAATGTAAATTACCCCTTTTAACTATGGAGTATTTGAATTTTATTCCCTTAAATTATAGAAACAAACAAATTATTTCTTGAAACTATATAAAACTTGAATTTTACTCTCACTGTTAATAATTTAATGAAAAATATTAATAAAAATTACAAATTAACCTCATTAATTATGAGATAGTTATATTTTATTCCTACTAACTTTTAAAACTTGCAAATTAATACCTTAATTGTATAAAACTTGATATTAATACCCATTATCTATTTAATTAATCTTTTTTATTAAATTACATGAATTTTAAAAATATTTTTATGCTTGAATCATAATATTATTATATATTAGATTATCACATTATTTTTATGCATAATTCTTATATTATATAATTAATAAAAATTAAGTTAAATATATAAAATTTTAATTGAAAACTTGAAAATGAGTTATAAAATTATATGTGAAAAATGATACAATAAATTAATACATAATAATATTATAATTCATATTATTAATATTACTCAATATTAATAGTCACTATTTAATTTTTTTTATTGAATATATTACTCATTTCATAAAATATGAGTTGAAAATATTAAGTGAAAAGTGAAGTAAATATAGATGTTATGTCACATAAAAATTTCTAAAAACTTAATATTTTCATTTCATATAACCATGTTTAATTTAATTTTAACACTACAATAATCATAGTGATGATTAACAATAATTTCTACTTTATCACATGAATTTTTTTATAATTTATTTTATTTAAAATTTACTAATTATATAGTATATGAGTTATCTTTATTTTATTCTTTTATAATTTATAATCTGTTGTAATACTTATATTTAAATCAATACATTTATCTCTAGAAAAAGATTATATTAGTTAATAAATTTACTGCAAATCAATATGGTGTAAGGATTAGAGAGATATTTAGTTTTTCTTCAAACAAATGTGTAATTTTATGTAAAACATGATAATCTAAAATTATATTCTATCTTTCCTAAAAATTTATACTATTTAGTCTTTTTTGTGATAGAAAATTAATTTCAATGAATATTTGTTTTAATTTTTGGAAAGGAGTTTTATATTTCTTTTAGAAAAAATCTAAATAATGTAAACTTATTAACTAATATAATCTCTTTCTAAAGATAAATGTATTAGTCCAAATATGAATATTACAATGAATTATAAATTTTAAAAGAGTAAAATAAAGATAACTCATGTACTATATAATTATTAAATTTTAAACAACGTAAGTTGTAAAAAAAAAATCTCAGGTGGGAAAGTAGAAATTATCATTCATCATTATTATGATTATTATGATGTTAAAATTAAATTGAATATGATTTTATGAAATAAAAATATTAAGTTTTTATTATTTTTATGTAATATAACATTTGTGTTTACTTTATATTTTCACTTAATATTTTTAGCTCATATTCCATGGAATAATTAACTAATTCAATAAAAAAATTGAATAGTGATGATTAATATTGCGTAATACTAATAATATCAATTATAATATTATTATGTATTAATTTATCGTATCATTTTTTATACATAATTTCATAATTCATTTTTAAGATTTTAATTAAAGTTTTATATATTTCATTTAATTTTTAAGTTATATTAATTATATAACATAAGAATTATACGTAAAAATATAATGTGATAATCTAACATATAATAATATTATGATTCAAGCTTAAAAACTTTTTTAAAGTTTATATAATTTAATAAAAAAGATTAATTAATAGATAATGAGTGTTAATTGCAAGTTTTATATAAATAAGGAATTAATTTATAAATTTTAAAAGTTAGTAGGAGCAAAATGTAACTATCTCACAATTGATAAGGTTAATTTATAATTCTTTAAAGTATTTTTTATTAAATTACTAGCAATAGAGGTAGAATCCAAGTTTTGCATAATTTCAAAGGATAATTTATTTATTTTTATAATTCAAAAAAATAAAATCCAACTATCATGACCCAAATCTGATCGTGACCAGCATGGAACTCCTTTATCAATTTTCACCAGCCTATATGTATGTACTTAACTTAATGCTAACCTATCAAAAGTGAGACATTTATAAAAAAGAATTGTATTTCAAAAATAACATTCATCAAAATTTCTACAAAAAGATATAAAAATTAGAAATACTTATAATCCTCCTAAAATGAGGATAAATAAGCCTAACTAACTCTTAAAGAGTCAGTACAACATTTTATCAATCTAACTTTATGATAGATAAGAGGCTCAAAACATTATATATATATGGATTGTGCTATTAAAATACTGTTAACGAGTTCCCACGAACTCTAACTCTGAGGAGGCAGAGGCAGAGGCTCAACCTGTGAATTTGTGAAATAAAACATAGAAGAGTGAATCCAGGGCTTGATGAGTAGATAATCTATAAGACTAATAACAATGTACAATAGCTTACCCACTGGACTATCCTCCCTCAACAAAATTATATCATGGTTAAATATATTGGTAAGCAAAAGCTATCAACACTAAGATTATCACAAGCTCATCTCAAGTTCAATGTATCACATAACGATACTCATGATTATCGCACTAAACATCATGTTTCATTGAATGGAAAACAATAAATAAAATACATTCATCCTCCTTTCGATTTTCAGGCTAATCTTATACCCTTACCTCTTATTCCATCCTTGTTCCTTTTGAGTCAATCTTATACCCTACCTGCCTTATTATCGAAAATTTTTCATCTGATATTCACAACATTTCCCACATCATATTTCTCGCCTTTGATGCCACTCATGGCATGGTTCTCAATACAATTTAAACATTAGAGCTCAAGCTCCAATCAATATAATCACAATTCAATTCAATGTACCTCGCAATATCTATCAACATCAACATGCTTTCTTGTATAGCTACAAGCATTTACATATATCATTGCTGTTGTGCTATAATTTATCATAAACCAATACACTTTTAGTACTTAGAGGTTAAATATCCATGATAGACCATTACGAGGTATGGAAACCTAAAATAGATTGAAAATGGGTTATATGAAAACCATAATTCTGACCTATGAGTGATATCTTAGAAATAACTCATAAACTATAGATGTATTATGTATGAAACTCTTTTCATATGAAAGTAGGTTCAATCACCTTTCCATAAACTACTTATTTGCCTAAATCAATTAAGTTTTGAAAGAGTTATGTCTTCTTGAAGTTAGGTATAAAAGTGCTCCTTTCTGAAATTTAGAGTTCCTACCTTTGCTTATTATTTTGAATGATATCTCAAAATATATACATGATTTTGATTTGAAACTAATTTCATTTGAAAGTAAACTCAATTACCTTTAAAACGATAGGTGGTCTGTTTAAAATGAACATAAGATGAAGGAGTTATACCTCTTCAAAATTGGCATGAAATTCTGCAGTCGATGAATCGATTCATCAACCCTAGTTTTTGCCTTCTGACCTTTAGAATCAATTGGTGAATCGATTCATCAACCCTTGGAAGCCCTGAATTGCTTGGCTACTCAATTATGAAGCCTAGCTTCGTCTTTGGACCCCCAAAATCAATTAGTGAATCAATTCACACATGAAAAACTCAATTTTCTACTGAAATTTTCACTGTACAACTGACCCAAAACATCTCATAATCATATATAATGAACATCAAACCTAAGTATGATCATCAATACACTTATCTAACATCTCATATCATTTCTTTCTATTATTTATTACTTCTAAAAAATCAAAATAAATCAAAATCAAGCAAGGCCACAAACTAACCTATATTTTACATATATCTTCATATAACCTCAAAATCTATAAATTTAGTTAGATTATTCACTCACTTTGTAAGGAAGAGGATGTTATAAGACTAATTTGAAGATCTTTCAACTCTAACCACATCAAAATCCATGATTTTTAGAGTTAGGGTTTAAAATGCTTAACAAAATTAAATAAACTTCAAATCCCTTATCAACCATGAAGAAATAGAAAGGATCTTAATGGAAATATTGTTCTTACCTCAATTAAATGAAGAAATCTAGAAGATTTGAAGTTTTCTTTGCTTGGTTCATGAAGTAGGGAGAGGAGTGTGTAGACAGAGTGGAAGAAAATGGAGAAATAAGAGGGGTGAGGGTCTTTAAGGCTGAAAAAAAAGGAAAAATAGGGCTTCAAGGGCATTTTTTGAAAAAAGTTCCTATACCTCTTCCATACTTATATACTTACTTATATTAGTGTATAACTTTATACCTCAAAATTCTAACAAACTTTTTCTTAATAAATTTCACCCGAATCATATTCCCACACTTTTATTTTTATCAACCTTGCTTTATTTCATAATTCACACACAATATTCTTAATTCATCTGAAAGTACCGATTGCCTTAATCATTCCTCCTCACATCATAGTTTTTAATTTATTTATAACTAAGGAGGGTGTAACACCAACCATCCCATAATTGAAAGAGATAAATTGCATTTTTTCTTATAATTTAATCTTTATATAAATATAAATTAATTTAATTTATATATTTTTATATTATTATATTTTTATATTATTTTATATTTTAAGTTAATTGAATTGCTAATTTTTTAAAATATTTTTTATAATTAACTAATTTATTAATTATTGATTTTTTTATTAGTTACTTGCACAATACAAAATCTTAACAATAGGATTAAAATTATAAAAATTAAATATTTAAAAATTTAGAATAGATAAATTGAAATTAGGGGATGGAAATCCTAATATTTTTATTTTCAAGAGAATCAAAATTATATATAAACCTAATTTTTTAATTATAAGTTAAAATACATCAAAGTTTTCATTTGAACATTATCATTTTTCATCTTGACCTCACCGGCCTGAAATAAACAATTTGCAAAATAATATGAAATTTTTGTATATAATTTTTTATGTACGACTAATTTATTAAATTTATTATTTCCATTCCTTGGTTGAAAACAAATTCACATGTCAGAGTTCGATGTTCTTTAAAGTCACCAAGATCAATTCAATTTCAAGTTTAATTTTAGAAAGAAAATCCAAGTTGAATGCTAGATAAATCTCATGTAAAGTAGTCTTGTTAGGGATGATGATACATTCGTCAGTTTATAATATATCATCATATTTTCAATAAGATAATTTTGGGAGATCAGGCTCTTACAAGGCTAGATATTTTTATTGTTAAAATGTCATTTTTTAATTTAAAATAAATAAATTAAATGAAAATACACAAATCTAACGATGAATAAAAATAATTCAATAATAAAATTATTCAACTTTCTAAGAGGTTGAATTCTTTGAAATATGTTTCAACAATGTAACTTATGATTAGTTTAAGTTTTAAATTGAAATAACAAACAACTTTTAGGGATGAAAAAATTGTAATTTTATTGAGGACTATAAAATATTTTACAAAATAAATATCGTTTGCAAGAATAAAGGATAGATAAATAGATTATTATCCAAAATAATTAATGATCAAGATTCACATAAACTCAACAACAGAATTAATAACAAATTAAAAAAATATTTGTCATAAAAATAACAATCTGGATTGTCATTTTTTTTTCTCAATTTTAAAATATAAAGATAATTTTTTACTTTAAAACTTATTATTTTTTTATTAACATGCACAATTTTAAATAAAAAATTTATATTTACATCTTTTCAAAATTTTTCCCATTCATTTCTCGGATACGTAGAAACCAGCGGGGAGGATACTTATTCCAGAAGTAATTGGTTATTAGTTCTATAGAGAGAGAAAGAGTATCAAATCTGGGAAATCACCCTTGTTATATTCTCTAGGCTCGTGAACCTGTCTTTCTAAAACCCTAATACGCTTCAACTTCATATAGAATCTGGATTCCAAGCTAGCGATATTTGGCATCTGCGCCTGATTTCAAAGTTCAGTTTTTTTCACAATTCTGATATAATCCAAACTCTTTTCAATTATTAACTTCTTGCCATTCGCTGAGATCCTTATTCTCCGTCTATTCTCCCTGTTTCCATTGCCCTCTCAAGAAGCTCGTTGGTTCTTGTTGCATTCTCTTCATCTTGTGATTTTTTTGTAAGCTTCTTGTTTGCTAAGTTCTGTAATTTCGATTATAGGATTGCGTTCTCTTAGGAAGAAGTAGTGATTTTTTGAGCATAATTCTGGTCATCGATTAGTCAAATTTCGTCAACTATGAGTACTTCGTGGGCGGATTCGGTTGAGGATTCTGTTAATGGTTCTTCGGATAACAATGTCTTACCTCGACCTTCCCGACCAACATATGTTCCTCCACATCTTCGTAATCGGCCACCATCTTCGCAACCTGCTCTAATCTCAAACACATCGCCTCTACCACCTAATAATAGGGTAAATAATGGGGGACCAACTGCTGGGTCTCGCTGGGTCAATCCATCTAAGCCTGATCTCGGGCATCGACCTGGCGGTCGGCCTGTTGGCGGTCGGAATGGGAGAGGCGGAGGTTGGGGCCATGGAAGGGAGCGTGAGGTGAATCCTTTTGTGGATGATGAAGCTACTGATCAAGCTCCTAGTGAGCAAGAAAACACAGGCATTAACTTTGATGCATATGATGATATCCCTGTGGAGACCAGTGGGAACAATGTGCCTCCACCTGTTGATACATTTGCAGAAATTGATTTGGGCGAGGCACTGAATCAAAACATTCATAGGTGCAAGTATGTCAAACCAACTCCGGTTCAGCGTTATGCCATGCCAATTTCTCTTGCCGGCCGAGATTTGATGGCCTGTGCTCAGACAGGGTCAGGGAAGACAGCTGCCTTTTGCTTTCCTATTATACATGGAATCATCAAGATGCAGCATGTTCAGAGACCACGTCTAGCGCGGGCTGGTTTTCCTCTGGCACTCATCCTTTCTCCTACCAGGGAGCTTTCATGTCAGGTGGGTTCTAGTTTGCACTTTCCACTGCTTTCATAGCAATACTCCTAGAGGTTGCAATATTTTATTCTAAGCATTAGTTTCATCATTTTGCAGATACATAATGAGGCCAAAAAATTTTCATATCAAACTGGTGTCAAGGTGTTAGTTGCTTATGGAGGAACTCCAAGCTACCAACAGGTTCGTTTGGACTGTGATGTCCTGATGTCTTTGCTTGTTAATATGTCTTGATCTGCTTGGTTTGTCTATCATCACTGCTTAACATTATCGACTGGATTGAAGACTCCATTTGTTTTGTCAGAGAGCATTTTGTGTAGAAAAATGTTATTTGCATATATATTGATGAAAGAATGACATGCAACCTGCATTTAAGGTTAAAAAAATGATACCTAGATGCATAATAATGGAGGAAAGCAAATTCCTCTTTGGAAAAGGGGAACTTGCTTTCCCAAAACTTTTCAAATTTAACATTAAGGAAATAAAATATTTTTCTCTCATCTTGATATTTTATAACTATATTTTACTGATAAACATTTCCATCAAAACAAATGGAGCCTAAATAAAGTTTCCATTTCCTTCTAATTGAATTGTCCTTTTGTATTAAGACAAGGGGGAAGGAAAGTAATTTCATTTTGGTGCTTTTCCAGAATTTGGTGGAGAGGTGGCCTCCTCCCCCACCATCTCTGTCTCTAGAAGGTGGGAGGGGGTTAGGGGTTTTGTTTTCAGTATCTCATGAATTGATTGCTTCTTGTTTCATATGGTAACAGTGTTTAAATATCTTACCTACTTTTAGTCTGTTTTACTGCATCTTTAGAAGCGGGAACTTGAGAGAGGAGTTGACATTCTTGTGGCAACTCCAGGACGACTGGTTGATTTGCTGGAGAGGGGTTTTGTGTCATTGCAGATGATCAGATATTTGGCTCTTGATGAGGCAGATCGAATGCTGGACATGGGATTTGAGCCTCAAATAAGAAGGATCGTTGAGCAAACGGACATGCCTCCTCGAGGTGTAAGACAGACTTTGCTGTTCAGCGCCACTTTCCCGAGTGAGATTCAGGTATCCCTTGACTATCATAAGATTCTGACTGTGTCTTCTCTAATCTTTTCCTTATTTCTTTCCAAAATGTGTTTCTCAGGGATTAATTCTGTTTGGCAATCACAATGGGGGTGATATTATAGTTAGGCTTAATTTTTGACGATCACACTTTGTAATTAGAAAGCTAGATCATGGCAATGCATTGCATCTTGAGCTATGGACCATGGTGCCAAGGGCCCATGTAGTAGCCATACACCATGTATTATAAATTCCATAAACTAGATGTACCCTCAAAGTGGACTTGAAATTGCATATCTGACCTTCCTTTCTGCAATTACCACTCATACAGAGATTGGCATCAGATTTTCTTTCAAATTATGTGTTCCTGGCTGTTGGAAGGGTTGGTTCAAGTACTGATCTAATTGTTCAAAGGGTAGAACGTGTCCTAGAGTCTGATAAAAGAAGCTACCTCATGGACCTTCTTCATGCTCAGAGGGAAAATGAACTTATTGGCAAGGTACCCCAATATATGTTTGCTGTATTTTTTTTTTGTTATAACTGAACTTGACCATCTGTTGATGTTTGCTGCATTGGAACTGCTTGTTTAATGGTATGCAAATTTGCTCGATAAGATTAAAATACTTGCCTGTATAATAAAAATCTTTGGTTGATTTTTGCAGCAAGGTCTGACGTTAGTTTTTGTGGAAACAAAGAAAGGAGCTGATGCATTGGAACATTGGTTGTCTATGAATGGGTTTCCTGCAACCAGTATTCATGGTGACAGGACTCAACAGGTGAATATGTTTTGCTAGCTAATTGAATATATAATAAATTCAAGCATGTTGTTGTCATGGTTTACTTTGAACTTTAGTTTTTCTATTATTTCATTTTTCTTCTCCATTCATGGGTGTGAAAGTGTTACAAATTAGTAGTTAATCAAAGATTTATAATGGTATGGAGTAGTAAAATCTACAAGTTACTTTGGCGACCTATCCAAGCATCACAATTTTATTCTTATCACATCCTCTACTATTTAAAATAGCTGGTGCCCATTTGTTAAACTTTCTATTGTATCCATTTTATATTACTGGCAAATCATGACATGGTGCTTAAGCATTTTCTTGAGAATTGAATTGGTCTTCTGCAGTAGCACATGACTGATTGAATTCCGAACTTTGATTTCTTTGGATGCCAACATTTTTTTGTTTTCCACACAAAATCTCTCTGAACCTTCAATTTTTTTTAAAAAATGGTTCAGGGTTTAGGAAAGCAAATCTCTCTAGTGTGGTATTAGAGTTTTCGTAGTGGGATTTCATGCATGCATTTCTTTCATTTGTCGCATGTTTGTTTAAGCAAGCCACTATTTTACTATCATTATAAATATGAATTATTGTGGCATGTAATGTCTCTGTACAGGAAAGAGAACTTGCATTAAAGTCATTCAAGAGTGGAAAAACACCAATTTTAGTGGCAACGGATGTTGCAGCACGTGGTCTTGATATTCCACATGTAGCACATGTCATAAACTTCGATCTCCCCAATGACATTGATGATTACGTACACCGGATAGGGAGAACAGGACGAGCTGGTAAAATGGGGCTGGCAACTGCTTTCTTTAATGACAATAATTTGCCACTGGCTCGGCGATTGGCTGATCTGATGCAGGAGGCAAATCAACAAGTACCTGATTGGCTTATGAAATATGCAGCAAGGGCTTCGTATGGCAGTGGCAACAGAGGCCGAAGATATGGTGGAACCCGATTTGGTGGCCGTGATTTTCGAAGGGAGAACTCGTTTAATAAAGGAACTGAGTACTATGGTGGAGCAGGCGGATATGGGGTGCCTGGCAATTACAATGGGGGATATGGTCAAGCTGTGACAAGTGCTTGGGATTAGTAATCCCTTTTCATGTGTTTTTGTTGAGGGAGTTTGATTTCAGAATTCAATAGTAGTCTTACTTTCTGAGCTAATGGTTTCCCATAGTTCATGCATTGCTTACTACAGGATATTATTATTATTTTTTTGTCGAGTTTTATAGGACGCTGCTTTTGTGACTTTAATAATCTTACTGTTGTAGATTTGCGGGTTTAGTGAGATGAACTCAAAATGTATATATTTTTGCACTGGGATATGCCAAGAATCAACAGGTATAAGGGAGCATTTCAGCATCACGAGTACGATCAGGGTTGACAAATGGATGGGTGAATTTGGATTGAATTATTAATGGATAAGTTATTATTGATTCATTTATTTATTTATAATCTAATTAGAATTTTAAATAGATTATAGATTGATTCATGATTAATATATAAAAAGTTAAGGCTCAATTTATTTATGTACTTATTTAATTATTATTGTCATGTATTATCATCATCATTATAATTATTATTGTTATTATTTTTTTACTATTTATAATAAATTATTATTATTTTATTATCAATATTAACAAATGATATTTTTATTGTTAAAAGTTTTAAATTTATATTTTTACACCTAGTTTAAATTTTTTTATATATTTTTGTCACTTACTAATATGTATATATTTTGGTTTGAAAGTAAAAGTAGATATGAGGTAGATCGAATTAAGTTTGCCTAAAATAAATTGTATGAATGTAAAATTGTTTTGCTTTGACTTAAGTTATAAGATTAGTGTAAGTTATATAAGCCTAATTTGTCTATAATTTTGTTTAAGATTTCATTTAATGTATTAGTTCATTTAGGTCTATAAATTATATAGGTCTCATAAGTTTAGATAATGCTTTAATTAATATGGCTTGACTAATTTTTGGAAAATTAGTCAAAAATTAGATTTAAACTTATTCTATTTACAAATAGGTTAAAAATAGGTTAAGAAAATATGATTAGATGACCTAAGTCCATCTTATTTGAGAGGGAAATTTTTTCAAGTAATATATCATATTTGATGTTTTAAAATTATTTCGTTATTTACAAAATAGGTTAATATTATTTGATAATTAAATACACAAATCTTCCATTTTATATTACAACACAAGATTGATAAAAATTGAAAAAAAATAAAAAAATAGTAATATATATATTGTAGTATAAAGTATGTGTGAATTTTTAATTATTATTTTACTAAATATTTATTTTAATTATATAATAAAAATATAAAGTATATAGACAACATATATCTATTGATGGGTCATAAATGACCCTTTTTTTAATATTAAATATTTTACACATCTATTTGATCCGTTAAAAATAACTTATGGATTTGGATTGATTCAAAGGAGGATGAATTAGATGGGTTCATAGATATCCATTTATTTTATAGGTGAATTCTAAGGTGTTCCTAAGAGTTTAGTACTTGGGTTGATGTAGTAAAATATAGGCCACTAAATGAAATTACTAAGTTATTATTAAAATTTTTGTAATTCCATCTAGTGGCTTGTATTTTACCATACTACCCTGAGTATCAAACCCCTATGAGTACCTTAGCAAGTACCTATTTTATAATCCCTAAGTATGACTTAACTTGCTTTTGTGTCATTAGAGATTAACGGTCCTAATATGCTATTGGCAACATGACATGTAGGATTAGAAAACTTCTCTTTTTTTGTCAATTTTTTATTACTAGAAAAATTTAAAATAAAAATGAGATTTTCAACCTTACAATATAATGGTGGTGGTGGTGTGACTCATCAGGGGCGGATCTTGAAATTAAAATTGTAGTTTATGTGCCAATGTTTGTAGATAAATTATTATAAAAATTTTACATATTAAAATAAAAATAAATTTAATTTATATTAATGTATCTCTTTATGTGTGCATTTTTGTGTATAATTAATAAATTTCAAATGCTTTTATACTTATCTAAAGTAAAAATTTTCTTTTCCAATTAATATAGAAATAAGTTTTGAGGATAATATTTATTTATCATTAACAAGCAACTGTTTGGATTGTAACAAGTAACATGCAATTGAAAAATGCAAATTTTATTTTGTAATTGTTTATGATGTTGAATTTTATTTTTGAAGTACATATTGCAATTTAGAAAAATCAAACACAAGTATAGTACACCAAAAGTTTATTTGTTTGATTTTTTTAATGTAATGCAAGTTTCATTTAATCTTGGTAAATGCCGTCTGTTTTATATCAAAATTACATTTTACGGTACCAAGAAAGTAATCATCCCTTAATTTGAGTCTCCCGAGTTATGTAGTTAGCATTAGTAATCCTTTGAGTTTTGCTTCAGTTAAATGGAAGTTCCCTCCTGCGCTCTTGAAACCCCTTTTGCAAACGGCAGCACTAAGCATGGGATGTTAATCTCTTGCTCTAGAAAATAAAGGAGCTTCCTTTCTCCAAAACAAGGTTTAGAAAAAACTCTTCAACTTCATTGGTGCCATGAATTGGACTCACAAATATTCTTTACAGAGTCTTGACTTTTCTAAAATATAAAATATATTTTAAAGAATAAAATGAATCATCGCAATTTTTAATAAAAAATAATAATTTAAAATTAAATAAATAATATTCAATTAAAATATAAAATTTAAATTTATAATTATTTATTTTTTTAATTTTTCATCAAAATTAAAATATTTTACTGTATTATTTGAAGAAATCGTGTATATTTAAAAATGATTAACTAAGTTGTTAACTTTTCTATCTCGAAAGAAGAGGGATATCAATTCAATGAGTAGTTATGGATATGAGTCTTCCTAATTTTGGGATGACAAAATTGTGAGGTAGATATTTTTACTGCAAAGATAGGGCATAGATATAACAGTAGAATTTGTTTCATGAGATAAGGTGTAGAGCAAGTTTTTGCCCCAAACAAATTTGAGATGTGAGATAATATTAATGTAATTTATCCTACGGAGCTCCACACATGTATAATTAGAAATTTATCTATATAAATAATTTATGAATATAGTATATATGTAAGCTTTTTGGTTAATTTAATTGTCTAAAATACTTTTAATAATTTTATTTTTAATTTCTTAATTTGACTATTATATGAAAATAAAAAAATTCACATTTCTCTTAATTTATACATTATATATTTTCATTGTTTTTCTTATGATTTGAGATTGTTGACAAACTATATGTATTTTTAGATTTATATGGTCAGACCATATTAAATATTAAATATTATTTTTATTTAAATTTTAAATATTTATTAAAATTTTTTATTTTTTTATTTTTACAAATTTCTACCTCGAGATAATGTCCAACTTGCCTCATTCTAAAAAGTAAGACAAGATCAAGGCAAGTGGTGAGAGGCTACAAGATAAAATAGTTTGAGATAGATCTAATTTTGGTCCACTCTACTATTATCCCTACCGTGGTCATACAATGTCCCAGGTGAGACAGTGTGTGTAATGAATGACTTGGAGAGGAAGGAAGATATCTTATTTTTCACCATGGAATTCACACTTCTGATAATGGGACGACTTCATTTAATGGAAGCAAAATGTATGGATTGCTATTGATAAGAATGTAATTTGAGGGATAAACTCCATCACTAAAATAGAAAATGAGTGGAGACTAATTATGTCTACTCATTTTATAAATATTCCACATGTATAAAGTTTTTCCTTTTCTTTTAGCTTCTTCGTTAAGTAATTATCTCATTTTCATCGGCAGTACTTTTCATCGACTGTGGGTGAAAATAAAGGTCAAATACGCCAATTGAACTTGGTTGATTTCGGATTGGATTGAGAAAATCTTTTCGGTTCATGTCACATACACCCTTTTTTTTATTTTTTAAAATTATTTTATATTAATTTTATTCTTATGAAATATTAATTTATTTAATTTTATTTGTATAAAAATAAATTTAAATAAATTAATACTCATGTGTACTCGTATACAAAAATAAAATCAAATAAATTCATATTTTAATGGAACAAAATTGAAATAAAGTATTTTATAAAGATAAAATGCGACAAATGATCAAAGTAACGGATTTACTCCCTCAGATAGTCAGATTTACCATACCGACGGACTGCTGCGTGAGTGGAAATAAAAGGCCAATCACCATCTCTTCTCACCCACTAAACACCGCCGTGTACTTTACCATCGAAGTTGCATTTCTTCCCGCCAAGGAAAAGGGACAGCTGCTGAATATGGATACTGACAAGACTTGCTGAAGGAAATCTTCGCATCACCGGTGAAAGGAAGAAGCAATAACGAAAAGGTTTCAAAAGAAAAAAGTTAGTAAGATGGTGAACATGAAGAAAAGGGAGAGTTTATGCTCAATGATGCACTAATCACTAAATTTAGGTTGGTTGGTTTCATTGAAAGGTATGTTTTTAAAAAATATAAGTATAAAATATTAAAATAACATTTATTTTTTATTTAATATTAAATATAAAAAATTTTAAAAAGTAATATTTTCTATTGCAAAAAAAATTCTTTCCTTCATTTTTAGGTTTTTAAATATTATTTTTTAATTATCAATTTCATTAATATATATAAATAATATTTTTCTAAAAATATTTTTTCACAAAAATAAACATAAATTTAATTATATATTAAATTAATAATCTTTTAAGGGAGGATGGCACATCAATTTTTGATTCGAAGCTGTGCTGATGCACCGTTATGTGCACAATGAATTTCTCCTAAAAAGAAAAAAAAGCAAAAATTCATTGTGAATAATGAGTGGGGAGATTTTTGGGACTAAAACTCTGATGATGGGAGAGGATCCATATCAATTAATTAATAAACAAATGCTACCTCATAAAAAATGAAATAGGTGAAAAGTAACGCCACAGACATATGAATATATCATTTCATTTGTTCGGGAAAAAAGAGGAAAGAATATATTCTTTCATTTGCGGACGACTAATATGACCATTGACTATTGACTTACTTTATGTTTTAAATTTCAATTAAAATTTTTTATAATGCATCAATAGATTTAATTATTAATTTATTATTATATAGTATATCAATTTTAATTAAAAAATAAATGTATTGTGTAATAAAATTTAATGATATACGTTTATATCATCCCATTAATAGTATGCTATAATCTTCGTTTTTTCAATTAATCACTTTTTTTGTGTTATAATAAAAAGTAACAAATAACATAGTGCTAGGTTGAAGTCCAGAATATAAAAGAAAAAAGTAAAATTTAATGTGCTTAAATTTTGTTTCGCACAATAAATAAGTAAATTTGTAAATTATTGATTTAATTAATAAGTTATAAGTTAATTTTTAAAAATATTTTACATAGTAATTTATTAAAAAAATAAATTTTAATTTAATAAATTATTTCTAAGTAATTTATAATTTATAAGTTACTATTTTTTCATATATTTTTTAAAATCTATCCTTATTTTTCATTAATTTACAACCTATATCCTTTATAACATAAACTCAAATATTATTTTTTTATAAAATATAGTTAATTTAATTTTGATATAATAATATCTTAATTTTAAACTATAAATATATAAAAATATGTATGTAAATAAATATGCAATATTATAAAATATAATTAATTATATTTTAAGTAATTATAATTCTATTATAAATGATAATAAAATTAAGATTATATAAGTAAATAAATATATAAGTTCGTAAAATATAATTAATTAAATATTAAAAATTATATTTTTATTTTGAACTTCTTAATTATATTAATATAATTTAATTTTTTGATAAATATAAATTATTTTAATTTTACATCTATTTCTATTAATATATTATTTTATATTATTAGTTAGTTTAATAGTTAAATAATTTTATAGAATCAACTAAGTTATTAGTTACTTATGTGAAATAAAGCCTAAATTTTTGCATTGTTTAAGATATTTTTTGTAAAAAAATTTATATGCTTTTATATGAATAAAAGAGTGATATATTGTGTTTATATCTTGTTGTTTAAAAAATATATAGAATTATATTATAGTAAAGGAGGAAAATATTTTTTTTGAAAAGGAAAGTTTTATTCCGTCAACTTTTTATATTTAATACTATACATTTACACCATTTTTCACTAATTTAATATTTTATAATTGTATTTTAATGAATTTTTTTTATAAAACAAACCAACCTAGGGGATATAAGAATACAACATCGGTGGGTGGGAATTTCACAAATAATAATGAAAAACATTGCGCCACTAAAAATACTTACTTCAATTAAGTACATTTTGGCGCAACAAATTATTAAATAATGCATTTGAAAAATAAAACAAAGAATAAAATTTGTAAACAATCTCGGAAGAAATATCAAATTTAACATATAGCATATTTGGATTTCGTTTTTCATTTTAATATCCAAAAACATGCTTGGCCCCCAAAAGAGATACTATTGTGGAATGGAGGAAATACATTTTTATTTTCAACAAAAATAAAACAAAGAAGAATGGAGGGAAGGAAAAAAGAAAAAGAGAAATGCTATTTTGGCTGGCAGAAGGAAAGCATGTGTTTTAGAAATTTCCCAGCTTTTTTGGGCAGGCCCAAAGCGAACGGAAGGCAGTGAATTTAGATTTTTTATCCCGCAGTTAAAATGTGTTTGGCAACGAAGAAAATGGGAAGAAAGCAAGAGGAATAGTTTGATACAAGTAGGGGGGAAAAAGATAAAGTCAAATTTAATAATCTCCTTCGACGAAAGCAGCAGATCAATTTCTTTGCATTGCATGCCACCCAGTCAAAGTTCTAATCTTTCTCCTTTCATTAATCAAACATTCATTGAGGTATCATCTTCGCGTTTTCTTTTGAATAGTTATTCTCTTTTGCCTCTTCCTGTGTTCTATGAAGTTGCATTATATTTATATAATTTTTCGTTAATTTGTTACTTATCAATGACTACATATACCTCAGAAATCCTACTCCCAATTTTTTTTTCTGCAAATTTTAACGGGGTTCTGTCGCATTCCTTCTGTATTAGGATTTTATTTGATCCATTTGCCTGCAGATTTCGGAATTTTAAGCATTTTAATATTATTAGTTCTTTATTCTTCTGCAATTCCTTTGTCCATTTTTTTCAAAGCTTCATTTCATTTTGCTAATTTTACTTTTTATTCCCTGCTTTCAGTTGTGTTTCTCAGATTACCTTGATTGTATAATTGATTAGGGTTATGATCTTCTAAGTTCTGCGCAAAGTATAACCGCAAGAGGTTTTCTATTCAGGAAGCAAATCTATTATTTTTGCATTTGCTAGTCAGCAACAAGTTAAATTTTGAGTGATTATGAGGACATCATGGGTGGATTCTGTTAACAATTCAGTCAACGGTTCTTCTAATAACAATGCCGTACCTCGACCTGCTCGGTCAACATATGTTCCTCCACATCTTCGTTATAGGACACCATCCTCAGAACCTCCTGTAACATCGGATACATCTTCTGTACTAGCTAATGAAAGGGTAAATTATAGTGGACCGGCTGCTGGATCTCGTGCGGGCAGTTCTTTCAAGCCTGATGTTACAAGCCAGGGGTATGGTTCCAGCAATCGGTCTGGTGGTGGTTGGAACAATAGAAATGGAGGGTGGGACCGTGGAAGAGAGCGGGAGGTGAACCCTTTTAACAATGATGAAACTACGGATCAAGCTATGAGTGAGGAGGAAAATACAGGCATTAATTTCGATGCTTATGATGATATCCCTGTAGAGACGAGTGGAGACAATGTGCCTCCACCTGTTAATACGTTTGCAGAAATAGATTTGGGTGAGGCTTTGAATGAAAACATTCGAAGGTGCAAGTATGTCAAACCAACTCCAGTTCAGCGTTATGCCATTCCAATATCTCTTGCTGGTCGTGATTTGATGGCATGTGCTCAGACAGGGTCAGGGAAGACGGCTGCCTTTTGCTTTCCTATTATAAGTGGAATCATGAAGGAGCAGTTTGTTCATAGACCACGTGTAGCACGGACAGCTTTCCCTCTCTCACTTATCCTGTCCCCTACCAGGGAGCTTTCATCTCAGGTGGGGTTATGGTTCTACTTTGCACAATTTCTATAATGCATACTCTCAAAGGTTGCAATTTTTCATTTTAGTTTGTAGTTTTATCATTTGGCAGATACACGATGAGGCCCGAAAGTTTTCTTACCAAACTGGTGTCAAGGTGGTGGTTGCTTATGGAGGGGCACCAATCAACCAACAGGTTGGCACAGTGATTCCTTGTTTTCTTTGCTAGCTACTTTTCACTGTTTTCTTGGTTTGTTTATTATCACCTTCTTCTTGGCATTGGAGTTATCATCAACAGGTTCAGACATTCTGTGTAAATGGTGACATAGACAAGGGTTAACCAAGTAAAAATGTAAATGTTGTTGAATGTACAGATATTATGTTGTTAGCAATAGGTGTGATTCACTTTCGCACTCTAGGTCATATAGTCACCTTTTGTAGCTTTACAGGATGTGGTGGAGAGGTCCTAGCCCCACCCCAGCTCTCTCTATGCAAACTAACTAAGGGCCTTATTTTTTAAAATCATATCTGAGTTATTATCTGATTGGACCATAATATGTCATAATTAAGCATTTTTTCATCACGCAGTTGCGGGAACTTGAGAGAGGAGTTGACATTCTTGTGGCAACACCAGGACGATTAGTTGATTTGTTGGAGAGGGCTAGAGTATCATTGCAGATGATCAGATATTTGGCTCTTGATGAGGCAGATCGGATGCTGGACATGGGCTTTGAGCCTCAAATAAGAAAGATTGTTGAGCAGATGGACATGCCTCCTCAAGGTGTGAGACAGACAATGCTGTTCAGTGCCACTTTCCCAAAAGAGATACAGGTATCCTTTGACTGTTAAACCAGATTCTCCATTGGATTATATTTTGTTCTGGTCTATTTTTGTATATGAGCTTGCTGAAAATTTGGACTTTATTTGTGCATATCTGACCTTCGTTTTTGCAATTTTTTACTTGTATATAGAGAATGGCATCAGATTTTCTTTCAAATTATGTGTTTCTGGCTGTTGGAAGGGTTGGTTCAAGTACTGATCTAATTGTTCAAAGAGTAGAGTATGTCCTCGAGTCTGATAAGAGAAGCCACCTCATGGACCTTCTTCATGCTCAAAGGGACACTGGGCTTATCGGCCAGGTAATTGCCTTTCCCTGGTCCAACATGCATACTGCAAAGCCATTTGGATTTTGTGATTGCCCTAATCAATTTATTTTAAGTGAACTTCACTGGCTTCTTGGTACTGTGCTGCACTGGATCTCTGTTTTTTTGAAAGTAATTCAGCTCTATTAAAACTATCTTGGTGGTTTTGCAGCAAGGTCTGACGTTAGTTTTTGTGGAAACCAAAAAAGGAGCTGATGCTTTGGAGCACTGGTTGTATATTAATGGGTTTCCTGCAACTAGCATACATGGTGACAGAACACAACAGGTGATTCTGTTTAGCTAGTTGAAATCTGAAGTGGCTTT
Organism: Sindora glabra; assembly: GCA_020226215.1. Classification (NCBI taxonomy): domain Eukaryota; kingdom Viridiplantae; phylum Streptophyta; class Magnoliopsida; order Fabales; family Fabaceae; genus Sindora; species Sindora glabra. The sequence continues at coordinate 21,434,905 of CM035228.1, forward strand.
AGTGATAGCCTATGAATTGTTGGCAACAACGTCATTGTTCTTCAACATTCTCCTATGAATTAATTTGTCTTGTAAAATGGCATCGAATGAATTCCCAACTTCAATATAGTCTCAGAATATTTATTTATTTGTCTCTTTAAAATCTCACTGTAAAATTTTTTAAGAGTTGGTTTGCACTTTAGGAAATAAAATTTCCTGGATTGTAAAATTTCTTACATGTCCTTTGTGTTTCATGGAAGTCACTATTATTGAAAATCTAAGTATATTCGGTTTGCAATGTAATGTTTCTCCGCGCAGGAGAGAGAACTAGCATTGAGGTCATTCAAGAGTGGAAAAACGCCAATCTTAGTAGCAACAGATGTTGCAGCTCGTGGTCTTGATATTCCACGCGTAGCGCATGTGGTAAATTTTGATCTCCCCAATGATATTGATGATTATGTACACCGGATAGGACGAACGGGGCGAGCTGGTAAAATGGGACTAGCAACAGCGTTCTTTAATGACAATAATTCGTCATTGGCTAGGCCATTATCTGAGCTGATGCAAGAGGCAAATCAAGAAGTACCTGCCTGGCTTTCCCGTTATGCAGCAAGGGCTTCTTATGGTGGTGGCCAGAGAAACCGGAAAGCTGGTGGAGCTCGTTTTGGGGGTCGTGATTTTAGAAAGGACGGCTCTTATAACAACTCATATAACAAAGGAACTGAATACTTCGGTGGCACCGTTGGATATGGAAATCCTGGCAGTTACAGTGGAGCATATGTTGCTGGTGTGGCAAGTGCCTGGGATTAGTATTCTCTCATATGTGAACATGTGTTTTGTGAATTGTTGTGTATATATAACTTTTAGGATCCAATGGTGGTAGTATTTTCTAAGTTACTGTATTTCTTGTTATAGGAAATCTTTTTTCAAATTCCATGGGTTCTTACATGCTTAACTTAATGATATTGAAGAGCTGTAACATTGGGAAGATTTTGAAGAAAATGTGTAGAATCTGAGAAGGAAGTTTGAGGGTAAAAATGCTGCCTGTTAAAAGGAAAAATACGGCACAATACTTTGAATCTGAAATTGTACAGACTACCTGAGACGACAGGTGAAGTAGGCAGTTTATGTTTCAGACTCAGTTGAAATACTATTTTTGCTTGAATGTGCAGAATTATTGGATGGAACATAACGCTCTTAGAATCTCGTTTGAAAGTTGGGTTCTGCTTTGATATGTACTCAAGAAAACTTGTATTGATATGTATTCTTGTAAGTTGTATAAAAAAATTTCCTACTTTTATAATTTTTTTATTTGAAGTTGTAAAATTGATATAAAAAATTAGGAGTTTTTTTGAAAATTTTGTATGTAATTTTGGATGATAGAACTAAATTTTTTATATATTTATTATACACAAAATTCATATACATGAGCAATTTTTTTGCAAAAAATTTAAATGATTTTATGTAAAAAGATGCAATTTCTGTGATTTTCAAATACATAAAAGTAGTCGTGGAAGAGGATTTATTGCATTCTTGTTCTAAAACATTTACATTATAATATATGAAAATTTTTATGGCAAAGAAGGTGTTTAAGTAGCTTGATTCATCTACATATAATTGTCAATACTAAGATAAGGGGGTAGCTGAGTGAAGACGAGCTAGGAAATGTCTCTACTCTATAAATGGACTTTCTTTGGAAAATGATGGAAAAATGTTGTGTCCATTGTCAATTGTTAAAGGGTTTATGTTTGTGTTTGGGGGGGGGGGGGACAGTATGATAAGGAAAACTTCATGAAAAAAATTCCATTTTTTTTTAAAGAACTAAGTACAAAATTATGTGTAACATTAACGAAAAGCAACCGTCGTTTTTGAAATATAGAAAATTTCTTTCCCTAATCAAGTTAATTAAATCATACTTTTTGTTCGGCTAGACCATTGGATTTTAGAAAAGGCTAGTTAACTTCCATATTCACATCTCATTTAGCTGGAAGAGGGAATTATATTATTAATTAAAAGATAATAAAATAAAAAATAATATTATAGTCAATTTACTATAATTAATAATTTTTTTAGTTTAATGAATGTATTTTCTATAATAATGAGAGAGAATGAATGGAATTACTCAATATTCTAAAATAATATTTTTTATTGAAATTAGTTAAATGATTTTTATTATTTTATTATCATTAAATTAATATAATTTTTTGTGCAAATCAAAGGGTAAAAGTTCTACACATAGATTAAATTTCAGGTAAAAGTATAATATATAAGACATTAGATTTGATTATTTAAACAACGTATGCTAGATAATTAAACTTGGGCCTGCTAGATAATATTTGAGCATTCGTCAGTCATATATTCAGATTGGTGCAAATCTTGAATTATGAAATTTTGTGAACCTAATAAGCGTGTTATACTATTGGAATAAAGGAAATTGTAAAATCTCACATAGATTATAAATTCTGGACTTAAGTATAATATATAACAATAAGACATCATATTTGACTACTTAAATAACTTGGACTAATATTTTAAATTAATGGATTAGAGCTAACAATTGTTTTGAATTAATCAAATTTGGATGTAAGAACGTAGAAGTTACCAATTCCTTGCTAAAAATATTGGAAAATATTTAATCACACTTTAACATTTATAACTTTCTTATATTCGCTTGGTATAATTCGAGCTAACTTTATCATATTTATCTTCAAAAAATTGTAGTTTTGAATTTTATTATGTAACAAGCAGAAAAAAAATCATAAAATTTATATTTAATTTATTATTAATATAAATTTTTTTATATTATTAGTAAATTAAAAAGATGATGCATCATTAAAAAATAATTATAATTAATTTTATCAACAGTGAATTTTTTTAAATATTTTTAATGATATAATAACACATAAATAAGTAATAATAGTGTAAAATTAATTTATAATATTAAAATCCAAAATCAGAATTATATTCATTAAAATAATATCAAAAATTAATTTTAAAAAAAGTTATATAAAAATTACAATTGATTATAGAATGTAAGTGCAAAAAGTTTTAAATAGATATCGCCGGCATAATATTAGGCGAATAATAATTTTCAAACGTAACGCCACTTCCAAACTATTTCCTAACATAATATTATTTTAGAAAAAAATTAAAATTGTAATTGGTGTTACCTTGCAAGTGCATAGCCCCGCCCTTCAAGAGTCGCGCTACCCAAAGTAACGTCACCAATCTCACTCTGCAGCTTTGCAGAGCAAAGCCTACGTGTTTGGGTGGCGAAGCATAATTTAAATTTGTTTTTTATTTAAAATTTATTATTTATTTATATTAATTATTTTTTAAATTAAAAATATTTTAAATATTTTAATAAATAATAAATAAATTATTATTATTTATAATAAACACATTTATAACATATTAATATATTTTAAAATTATTTTGTACTTATTACAAACACAAATTATATATAAATTTCATAACCATTTCAACATAATTTTTATAAATTAATAACTATTTAATATTCACAATTAATTTATAACTAAATCATATATTATACGAATATTATTTTCTATTTATGAAAATGTAATGAAATTCAGTTATAGAATAGAGATATTAAATAATTATTAATGCATAAAAATTATGTTAAAATGATAATAAAATTTATATACAGTTTACGTTTGTAATAAATATAAAATAATTTTAAAATATGCCAATATTTTAAGTGTAAATATTATGAATAATAATATTTATTTATTATTTTTAAAATACTTTAAAATATTTTTTGATTTTAAAAATAAAAAATAATTAAAATAAATAAATTATAAAATAAAAATAAAAATAAATTTAAATTATAAAATATTTGAATGACGTTAAGGTGATATTACTTTCAATGACGCTACCCAAACATTAAGCCTATGCAAAGGTTTGCTCTGCAAAGCCACATGGGAGATAAGAGTGGTGTTAACTTGCATAACGCTTTCCTTCAAAGATGACATTATACAAGGTAATGCCATTGATAATTTCAATTCTTTTAAAATAAAGTTATATTCAGAAATAGTTTGAAATAAACATTACCTTGGGAAATTATTTTTTCCCTCACGTTATGCTGTGGGAGAGCCACCTCCAGCTGCATTCTATTGTAACGTACATAACCCTTAGATAGGATTATAAGTAGGTTAAACAATTTATTAAGAGTTTTCGATCTAACTTATTCTTGATTTATCCTATTTAGTTTATTTATCCAAATCGGTCATATTTATCTTCCTTAGGCTTAGTTTATAAGCCTATAAAGCTAACTTATTTAATTTAATTATTAATAAATGTATAATTGTAAATAATATATATATATATATATATATATATATATATATATATATATTATACATATACATAATATAAATATTTTAATATGTATATAAACATACATACACACACTAAATTATAACCCATGTAATGTACGGGATGTAATTTTGCTTAGCAAAAAGTTAAAATTACAATAAATATCAATTAATAATTTTATATTAGAGTAAATTACACAGAACACTTCTCTATCTTGTTTGATGTGTGATTCACTTTTTATAATATTAAAATGTGTAACTTACCCTCTTATACTTGTTTAATGATGTGCATAATCCTCTTCCTTTAACTTTTTGTTAGATATCTAAACAAAATCAATTTTCCTCTGATATTAAAAAAAATAGGTACTAATTTTCTTAATGAATGAGATCCTATCCAATCATACAAAGAAATTTATTGAATCATTTCCAAAAAATTTGATTTGATAACAATTTCTATACAATTAGAAAAAGTTCATGAAAAAAGACTTGATTAAATAAAACAATTAATTAAACATACTTGATTAAATAAATCACTTAAGTAAAAGAGTGATATTTGTTAATTCTATCATATACTAATATGAAAGACATTCAATTATTTATAATTTATTTAATCAACAATTGATTAAAAAATGAATTAATTATCCTTTAAACATATTGCATAAGGTAAAATCAAGGATTAGAGAACTCAAATTTCATTGTCCTTCAAGCATATTGCATATAATAAAATCAAAGACCTTAACATTGACAATATTAAATGAAAATTTTCATTTCTTCAAAACCAAAATTTTTAATATACTTAGGTTTCACTCTTTCTCATCACAATTTATTATTATTCATTATGGGAACTATAGGACCATTGCATGTTTGTCACTTACTTTCTACAATAAATCAAATAGAACCATTGGAATCATCTCATTTGCATATGTAATTACTTAATCAATAAAATTGTTGAATCATTGTTTACTACCATTGTGAAGTTCATATTTTTTTTCCTTTTACATCAAGATGAATTCCTCTAGTATATATCAAATGCAAAATCAATTACTTTCTACAGTATATCATGAGTCTATTTAGAATAATAATTTAATAAATAGAAGAGTTTTGCATATAGCCCATTGCTAAACATTTACTCTAGATTAAGGGATTTTGTAATATCCAATTCTTCTAATTTTGGAAGTTCATTAAGTGTTTTCATACAAAAGAGATATTTCAATTTATTGCAATTTTTGACTATATCCATTTCAACTTAGGGAAGCATATTTGTTTCGAATTAGGATTTGTAATATTTTGATTTTTCTCATCATTTTCATCTATATGCTCTAGTGCTTCATCATCAGCTATAATTAACGTCATCAATTGTGGAAGGCTTCTTAGCAAAGATAGGAAGATGATGACTTTTAATTTTTCACATCCTTTAACTGAAAGACATATCAAATTTTCTAGAGTTCATATATATTTGGAATCTTTGAATATATAACTCATTTTGGATAGATTTTCCAACATTAAGAGTTTAATTTGGAGATTACATGTTGTTTAGAGACTCTAAGCCCTCGGAGACAAAAAATTCCGTCTAAATGGAATTATTATCTTGTAGCTAAATTTTATAGAGATATCTATAAGCTTTGACATCACACACCCAAGAAAGGAGATGAATTAGATGTTTTTAAAACTTTCATTATTTTTGAAAAACCTTTAATTTTAGGAAGTCATGAAAATAATTTTAATTTGAACAATTCTAAAAGCTTTATAAAGATATTTGCACTCAAGATATGACAACTCAAAGAATTAATGCAAATTAACTCATTCAACTATCTATAAACAAATCATCAAGAAAAAAATTTAAGAAAATTCAATGAAAAAATTTACATATAACATATAACAATTCAATACATTTGTGTAAAGCCACTTATTCAACTATGCATAGATAAATAATAAAAAAGTATATGCATAGATGGATTTCTTTTTCAACTATTCAGTTTAACCACTCAATTATTCAAACATCAAGATCAATAATGAAACATTTCTCTTTTAACTATTCAATGATCCAAGTAATAACATGAGCATCACAACATAATATATCAACAAAAACATAGCATGTAAAGCAATAAAAATAAAGTATAATACAAAGAGATAAAGAGATAGGGTAAAGAGACTAAACACAAGAATTTAGTGATTCCTCCTTTGAATATTCTCTCCAATGTGTACATCCACTCTCTAAACTTTCTAAGCTTGTATTTCAATCCACTATCTTTTTAAGTTTCAACCAACACTTGAAAAAGCCTTACAATGCTCTTACTCTTCCTTGAGCAAATCTTCTTTTTACAAAGAATGCCTTACCTTTTCTAAGATTCTCTAAGGGATGCCTCACTTTTTTATAATTAGGAAGTGATAAAAGATGAATGTCAGCTCAAATAAATTCTTTTATAGAGTGGATGAAATAAATGAAACTCATAGAATAGAGAAATTTCAAATAGAGAACTTAATTCATGATTTAGTTAAAAACAAAGTAAAATAATGTTAAAAGATGAAGTTCAGGCCTTCTCTTAATTATATTTGATGTTTCTTAATTTATATAGGAAGCTTATGGAGTATTATAGCCATTTGGGGTAGTTGAAAATGAAAATTAGCCATTTATAGTTGTTATATGCATACCAAAATAGTCAAAATCAATTAATCAATTGATTCTGATGAAAATTTTTGCCTTTGCCTCTCTAGAATCAATTGGCTAATCGATTTACAAAAATAAGATTGTAGACTTAATTTTAAAAGATTATAACTTTCTTATTTTAAGTTTGTTTTAAGCAAATGACCTATCATTAGAAAATTATTTGAGTCTACTTTCAAATGAAGGTAGTTTCATGTTTATATTTAATGTAATTTTTCAGATATGTTTAAGAAAAAAACAAAGATAATAGAGAGTGGATTGTAAAAATTGATTTTAAGACTTTAATTATAAAATTCATAACTTTTTCATATGTTGATCATTTTAAGCAAATGACTTGTCTATAAAAAGTTGTTTGAGTTTATTTTCATATTAAAATAATTTCATGCTCATATCATTTATATTTTTAAGATATAATCAAAATAATGAGTAAAGATTAGAAAAAATCAAAATGTAAAAAATTAATTTTTAGACTTAAATTTGAAAAAATAATAGCTATTTCATATATTTATTATTTTAAGCAAATGATATGTGTATAAAAAGCTATTTAAGTTTATTTTCATATGCAAAAGGTTTGACAATCAAATAAAAAATATTATATGAGATATGATTAAAAGAGTGGACAAGGATCAAAATTGAATAAGATCAATATTTCATATCATTAGTTTTTGAAGTATTTCCATAAATTTTCATAGGCTGTCATGTAAAAACATGATTATGGGTTATCTTTTTAAAATATTTTGATCAAGCTGAGATTATAAAAATATCTTTAAACTCTATTTTACAAAAAAGTTTAAGTCTAGAATGAAAAACTATATCAATGAAGTCCTTAAGCTTTTCTTGATATTTTCAAACTTTTAAAAACTTTAATCTTCTTATCTTTCAATATTTGAATCATATCTTCTTTCTTACATTTCTTCCTTATTTATTCTTAAGTTTAGCATAACAAGGTTTTGATTGCTTTATTTCAATGCTCACTCTTCTTCATTTTAGACTTTCCTATATAATAGACATAAACTTTGCAAATCATATATATAGTTAATATAATATAATATATCAAGATATTGAAATGCAAGATTCATATATAAAATATATAACAAATAAATATAAGAATATGCATAATTATCATATCAAATATCTTGACCAATCATATACTTAATGATATTTGTATAAAATATAACTGTTTTAGCATATAATTAAGTATTGATATTGTAACCATAATATAATATATCTATTAAAAATTTTATAATACTTTAGTATAAAGATATGCAATGCTCTTGAAACAACTATTTATTATTATCAAAACTCATCATATATAATTTTGAGGTTAAAAATATCATGAGCTTTTATTTATTATTTGAAAATCATGTTCATATGCACTAAAGATATCATGAGTAACATATGTAATAGTAATGTCTATTGAACAAAAATACAAGATAATAGGGGAAAAAGATTTCAATAGGCAATCAATTTGCAAATGCTATTAATTTGAAAAATCTGCATAATCAAACATTATATTATTTGCAAAATTTACATTTGATGTTCTCAATATACAAATTTGTATTTCAAGAGAATCAATCTATAGATTTTTTTGTATATGCTATTAGTTTGACAAACCTGTATAATCTAATATTATTATCTATAGAATCTGCAATTTATATAATCAATATGCAAAATCTACATTTAAAAAAAATTAAAATTTTTTTGCACGTGTTTTCAATTTGAATTTTTCTACATAGTCCAACATAATTATTTACAAAATTTATAATTTATATAATTATTATGCAAAATCTTTATTTTAAAAAAAATTAATAAGCAAATTGATTTTGCTTAAATATTTAATGAAATGTTAATAGAGGAAGGTTGTGCACACTATTAAATAGGTACAGAAGGGTAAAATGCACATTTTAATATTATAAGGGATGAATCATACATCAAGAGAAGAAGAGGAAGGTTTTATGTAATTTACCCTTTATATTATCAATAATATACAATCAAGTATCTCTTAAAAAAGATATAAAATTATCTTTATATAGAAATTCATAAGTTTTGAAATGCTTTCTTGAATACAATATTAATTGTGATATTATTATTAATTTAATTATTATAAATATATCTTTTTAATTATCTTTGAAGAAGAGGAGTTGTTTGAAGAATAAGAGTTCATGTTATATTTATATGAAATTATAAATTTTGGTACACTTCTTTAAATATCATATTAATAGTAATGTTTGAATTATTATTTGTATTATTATAAACTAATACTTTTAGTCATTTTTTAATTATTACTCTCTAGAAACAATAATATATATAGTTGAATATAATTAACTATAAATTTTTCTTGAAAATTATTTCAATTTTAAATTATAGATTTAAAAATTATATCATTATTTATAAAATTAAAATTTTATCAAAATTAATTCTAACTTCTGTATGGCTTCCTCCATTCTATTTTATTTGATATTTTAGATAATTTTCTTATTTATCTATATTTTTAGAAAATAAAAAAATAAAATTATTAATTTTTCTAATTTTACTCTTAATGTCTTGGTAAATAATCAATCATTTTATGTATTGATTATTAATTTTTAGTAAAGAATAAATTTGTGAATTAAAATTCTTTTTCTTCTTAAAATTATGGTTAATAATTATCCTTTTTAATTCTTATATATTTACCTTAATGACATATAAAAATAAATAGGGGAGTAAATAATTAAAAAAATTTCATATAAATATTTTATTTACATTAAGTATCAAATAATTATGTTGAAATAATTAACATATTATGAATTTTAAAAAATTTACACAAAAAAATGGTTTAATCATTAATTAATATGTGCAAATCACTAATCTATCTAAAAGGAAACAAATTTCTTATTAGACCATTTAAATAATTTAATCAACTAATTTTTTTAATAATTATCAATTTTGAGCCTAATTGAATTTGACAATTAAAATTTTTAGCTTTTAATTAAATTATAATTATCAATGCAAATCAAATGTGATTGAAATTAAAGAGTTTATGAAATGTAATAAATAAGAAAAGAAATTGTAGAGATTACTCTAGAAAGAAAGAAAATGCATAAAAATTAGAAAATTTACTAAATTAAGGAAAGAAATTAAAGAGATTATGAAAATGTAATAAATAAAAGAAAGAGATTGATTACACGAGTGTAATTCACCACAATATATTATTCATTAAAAAGAAATAATAAATTAACACATAATGAGTTAAGAGAATAAAGTGTGTTATAATAGGAGGTAGAGAATATCACATCTAATATATAATATAGAAATATTTATAGGCCTAATTAGACCACTAGATAATTTTGGACTTTAAAATAGTTTTAATATATTAATAAATTTAAAAGCCTATTTATATAAATATATTTTTAAATAGGCTAATAAGATAGATTAGACTTTAATAGGTTAAACTGAACTTGAATTTTGGCCTTATATAAATTAACAAATAAAGCTTAGGCTAATGATTTTAAAAGCAAACTTGACTTATTTAGGATAAAGTATAATTTGACCCAATTTATTTATACCTCTAGTGTGCCAGTGCATGGAATTATGTTAATTACACTTATTTGAAAATATTTTGAAGTTATTTTCTCATGTATATTAAAGTGTATGATAAATTACTAAATTTTTTTTATATATTTTAATAATAATATTATCTTTAATCATATTAAATGAAAAATAATTATAAACTTTTATAATTTTTAATATTCTAAAAATAAGAAATTAGTCTTTTAATATTTGTAAATCTCACAAACATGACAAACGAATAATATAATTGATAATTGTTCTTTATTTATTAAATATGATTAAGATAAATGTCATATTTGAAGCATATATTTCTCGATAAATTATCAACAATTAGTTGATTCAGTAAAGCAAACTAAATCTCAAAACATTTCAGATTTGATAAAGAGTTCGAACTTTAGTTCTTAGAAGCCTCTTTATTAAATGGAATTTACCACCTCCTATTTTTGTTAAAAATAAGAATCGAGAGAGAAAGAAAGGGTGTAAAAGAGAGACCTATTAAAATTTGTGTGTTAAAACTCAAAAATATATAAGTAAAAAGGCAAATTAATCTAAACTTTCACATTTGGTTAAATTTTATTTGTGGAAGTTCATCACTTACCTTATTTATCATTAAGAGTGGGTTGCTATGCGTAAAATTTAAGCAAATGTTAGTTCGAATAATTGGAATTCGGTATCCCTTGAGTATGAATGGAAAAAAAAAAGTAATGCTGAGAGAGCTTTCTTCTATATTGATTTCATTAATTGAAGGTTTAATGCCGACTCTAATTATTGGAGATCTTCAAATAAAAAAAAATTTAGGAAATTTTTTTTCATTTGTGAAATTTATTTGTTTATTTTTGGTCCCAAAAAATTTTTTTTTACTAATTTTATTTTTATAAAAATATTAATTTCTTCAATTTTATTTATTGAAAGATAAAATTGAATAAATTAATTTTCATACAAATACTATTTAAAAATGAAATCAATCAAATTAATATTTTATAAAAATAAAACGATGAATATATTTCACACAACAAAAGTAAGAGAACATAAATTAATATTCTGTTTGATTCTACTGATGGGAGCTCTCCACTTAATTTACGTTGCTTATAGTTGAGCATGAGTTTCTATACTTGAAACTTCTTGAAAAAATCAATGTAACGTAGAACTTGTAGAAATATAAATGATACAAAGGTTTTGATATATTATTTCTTGTATACTTCATTTTTACAACAAAAAAAAAATATATTATTCTCGCTCCTACTATTGGATTTTAAGGCGCATATTCTTCTTCTACTATATACAAGTGAAGTCCGATTTTGCATTTAATTTGTTTTTGAGAAAAAGTAACCGTCCTATTAGGGACATCCGAGAAAAATTAAAATGATAGAGAGAAAATTAATATGACCTTGCGCAGAAATGGAAAAAAAAAAAAGAAGTAATTAAAGTACAAAATCAAAAGGTAAAAATAACAATATTGATAAATCTTAAATGTGAAGTTCACGTTAACTAATCACTACGAGCACAAAATATTTTTAAATCTTGTATCGTAATTTTGCTATTGCATCCCACTCAAATTAAAAGGCGAGACTTTTGTGTGTTTGAAACTTACCACTGTTATCTTACTCTTGCGCAAAAATTACTTGTCATCTACTTGAACTTCAATCTTATTTAAGATAAACTACGTTGACTCCCTTAAAAGTTTGATTTAATTATATTTGATATCGTTTATTTTTGAATAATATATATATATATATATTCATCTCTTGAACTATTTCTTTATTATTATAAAATATAATAATATTAAACTTTTGAATTATAATCACTTCTTTAATATTGTAACTTGTGACTAAAAACGTTATTTTTCTTACATTTTTATATATAAATGTACTCAATCTTTAAAGAATAAAAATACTTTCTTTTTTTATGTGTAACTAGGCTGCAATCTTTATCCATAAAAATATATGAAAGTATTCCTCTATCATAGGAATGATATTAGAAAAGAAATTGCAATTAAAAAATTAACATTATTACATTTTATAATTGGTTAAGTGCTTTAAATATGGTGGAACTATATAATTTTGAAAAATAAAGGATATTGAGTGCATTTAAACAAACCTTAAGAGAAGTTAACCTAATTTACTCTTTTTTTAATGTCATTGAATACATATTTACATATTCCAAAATTACACCCACCCACACACACACACACACATGCACGCACGCGCACATTCTTTCTTAAGTTTTCTCAAAAGGTTGGCATTATTTTTCAAATACTCTAACCTAAAATAGAAAGGTTGACATTACATTTCAAATGCTCTAACCCAAAATAGAAAGTTTTATGAGTTGATTTTGGTCAACACTAAATGCAAATTAAACACAATCCAAGTAGAGAAGACTCAAATTTCATTACTCATTCTACTTTCAAGATACAATAAAATCACATACTATCTAATTGGGGTCAAGACCTTTTTCAAATGAAAATTTTTTGGAAATCATATATGATCCAATAATAGTCCACTACTTTTTTATTTCCTTCTCCTCCTTCAAGGCCTCTCCAATTCTAGTATCATAGTTAAAGGGAAAGTAAGAATGGATATATAAATAAGTTGTATTTGCTTTCATGAATAGTATATTAACATTTGAATGTGAATAAAATTCTAGAAAATCAATAGTATGTTATTAAGCACAAATTCATAAAGAAGTGTAAGTCTCGTTTTTAAGGATGAGTTTAAGGTTACTTCTATCATCCATACTCTTATGTTATAAGTAAGATGGGACTAGATAATTCATAATGATTAGTTCATGTTGAGGCATCAATATTTAATTTATATAGAAAATATAAGTTATTTATATTATTCTCTTTATTGAACATAAAGCTTTGATATTGTATAGGAGAAATTTTATTTCAATATCTTTTTTTAGATTTATTTTTGCTCTTTTTTCTTATTCACCATCTTTTTCAAAATCTTCTATCAAATTCAAAAATGATTCTAAATCTATTTTTAAAGAAGAAATGAAATTCAAGAAAATTAACTAAGAAATAGATAACTAGAAAAAGCCAAATGTCCTAGACAAAGAGCTTTTTGGATATTCAAATTCCTCATTCTTTAACAAATCTAATTATGTAATCAAAACAATTGAAAAGATAGTAATTTTAGAATTGAAGGATAAACGTATTACTTTTCTTTTGGCTAAATCTACTATAAAACATATAGAAAAATATAACTTTATACATATTGAATGCGTTCAAATACTTGGCAAACCCACACTTAAAAGAGGATTGAATAATGCAATTTTCTTATGTCTATGAGATGGTAAATTATGCCAATTTCACGAATCACTTTTAAGAGTTGTAGAAACCAGCCTCTTTAAAGGCCCAATCCTTTTTAATTGCTTTCTAAATATTTCAATTGACCTTAAAACATAGTGTTTCCCAGAAGAGTTGTTAAGACTCTGTGTAAAGCTTTATAGGTATTATTTGGGACCCAAATCAATTCCTATAATGATTATCTATAAGATCCATTACAAGCTTCACAACTCCAACTATTTGCTCTATCTTAAGCCTCTAAGTGGGAAAGGGGAAACTACTTTCTTTCTTACTAATTCCACTGAAGTCAACTTATTAGTTCCAATAAAGGTACCTTGGGACAAGATAGACTTTCCTAAACCTTAGGATCTATCACATGCCATAAAACCCCAAGAAATCCAAATTACTTGCTCTCACAAATTAAACTGCACTCAAATGATTAAGTAGAAATCTTTTTAATAGAATTAAATTTAGATTCAATGCACCAAAAATTATAGAATCATCTAGGACCAACTAGTTTAGAAAGTGGCAAAAACATAAAGCTATACAAGTATTCTTATTGTTTATAAAGAAGTAACTCAACTAAAGCAATAAGAACATTTAGGTATTCTTGCTCTAAATCCTTAACTATAAACATAGATTTAGAGGATTTTACAATTCCTCTAGGATACCTAAACTTGTTTATACTCAAACTAGTCAAAAGAAAAAAGAGGAAGTTAATGAAATAGGTCAAATAAAAAGTCTATCTGTTCATCAACTTGCTTTTAACTTTGTAATGAAGACCTAAAATCCAAATAATTTATGACCTAAGTATTTTTGAGAAAGTTTTTCAAGTAAACAAAGAAATTTTAAGTAAGGAATTCCACTTAGAAAAATTCATTCTTTGAAATTACAAAGGAGATTCAAGAACAAACATTCAAAATATTTATTATAATTTTATAGAAAAAAATATGAAACTAATATTATTTTCTTTCAATAGTTTGAAGCATTTGCTGAAACCAACAAACCAAATTATCCTTTAGGATATATATATATATATATATATAATGCAAATACTACTCTTATTTGAAAATAAAAAAAGTTAATTATGTTAGGTTTAAGGTTCAATGTAATGAGTTTTAATAATGAAAAATGAGTATTATAATGATAATATTGAACTCACTGTGTGATTTGCAAAATTTATTTATATTATATAAGATAGTTTAAGAAGAAGAAAAGTAAGCATTGGATAAAAAATGGAAGATCTTGTCATGCTTAACTCAAAAAGGATAAGGAAAAGGAAAATAGGTAAAAAAGAGAAGATGTAATCCAAATATAAAAGGGTGAAAAGATTGGAGTTTTGAAAATTTGAAAGCATTAAAAAAACCTAAGGACTTTATTGCTTTAACTTTTCTTTTTAAGCTTAGGTTTTTATTGTAAAATTGAGTTTTTTTTATGATTTAGAAATCAAATAAATCTTTAAAATATTATGTTGATTAGAATGTTTTAAAAAAATAGCCCACAAATAATGTTATTACAATATAACCAATGGGATACTTAAATAAAAAATGAAATATGAAATTTTGTATTTTCAATTTTGACTTTTAGTCACTATTTTAATTATATCTTATATACTTATTATTTAATTATAAAATATTTTCCATATGAAAATAGACTTGGAAATCTTTTCATGAAACAAGTTATTTGCTTAAAATAATTAAGATAAGGAAAAGTTATGAATTTTTAATTGGGTCTAAAAATTAATTTTTTGTATTCCAATCTTTCCTAATTTTTATTCATTGCTTTAATCATATCTTAAACAAGATAGAAGTTATAAGCATAAATTCATTTGAAATTAAATTTAAATACCTTTCTAATAAGTCATTTGCTTAAAACAAATTTAAATTAAGAGTTATGATCTTTTAAAATTAATATTAGATTTTGTTGGCCTAATAGTCAATTATTAAAGGTAATAATTGGCTGGTCTCGAGACCATTGCATATTGGCAAAACAAGACTAATAGTTGATTGATAAAAGGCCAACAGTTGACTTTTAGCATTTAGATGGACTTTTTGCAAAAATTTCGTAGAGTAACGATATAAAATGGCTAGTTGCCATTTCAAAGTGTTCCAAACAACATTGAAATTCATTGTTTAACATAATTTGCTCTTTTTTCTAATTAAAATCATCATTTGAGCTTTTCATTGTGAATGTTTTCTATTTTAGAAGTTTTATCTGCCTCAATTATTTTATGAGAGAGTTTGTTTGAATTGTTTATTGCTCAATCTTTCTTGTAAATGATAAAGGCCGAAGGATCCTTTGAATTTGTAAAGAGAGAATTCACTCAAAGAAAAATAAAAATATTGTAAAAAGGCTTCTCAAAGTATTGGTTAAAACTTAAAAGGATAGCATAGAAAGAGCTCGTATTTGTGAAATTTGGAGAAAGGATGTATATCTTGGAGATGATCTTTAAAGAAAAATTATCATAAATTATTATGTTCGATCTCTTTACTTTTATTACCTTTATTTTTAATGATATGTTGTATTTTTGTTGATGAAATTTATTAAATATATTGTGCTCTAATGCTTATCTTATTGCTTGAGTGAATGAATACTTAATATATATATATATATATGCATATACTTCTTGATAATTTGTTTATATATTGTTCCAGTTTTATTGGATGTTTCATAGGAATATTTGTTTATGTATTGTTGAATAAATTGATTTGTACTAAATCCTTGAATTGTTATATTATATGTGCAAACTTCTTTCTTAAAGTCTCTTAAAATTGCTTGAATCGAAATCATTCTCTTGACTTCTTAAATTCAAAAATTTTTCAAAAAGAATTTTGAAAATTATAAATTTTTTTATAACACTCAATTATCCACTTTTGAATGAAGGCGTTGCCTAAGTCTACGAATTATGATTATTAAATATTATATTAGTGGTCAAAAATTAAAATATCAAATTATATAATTCTAAAGTGATTATTATATAATCTATAATTATATTTTAATATTGATTGTCAGCTTAAAATTTGATTATAACAATTCAATCATTTCACTGCCATAACAAAACAAAAACAGCGATCTTATCTTAATAGTTCCCGTGTGATGCTGGACTTAAAAGGAAAAAAAATAGGAAGCTTCCAACCCTTGTGTCCTTGTGAAACAACTTGACAGAAGTAGCCAATTCATGTCATCCTGACACATACTGTTCATTTTGTATTTTGAAGGATTTGGAATAGAAGTATTTTTTTAAAAAATATATTAGGTAAATTTTAAATAGAGATAAATATAATTTTTATTTAAAATAATAAATTTAATAAAAATAATGATTTTATTATAAAAATTATATTTTTATATCTTCGAAAATATAGAAATTAACGAAGAGCATCCCAATCCTATCTTGATGCAATGAAATAAAATACTGCCACGTTCGTCACTCTTCACAAAAATCTAGTTGAATCACATTTTTTTTTCGACCTACACTAATTTCCTTGAAAATGGACAAATGGCTGAAGGGATTCAGATCCAATTTTCTTGGATTCTCATGTTGACGAATAGCCCTCTCCCCTTTTCATTTTTATTTTTTAACATGTTTAGATTTTTATTTCGTGCATGGTTCTAACTTCACTTACACTAGCTATGCATAAAAGGTATGTGACGCAATTTTATATATTACTATTATAAATGAAATTACACAAATAATGCATGAAATAAAAATTCCGTTTGTTTTATTGAAAATATTGAAACTAAATTTCTAATATATTAACCCGAATTTTTTTGTCTGTATGGTTTCAGTTGATTGAAAAAAACAAGAAACTGTTGCTTCTTTACACTATCAATTATCCATCAAGCTCAGTCTGTTCTTAACATGGATTCCTCGAATTTTTACTTAGTATATCTTTCTTCAAATTTTAAAAAATAAGGGCAAAATTTTTTAATCTAGTCTATAATTATAATTTTTACTTGAATCGAATTCAATAGAAAAAATTTATATTTACCTTTCTCATAAATTTCGATTTTCAGTCATTTTTTAGAAATCGAAAGGATGTGTACTTATGTCATTCAAAGGCAATTATTATTGTTAATTAAAAAGATGTACTTACATCACATTGTGCGTATAGTGTGTACGGTTATAACAGGATATAAAATAAAATGATGCGTGTGAACAGGGAAATTCCTTTGAAATGAATGAGGATGCATGTGAATATGTTGATTCTGTGTTTCAACCTCCTCACTTCCTTACTTCATCAATTTTTCTTTTTTTAATTGTTAAAAAAAAAAAAAAACACATTCTTTCAATTTTAAAACCTACAAATATCTTTTACAGAAATCCAACATAAATTTTTTTATATTTGATAATAATATTGTGACCGATCCTTAATATTATTGTTTGAATTTATGTTAGTATTTCCCGATTTATCCGTTCAGCGTTCTAGTGTAAATCGATTGGGTTATTAGCCTATACGAGCAACAAACGTCAAATATATATGACGGAAAGTGCGTCCACCTTAGTACTCTTTCATGCTTAAGTTGACAAATATTTAAACAGAATCATGGTAATAAAAAATTATTTGGAGAAAAAGGACTCATATTTTAACTTTACATAAATTTCTAAGGTCTGTAAATGATATTTAGTATAACATAAAGAATTAATAAGGAATGTAAAAAACTTGATAACTTGAAAAAATTTCAATGCTAAACTAATTATTCAAAGGTATAAGTGTTTATATTTTCAATGTAACTTGGGTGTGAGTAGCCCCCATGTGGATGTCAGTTCTTTTGTTATATTTTCTTATATTTTTGGGACGCTTCAACGCTATACTTATGTTTATGAATAAATACTTTTTTAATATCACAGTACTTTAACTTCGTGAGAATTATCATCAATTTAGACTTCAACCCCTTATTTTGCAGGTCATCGATCTCATGGAAATTCAATTTGCCGGAAAGTTATCATCATTTCTGTGTCTCCTAAATTGAGATTTTCAATTTTCAGGATCCACGTTCGTGGATTCAAAATCTAAATGCAAACATGGTAAAAGATCTGATGGCCTAGAATCCAACGATTCAAAAACAGACGTGTCTTGAGTGTACAGATAATTAGTTGGTTCAATGTCCCATCAGAATATAGACATGCACTGTTTGTACGGAAGAGTTAGGTTAACTTGCTCAGTACGCAGTAATACTTACCACCTATAAGGCTTTAGCTATGGAGCATGCCCTTAATTCTCTTTCACTATATATCCAGCAGCCAAAGCAAAACACACTGCACAATTTCTCACTCTCTGCATGCTTACAACAAATCACATATCAGGGAGAATGGAATTGGAGAGGATGTGAAGCAGAAATCTCCAAATCTTGGCAGTTCATAAAGGCATACATGGGAAAGTCCAGGCAATCCTTGATCGGTTCTTCGGTGAGAGTAGATTCATTTGTATTTTTTTTTCCTTTTTTTTTTTTTTTTTTTGATGATTGTTGTGGGCATGAGATATTATAATTATAAGCCGTCTCTTGTAATGTCATTAATATTATGAGGAAAATACAGGTTATTTGAAGTTTGGTTTTGGATTTCTGTTGAAAATTTTTTATTTATATAATATTTGATTATTGATTTTGCCTTTCTTTATACCTTACTTAGATATTTGATTATTTGTAGAAGGCTTTGCCTTCTGTTATAACTTTTAATTTTCAGGAATGTGAATATAGTGATTTTATTATTCTTATTTAAAAAAAAAAAATAACTGAAACCTCACTTTTATCTCTTCTTTCCATGCATGTTCTTTAAGATAAAAAGTATTGTTAATTAATTTTACTAAACTTTCAAATCATTGATTGATATGGAATTTTGTTTAGAGCTTTTTGATGATTTATGCTTATTTGTAAATAGCTTAACCAGACTTTAGCGGCGGGGATACGAATGTCGGTAAAGATATTTCAATATTTTAATAAAAATATATTAAATGATATATAATTTTATATAAAATTATAAGGATTCAGTAGAGACATACGTCTCTATTATAATATACGAAATCCTATCACTATTTAAATTTAGATGCGGTATAGTGTACTAAGTATAGTGTTCAAATATCAATAAATATCGTTTTTCTTCTTTTCCAGCGAGCCTCGCCTACCTCTCATTACTGAAAAAAGAAAAAAACTCATAATATTTAAATGCCAGAGTTAGTTGTAAATCTATATATTTGGTGATAAATAGTAAATTTGAAGATTAGAATATTGAAATAAAAAATATAAATATTTATATGTGTATTTAGATATATTTTTATTTTTAAAAAATTATTATTAAAATTATTTTTCAAATTTTTTTAAAAAGTAAAGAATAACAGTGGTTGAGGAAACAAATAAAAAACGGTATCATTTAATTATAATTTTTCCATTAAGAAAAGATAAATTAAGAAAATACCTCAATATTATTTCTATTTTCCTATTTTTAGTTAAGTTACACATTTAAATTTATAACTTTAAAAATAGATTATAAAAATTTTATCAAGATTTTTTTTTAAATTATAAAAATATAAAATTATTTTTAAAAATAATAAATGAGGGGACCCCATATTTGATAATTTGTGTGGTAATTATATTATATTTACATGAACAATAAGTCAAATGACGAGTAAGCACAATATTAATTCTTCACATATAAAAGTATTGATTAGTGACTTCTTATAATATTTTTATTTATTTAATTTTATAAACAAAGGAATAGATAAATAATCATAAAGTTTGAAAATATAATAATTAGTGTCTTTATCCTTGTAAACAAGAAAAGCATTCTAATATTATATTAATATTGAAAATTTAATATTATTTTTATATAAATATTATTAATTATATTATTTTTTAATTTAACAATTTAATCTAATACAAAACTATTTATTTTTGGTAACAAATTAATTATTTTTAAAAAAATCAAAGAGTTAGAAAATAATATATTTGATAACATTTATATAAAAGTATTATTGAATTTTCATGTTGATGTAGTGATAATTTTTTTTTTTTGGGAAATGAGATATTCGACATATCATTTTAAACTTCTGATTAATTTAGAGTCAAATTGAATTGGATTCAATAAAATAAAAAATTCTCCTAATACCAATTTTCTTCATTCATAAAGTTTAATTCCAATGCCTTGCTTAAAGGACATCAAATTCCAATCACTCAAGTCAACTATGTTTTGCTCATATATGTTACTTTTTATAATTTTTTTATATTATATCAATAAAATTAACTTAAAAATTTGGAAATAGTATTTATACTTTTATTATTTAATTGAATACTTCTTTTTTTTTCATTTTTCCTGTTTTCTTTTCATTAATAGTCATTACATGTGAACGATGATTTCATATGATCTTGCTTAAAAGACATCAAATTTTCTTCGTTCACAAAGTTTAATTCCAATAACTTGCTTAAAGGATATCGAATTCCAATCACTCAAGTCAACTAGTGTTTTGCTCATATATGTTACTTTTTATAGTTATTTTTATATTATATCAATAAAATTAATTTAAAAATTTGGAAATAGTATTTATACTTTTATTATTAATTGAATACTTCTTTTTTTTTTCATTTTTCTTATTTTCTTTTCGTTAATAGTCATTACATGTGGACATCGATTTCATATGCTCCTATTGTTATTGATGTAAAACTTACATATATTTAGATATCATTTGGTTTGCAATGATATAGAAAATTAAAAAGATGTAAGTTGTTTAATTTGTTATTATTTAACAAATTGTAAAAAATAAAACTTCTTAGGAAATTTTACTTTTCATATAATATAAGAAGTTGTTTATTTACCTTTCCTTAAATAAATTTTACTTTTTATGTTATTTATAAATAGAAAAATAAAATTATTCTCATAAAATTTAATTAATAATAAATAAATTTTATTAATTTATATTATAATAATATTGAAAACATAAAAATTATTTTGTTAACACTTTTTGAAAGTTTAAAATTGAATTAAATAAAATATACAAACTTACTTCTTGCAACTTCAATTTTTCACAAGAAGTTATTTTTTATACAAACCAAATGATTCCTCATACTTGAATTTAAGTGGGTAATAAGTTTTGTTTTTGAGGGAAATTATGAGTTGGGAAAATATCGAAGATATTAAAAATTAAATTTTAAATTTTTTATATTTATTGAATTAAGTTTTATAAATTTATTCTATCATACTATATTTAATGACAGCCCCCTAAATTTTATTTAGAATCCAATTTCAAATATCATTTCTATTTGTATAATATTGTTGTTACGAGTTTAGTGCCGCCTATTTTATAAAGCGTTAGCAGAATATTGTACTCATATATTGATTACTTAGAAAATCCATTAAAAAAAGAAATTATACATATGGAAATAAAAAGTAAATAAAAGAATTGAATTGAAAAATTTTAAATTATACCGATATTAATAGTAACTAGAATAGCTCACCTATTGCAATTGGTCTTATCAATAAAGAAATGCTGGATATATTTTTAATATACTTCCCTTTTGAGAATGTATTTGCACTTTCCTCCGGTACGTAATGAAATTCACAAAACTATACACCCACAATATATGAAATTAACAATTTTGTGAATTTCATTTTCTACTATTAATAAAGAAATGCTTCTGGTATTCAAGAGAAATGCTTGATACATTTCCAAAATATTCTCCCTTGAAAAAATTATTATATATATTTTAATACATAATAAAATTTATAAAATTGTGAATTTTATAATTTACAAAGGGAAAGTAGATAAAGAATAAATTTGGAGAAACAAAATGCATACTTTTCTGCTGCGGCAATAGCAGGGCAAGAATTGATTTAAGAAAAGTTAGAGCATAAGGGTATATTATTTATGTAGAGGTACATTGATATATTATTAAATTTAATTATATATAAAATTTAATTTTTTAAAATTAAATTTAATATGTTGCATAATAATATATTAAAAATTAAATTTGATAATATATTAATGCATCACTGTAACAATTATACATCATAATTATCTTCGAAAAGTTTTGTACTCATGTAGAAAAACATCTGCCACCTTGTTTGGATTAAGGTATTCCCTACATTATCTTCTAAGTTTTAAAATTTGAGGTGATGTAGTATATTTTAAAATTATAAAATTAAAAATTTTTATTTTATAAATATAATTAAATAATTTTAATTCAATAACTTTTAAAATAATCACAACATTCCGATTTTGAAATCTTGGGAAACAATAAAATTCACCTTGGAATAATGGCTGCAACTGATAAATGCGAAGGCGGGCTGCATTGACTGGAGGCAAAATTAATGATATACAATTTGATAGTTAAGTAGGAAAAATTCTTAGTTGCACTATTTTTATATAAATATTATTAAATGTATTTTTAATTCAACAACTGAATTTAATAAAAATTCAATTATTTTTAATAAAAAAAAGCTGTTTATAAAAAATTTAAACTATTAAATTAAAAAAAATACATATCATAAAATCTATTATCTTGAAAAGAAAACAATCTTATTCGTAACAAAAATTATATCTCTCCCCGTCTCTTAAAGTAAAGAAAGTGTAAATTTAGAAGAGAAGTACAGATAAAAATCCTTTTGAATGGATTTCAATTAAAAATTGTGAACCTTAAAATAAAAAATTATATGTCTATTTTATCTAATTTAAAAAAGAAATTAAAAAAGAAAGAAAGAAATAATTACAATCCTTTTCGATAAGTTGCCATTCATTTTGCTCTTAACCCTTCTTTTTCAAGAGAAATGCTATTATATTTCTAGAATAAAGCACAATGCCATGTTTAGGAATGATATTGGGTGGGGCAATAATAGATTAGTTTTATATTGCCCCATTCCACAGTTGGGAAACTTTGTCCCATCCCTGTCTTGTTCTCGATTGTGAGGTAAGTTGGTATCCATCTCTATAATTCGTAAGATATTAATAATCTGCAGGAATACTAGTGATTCACGAAAAAATTTGAAAAATTTTAAAAATAAAAAATATTAAAATTTATAAATTATATATATATATAATTAATATCTAATATTCAACTTAATATAATAACATTAATTTAAAATTATATATAAAGTTATTCAATTAATCTTAAATTTAAAAAATATTTAACATAAATCTTAGTTAAAAATAATTAAGATAAGTATTTTTTAAATTATAAAATTATTATAATAAATTAATAATAATATATTTTTTTAAGTATAATATAAAAATAAAAAATAATTTATTATTTCAAAATAAGGCGGGGCATTGCAAAGCAATATTATCTTATCTTGTATAATCTTATCTTGTATAATTACTTGGGGACAAAAATTTGACATCAAACTTGCGCCTCGCTGGACAAAATCTGCGAACCATTTTTTTATCATCCCTAACCTTATTTCAAGAGAGAGCAATGGAAAGAATTACGTGGAATGAGCTCTTTAATTATAGGTTCCACCCCATTTTACTCTCTCAATCTCTCTCTTTTGGAATAAGGTACTCTACTTTATTCTAAAAATATAATAGAAATTTTCATTTATTCGTCTCATCATGCATGGCAAATAGGGTATAGCCATATTTTACTAATTTCTAAACAAAGAATGTTATATATAATAAAAATAAATTTTAAAAATAAATTTTAATTTTTTTATATTTATTAAGTTAATCTATATAAATTTATTTAAAAGATAAAAAATTTAAAATTTAATTTTAAAATTTATTTTATTATAAATGGCATTGCTGATTTTTAGATGGTCAACAATTCACCCGGGATTGTGCAACCCCTACCAACTATCATCGAATTTAGGTCTGGGGTTTCAAGTACACCCGAACTGATGTCACTTAAGCAACTTCCTTGTCATTTTTTATTCCTAAGGAGATAGGAATATGATATTAATATAATAATATATTAATATATTATTAAATTAATTATTGATATATTATTATATAATATATTAAATTTAATTTTAAAAAAATAAATTTAATATATAATTAAATTTAAGTGAAATAGCTAATACATCATTCTATGATCTCTCTCTTGAAATAATCTATAACTTTGGTAATAATAAACAAATTAATTGATAATTAATAACTTAATTGATAACTAATAATTATTAGTTAATAGTTAAAAATTGATAAATTAATTTATTATATTACAAGTATTTATTGAAATTACTTGATCAACTGATTGGTTAATGTCAAGTGATATAACAAAATATATTAATATTAATAGACAAATAAATTAATTAATTTAAATTTATTATAAAAATAAATTATATTAATATAATTAAAATGTTTAAAATAAAAATATAATTATAAAAAATTTACTTAATTATATTTTATAAAATTATATATTTATTTATGTACTTTTTAATTTATTCATGAGTAAATCTCTTTTACATCATTTTGAAATTCAATTTTTCTCACTTTAGTTTCTATTAAATATTTTTCATCAATTTCAACCTATGAAATATTATTTTTTTTAGTTTTATTTCTAAAAAAATTAATATTTCATGAGATAAAATTGATTAAAAATATCTCACATCGACGAAAATGAGATAAGTAAATGTCATAGGATTGAAAGAAGGATAACTTTTTATTTATTATTCACAACAACGGCATAATTATTTGAAATTTAAGTAATTATATTTTATGATATCAGGTATTATTTATTTACTTATTTACTCATTTTTTATTTTTTGTTATTTGAAAAGAAATATAGGTTTCATAATTAGGGCACAGGCTGTTACTTAATTAAAAGAAGGGGATAAATTTAGGGAAAAAATGAGAAGCTATTAGTTATAAAGTATCTTACAAAATTTATCAACTCAAAGTTTAATCTTTTTAATAAGTTAGTGCATTAAACACTTCTAAAAAGTGATTTATAACTTATTGAATAAGTCAATAAATTAAAAATTAACTTATTCATAGTATCCAAATATATACTTTATTTTTTAATTCATTTTAATTTTTCTTTTTGATTAATTTTTAAAATTTATCCTTGATATTTGTTTCTTTTTATGTGTATTTATTTTTCTTGAGTAAATTAGCATATAACTTCCTAAAAAATTTGATAGATATCAAATCATATTAGTACTAAAAAAAATCTACATATTAATTTAAGGCTTATTTGATGTATTGTATGAGAGAGATATGATAGTATAATATTTTAACGAGTGTTAGGGCCTTACATAAGATAGTATAATATAATTTAGTTAATTTTTACACTGTGCTTAAACCCTCAACCTTAACTTATTGTATAACATTAATACATGATAAATTAGTCCTCTCCCTCTAGACTTGTTATAATAAAATAGAATAAAATTTAGACTAAAACCTCATTTATAATAATTTCATCCTTAACAGAAAGTTTGTATCAATTTAATCTTTATAAAATTAAAAATCACCACATTTTAATCCTTTTGTGCAAAATTTTAGTCAAGAAAAAAACTATATAGAAGAACTAAAATTTGATGATTTTTAATCTTACAGAGATTAAATTAATACAAACTTTTTGTTAAGGATGAAATTAAGTAAAAATTGAATTCTATAGAGACCAAAATAGGTTTTTAGTCTAAAATTTATTGATCCTAATTTAGCCTTAACTTATTATCATATCATTCAATTATTGTTAATAATTATTATTTAATATAATCTAGCCTTAACCTATTTTATTAATAAAATATTAATAATTATTGTTTACATATAAAATAAGACAAATATAATAAATATATCAATTATTATTAATTAAAATGATTATAATATGTTAAAAATTGTTTAAATTACCAAATATTATAAAATAACTATGATATAAACTATTTTTAAAATAAAGTTAATTTTGTTTAAACAAAAATTTTAATACCATCATCTTGTATGCATGTCCACTAACAAATACGTGATAATATAAGTTTATATAATCAAATTACTTATATGATTGTTTATCATACACTTAATAATATTATATCTTGTTTTTTCATTATCTGATACTATAGTATCATATTATTGTTATTTTGTCCTATACTAGTGTCCTCCAAATGCGCTCTTAGTATTAATCTAAAAAATTTTGCATCAAATTAATACTATTGTCACTCTCTCCACTGAATTGCCTTATGTGGCTGATGATTTTGCTTAATTGGACTACTTATTCAACTCAGCAAAACAATAAAAGGAAAAAAATTATATGTCAAATGAAAATTTTCATTTCTTTTCTTCTCTCCCGAACTTTTTGGTCAGCTCCCTTCATTGATTCACTATTTCCCTCCCAAGAGCCACTGAAACCATCCCTTTCGACAACGTTAAAGGGCTGGACATTCTGTCGAGAGAGAAGGCTGGTGATGGTTGGCAATGGAGGAACGAGAACTCCAGCGACATGAACTATACTGTTGAGAAGTGATAAATCAAAGGAACCACAGGAAGTTTCACAATATTAAAGACGTAAAGAAACAGAATATTGGGGGTCTGGAGAAGCTTAAAATCGAAAAGGAAAAAGGAAAAATGTAAATAAAAAAGAAATGAAATGAAAAAATAAGTAAAATTCTCATAATCTCATATTAAAGCTTACATAAACCAGAATTATTCATGCTAAAATATTGGAAACGCTCGAATTGTTCATTTTCTACTTGCAAACAAAACAAAACTCATTGACATTGTAGTAGTGAAGCAGTAGCACCGATGTTGCCTTTAAAACTTAACTCTTTATAGTATCTGATATTTAAATTTAAAATTTTGCATATGTACAAGCAAATTCCCTTTCTCCTTGACATCATAAAGATACAAAAAAATTAAATATTATGGAGTTAAAAGGAATTAAACGAGAGAAAAAGCAAACTCATTCTTGAATTGTCCTTGTTAGCTTGCAGGAAAAATAACATTTCATTTTATCTCAAACGTACGACACACGAACCACTAGTAGTAGAATTGGTGGGCGACCTCTACAATGATGAAGTAGCAAGAGTACAATGAGTTTAACTTGTAATGAGATATATGTAAAGAAATATGTGTGAGTTAATTACAGAAGATAATTATAGGAGATAATTGCATGAAGGATCTGCATGGATATGCATGATGTGGTCAAATCAATCACATCCAATCAAGTTAATTGCGTTAGCACCATTATAGGAGATTTTGTTGTAACCCTTCTGTGCATAGGACTCTATGTTGTGTATATATGGATGTACCCGTCTGATCAATAGGGTGGTTTTTTTTATGAATTTCTTCTGCTGCCAAATCTCTTTATGGTATCAGAGCGAGCCTTCGGGTAAGCTCGACACCTTGATTAAGATGGCAGGACACCTTGAATAGATTCGTGATTATGGGAAATGGGTTCCTTCCTCATATGAACTCAATTCAAACGACAAACCCTGGAAATATCATTACTCAAGTTCAGCTTCGTGGTGAAAATTATGAGGAGTGGGCTCGGGCCATGCGGACCTCCCTACGTGCACGACGCAAGTGGGGCTTTATCGATGGTACTGTGGGACAATCGAAGGAGGGAACCTCTGAGATCGAGGACTGGTGGATAGTCCAATCCATGCTTGTGTCATGGATTTTGAATACCATAGAGCCTAGCTTGCGCTCTACGATCTCGTATATGGAGAATGCGAGAGATTTATGGGAAGACATCAAGGAAAGATTTTCCATCATGAATGGGCAAAGAATTCATCAGTTGAAGTCCGAACTAGCAGATTGCGAGTAAAATGGCTTAACTGTGGCTACATATTATGGGAAACTAAAAACATTAGGGGATGAGTTATCTAACTATGAGCAAATACCCATCTGTGGGTGTGGAGGTTGCACATGTCACGTGGCCTCTAAACTTGAAAAGCGGAGAGAAGAAGAGAAGGTGCACCAGTTCCTCATGGGCTTGGATGACGTCGTTTATGGGACTGTCCGCTCTAATCTGCTTGCAAGTGATCCACTGCCCTCTTTAAACCGGGTATATTCTGCCATGGTATAGGAGGAGCGTGTGAGAACAATCACCAGAGCCAAGGAGGAAGGGTGAAGTTGTGGGACTTGTAGTCTAGGCTAAAGGAAGAGGACGAGAGGATACCAAGGAAAAGACACAGATCTGTACTCATTGCAATAGAGCAGGACATGATGCGGGTAGTTGCTTCCAATTGATTGCATAACCTGACTGGTGGGGGGACGGGCCGAGAGGTGAAGGAAAAATGGGTGGCAGAGGCAAGTCCCAGCAGCTTACGACTACAAGGCAAGGAAAAGGGACTGGCGTATGAGCAAACGTAGCCAGAGTTGGTGCAAGTGAGGGTGCGTCCACCTCCATCACAGAAGCCAACAAAACGGGTTTTGTTGGGTTGACCGCAGATCAATGGCAAAGGCTTGTAAACATGTTGAATAAAACAAAGACTAATGAGAAGATGACAGGTAAATCATCATGGATCATTGATACTGGCACCTCCAATCACACGACAGGCAATTTGAAAGAATTACGTGAGGTGCATGATATTATGGCATGCCCGATTGGGTTGCCAAATGGAGACCGAACTAACGCTACAAAGGAGGAAACAGTTTTTCTTGAAGAAGGATTAAAACTTACAAACGTTCTTTATGTTCCAAAATTGAATTGCAGTTTGATATCCGTATCACAATTACTGGATGAGTCAAATTGTATTGTGCAGTTCACTGATGAATTGTGTGTAATGCAGGACCGCACTTCGAGGTTGCTGATTGACGTGGGTAAACAACGGGATGGGCTTTGTTATTTTTGTGGAGAACGAAGGGTGAAGGCATGCAAAACAAATAGATGAATCAATCGGATCTTTGTCACAAGCATCTGGAACATCTGTCTTTCAAAATCACACAGTCAATTCACGATCTTAGTGAGAATAAGTGTGAAGGATTGTCAAATAAAAATTGTGATGTTTGTATTAGAGCAAAACATCCAAGAGACAAATTCTCTGTAAGTGAGCATATTGCCAGTGGCATTTTTGAGTTAATTCACTGTGATTTATGGGGTCCATATAAAAATCCTTCTTCCTGTGGTGCCTTTTATTTCATGACAATAATAGATGATTATTCTCGTAGCGTGTGGATTTATTTGCTTGCTGATAAAAAGGAAGTGCCTTGAATGCTCATGAGTTTTTTCGCTTTGATCAAAAGGCAATTTGATAAACATGTCAAAATTTTTCGAAGTGATAACGGTACTAAATTTCTGTGCATGAAAATTTATTTTTCTAAACAAGGTATCATTTTTCAAACCTCTTGTGTTGAAACACCACAACAAAATGGCAGAGTAGAAAGAAAACACACACATATTCTAAATGTCGCTCGAACTCTTAGATTCCAAGAAAATCTTCCAATTGATTTTTAAGGAGAATATGTGTTGACAACAGGGTATTTAATTAATAATACTCAATGGGAAAACTCCTTACGAAATGTTGCATGGGCAGCCCCCTTCACTTAAACACTTAAGGCTGTTTGGATGTTTGTGTTATGCACATAACCAAGGGAGCAAAAGGGATAAATTTGCTAGTAGAAGTAAAAAGCATGTTTTTTTTTTGGGTATCCTTACGGTAAAAAGGGTTGGAGATTGTTTGACTTGGACACGCAGGAGTATTTTGTATCTCAGGATGTGGAATTTGTTGAAACTAAATATCCTTTCAACCAACTTGAGAATTGTGTGCATGACAAGAACTCACAAGGTACCAGATGGGGAGCACCACACATTCCCAATTGTGCTAATGCAGGTCATTGGCTGAATGCATGCATTGACCCAGGTCCAAGCGATGCCAATGACAAGGGGGTACCAATGGCATAATGGAAGGTGTAAATGACAGGAGGGGCATTGATAACACAGCTGACACTCAACCAACAAGTGCACTGCCTACAGAAGGCTTATTGAATGACACCGGTATAGATTCTAGTGTGACTCGTGAACAGGAACGAATGGGACGGGGTTGCAGAACCAAAATGCCTTCGTCTCGTCTATGAGATTATGTGACAAACACTGTCTAGACATTGAGCCCATCTGCCTATTTACCTTCATTACCTTTATCCTTAGGTACTCCATATCCCATTTCTCATTATGTAGACTGTCATAATTTTTCCTTGGCACACCATGTGTTTCTTGCCTTTTTAGAACAGGAAAAAGGGCCAATAACTTACAAAAAAGTAGTAAAAGATCACAAGTGGCTGTTGGCCATGTAGAATGACGTTAATGCCATGGAAAATAACCAAACGTGGGCAGTAGTCCCTCTGCCTCCTGGGAAGAAGGCCCTTAGATGTAAACAGGTCTAAAAAATCAAATGAAAGTCGGATGGCACAGTGGAACGATTCAAAGCTCGCTCAGTTATTCTAGGAAACCGTCAAGTGGAAGGGATTGATTATACCAAGACCTTTGCTCCAGTTGCCAAAATGGTGATGGTCTGAGTTGTGCTAGCAGTGGCTGCTGCAAGGAATTGTGAGTTGCATCAAATGGACATCCACAATGCTTTCTTGCATGGGGACTTGAAGGAAGAAGTGTTCATGAAGCTTCCACCTGGTTTTAATGTTTATGAACCTGGGATACTAAGAAAATTTCTCTACAGGCTCAAGTAGGCACCAGGATGCTGGTTTGCAAAATTGTCTCATGTTCTGAGAATTTATGGCTTCAGACAATCTCTGTCTGATTATTCTTTATTCATCTTACAAAAGTCGGGAGTTCACATTGTTATTCTAGTTTACATAGATGATCTCATTGTTACTGGGAATAATCATGCAGCTATTGAGCGATTTAAGACAGACATGCATGCATGCTTTCATATGAAAGATTTAAGAGTGCTAAAATATTTCCTTGGAGTTGAGGTTGCCAGCTCTGCTATAGGTATCTTTCTTTCTCAGAGAAAATATGCCTTAGATATTATTCGAGAAACTAGATTGCTTGGGGCCAAACCAGCACTCACACCCATGGAACAAAATCATCACTTGATTCTTGCTGATAGACAGATCCTCTCTAATCCTGAACAGTACCGATGTCTAGTTGGGAGATTAATCTATCTTTGTTTCACTAGACTTGAGTTATCCTACTGTGTTCACATTTTATCCCAGTTCATGCAACAACCAAAGCAAGCACACTGGGATGTTGCTCTAAGGGTGGTACGGTATCTCAAAAGGAGCCCGGGACAGGGAATTTTGTTACGCGAGGACAGTGCTTTGACTCTTTATGGGTGGTGTGATTTGGATTGGGCTAGTTGTTCATTGACTGCAAATCCCTCACAAGTTGGTTTGTGCTTCTAGGTGAATCTCCTATTTCTTGGACGCATTGTACCTCACTCCTCTGCTGAAGTCAAATATCACTCTATAGCCATTACTACTTGTGAACTCAAATGGTTGAAGAGTATTTTGAGCCATCTAATCGATAGGGCAATTTTTTTTTTTGAATTTCTTCTACTACCAAATCTCTTTAACTTGCTTCTTTAGTAGGTCATGTGATGAAAAGGTGTATAATTAATGGTTGTAGTTTTGTTCTATTTGAAAAGGAGACGATGGACTTTTACAATAATTTCACGTGTGAAAAACAAATTGCACTGTGGTCTTAGTATATGAGGTGTGTAAAAAAATTAATAAATTATTAGGTCTATCAAATAAGTCAGCTTGTGTGAATACGGGTCAGTCCACAATGACTCGATTTGTATTACCTATATTCAAAATGGGTTCAATTTTAAGGAATTCAAACCTGACAAAATCTACAATAGGAAAGGGTCAGTCTACAAATTTTAATTAAAAGTCCGCAAACTCCGTGGAATACGGACTAGCTTCTAATATCTACATTAAAAAATAGGTTCAATTTTTAAAAAACAAGTCGTAGATCGCAGGCCACAAGCTAGCTTATGACTTGCGACTTGTTTTACAGCCCTATAAATTATGCCACGTAAGGTAAGATGATGAAAAAAGTAATGGTGGTGCATCCTCTAGTACTAATGTGATATTCGTGGTTCCTTTCAAGTTGGTAGTTTACTCATTTTTTCTTTTTCAAACAATTTATTACCATTACATTAACCTTAGTATTGTTGGAGCTAAAATTACATAATTTTATAATATTATATAGCTTAAGACTTTTATACAGAATTATTTATCTTAGATAATCATATCCTTGATATTTAGTTAGAAATGAACTATTAGATAAATTATTTATTAAATGAATGATGTAATTTAACCTTCAAATTTTTATTCAATAAGGGTTTAACATTAAATTTGTCACAAATTTATTCAAATTCAAAAGAAGCCTTACTTGTATGCCAATCATGTGAGCTATTAAGCTTGTGTTACATTGCCTAGTACCTTAGTGGTACAATAACACTTGATGTTAATTTGAGGGTTTTACTCTTTGTCATGTCTGAGGTTCAACTCAAGTCCTTACTTATATACATTAAGTGAATTGTCACTCTTACATTACAAAAATCATGTTGCATTAATTAATTATTGCATTTCATTTTAGATCTAACTATTTAATACCATTCTAAGTTTAATTTTTTTGATTAAATGCTAATGATAATTTATGATTTATATAATTAAAATTAACTTAATTAATTTATTTTGATTTTACTTTCAAATAAATTAGCCTTCACTTTTTTTAATACCAAAAAAACACTTAATGGGAAAAAAATAGTAATTTGGGTTGTTACAGTCCATTAAGATTTAAAGTGTTAAATATGAAATTAATTAATTATACTAGGTTTATAAATAAGTTCTTTTTTGATATATATGTGAATTGACTTGTAAATAAATAAGTAAGAGTGAATTGAGATTAAATATGGTTGAAGGTGAGTAAATGAGTATAGAAAAAACTTTGAAAATTATTTCCCTATTTTGCTCTAAGGCTTGTGTCTTCATATTATCCCTAAAACTCACACCACTCTTTATTTCCTCCCCAACTCCACATACTTTTTCCTCTCCTCTTAACTTTCAATCATAACTTTATCTTCTTCAACTTCCTCTCTTCAATCTAAATACGATAAGGAATTCTACTTTCAAAACTATATAACTTTCCTTTTTCATTTCCCTTTTTGATTTAAAATGATGGAATATTTGGTTGAGATGAAGAATTGGCACCCTAACCTCAAAACTTTTAATTTTTGGATATTTAGGAGCAAGTTAATCCTCCATTCTATTCCTTATTGTCTCCTTTATAAGCTATGAGTGAACATTAATTTTACTTGAATTTCATGGTTTTGAGTCCCCCCCCCCCTAAAGTTCTGAAGTATGGACATGCTTAGTGAATCCACACAATTCCTTTTATGAAGATTCAATTTTTTTATTGGTGCGGGTGTAAATACCTTTGGCAAAGCATCTTAGATTTGCAATTTTGAAAATTTTATGCTATAGATTAATGTTTGATATGTGGTTTCTAATGGATATAGAGCTTGTGACATTGTTTTCATGTTTTGTGGTGAATTAGGTAAGTAATTTAGCTTAAAGAATGAGATTTAAGCAAAAATCCATTGGATGAACAATATTTTTTAGAAGAATATTTGCAAAAAAATATTGAGATAATTGATTATATCCAAGGAATCGTTCTTTAGACATAGTTAATTGTGCTTAAAAGCCTTACTCTTTGGGCTTACATAGCCATGCCCTCTAGGTGCATATAATTGATTATCTAATCTATAATTTTCCAAAATTATCCTTTTTGATATTTATAATTGATTATGCCAAAGTTCAATTGCTCTCTGGACTTACATAATTAATTCATATTATTCTAAGATCTATAAAGAACATAATTCATTCTATGATTATAATATGAGCATAAATGCATTGGTAGGGATGATATAAGTTTGATAAGGTCATAAAAAGAGGCATAGTGATGTTGTGACTCATAAAATTCATGTTCTTACCAAATATTGAAATAAATAAGCTTGAATACTATTGATAAACATGTGAAATGAGATAAGAGCAAATTCACAACTTATGACTCAGACCGAATTTGATAATTGCTTGAAAGAAAGAAGGATGACTTAAAAGGATAAGGATGTGTTTGTGAGAGATAAAGTTAGATGAAAGTTACAAGAACATTTATTTGCTTTCATTTGATCTCATTCTATTAAGTGATAATGAAGTGCTATGATTGACCTTGTAAAACTATAGAAATGAATGTGTTTTACTTATGTGAATGTTATGATGTCATTAATGATTTTGTACTTTGAAATATATAATAGGGTTAAAGAAGGGTAAATCCAATTAGTAAAACCTTAATCATTTTCAATTTGTTCATTAAGTTCTAAACTTACTTTTTCATATTATTTTATAAATTTGTAGGTCGATGCTCTATTACCACTAAAATGAGAACAAATACATTGAAAGTCATAAGCTTGGTCACGGGTAGTAAATTGGAGTTTTTGTTTGTAAATAGATATATTTCATTAAACCATTCCTTAGTAAACCTTGATAAGTGATAGATGACATGTTGAGGTTTTTTTTTTCATTTTTTAAGAGGCATCAATAGACAGGCCTTTTATTAAGAACTTGTTAAATTTTATAAACAAGTTCAACACTATTTCTTATACAAACAACACTCCTATTGATCTCAAATATTTTGACATATACATATTAAAGCCAAATATCATTCCAAATTATTGTTTGAAATATTGAGAATTGTATATAACTAAGATAAATTAGTGAACACTAATAAACTTAATTCTACACCAATCACAATTTGGAAAAGGCCATGACATGGGCAATGAAGAAGTACTACAAACATTGTGGTTTTAATTTTAGTTGACTATTTTTTAAAATTAGTTTTTTAAAATTAGATAGTTCAAAATTTTAAAACTATCGAAATAGCTAAATAAAAAAAGCTATAGTTGTCAATAAATGCTAAATTGCGTATCGATTGGCTCTCTGGCCTTTGTTTTGAAAGATTTCTTATTGGTTCAATTGGATTAATTACTTTTTTTGGCAATATTGGATTGATTATTTATCAGTTAGTTGTTCTTCAATATGATCAGGGAATAAATGGTTTTCTT
Source organism: Sindora glabra (assembly GCA_020226215.1). NCBI lineage: Eukaryota > Viridiplantae > Streptophyta > Magnoliopsida > Fabales > Fabaceae > Sindora > Sindora glabra. The sequence goes on from CM035228.1 coordinate 21,470,661, forward strand.
TTATCATAGATTCGATTCAATTTGGGCGTATATGACCTGTTTGATAGATTTAGTTCCCCTGAAGTAAAGAAACAAATTTACTTTGATTGAAAAGTCAGAATAATAATTTTGATGAAAAATTAAAATGAATAAAATAACAAAACAGCTTCTGAAAATAATTTTTATTAGAGGATATCATGAACAGCAAACAAAATTTACAAGCGAGTCAATTTTTGTGAAAAATGATGCGGTCCAATAAAATTATTAAGCGGGTGTGCCCCCCCCCCCCAAAAAAAAAAAAAAAAAAGAGGACATCGGGGGCTGTATGGAAGTCTCAGCCGACTATGTAAGTTATGCAAATAGTGAAGACACAAGATTATATGGATCATGACTTTCACCAGTTTGGCCTCAAGGAAAAGGACCACTAGGTGCAGCTTCAAGAAAATGGATTTTGCCTACGAAGGCCCATGTAGATTTATCTTGTCAATACCATGCCATATACATTTTATCTTGGTTCTGCTGAACCGCTGAACCAAAGTCCGACTACATATCAACCAAAGTACACAGACTGAAAATTTCAGTGAAAAGAGACTAGAAAGGTAGCAGCCACTAAATTGGAGGACTTTGAAGAATGGAAGTTTACTATAGCAGGGATTTACTGAGCTAGTTGACATCTAGGAATAAAATTTTTGCCTTTAAAAAGAAAAAGAGGATTGCCGCCGATGAAAAAACAGGGATGGGGGAGGCAATTCCATGAGGCATAATTATCATTTTTCTATGAGACAGGTGTGGCATAATACAAAGCAGATCATTGGAGGGATCCCGCATGAAGATGATACCCAGGAAAGACATGACATAATCTACCACTCTTTCACAATAACTTATCAAACAAATGCTTTCTTTCAGCATTTTCCTTTACGTGGATCTGCATCTGACCTACAAACATTGAAAACCATTATCACTAAGTGATTCAAGCATCCACGCACAGAAACATTCTCAAAATTCTAACCAATGTGCAATTAGAACAAATCATAAGAGTGAACCACAAACACAAACAGGCACCAGACAATATGCAACTGATGAAAATTGTATACGATTAAGTTAAAAGCTGAGATATTAATTGAAGATTCTTTATGGAATCAAACAGCTTATAGGTTTACATATCGTCACCATATTTAATCAAAAGATGGGGAAAAGCGGCAGTTAATGCCTACCTTCAATAGTCAACGCTTAGATCTACTCCTGCAGCAACGAAATTCAGCCAAGAGAGCTATATGATCTGAGGACCATTCAGGAGAAGGAAGTGCTGTGTCCTTCCTCAAACAGTCCTCGTCCAATAGCTCCAACAATGACTCCACCACCAATGAATCCGCTGAAACCAACAAATGGGTCACTTCAAGAGAAAAAAAGTTACCAGCATCTTATCATCATACAGATTATTCCAATGCAGCAAAATATAGCTCACCTGTGTAAAATATATAGTCTAGAGTTCCAATGAAATCCCTAGTCACATTAGTGAACAAAGGTTCATTTGTTGTGCTGTCCATTCTCCTTTTATGCTGCTCAAATCCAAGACCTACTGTTCTTGCAAAAGATGAATACGCACTAACCTGTTAACAGTAATGGGAAGAAATCCACAAGCAGTAAAAAACTAAAATCAGAATTTGGAAAATTACAGGGACACTTAAACATGAAGTGCAGATAAGTTATTCCTTTAAGGAGTTGGGTTCCAATGGATGTATTACCAATGGCAACTGATGAACCAACTTGCTGTGAGGGCGCAAAATATTAAGTGGGTCAACTGCTAATTCGGGATGCAATGGATCTACTTTCCCCATTGCAAGAAGTGTATGAGGAGCACTATAAGATCAGAATCACCTTATTAGGACACATTCTACTGATATTAATACAATACCTGTTTTGAATTTAAATAAGCCACAACCACAATTAAACAAAATAAAAAAGTAAACAAACCTTCCAGGCACTGAATTAAAATCTCCACAAACCAACATTGGAATATCAGCACTTGCAGCTATTTTTTCCAACCCTTTTAGGAGAGTGTGCACCTAAAGAAGGGATGAAAGTTACAAACTGCTTTTTCTGAATAAACAGAATGTTCAAATGAAGGGGAGAAAAAGGAAATACACACCTGCCAGAGTTTGACATCCTTTAAATCTTGATGGACATTTACATGCGTATTTGCCTAAATGAAAAACACAAGGGTTGATTACAGACAGCACAAGAGTTGTCCCAAGTGAAAGAAAAATGCAGGGCAAATGGAGGAAATGAAAAACATATTTCTCTTAGAGTAAGAGCTCAAAAAATAAATATCATAAAACTTGACTACCACAACTCTAATATAGTCCTTTGTATTTACTATATCATACAGCTAATTTAAAGTGAAGAAAATGATCCTACTTGTACTAAGAAAGTTCTTATTTTAGATGAACCATCATAAAAAATAAGAAGTTATAGAGGTTACAATGGAAAAACTTAACATCCCAAAGCTGCCTAAAGATAATGAATGTAAAAGCTCCAAGACCTCAACTAAGCCAGGAAATAATCACCTCTAACAATAATTAACTAAGAAATTAAAATACATGAAGCTCTAGCAATTCAACATTTAATGCAATTGAAAAATGAAAACAGCAGACAAAAGAGAGTAAGACATAAAAAAATCAAATATGACTTAGAAATAAAGTGCACAACAAAATGCAAACTTGAATACAAGAGGCTGCTTCAGGTTTAGAGATAGGCAAAAGAGAAGAGCTTACTACACAAAGAAGTTGTCTTTTCCCATGATTGTCAACAGGCTGATTGTTAACTTTTGACTCTAGAACCACTATTAATGCAACATTATCCTGAGAAAAAGTGGAAAGAAAAATGAAACTAGTTAAGCAATAGTACCTTGCGAAAGAAAACCTAACTTACATAGAAACATATTGACTTGTAATCTTTGGTCAATAGACGCACCTTAACCAGCCGATTCAAAGCAGTTTTCTTTTGAGTGGTTGGAATCATAGCATCAGTCAAAGATTGTGCAGCCTTGTTAAATTCAACCTGCATGCAAGTAAGCCAATTCTGCTAAGTTGCAATATAAAACTTGAGACAAATACCACAGTGACAAAAAACACCCCAGCTAACCTCATATTTTTTTACATGTGAAAATCTGTCTCTACGGAAAAATGTCGCACAACCATCGATTGTATTGTTGCCATTGCCCACCTGTAAAGCCACAATAAAGATATTAGCATTAGAAGGAACATTACAATATATGAACATAAAGAACCAGAATATCCAAACAACCTCGTTTGTTTTCCTCTTGTATAGACCATAATAACCATGTTTATCCAATTCAGGAGCAAAAAAATCATCATAATGGTCATTTTGAACCTAAAAAAATAGAAATCCCATCATTACTGGATTCAAACAATAAATAGATAAATCATTAGATAAAATGCAATCAAATGACCCTTGGGACATGTTAATGCCAAATCAAAGAAATTCTAAATCAAAATGGTTGTGCTCACATCGACTTTACCCCAACCCCCTTCCCTCCTTCACAAACAAATAGAGTTCAAAACAAATAACAAATGCAATGGCAGTACAGCTTTGGATTTCCCCTCTTGTAATCATGACCAAAATGTGTGTACAAAATATCTCACAAGTAACCTTTAAAAATGACTTTGAAACTGTGAAATAAATGATATTTCATTTAACCATTGATGTTAATATTAGAACTAGCAGTTTCATCAAACAATAAAAAATCTTGAAAAACAAAGAAAAATTGATATCCAGTCATTAAAAAAATTATCAACTATCCAAATCCATAAACAATATGCAGATGTGTACCTCCTGAAGACAGATAATATCAGCACGGTAACCTACAATTTCCCTTAACAAATTTTGCCTGCGATATGCCCAAGAAAGAGCCCATGAAGGGCAGTAATTGTATAAATCATTTGAGGCATATGCATCAGACAATATGTTGTACGACAGAACAGTAAAGGTTCCTGAAGATGTCATACGTCCATCCACATCTAAATGGCCCATACCATCAACAGGTATCATATGACGTGGACTAGGTGATGGCGCAGGAATGACACGAGAAGTTAATATAGTGTTAACATGCCCTACAGGAAGTTTTGTCTCAGCATCAACCACAACACACTCAAACTTAAGGACATGACCAATGTCATCTGCTGTTGGGGTATATGTTTTAGATCGTCCAACTTCAACCCAGGTTTCACCACCACTACGTTGTGTAACTGCTGCTGGATGCAAAGGTGCAGATCCATTTGTCAAGGCAGTGCTTGATGCAGCACCAGATAAGCTGGTATTGACAACCCCAGACCCAGTACTATTAAAACGCCCAAAGACCTCCTCCTCTTCATTTCCATTTTCATTAACTGCACTTGCAGCACGGTCATGTAAAACACGATGGTGTTGCCATGCATCTGAAAAGCACTTCGGAGAACAATGGTAACTTTTGGCAACAGGTATTTTGGCCTTAACGCAACCAAGGCACTGCAGTGTGGCCTGCTCAGATGGATGTATGCTACAAATGGCAACCTTTTTATCACTTTGTACGCGATACCTGACAAAAAATAAGTACCACAACACTTCAAATAATTATCCATAGATTCCAATATAAAAAATGTTGATTGATTAAAAAAACAAATAATATTAGAAGGAAAAAGGTACATAGAAGGGGCAATAAGAAAGCCACAGAAAAAATAACACTCAGGAAACAATAGGAATATCAAGATTAGCAGTAAATAAGTTCCACTCTATTTTGTAGAAGTACACAACACAAAATGTTTAGTGGTTCTTTCGCTGCAAGGCAAGGAACATTGATAATATGGACAAGATCTTTAACAACTGTATAGAAAAGGAAATAAATTCAGTTTACTAGGGAATTGCATCAACTGAGAATGAGGGGTAAAAGCATCATGAATGACCCTCTGACACCTAAGAATATGACAATCTGCATACAATCGCCAAAGAATCAACTACAAAATACTGTATTCATGTAACACTTAACACTCAAATCATACTGGTCAACCTAGAAATGTGACTGCCGCAAAGACATCGAGAGTAAATGCTTTTGGTGATGATATACTCTGATTACTTATGTTAATTGGCAAAGGCATGTCTTGATTCTTGTCTTCCATGCTTATCCTTGTTTTCATTACCTTTCGTTACAGAAAGATTTCTAATAATCGGAAAGAAAGAGCACGGAATGCAATTCAATTACTTAAGGTATGGCAATGTGTTGACCAAGAATGAAACCAAACGGAAGGCATGACTGAACCTGATTAAGTAAAAAGTAGCATTGTCTTCGTGAACTTCACAAAATGATAAATATTTTTGTGAGAGGAGTCAAAAGGGTTACATGAATACAACTTAGAAACCCTAGGAGCTCGCAATAGTAATACCAACTCAAGTAATAACAATTCACATTATCCACAAGAAAGTCCCATACAATACTCATTGATGAAGTTCGAGACTCAAACTTTACAAAGACCCGTCAATAACAAACCTATAAATTACTCGTAAGCACAAATTAACTTTCCACACTCCATAGTTGGCCAAAGTCAAAGCTAACAATTTTCCAGAGAAAATAAGAAGAACGCTGAATAGGCACTTACCACCTGTACCTCAAGAAATGGCCATCTAACGGGGCCGTCTCAGGGACATCATCGGTGGTAACAGTCTTGTCAAGTCGCCGTAGGAGCACGTAGGGCGTGAGCTCGCAACCTACAATGGGAATATCAGAGGGGAGGTGCACACGTAGCACGCTCAGCATGCTTCAATCTTTGCAATCGTCGTAGCACCGTAACTCTACCAACGTCAATCGAACACGAAGACCAAAAACACTTCTTCTAGCTTCTAAAAGACGAGCACACGTGAATAGGCGGATACCAGGCGGATCCGACATTTACTTGACCCGTATACCCGCCAGCCTCAATGGACCCAAAGAAAACCCCAGCAAAATCACAGCATAAATCGGAGGCGCCAACGGATCTTGAAGTAGCAGAGATGAAATTCGGGCCCTTCCGAGAGTGCTTCTGAAGAAGATTTTAAACACACTGAATTCAATCAATGAATCAGAGAGCGAGCAATCGAGAATTCTTGAGAGAAATAGTTCATTTTCCAGAGAGAGAAACAATTAAGGGGATCGATGATTAGGGTTTTACAGAGGAAGTAGGAGTATAGGATTGTGCTTGCTTTCTCTGTATTCGAAGGCCGAGAGAGAGAGAGAAGCGGCTCTATATTGCGACTTTCTTTTCTCTCCTTTGAGTTCCCTATTTCGTGATTTCCGTCTCTGCCTTCGGTTCTTTCTTGTCTAATCTACCTGCGCTGTTGGGGTTAAATAGGCAATTTATATATAACAAATTATTATTATTATTATTATTATTTGATAAAATTATCAATTAAGTAATTGAAATTATAAATTATCAAAAAAATTATTCTTAAATTATATGAAGGTATAGTTTTATCTTTAAATAATAATTATATATAAATTATTATTTAAGGATAATAATTTTATTTTTTGTATGAAGTCTCAATCATATTATTACTGAATTAATTTTATTATTATAAAATTATTTTTAATAATAATTATTTCATGGGCCAACAAAAAAATTAAATAAAACTATCAAATTTATTTATAAAATTATAAAAACACGGGTAAAACGCTCCATAAATATGACTGAGACTTAGGTTGCCATAATGTGATAAATTATAATGATAATTAAGTTGTGGTTAATATTTAATAACTTATTATCCTTCTTTTTAATTCTGAAGTGATGTAAAACTAAAATATCCAACAAATATTAGTTCTTTTTAAAAGGGGGGGGGGGTGATTTAGCCACATTTTCTAGCACGGCTATCATATTAGGATTTCGCTCCAATTGCTAGCCTTGCCTTCCATTGATGATATTTCAAAATACTAGACAAGAAATTTATCTGTCCAAATATCAAACTATAGGAACAAAATTTTCCAAAAATATATAATACAATTTTGGTCAATGATAATGATTATCTTCCTCCGATTGAAATTGATTGATTACATAAATACCATTTCTACTTGGCTTCATCTAATATGAAATTAATCTGAATTGGTTCAAATTAATAATTAATAATTTTCGTTAAATCGAAGGTTCAAGATTTTATTTAGCACTCAAGCTCGTAATATGAAAGCGAATAGAATAAGTGGTGCTAAAAGTTAAATTGAAGATGTTTCGTGATAAAGTCACATCATTTGCCCACTTTTCTTCTTAGTTGTTTCCATCCAATTTTCCTCTTCATAATTGGTGCCACAGAGCTCTTTTAACCTTTTATATGTCAATAGAGAGATTTCATTTCTGATTTAATTGAAGTCACAAATTTAGATTAGATTTATTTTAATAAAATCAATTGGTGAATTAGTATTATAGGTACTAGAGTGTGATTGAACCTATCATACTTTGTCTAATAAAACAAGCCATCTGCATATCGCAATTAGGTAAAAAAAGAAAAGAAATTCGTTGCACGAAAAAACGAAGTGAAATTATGACCCCTGCTTCTTAAAATGAATTTGTTCTCTAGTATTCGTTTAAGTATAATTTTATTTCTTTAATATTCAAATGGATTGCATTTAATCCCTCATATATAATATTTTAATTGATTATTCTAATTTAGAAATTGAATTACTTGTAACTATAGTTAAATTAAATAGTAATATTATTTACATCAAAAATGGAATTTAAAATTGAATTTTGAATGAAAATTAAGAGTTGTTATTATATAAGATGATAAAAAAATTTGTAAATATCAATCTAATAAATATAAAATATTTAAAATTTATTTTTTATACCTATAATATTTTTTCAAATTAAATATTGAAAATTCTGTGGATTTTCAATGTGGTAGTCATTGAAAAAAAAATTGGTCAATCACAAGTCAAGTCAATAATGCCTTCTCCCTAAGATGAATTACAATATTAATTAGCATTTTTTTTTCACATAACAAGTAGATTATACTAATTTTTTAACAATAATTACCAACTTAGAACACTATTGAAGTTATGCGTGCCGATTATGATTTTCCATCCTAAATTTGACTGAGGTTACTAACTTGAACTTAATTTACTCGAATCAAATAAAATATTTTATTTAAGATGTTGAAATGCAATCAATTTATATAACAAAGATGGCAGTTAAACCCGACAATTTTAAATAATTTGAAGAGATTTTTAGTTACTATTTGTATTGTCATGTAATTTGAAATGAAATTTGCTAAGTAAAAATCTACAATTAACATATTGATTCACTAAACCACCGTCCAACTTCAACTAAATTAGAGTTTAGTTTGACCTTCAATAGCGCACTTAAAAAAGACATACGTTGGATTCGATATTAACGAAATAGGCTATTCTAATTTGTTTGAATATAAATGTTATCAATAATTTATAATATCTTTTTTGAAAAATGGAATAATGTTAAAGCTAATGTTGTGCAAATGTAGGAGTCATGATGTTGTGAGATAAGAGTAAATTAACTTTTTGTTGTTTGCCTTATTATTAAGAATAAAATATTATTTTGCCATATGCCTCACATTTAGGTACAAAATTTGCCTTATCTCCATACTTCATGAGGTAATTGAATTTCATAGGGAGTTACAAGGAATGATAATAAATAAAAGAAATTAAAAAAATACTGATATTAAAATTAAGAGTTACAAATTTATATATAATTATTAAGCCATCTCAAATATTAGTAAACGAGGATGGAAAAAATTCTAGATTTAAATATCATAAATCAAACATAATTAAAAAAATTATAATATAAGTTTAAAGTTATATATAATTAATTTAAATAATTTAATTTTTTTAAAAAAATAGTTGAAATGTAGTAAAAAAAATATTATTTTCTCCCTTTGTCTTTACAAGTGAAATCTTAACATATTTTTAATTTTGAACAATTAAATTATTAAAATGGCTAAAATAAATTATACATGTATATATGTATATGTATATATATTAATATATAAAGTAAAAACATAATAATTTTATAATAGTTAAGCTTCACAGGACAAGGCAAAATATTATGGGACAAAATTAAGCTGGTACTGTTTATTGTAATAAATTACAACAAGGTATTCTAAATTCACTTTCTTTCATTTAAGTCTACTTGTGAACAATAAATTACCACAAGACCCAAAGATCAAAATGGCACACTTAAAATGCATCATGAAATGAATAAAAGTACCGAAATTGTATCTTCATTTATTTTTATTCTTTTAATCGTATTTTCTTTGGCAACTTTATTATTAATAAGAATTTATTTGTCTGATTATTTTAGGTTTTAGGTTAATATTATTGTTTAGAAATAGTACCATATTGTTATTTGATAGTTTGATTATTAATAAGATTTAATTTATTTATTTATTTTGAATTTTTAGTTTTGTTTGATTATTTTAGGGTTTAGGTCAATGTTATTGTTTAGAAACAGTAACATGCTATTATTTGATAGTTTGGTTATTAATGAGATTTGATTTATCTATTTATTTTAAGTTTTTTATTGATATTACTATCTGATTTGTAAATAGTAATATAATATTATTTGACAGTCTTGTTATTAATGAGATTTAATTTATCTATTTATTTTAAATTTTTATTGATGTTACTATCTACATACTAAACAATAATATATTACTATTTGATTTACAAACAGTAATATATTACTCTTTAGCAATTTTGTTATTAATAAGAATTCATTTGTCTAATTATTCAAAAATTTTTATTGATGTTATTATTTAAAGACTGAATAGTAACATGTTATTCTTTGACAATTTGATTATTAATGAGACTTGATTTGTTCATTTTTTTAGTTTTTAGTCAATATTATTGTTTAGAGACTAAACAACAATATATTACTGTTTAAAGACTAAATAGTAATATGTTGTTATTTGATAATTTAGTTATTAATGAAACTTAATTTATCCATTTATTTTAAATTTTTCATTGATGTTATTGTTTAATTTGTAAATAGTAATATGTTATTTTTTGACAGTTTTATTATTAATGAGATTTAATTTATCTATAATATTACTCTTTCAATACCAAACAGAAACATGCAATCCAACATGTTATTTATGGATTATATTTCATAACAAACTTTAATTTTAACTTCATCACTTCATTTTCAGTCCAAATATTATAATGAGAATGATAATAATATGTTCTTTTAGTCATGTTGCTATTTGTTTGACAAAGAGAAACTTGGAAGTACACATGTTGAAAATGTGTATGTTTTGTATTCTTTGGCGTTATGTTACTATTTACATACCAAATAATAACATGCAATCCTTCATGTTGTCTTTACATTACATTTCATAAGGAACTTTAATTTTAACTTGATCAATTCATTTTCCAATGCAAACATCATCATGATAATACTTGTCTTGCTTTACCACAATTTAATTTTACTTTTTCCACTAATATTATTGTTTGGTGTAACAGAGTTACTCAAATAGTAACTTGCACAATGATTGTGTTTCTCATATTATTGTAATGCACTTGTTGATATTGGCCATGTTTTGCATTTTTTGGCATAATGTTACTGTTGAATCCCAAATAGTAACATTGAATCTCATATATTATGCTTCAATTTTTTTCTCATAAAGAACTTTAATTTTTACTTGATTAATCCATCTTGAGTTCAAACATCAGCATGATAATCCTAATGTTACTTTTCTACACCTTCATTTAGTTCTTTCAATAATGTTACTGTTGGGCACTAAATAGTAACCAAATAGTAATACATAAGTAAATTTGCAATTTTTAAGTTCATTTCACTATAATAACAAAAGACAAAAATATATCATGTTATGTTTCAAATCTTTACATGTTACTATTGTATGCAAAATAATAATATGGAGTATGATTATTTTTATCATCTTATTTCAATGCACATATAAGAATTGATGTCATTTTTTGCTTAGAACTATGCTCTCAATGATGATTAAGAAGCACTCTTTAACTGTAGGAGCATTTTCTATTTTTGGCATGATGTTATTACTCGGCACTTGCATAATAAATAGTAACATCATTTTTTCATTGATGTTCCTATCTTACACGAAGTAGTAACATGACATCATCTAGTTTTTAGTCTGATTTATAACGAATCTAACTAAAACATTTTTCTTTACCCCCGAATAGAAAAGCAATAAAACAACCAATGTCACATTACTATTTTGTACAAGATGGTAACATTCAGTAAAAAAAGTATCCTTATAAGAGCACTATAGGGATACTAAAATACAAATGCATTATGAAGAATTAACCTAAACATGTCTAATTGATCTATCTGGACATTTTTAAAAATTATAGGACCACTATAGTAAATTTTCTATAACCATGCAAAATTGACAAATATAATAAAAAATATTTTAAAAAATTTAAAAAGTGGTTAGAATAGTAGAATTTAGCTAAAAAAATCCCACCTTACAAGCAAAGCTTGTAACTTTTGATGAGAAAAATCAAACTAGCTCTTATAAAAATTTTGACTCAATTAAAGCTAGTGAGACCCAGTACGGTTCTTAGGAGTAAGTTGAAAAATATGTGAAAATTGGTTTTTTTAGACCACAAACCTTCGTTTAAATCTTGGATGATATTAATTATGATAAAATATGATGAATTAAGGTAGAGAAAGAATCAGAAATCAAAGAATACAAAAGGATGTAGGTACATGTAGAAAATTGTAGCTGCCATAAAATGCAAGTAAGGTAATAATAGATGTAATCTACTAACTGGAATACTTGAATAATTATGTAATATACTACTAGTAATATATAGGAAAAGGATCCCCGGCAATAATGTCAAAATATACACACAAAGCATTAAAATTGGATGGGAAGCAACAAAAACTCTTGCATAAAAAAGGATAATTAAAAAAAGGTATTTTTAGAATATAATACTAATAATTTATAAAATTGATACCTCTTTGAAATAAAGATCAGTGCTATTACCTTTTTGAAAGAAAGACTAGGAAGTGGTACCACAATGCAATTTATCAAAATATTATTGTCTCATCCCTACTATTTTATTTAGGGTGAAAACTTATCTCATGCCTTGCTTTAGGGGATAAAAAAATCATACCATCTCGAAATTCTATTGGAACAATCCCACAAGGCATTGCAATTTCAAAGCATTTTGTCATTCCTATGCAAGTACTGTAGGATTTTTCCAATAAGGGAAATATGGTTATTGAAATAATAAAAATTATTTCACAATAGATCCCAAAATTAAATACCCAAAAGAGATTAACCATTTTAGACCTATAAACCATTGTAATTTTCTTTACAAGATAAATAACAAAGATATTGGTTTATGAAAGGAAGTCAATTATGATGGACCTAATCTTCTTTATCAAAGTGTGTTAGGGTATATTCACCTAAGATACTATTATTGTGGTTCAAGAGGTATTTTATTTTCATTAAAGAAATTCTTTTAATAATGTCAATTCTTTATTAATAAATTAAACATTATAAAGTTTATGGTAAGGTAGAATAGAACTTTATAAGGAATTTGTTCATATCATTTAGGTTTCATAACCACTGTATTAATATGATTAGAACTTGTGTCCAATTTATTTCATATAAAATTAGGTTGAATGGAGTTATAGGTAGTAGATATCTTCCACGAAAAGGCCTTAAATCAGGAGATCCTTTTCCTCTTTACCTATAATTACTCTAATGGTTGAATCATTTTCCTATTTAATTAATAAATTTTTTAAGAAGGAAAATTTTAAATGGCATCATTATGGTTAGATATTGTCCTCATCTAACCCAATTTCATTATACATGATGTTATTTTTTCTCAAAAGTTATTGATTAGGAAGCCTATGAATGAATAAGGTTATCAACATGTATATTTCAATATCATGATGAAATATTGATAGATTGAAATTTGCTTTGTTATTTAGCAAAAAAAAAATTAATAATAGAAAAAGGCAAACTACTATGAGAATTTCAGGAATTTCTTAATGGAATTCTCTAACAAAATACTTAGACATTCCATCTCATAATGGCAAATCAAAATCTTAAGCTTTTTCATGGATTAAACATAAAACCTTACAATTAAAAATTGTATATCATGTAGCAAGAAGTCAATTACTCTAGGACACTACTTAGAAAATTCATTTTTCCAAGTTCCTTAAACTTTGTCTATTATAGCTAGTTTGAAGAAAATAGGTCTTGTAAGTGACGTCTAACATTAAATTTGTGGAATGCATGAGGAAACTATAAAGTATATAGTGTTGTTGTGTAAGTTAGAAGAATTTACTTTGTATAGAACCTTCAATTGAAGATTAAAATATATCAATATTTCATTATTGGATTCACACATAACAGGAGTTTATTAAAAAAAATCTTCATATTAGCAACAATCTCCTCCTTTGATTTTTAATATATTAGTCCACATAAAAGAGATGACATAAAATGTTGTTTGAGTAAGAGTTGCCTAATCTAGTTATGATATTAGAAATGGTGAGATAATATAATTGGATATTAAGAATTGGTAATGAAATAAACTATTGGGTTCCAACTACTCATGCTAAAGAAGCCTTGTTAAATTTATGGACATCTATCTAACCTCTATTATAAAAAATTACTTTTTAATAACAATTATAACCATTCTTAAAACTAATTACGAAAGTTAAACAAAAATTATCTATATTCAATTGTCTATCATTAGGTATCACCAAAAAGGTTGTGTGACAATTTAGTATTATAATGAGTAGGACTAGGGTTTGTAGTTTGAGCCAGTTAAATAATAATGGCCTTTATAGATAGTTTATAAAGGCTTTCAGTGATAGGTTTTAAAAACTTCCAACATGTTTTGATGATATTTAGAAGGAGAATCAAGCTAATGTCTAATTAGATGTAAAGCCTAATATGAAGGATTTTTTTTAGAGTTTGGGCTATCAAAGTCCAATAAATATTAAGTCAAGCTATGAAAGCAAGTTAGGTTTGCTTTTTAGTCCATTTAGATAAAAATGGTCCAATCAAATATTCATTCTCATTTATCTCCTTACTTTTTAGATTGTATTATTTTGCATATTGTGGCCATTAAATACATCTGATGGTTATGACAATTAAGGTTTCTAAGTGAATATCAGTCATTTAATTTGCTTAATCTCAGCCATTTAATAAGCATGGTCGAATTTCATTTTAGGTTTTTTTATTTTTAAATTCTTATTTTCCTCTTCTTAACTTCCTTCCTTGTTTTCAACATATTTTTACCATTTGGATTTTATCTAATATGCACAAAGTATTTTCAAGAATAAATATGATCGAAAATTAATTATGGTTTTTAAACTTATCATAATGTAGTAATTATTTATTTCTCTTAATTTTCCTCTTTAAATCTCAATTGAAACAGCTTCCATTAGGCATTTGCTATCTTTATTTTTTGTTTAGATAATTACTCGAATGACTTATATTTTGTACTTTAGCCTTAACTTCCAATGGGCCTTTTACATCTTTATTTGCCATTTAAATGATTACTTAAGATAACTCATTCTTAGCTTTTAATGAGCCATTGATATGTCTACTTGAATAATGCTTTTTCAGTTTTGATTTTTCATTTATAATTCATTCAAGATAAGAGTATTGATAGATTAGATCCATTTAGTCATCAAATGGATCTTGCTCTCTTTGAAAGATTATTTTAGAATCTTTTATTGTACCAAAAAAATTATCTTAGGCTTTTTAATGATACAAAAAGATTATCTTTTAAGTCAAAGGATTATCCTTTGAACTTTTTGACAAGGATTATCCTAGGTTAGGATTATCTTAAACTTTTTAATAATACTAAAAAATTATCTTTTAGGTTAAGGGATTATCCTTTAGACTTTTTGAATAGCATGACTTTGGACTAGAATTATTCTAGACTTTTTAATAATGCTAAAAGAATATTTTTAAGGTTAAGCAATTATCCTTTGAATGTAACAACCCGAGGTAATGTTTAGAATTTTTTATGACTAAAATATTTATTTTAAGTAGTGGGATAGTTAAATTGTACTTGCTTATACCAAGGAAAAATATGAATATTTAAAATTTTTTATTAAATAAATATTATTATGATTTAATTTAATGAAAATATTATGCGAGTACATATATATACACACATATATCTTTTAAGTTTGAGAATGAAATGTTTACAAAATATATATATTAATTATGATAAATGATTTCCCTATGATTATAAGATATTAAGATAATTTTTTAAACTCCTAATTTATTGAATTAGTGTGGGGGAAAATTAGAAAATAAAATTAATAAAATTATTATTAGAAAGAAGAAGAGGTATAAATATGATAAAAAATGGCTAAATGAAATAGATGGTTCAGCTTATAGTAAGCTTGTCACACTGGATCATGGCCTATAGCTCACCCTTCTCTTTTCTCTCCCTCTCCCTTATTTCTTTTATTTTGGAACGCAGAGCCCTCCACCTCAATCTCTCTCATCTTTTCTTTTTTACCTTCTTCTTTTTCGACACCTCATTTTCCCTTTCCTCCCCTCTGATTGCACCACTATTGAAGCATCACCATGCTGTTACTTTTATTTTCCTTATGTTAGTTTGGCAATAGTCCTTAGATATGGTTGAAAAGCTTAATCATAGTCCAAGCTCCCCTATTCATTCTCTTTTCACGATGATGCCACTATGGCCATTGTTACTACTCTTTTCGACACCCTTTCTGGCTGGATGGAGTTATAGCTTAGTGATTGAGAGCTGTAAAGCTATCATTAGTTTGGAAACAATGGGAGGTTATCAATCCTCCTTAGTTCTAGCAAGTTGCCATGGATTCCAATAATGGTGAGTCACAAACACACTCCCTAGGTAATAATGAGTATCTCTATACAAAATATCCTAATTATTTTGAATGATTTAAGCTTAATCCAAGGAAAAATTTATTTTATGTGTGTTTAAAATATATGATAATGACTTTGAAAAGTAAAAGTTCTATGATATAAAATGTCAGAATAATATGATTAGAGTATCCCTAAAGTATTACATTATAATATTTTAAGGACTTGAGCATGATTTAGAAAGTCCTATTTTTATGCATATTTTAAATACTTAATGATAGCTTTAAATGAATTGGAAACAAGTATATAACTAGCTTAAGGGAAATGATTGGAGCTTTTTTGTAGCAAAAAGATTTAATATTTTGATGATTTGAACTTGAATAAGAAAACCCTAAATATATGAAATGTAATCTTTTGGATTATCTTAAGATAGAGTTAAGAATATTAGAAAATAAAAGTATAATTTCATATAATGATGTGACTAGAGCATACTTGAAGCATCAAACTCAAACATTTTACATGTTTTATGCTTTGATTCGAAAATCCTTTTTTATGAGAATTCATAACTTTTTAGTGATAATTCTAGAAGTAGATAAAAGTAATAATTTACGATGATTAAGTGACATATTTTTATTTCTCATGATTAACTTTAGAAAAAAATGAGAAATGTACTATATAGAATAATAAGATATTATGGTTAGAACCTAAAATAATAATTTTAGGAAGGAAATGAGTAATACCAATATAGTTATAATTCATCATTTTAAATTTTTAATAGGAAGAATAGAAAAGTGAAAATGAACCATTCTAAGTTCCTGCAATGTATGCATATCATCAAGTAAGTATATATCTCATCCTAAATTAATGCTTTAATAATATTTTGTTTAAACTTTATAACTTATACTTTTCTTATTGATGATACAAACCATATATATATATATATATATATATAGTTATGTAAGGATTTTTAACAATATAATTATGTAATATGGATTATTGATCACTCTTGTGGTTATGCATGAGTGATATGGAACTAATATCTATGATATAATTATGATTACTTATTTGAGTGAATGTTAATTAGTCATGTTTAGAAAGCATGGCGGCATTATTCTCTACAGTAGAATAGTTGTGATTAGATTTACATTATTATGTGATTATTGAGAATGTAACATGAACTATATTGTAATATGGATGATTTTTTGTGGCTATACAAGAGGCATGGTATTATTACTCTATATGGCTATGAATTTTGATATTAACTTGTGGTGAAAGATTATTGATTTTATGTTATGATTGTGTTATGAATTGTGATATACAGAGCTTAAGCTCTAGTGAGTATATTATATTGTAATTATGCCATGAGTAGTATTGGAATTGTGAAATATGATAGGGGTGATAATATGAACACTAGATGGGAAATTCTCAATAAAAAGCTTGTAGAATGTGTAAGACAAACCCTGAAAGAATAAGGATGGAAAAAATTATATAAGATATAAAGTTAACCCGGAATTAAAAAATGGATATATATATTGCATTTACAAGTTGTTATATGTTGTGTTACGATATTGAAATGTCATTGATCTTGAATATTCTTGTTTGATGTGATTGTAATCGTTTGATCATGATAAAACCTTATTAGCTACTGGAAAGTTTAATAACCATCCGGAATGGGTTATATGTAAAATCATGATTGTAGCATGTAAATTGAATAAAAAAGGCTATTATGAATTGTGATTTGAAATAAGAAACTTGAGTTATGTGTAGGCGAATGTATCATCCAAGGTTTTAGCAACTAGAGCCAAAAATCTAGAAACTAAGTTTGTGATTATTTCTATCTTTACTACCTAATTATTATTTAATCACTATAATCATTAGAAACCAATGAGAGACAGGTAGATATATATATTCATTGAGTTTATGAAACTTATTTCTTTCTTTTAATGTTTCTAGAAGTCAAATTGAGAAAGAACAAGTTATATAACTCATGTGGGAGTTCAAGGCAATCCATAAAGACTTAATAGTTATGATTCTATAGGAATCAAATTCAAGGATTAAAGATAGAAATTGTGTTAATTTGGCATTTAATGTGTTAAATCATTTATCTATATATATATTTTAAATTATTATTGAATTATATGTAAAATAGGTTATATAATTTGGGTGTTTGGCCCTTGGGGAAGTGCTTAAAATAAGGAGAACTTTGTGCTTTTTTCTATAAAAGTTTAAAATGAATTTTGAATCCCTACAAAAATAAAGAGATTTTCGATAGGCGAAAGTGGTATAAATGATGGCAAGATTAGTGGAAAATCAAATAATATAATACAAGTTAATCACGATCGAATTTAGGTTGTAACATTGAACTTTTTGATCAAGATTATACTAGGCTTTTAGATAATGCTAAAAGATTATCCTTTAGGCTGAAAGATTATCTTTTGGACTTTTCAACTAGGATTATCCTAGGCTTTTTGGTGATGCCAAAAAATCATTTTTTTGAGCCTTTATATTATAAGTTGATGGCTCATTTATCTAATTTTAAAATATTATTTTCTATCTAAATTTTTTATATTTGAACTTAATTGATTTATCATCATCAAATGTCCTGCACGTTCCAATAGTAAAGTTAATAGTCTTTTAAAATAAGTTTAAGTTAATGTATAGTTTGAAGGTAGGATAATACCTATTGTATGGGTTTTTCCCTCTTTTCATATGGGCTAGGTGGTAGATTATTTTTTAAGTTGATCAACCTATAAAAAGATAATAATGAATTAATGTATAATTTCTTAAATTAACTTTCATACATAGCCTAAATAAGATGGAGATAATATTTGGAAGATTGTTTTATTCTTCCTTTGAACACTATCAAACACTTTCTATGAATTTTGTCATGCTTAAAAGTAATTATTAGTAAAAATAATTATAATTAATAATAATATTTGGTTATGTGATCAATAATTATGTTAGGTATGTTACCAAGACATATATATGTTGTTAATAAAGATTTAAAGTTAATTATTAAAATTATGTATACATGTTATGTTCTGGTTCAGTATGTGAAAAATTTATATAGAAAATTTGAGCTATAAAGTAGGAAATAAAAGATGATAATATTTTGCTTATAAGTATATAGTAGTTATGTAGCAAGGTTATGATAAATATATATTCAAAATCATTTATGATGTGAAAAAGAAAGTATATATTTTAAACATAATGAAAAGATTACATTATAATCTTTCAAGAAATAATCATGTTATATGAAATAATTTGAAACATAATATTATATGAAATAAAGATGATTTTTTTTAAGATAATGAAAGGATCATATTATAATCTTTCAAAAAAAAATCACGTTCTTTGAAAATTGTCAAATGTAATATTACATAAACTAAAGATAATTTTTTAAGGTAACAAAAAATCATATTATAATCTTTTAAAAAAGAAAAAAATCATGTTATTTGAAAATTTTTCAAATGTAATATCACATTAAATAGAGATTATTTTTTAAGATAATAAAAGGATCATATTATAATCTTTCAAAAAAAAGGAAAAAATCATGTTATTTGAAATAATTTCAAACATAATATCACATGAAATGAAGATAATTTTTTTAAGATAATAAAATAATCATATTATAATTATTCAAAAAAAGAAGAATCATGTTATTTGAAGAAAAATTTCAAATGTAATATCACATAAAAAAAGATAACTTTTTAAAGATAATGAAAAAACTATAATATAATATTTCAAAAAAGAAATAATTTTACATACCTATTTTTCCAATTTACACATCAAATCCATTGAATTTTCTTATTGTCCTGCAAAATGTGCTGCTATAGTAAACAATAGACTTTTTCATACTTTTATTCTCCATATTCTTGTAGAGGAGCTCTGTCAGTTCTTGAGCCAGAGCCTAGGATCCTTGACAATTGTTTTACTTCTCCATTTGATGTTGCCATTGTTGAGGTTTTCAAGCTTTCCAATGGAGTAAAGAATTTCTTTGGAAAAATGAGTTTCCCGTAGACAATTAACGTTTAGATTCAATCCCAATGCCTCCTAAATTGGTTACTAACCCTTGCATATTACCAAATTTACAAAACTCATAATATGACCTGATGAAAGAAAGAATCAATTGAGTATTTTGTCAAAAAAATTCATTTGCTGGGCTTTGAAAATACTTTCTTTTTTAGTGCAACCAATGAACATTTTGAGAAGATTTCATGAATTCCTCGAGTTAGCAACAATGTGAATGCTTTTCCCCTATCATCAATGATAATGTTCCCTAAAGAACTCATAATGAATACATTAGCCATGGATTGAATATTTTCATAAAGAAATTTGATTTCATAAGCACTGAAATCCTCTTTTCTCTAATTGTTATCCTTATAGGAGACACGAGAAGCTTATTAATTGAAAATCCATTGTTTGAGCCATTTATCCTACACAAATGAGGAAAAATACATGATTAGAAATAGTTTATCAAAAAAATCAAATTTTCTTGTTAGAGATATTTCTTTTCCAATTGAAAATTGTGATCTAATAAACCACAAACAATGCCAATGATAATTCAATATGATAATAGGTAAGGCTAGAGTTTGTAGTCCATAAGCCAGTCACTATGAAAGCCCATAGTTATAGGTTTTGAAAGTTTCCAACAATTTTTAGTAATATTCCAAAAGAGAATCAAGTTAATCTCCAATCAAATGTAAATCCTAGCATGAAGAAAGTTTTTTTTAGAGTTAGGGCCATCAAAGTCTAGTAGATATTAAGTCAAGTTATGTAAAATGAGTCAAGTTTACTCTTTAGTATGTTCAAATAAAATGGGTCTAGTTAAATATTTGTTATCAAGGTGTAACAAATATTATAATCAACCATTAACCATCATAAATAATCTATATCAATTATTAATACACACTTATTATCACGCATACCTTATATATAATATAGACATATTACTTTTCTCTCAATTACTTATAATCACTCAGTTATCAAATTTTGTTTTAGAGCATTTTTAACCTTTTATGATTGTCACTAATAATTTTATAATACAAAATTTTGGCTAACCAAATAAATAATTTAAATCAATTATAAAAGCTTATGTATGCCCTTGAATCACAATTTTCAATAAAATTAGCATCAATAACAAAATTTAAAATATTCAAAATTTACTAAAAATGCTATAGATAAAGGTTTCAAACAATAAATTCAATAGAATTATAATTATGATTTGAACAATTAATTATTTGAAACATTTTATTAATATAAATCAAAATAAAAAAGACACACAGAGCTTATTATTGACTTTATTATAGATACAAGTTATATGTATAATATGAACATTTGTCTAGAAAGTATAAAGCTTTCCAAATGTTATCTTAAGAAAATTAATATCCACCTCATTATGGAGTCCTAGGTGTGCTTCATTATCTGAAAGTTGTCATTAATCAGATTATTAGTAGTTAATTAAATAAGGATTACTTAATTGTAGTTTGAATAAATAGTTTAAACTTTTTACATGAACTTTATTGAACTGATCTTATTCCTTTTATAAATTATTTAATTATGTCTTATGTAGAAAGTTATTATGACTCCTATAACATAAGCAAGTTGAAGCTCAATGGAAGCACCAAAATAAAAAGAATAGGTAGCTAGGTGTGCCTCAAATGTGCTTCCTAGCATGATATAATAAAATTGCTTAGGTCTCTGGTTCTTGGTTAAACTTTGCAAGTCTTAAACATAAATATCAGAAAAACATTGTAAGTTAACCAAAAAATATAACTAACAAAAAGTATCTTTTTTAATATACCATTTTTATAACACATGATTACCTAATCCAAAATCCATGGTTTATATCTAGGAGTGTTTAATGGGCTTTAAACCCATAGGCTTGCGAATTAGTCTATAAATTTTTTATGGATTAGGCTTGTAAAAAATGAGCTGATAAAAAAAAATAGGCCTAAACGAGCTAAACTTGACTAGCTTTGGTCCATATGAATTGGATCTGCATAAATTGTGGACCACCTTTTTTTTTTAAATACCTAACCTAACCATATCCTAAGACCTTACATAATCTGCTAATCCTATCCTAATTCTCATTCTTTCAAATTTCTCCTAAAACCTATATCTCTTCATCCTAAATTGGAACATAACAAAGAAATGCCTTGCCTTAACACTTCTAAAAAAAACATGAAAAAGTAGCTAAGGTTGTTGCATCGTAATTCAAACCTTGTTCTTTTATTTTAGATTTAAGTTTTGATTGTCTAATTTTGTTTTTGATTTATTTCTATGCTGCTAACTTAAAGTTAATGTGATGTCTTCCATGCTGTCTAAAGATGCATTTTATGTTATTTATCTATATTATTTTCTATTATCCAAGTCTCTGATTGTTGTTATGTTCAGAGTGCTAAGTTGCCCCATTCCATGTGATGTCTTCTATTTCCATTTTGTGTTTTTTGTGAACTTTAATTTGAGTTTTAATTTCTTCCTATAATATCTAGTTGAGTTAATAATATCCTCCAATTCTTGAAACTCTAGATATGAAGATGGGTTTTTAACAAGGTACATATAGGTTCATAAACATCAAATTAGATGGATATATTCTAAATTTAGGTTTTTAATACTTTTTTCTTCATTAGTGAGATAATACTTAATAATTTTGTTGGTAATTCGAATTATCATATCCAGCGGAAATACAAAATTTAATCCGAATTCTACCTAGGATCCATGCAAAAATCATAAATCAATGATTAGAGTTTTACCTATTGGGTACTCGTGTTTCTACTGATCAAAACTTGAGAGCGGATGAATCAAACGCCGGTCGGAAGGTACAGCGTCTCTACCGTATCCACACGGAGTGAACAACAACCTCCCACCTTCCACAAATCTGCTAGGATGCATTTTTTTCTCTAGGAATTAGGATTGGATATTTTCTAAGTGATTTAGGATTTGTATGGAAGCTTTGAGCGTGTTTCTAATGTGCTGCCCTCAAGCCCCCTTTTATAGAACTTAGGCAAGCTACAATCCTTGTCCTACTAGGATAATGCTTCTAAAATCCTAATCACACGTAACAACTCATTTTATCCTTATCCTAGAGATAATAAGGAGAGATATGACTTATCTATTAATTATCTAACATTAGATAATATTATCTGATAATATAAATATCTTAATATTAGATAATTGTATATAGTTATTAAATATTAAAATAATATTATCTCATAATATATTTATCTAATATCTGATAACGTAATTATTTGATATTACTTTAATATCACATAATATATATATTACATGAATTTATTATTCTTAATAATATATATATGCACGAAAATAAGTCTAATTAATTGGATATTAATATAATTAAAGTCTAATTAATTATTATTTTATTTCTATTCCTTTTGTGTGACCTTGAAGGTTCTTACCACATTGACAATGACTTATTATTGAGCCATAGACAGTAAGCGGTATCTAGCAATACATCACTGCCACTCAAGTAGTAAAAATATCTGTGATTCGACATCCACCTAATACATGATCAATATTTTGCATCATAACCCTTTTGTAATAATATCTAAATTGAACTGGAGGCATGGAATATGTCATCCTCGTCAATGTTTAATTTATATTTCTTGATACTGAGTAGACTTAAAATAAATAATTAATATCACATATTAATTCAATTGAGCATGGCCATGCATTTCTAAGTCTCACTCAATCAAGAGGCCCAAGGATATTTCTCTTTTATACAAGAGTAACAAAATCCCATCTACATCACTCACTTCCTTCTGCATGATTTATGACACACCCAATCAATGCCCTACTTGTCATCTTGATTAAAGGTGATATAGGACAATATTAAAGTGAGTAATTCCTCATGTAGGGAACCGTAGTGACTTCAGGTCAAAGGTTTATGTGTATTTGTGATCATATGAGAATAACTTATGACACGTCTATCAATGTAATATTCTCATAGTGGGTCAGTCCAGTACATTATTCACTAGTAATGTACTCATGTATTAACTTGATATCATATATCCATGATTCGTAATCATTAGTCACTATACATGCTAATCTCGATGTATTTTTACTATCCTTTTCATAATAATACTTGACTAGGAGTATTTTAGGAATAGCGAAGCTATTTCAAGGATAATTATTATATTAAGTTATAAATTACGCATAATAATAAAATTATAAAAATAAAATATAATAATTAAATTACCTAAAATAAAATATAATACATTGTGTATAACTTCAATCATCTATATGATTGATTCTAGGATACACACTAACAAATTTCACTTGCTATAAAATAAAAAGAATGGTTAAAAGAAGGATATGCTAGACGAGATAATAATTCATTGAATAAAAATTAACTAGCCTATTAAACAATTAAAATTAAAAAAAAAGTAATAATAATTTGTCAAATAATTAGGGAGTTAGTGTATTTACACTAAATTTAAAAAGATATGAGTTTTCTTTATATAATTTTTAAATAAATTATAAATAACTCTCTTGTGTCTTGGTTTAAATAACTTGTTCTATCCTTGAATGCCACTTAGTGCAGACAATATATGTTTTCAATTTTTATCTCCTGGTTTTGAAATATAATGCAATTATCTTCCTATATGGCATAACCAGAAACTACTAGATCCATTGTCATGGTATTATGTTTTTAGTCTTAGCCATATATTCATCATAAAAAATTAATGCATGAGCTTATTATGCTGTAGATATGATTATAGCCTCTTTTTGTTGTTTGCCCTTTAAGTACTTTTCACTGTCTTTATTATTTATGGACTAATATTTTATATAATTATGAATTATCTCAAGTTTGTTGATAAATGTGCAAAAGCATGAGCAAGTTAGGAATAGAAATGCAAGTAAATATGAAATTTCAATATTTCTTGCTTACCATAAAAAATATCTTAGGTATTGAAATGTTTAAACTTTATTATACGTTGATGTATTAAATTTGAGACTTAAAATATGTTTAAATCCTTTATACATGTAGTTTATTACTTTATTTTATTTTTTTTAATAACTTAAATGAACTTTCTTACCTAAATGTATGGTTTTTATGGTTTAAATGAATTGTATGGATAATTTTACTATATTGGACAAGAAAAGGCATTACAATTCAGGCTAGCCCTATAAGCTTGAGGAATGGATTAGACCAAAAAATAGGCTTACTTAAGATGTAGGCCTTAGCAGATTTGGCCTAAGTAAGTTGAGCCCTCATGGATTTTGGTTTGGTTTGGTTTACTAGGTCCGTTAAGCACCTTTATATATATATATACTATAATTTTTACACAAGCTAATCCAAACTTAAAAAAAGTATTGCCTAGTGTATAAAGTATGAACTCAAAAAATATGTTAGTTAAACTAATCTATGCTAAGACTGAACAAAAGGAATGATAACCTGAAAACATAATGATAATTTAGTTTTGTTTGGTCAATTCAAACTTAGGTTGACTGGGTTTAACTACCTACACAAAGAACAAAAGGTCTGATGTACACAACAAAGATAGTTTATCGCATACTCTTTGATACTTAAATTAGTAATGGTCTAAGTAAAGTAATTGTAAAAAATTATGTTTTAGCTTTAAACATGCATACTTGGGGCCTTTTTATAAGACTTTGATATTTATAAGTATGCTATAGTTCTAGCGGATTTATGGCTTTATCATTGTAAATATTGTTTCTAACATGTTGGAATGTTCCTTACCTTTAGTTAAAATAATAGTTAGCATTTAGGCTTAATTATTGTTAAAAGGAAAAGCCCATGAGTTAATCTTGACAAACTTGGCTGGATATTAGGGTTGATTATGAGCCATTTTTTATGAAACGATGCTATTTATTCATATGTAGGGTTAGGATAATGAAACTTGTTTGGGAATAGTTCAATCAAACGTTTTGGTCATTGTCACACATGATATTAGCAAAGCGTAATCCCGTATCAAAAGTTGTACTTCTCTTGCTTTGTTGCTAATCCAAAAAGAGGAAGGAATATAAAAGTAAAGTTTGTTCCAATGGTTAAAAACAAGGTATATAACATAGCCCAAACACACAATAAATAAGTTTCATTAAAATATGTGGGTTATTAAGAGAATTGCAAATATAATCAATAAATAAGGGGAAGTAACTAAAAGGAACAACAAGATTGATTCCTTTAATAAAGCTAATAACATAACCTAAACACACAATAAGATAGACACAAAGCTACAAAGTTCTACTACAAGCTATTTAATTATTTAGAAATAAACCATGTGAACTAGTTTTCTAGTGTTAAACTAACATTTATTGTTTTTGTGATCCTTTATTTAGCATTCATAGATTTAAATAGGATAAATATAAAATTATTTTTTATATCAACTTTATTAAAAAATTAATTCACAATGCAGGAGAAAGGAGTATAAAATGCTACAATAACATTGTAAAAATGAAAGATAGAATTGCTCTAACTCTAAAATGCCATAAAATGTAAAGTTGCACTTCTTTTTTTTGTAAGGTTACAAGAATTATAGTTAGTGGTTATATAACAATGCTACACAACTAAAGATATTGTATCTCACTTGCCCAAGTTTTAAAAGCTTGAAGTGGATTTAATATAATCTGTAAAGAAGGCATTCTTATTTTGAATCAATAATATTTGTACTAAATAATAAGTAACATTAATTCTTTGACACTTATAAAGGTGGGCAAAATCTCTTCGCCTAATCCAAACTAACCGTTCAAATTCAAAAATACACAAAAAATTAGGTGAATAATAATAATTAGTCAGAGGCAAAAGAAAATCTCATAATATTTTTTTTTCTAGTTGATTTCGAATTGCTAGTGTATTGTTTGATTAAAATTGAAACTTGATTGATACCTTAAGTATAACTATCACCTTCATATATAAAGAGCAAAAATAAAGAAAAGCAAAGCTTATGAAGATTATAATAATGAAAACTAATATCAGCTGTTGATTAAAATAATGTATATTATAGGTCATTGATTGTGATTATAGCTGACTTGTTTAGTTTATCAATGTAAAGATTGTGGGATTAATCAAGTAGTGATTCCTTTAAGTTATTTCTCATGCATACCTTACTAGAATTCCCAAACTCCATCCTCTATTTTCTTTCATTCTAGATCCATATTCTTTTGCTTATTGGAAGGCACAAATACTTCCTAACTTGTGAGATGAAGTTTCTTGTGTGATTTAGAGTCATCGTACCAAATCTTCACCATCCGTAAGTTTAATTTAGTGGTAGTGCTTTTTGTGAAAGTAGTGTTCGAATAATTTATGAGGTATGACTGAGTAGGTTTTTCATGTTTTTCTTCTTTTTGCAAACACATGTATTAAGGAATGAGCATTTCATCTCTAACCTTGACTCCAACTCCATAAAGAACTCTTCAATTTAACCATAAGCATCCTTACTGCAACTTTATTGTCCTCTTCTTTGTAAAAGTTAAGTATATTTGATTTAGCAAATTAGGCATCCCCTTTTTCATTAAAAAATTACAATAAATTCTTAACCAAAGAAAATTAGATGAAACCAATCATTATGATGGAAACTAGTTTCAGTTGGTTATGCATTTGTGTTCAATCGATATCAATCGGAAGCTTTAGCTATACAATTTATAACGGTTGGATTGTTTAACTCCATTAAACTGCTTATACCCATCCGATGCCCACCCTCAGACATTTATAGTTATATTAAATTAAAGAATAAAAGTACTCATAGTAACATATTTTTCAACAAATGGATAGAATATTAAATCACTTAGAAAAGTTTTGTCTTATGACAATTAGAGCAACCTACCTTGCAAGATCATTCCTATACACACAACATGTTTATCAGTATTATATAGTAAGATGTTTAAAGGAAGAATAATTAAGACTCATCACCATAGTAATTTAAAATTTGAATGTTAAAAACATAAATATATAAATTGAAATACATTAATATAAAAACTAATTTACCTTTGCAATCAAATGTTAAAAACCTAATGAAAAATAAGTTGATGATAAAATTTTTGATAAAAAATGAGAGCAAAGCACAATAAACTAAAAGGAATAATGATCTCTAGAATTCAAAATTAAATGTGGACAAATAAAGTTTTAAATATTAAAAAATAGAAAAACCTCGAAGAAATTTCTAATAAATACTGAGCATTTTACCTCAAAGTTAAGTGTGATTAGGATAAATGTTCATTTATAAGACTTTATGTAAGAATTGTAAAAGTGATGAATCATGAAAAAGATAATGAATCATGAAGACAAGAATGATATATAATTAAATCCATTGTCTGATTATGAAGATTTATTTTTGAAATGGAATTTTACAATAGAAATGGCTATCTATATTGTAATTGTTTTTACTTCGCCTAGCCACAAGCAAAAAAGAAAAGTTAAAAAAATAGAAACCGCAACAAAAAAGCTAAAAGAAAATTAATTTTTTTATAAAAGAAAGTTACCTATTGTGTATTATCCATTATCTTAGTATAATTGTCACAATTTATACTTAATTTCTACACTTTTGTTTTGACCATAGGAAAAAAAACTTATGGATAAAAATCTATTTTCTTGTCATGCTCCTTAATTAGATATTTTGTTGTAAAAGGATAAAAATTCATGATTTATAAAGGTCTAATTAGTGGTTTTAACGATTTTTTGTTATTTATTTTGTTTAGAGTGGTTAGCTAGCTTTAGTATTTTTTTATTGTCCATATGATTATCTAATTTGCTTTATTTAGATTTTTGACTTGTTAATGTTGAGGTATTGGTTGATAAAGCTCTTGACGGTCTAATTGAGAGAAAGTTATAGTTAGTTATTTAATTTTTTCTTTAGGTTGTATTTCTCTCACTTTATATTTGTGCTTTGTTTATGTTTGTTTAGATGAAAAAAATTAATAATTAAAAAGGTATTTTTTATCTCTTAACTTTCATTGATGTTTCTTTTTCATCCTTTATGTTTTATTTAAAGTAAATTTACCCTTTGACTTTTAAAAAAATATATAATTGTACTTAACAATCTAACTTTTTTTTTATTTTTTAACAAAGATGCTTGTATAGAATTTAACTTAGCATCTTACATGATCCATATATATTATTTTTTCATGATTTTATGGTAAAAAGGCACTATATGTCACTTAACTTTTACTAAAGTTTTAATCTTGTCTTGTAAGTTTTATTTGAAGCAAATTTATCCTTTAATTTTCCTTTGCTATGACTACATATCTATCCAAACTTACTATTCGAAATTTCAAGAAGTTAAATCATCATGGACATAAATGCCAACTAAGCCTTATTAGTAAATTAGTTCAAAAGTTAAGTTGCTTATAAGAAGAAATCTTACATAAAATAAATCAAGCCATAAAATAATAGGAAATTAAGGTAATAATGAAGAAGAAGAAGATAGAATAAATTTAAAAGCTAATTCTCAAATAAAGGAATTGGATAACTATGTAATAATGAAGGAGAAAAGTTAAAAGATAAATTTGCTTTAAAAAAAACTTAAGAGCAAGTTTGAAACTTTAGTGAAATTTTTAGGACTTATGGCTTCTTTTTGCTACAAGAGTATGAAAATGAATTATATGGCTCATATAGGATGCTAAGTTAGATATTATATAAGCATTTTCATTAAAAAAATTAATGGAATTAAACTACTGAGTAAAATTGTATGTTTTTGAAATGCTAAAGGATTAATTTGCTTCAAATAAAACTTTAAGGAACAAGATTTAAATTTCAATGAAAGTTAAGGGGAAAAATAACTTTTTACCAAATTAATATATTACATTTATAAACTATCATTAGGTTGTTTAACATAAAAGTCTTATTACAATGCATTTCTAGGATTTGTTAGTATTACTTAACACAATTCAATAAGTATGCATGTTTCAATATCATTTGTAAAATAGATGTTTATGTGAAAAAAAAACATATAATTAGTGTTATCAATTTTTAATTAAAATGTAAAGTAACAAGATGTGGATTCTTAAATAGAAAAAAAATTAAACAAATTTAAGTCATATTTTCTTTTACTTTTAATGTGCTACTACAAAAATAAAATTACATGTCACTTAATATAAATTGATTAAAAAAAATATTAACATATATATTGAAGCAGTGACATTTTTGAAAATATAAAAAAAAAATTAGACATATATTCTTAAAAATAACTAGCATGTTTTCCTTCTGCAGGATTTTAGATGCTAGTTATTTTAAAATCATAAGAATGGTGATATTTTTAAAAATATAAAAAAAATTTAGATGTTGGTACTTAAAAATAACTAATGTATTTTCTTTCCATAAAACTTTACAAGTCAATTCCTAAAATAAATAATGTCTAAATTCATGAAAGCAATAACATTATTGAAAATATGAGGAAACTTTAGTTGTTGACTTTTTAAAAAAATATATCATTTTTTTCTTCTCATGAAACTTTATATGCCAAATGGTGGCATTTTTAGAAATATAATAAAATTTTAGACATTGATTTTTTTTAAATAAAATCATTATGCCTTCTTTTCATGAGACTTTAAAGTTCGATTTGAAAAATAATTAATGTTTAGAGTCATAAAAGTGGTGATATTTTTGAAAATATTAGTAAATTTAAAATGCCAAATTAAAAAAAATCATTGTTTCCATCCTGTTAGACTTAAGACACAAATTCCTAAGATAACTAATGTCTAAGGGTTTGGAAGAAGTGACATTTTTGCACTATAAATGAAGCAAATCTTTTTTTTCCTTTTATCGCTCTCACTCTTTTTCTCATTTGTTTCCAAACTTAATCTCCACCTCCATCCAGCTCTTTTTATAGAACCTCATATCTCACTCCATTCTTTACCACATGTTAATAAGTTATGATACGCCTTCAACTAATACAAAGTATGAAACAAATATTATATTTTAGGTCACTAGTTCAAAACATAAGAGTTATCTTTCTTTCTTCTATTTGTCAAAATTTCACCTTTTTTGATTCTTTAATTTTTTTTACACAATTTATTTTAAAAGATCTTTATTTGTATTTCCTTTTTATAACTTTAGCCATTGTATTCGATATTTAGATTTCAATGCTTATTATGTATTCAATAAAATGTTATAGTTAAGTTTGAATTTGGCTAAATAATGATAAGAGATGAAGAAAAATTAAAAAAAATTCATGAAAAAGACTATTTTCACAATTATGGTAGGCAAATTGCTTTTGGTTGTTTTCAAATAGGTAAACCTCCAAAAGCTACAAAAATAAAAAGAAATTTACCTTAAATGAACAACCAAGTGAAAAGTTATAACATTTCAAAGTTTTTAACTCAAAATATATATTTTTGGTAGGATATTAAATTTATTAATTTTTACTATAAATATTCTAACAAGGAAGCTAAAAACTAACATTAAAATAACATTTTACATTTTTTAACTAAAAATCATTATGCAATGTGGATTTTTCAACAAAAGATTGACATAGTTTGTAAAAAAATTAAAGTAAAACATAAAAAATTAAAAGAAAAATATCATTTCTTAAAAAAATGAAGTTGTAACCTTTTTTTTTCAATAGCCATATAATATCTCTTAAGAAAGAGGTTATGGCACACTCAAGTAAATTTAGCTTGGTATAAAAGTGATTTCATGGTAACCATACAAAAATAAAACATAATAATGTGTATATTTACATGTCCAAATATTATGATTATTTATATAACTGAATTTTGAGTAACCTAATATAGAATAAAATGATAAGTATTATAGAAACACTTTTAAAATTGAAAAATGAAAAAGGCCATTAAAATAAAAATAATTTATAAATATATAAATAATAGGTATAAATTAAATATTTTAATGCAATAAGTATGCTTTGCTAATCAAATTTTTAAAAGAAATAAGGTAGAGGCTAAACATTGGTATTTAGTAGTTATTTTTCAATAAAAACTTCTTAATAGCTTTGAGATAAGTATACTTATAGAAAACTAAGTAGGCAATAGACAACTACAAGCATTCTTCAAGAAAATCAATTCAAATCCTTTTTAACATGCAAAATTTGTCTCTCTTTCTATATATATTTTCTTTAAGCGATTCTTGGTACAAGTCAATAAGATGCTTTGATGTATGACATGTACGAGACTAATGACCTTTACCACTATAACAATAGCATATGTTCTCAATATGTTTATTGTTTTGTCTACCTTTTTCTTTATCATGCTTTTCTTCATTTTTCCACTTCTGGAGAAGTTAAGTTTTTGATATAAGAAATATGATCACAACCATGTTTATGACCATAAGTTTGTTAATAAGTAAAATGGTCTTGTGTCATTACATTCACTTCAAGGAATGGAGCAGAGCTAATCAAATGGGACTCATGATTTTTTAATCAAAAGTTCATTATTTTATTTAACCACAAGGGAATAAGAAATTAACTTAGAATATTTTTTGAAACCTTTTTTCTTAATATTGCTACTGTAGGAGCAAATTGGATGCATGAAAGTGGTTAATTTCCTTTTATCATATATTTCTTTTAAACTCCCATAAAGAATAAGTGAATCTTTTACCATGAGGTATTCAATTTTAATCCTTTAAATTTTTTCATAATGTCAAGATTCACAAATCAAGATTTGCAAGAGTTGCCATAATACTATTATAGACATATAAAAATGAATGAGAAAATTTTCAATATATCAGAGATTGAATGTTGAAGAAAATTATTAATTAACATATTATTCATACAATTATTAATCCATTGCAAATCTTTTATTTCATTATCAATTTATATAGTGATCAAACATTGCAAAAATTATTAAATTTATAAAAGGTATGTTTTAGATTATATGTATATTTATACACTAATTGCTTTTAGATAATTCTTTTCTTTTTTCCAGATTTAGTTTCTTGAATATTTACATTTATCTTTGCATAAAGCTAAACTTTATAATGCAAGTAAATTTGTAATTATATCAACATAATATAGTATATATTATTTTTTCATATAGCAAATTTTTTTTATCACAAAAGAATAACATAATCAAGTATTTATCACATATTCAACAATTGCATACCATATATATATATATATATATATATATATATATATATATATATATATTCACACATTTTATAAAAACTAATATGCATTTTAAAAATAGATTTAAAAAAATTCATTCATTTAGCATTCAGGAATAAATTTTCAAAAGTATAATATGTTATATATGTGAAATTACGTTGTTTTCTCTTTCTTAATTTAATTTATTATTTATTTGTATTTTTGCACATCATATTTAATATTTTGTAACTATTATTTCTTAGAATAAAACTAGTAAAACGTTAAAATCATTATAGAAATTAAAATTAAAATATGAAGGAAATAAGGAATAAGAATGAGATGAGATAAAAGAATTACTATATTTGTAAAAAGTAACAAGATTAAATATGTCTATAAGAAATTATCTCAGTGGATCAAGGTCTTATGTTGATAACGTGTTATGAAAATATTAAACATTTAAAAAATGATAAAAGAAAGAGATGAAAGAGATGAAAGAGATAAAGGAGAATAATAAAAAAGGAGGAGAATATTTCATTTAATTATATATAAAATGATTTGTATAACTCATATTTATATGGCAAATTAATCAAATATTACAATTTCATAATGATAATTTATAAATAGAATTAATCATAATTGAGAGTATAATTGATCATAATTAAAACTTAATAATTGATCATAATTGGAGGTATAATTAATTATAATTGAAACCTAATAACTTATCATAATTAGGAGTATAAATGAAAATTCATATTCAATAATTATTCATAACAAATTTATATTTTAGTAGACCAAAACTATATATTTAAGCCAAAATTTAAACAAATCCATGGTACTATTTGACAAAATATTTTCATACTACTATATGTGTCTTGAATTTCACAGGAGTCATGAAATTTCTTTGGTAATTTTTTTCATCTTGTGAACTTACTTTGCCCTAATTATTGTTAAAAATAAAAATTAGTAAGTTATCATCTATCTAAGAAATATTTTGTTACAATCAACCAAATGAAACCTAGTATTTTACCCCCCCCCCCAAAAAAAAAGAAAGAGGTATAATTTTTTCCTGCATTCGAAACTCACTTAATTTTATTAAAATGAGTTCAGTGTTTGTCGAGTAATTAAATATTTCGATGGAGTATGAAATCTCTATTTGTATATTCCTAGCTTTGTCATTGTCAACAAAAAAATATATGATAAAAAAAGTTCACCTCTGATCGAAGTTCAATTATTGCAAAATACAAAAAAGCAAATGAATACTATTAATAATTTATAGGTTAAATTATTATTACCCCTAATAATATAACTCAACTTTATTATATCTTTATAGTTTAAATTTTTATAATTCAATCTTTATACTTATTTTTTATTTTTAATTAGATACTTTATATCATTTCTTAGTTAAATCTCCTTGATAATTGCCACATGCGGATAATACTTTGATGATATATTTCATTGGTTGTTGATGGAAGGGTTACATATTAATTTCATTTATGTTTCAAATGACAAAATAGTGAAAAAAATTATGACATTTTACAAAATTATATTATTTTTAGAAGGAAATTTGGAATCACCTACTTATCGATAAAAAACCTACTAGTATACTGTTATTTACATATAATGGTTCCCGGCAAAACCTAATAGAAAAAACTAACTAGAGGTCGATTATAAATTAATATGACTATAAAGACTTAATTACAAACTTTTAAAATTGTAATGATTTAATTAAAAATTGAATAAAATTATAAAGTGTAGTGGGGGAATTTAACCTGGCTGATATAAATATAATATGAGAAAACAATAAATATGTATAACTAGTTTTATATTCGTTAAAATTGGAATAAAGTGGTTTCCAAAGCGATATTTCAAACGGTCAGATAGCATTTCATTCAACATGAACTCAAGAGTACATGTAGACCTTCAAATTTAACTATTGAATTAGGAGAAAACTCAGGTGAAATTTAATAGAAAATTTAGGTGAGGTAAGTATTTGTTATAAAATTTTTAATTATAATTTTATATGTGTGTTATTTTTTTAATTCAGAGTTCATTATTATAATTTGACAAACATAATTATTAATTAGTTACTGAATTAATTAAAAAATAATATACATATTAAATTATAATTGAAAACTTTATAGTAAACGCGTGAAACTTCACTTAAATTTTCTCCATTAAGGGATTACAACTGAAGAATAAGCGAAAATGGAAATTTGAAGTTGCCAAAACAGGTTCCTGCATTAATGTCAAGAATCTGAGAAGATCTACCAAGTAGGCAGCCAGAAACATTCATTTATAATTTCATATACAGACCATACCAAAATGACCTCATTCATGACAGATAAGCCCCCACCAATAATCATCTTCATCAACTTCCCTATCTACAAATTCCTCCAACTATCACCGCCCTTTGCAGGAAATACAGTCATTTCTGCTTCAGTTTTTCGCCAATTTTACGCGTAAAAGATGGCTATGCTGGCCTTCTGCCATTTGTTTCTTCTTGTACTTGTTGTCTCAAGTATGTTCATATTTGCTGCAATCTCTTCTTTACTTGAAAGGGTGTGAATTCGGAACTAGTTTGTAAGTCATGCTGTGTGTGTTTGAGCGGTGAAATTTGTTTCTTGAGTTGAGTCAAATTATAGTTTTGGTCATCATAATGATTTGAAGATAAGCTCCAACCACATTATGATTGCTAGCAGAAAAAACATTTTTGAAATTTCTTAAGGTATGGTTTCCCAAAGTTCAAATCAAATTTCTCACTTGATCCTCCTTTTTCTGGTTAGAATAAATTTGTTCCAAATGTATAACTTTTGTCAAGTTTAGAACAATAACCTAGTTGACACACAAATCTTTAACAAGCTTCCAAGGTAACAACCAATGGGAGGAACATATTAACAAAAATAACCATATTATGTTAGAAACAGTGAAATTATGTAACTCATTTAATGTGAAAAAATACTTTAATTTGACAATTAACATCGTATAATCGATTAATATTCTTTTTGATAATTAGCAACTAAGAGCCACATTAATTAGAACTTCATGTGGCAATCAGGATTTTCAATCTTTAGTTTGACTAAAATTATTAATGTGAATCAAATATTATCCAATTTATATATTAAAAAGACTAAAATAGAGAATTACATATAAGGGGATCAAATGTGATCACTTTGAGTAATAGATGATAATAATTGTTAAGATTAAGGAATATCTAATTATAAGCTCTTAATTTCAAACTTTTACTTTACTTAATTAAGAATTAAGTAAGGCTAGGAAGAGTGACGTGTTTAGCCAATATTAGACTTCACATGTCAGGGTAAGAATGCATTCTTACAAGCTTTATCATAGATATGAAAGTCTTCTATACTTACAGTTTTGTGTTGGTTGTTACTTGTAAAATCTGTAAATATTATAAGCAATTTGGGTACCTGCTGAGGCCTTCCCCTATTTCAAAACTGTTGCAATTGTTTCCATGGTGCCAGAAGCCAGAGCCACAAGATGGTGTTCAGTGGAGATGGATCCTAACAATTGTAATCTGCCTGCTTGTCAACTACAGTGCTTACAACAATACCAAGGAGTGGGATTCTGTGCTCACTTTGGATTGCAGATTT
Organism: Sindora glabra; assembly: GCA_020226215.1. NCBI lineage: Eukaryota > Viridiplantae > Streptophyta > Magnoliopsida > Fabales > Fabaceae > Sindora > Sindora glabra. Next base: position 21,507,127 of record CM035228.1, read on the forward strand.
TCCATTGCATCTGCAGCTATTTTTGCCCTTGATATTCTTCTACTCAAATTCATAATAGATTACCTTAGTGCTACTGCGACTTTCACCCTTCACAACTTTTTCTCACAATTGCATACGTAGCACAATTTGAATTAAACTTCTCTTACTTGATCTAAACAGGGCAAGACCAATGTAACCCAAAATGTGTTATGAACACAATTGTGAAATGATAAGAAGTGTAATTTCTGAATTAATTAGGCTCCCCCTTTGATTTTCTCCCCCGTTCTCTATGTCATAATGTTATGATTGAATAATTCAATTCTAGTGATTGATGTACCACTCACAAGGGCAGATAAATCTTTATATGTGATTATATTTATTTTGCTTATTACTATGATCCAAAAACTGAGTAGTGATATACTGATATTATTGCAAAGCGGGAAAAAAAAAGACATATGAGGAGGAAAGAATAGTGTTGGGGGACTTTTACAATAATATGAGAAAAAGCACGAAGAGCACTTGCCTTCACCCAATTCATGTGGTTCTTTGGAGCACTCTTGAAAACAGTTCTTCAAATCACAAATTCTGAAGTGAATCTGGGATACTGATCCCATGAGCACTGCCTAGGACAACCAGATCAGTGGCTGATCCAGCTGTCCTTGCAAGATTTGAATAATGACGTTCATTAAAAATTTATAATATAATGTTTCTGATTTTAAAAAAAAACAAAGACACACTTCTCATCACATTTTTGCAGACAACATCAAAAAATAGAGATTTTGGTGTTGCAACTTGAAACCCGATTTAATAAAATATAAATAAAGATTCTGTGGTGTTTTGCTCAGAGAATATTGAGCAGCAAACACACAAGGCCATCAAGTTTTTCTTTAGACTTAAACCTTTGTCGTAACCTTTTCAATTGATTTTCCAATGAAGCAACTGTTGATGATTCATTGTTTAACCATCTCTTTTTAGTAACTGACATAATTGGTTTCTCTTTGTTTCTCTGTAAGATTGAGAGAGATATTTATTGAAAAAAACCAGAGGAAAACAGAGATATATCCATGAAGATGAGTGACTACCTGTGAATGAGGAATGTAAGGTGCTTTCATCTACCAAAACCCAGTTGATTTACCCTAGTTTCTCAAGGCGGTGCTCCTATTATTCTTTGTCCATAAAATGCAAACGCAGTATTGACACAACCCAATTGATTTATGGGGTTATAAATAGGGGGTGCCAAAGGAAGTTGATTGAATAGTGAGAAATATTAGTGTATCATACACTCATTATAAGTAGCGATGTCCACAGAAATACAAATTCCACAATTTATAAGAGGAAAATGAATAGAAAGCGAATTCAAATGAGTGAGAGTAACATTAATCATTGACAATATACGAGCGGGTACATATTAACAAGCACAGAACACACCAGGTTCTTAGAAATGGACAGTTGTAGTATCGATTTCAAATGCGTCATTAAGTTTCGGACAACATTGACGAATTTCCTTGAAAAGCACTAGTAAATAAAAGTATCTAATAACCCACTTATGCCTTTTGCAGAGATTGCCAAATGATTGCGTGTAAATTACATTTAGCATCACCCAATTAAATAATTTTGAAGTTCTGGCAACACGATTAAACCATCAGAACAAGGGTCATCTCGACCGAAGAGCATGACAAAAACGCACGCCGGTCTGCCTTGTTTTATCATTCCATGTCATACATATCATTCGAATCAAAACAGACTATAAGTGCCAATTCTGTAAAGGACTGCCTCCAATAACAACACTCTAATGGCAGGTGTATCCCATTACTGACGAACTTGGAACATAATACTTCTAACTTGGCCTTTAATGACATTAGCAAATTATGAATTCAACCCAAATGTACCAAGGCAATTTAACAACCATATAATAAAAGGCACATCTTTATACTTAGAATTAAAGAAAACAAAATTTGAGAGTTCGATTGTGCATAGTTATAGAGCCTTTCCATCATTGAAAAAAGGTAAAAAAAGAAAAAAAAAAAAAAACTAAGGATTCAAAATCCAAACAACGCTACAAACTTCACCAAACAAGAAGAAAGCGCCTAGTAACCACCCTTAAGATCATTGACAACATCATATGGAATTGGAGTGACAGTCTCCAAGGTAGCACCTTCAACCATGAAACCGGGTTTAGGACCCTCAGGCTGTCTCTTTGTGCTGATCACCTTCCCATTTGCCTTGGCCTCGGCCTTCAATTGATCATTCTTAATTTTCCTCAATCGGAACTCCTCAGCACACCTGGAAGGACTGCACATGCTCTACACGCACATGGATTCTTTTTCTAATGATCCTATTGCCCACCTGGAGTATGCAGACATGTAATCAGCTAGGGTAACTTGGAACTCATAATTGAACGAAGAAAATCGCTAACTAAACCAAAAGAAAAAATTGGAAGTAATCCAGTACTGCGAAATCATTTTGCAACATCTATTGAAAGTAGGTTACCATGTCACTTCCAATCCAGACACATGAAAAAAAAAAATGCTATACAGAAGGAGGAAGAAAGGCAGATATTTTACTCTATTCTACCGCTAATTTTGATCAAAGCATCTGCAGACACAAATAGACTACTTCCAGAGCAAGATCACCTATATTACTCAAGTCATGAGTATGAGCCCGTCACTGCAAACGTCTAAATAATTAAAGGCATGGTATGAAACTATGTTAAGTTTTCCTCAATCAAACAGCTCAGATCCTCCAATTTGTGTTCCATTCAATCAAAGGCTCTGTAAATTTTAGCATACAATCATTGATAAAATCAAGGGCGGGAATTCCAATAAATTAATTAAGGAACATCTGAATGACAAAACTTAAGAATCCAAAAAAGGTGCAAATGCTTTCCCAAAGATTATAATAATCATAAACGCAGCCAGTACATAAACTACCAATATGCTTGTACATCAAGTAATACAACAGGAGCTCGCTTAGCAACTAAGCAGAAACCAATATAGCAAAGCATCACTACAAGTTACATTAATATGGACTAACTTGCGGCCTCGGAAGAATAAATCACAATAATATGTAGCCAACTTCGTAGAGAGGCAAAAATTAAAAAAAAAAAAGAAAGAAACTACTAATCTGCTTCAAGTACGCAAAACCAAAAGGAAATCAACCATTATAGATAAAAGCATCAGAACCTCCAATTATAAACTACTACAAACAAAAATCAGTTCCAATCATAAGAAACGTAGTATACCTGCTTGTTAATTTCGACTCCAATGGCGCGCTTGGTGACGTTCCAGACGCGACCAGTGCGGCCATGGTAGAATTTGTGCGGCATACCCTTGTGGACTGCACCATTGACCTTGATGTCTACATAGTCACCGATCTTGTAGGTCCTGAGGTAAGTGGACAACGCAATTGTACCCTTCTTCCTGAAAGGACGAGAGAACGAGTCTCTGGTACGAGATCTCACACCATGACCGGCCGGCATTTTTCAGTATTAGGGTTTCTCACTCTCGCTCAGGACGCAACAATGTAAAAGAGCTATCAGTCTGCGATGGAAATGGTAAGTTGCCTTTATAAGTGGGCGTCTAGGGTTTTACCAATTCGGTGCTCCATCGGTGGTGGGTTCTTTCTATATGTCATCCTGGGCTGGGCTGATGGGCCTCGGACCATCCTTCTATTGTGTGTATGTATATGCTACTTAGAGATATTAATATGTTTGCTATCAATAATAAAAGTGATAAGAATTGGGGGTAATATTTTTATAATAAAAATAAAATATATTGTATCTTGTTTATATTACTTAGTGTTAATTGCGCTTGAATTATAAAAAATATGAGTAGAGATGAAACAATGCAAAAAAATTAAAAATGTAATTTAACAAATAAAAAATAAAATTTAATATAAATTTTAAAGTAATAAAAATTAGAAATAAAATATGTAATTCGATAATTTAATTAATTTAAATCTATAATTTATTTAAAATAATTTTTCAATAAAACAAAATTTTTATTTTATGTTTATATTTGTCAAAGACATTAGCATTTTAGCTATAAATAATAAGAAATTATGTGAAGAAAGGAAAAAAAATGCAATTAAGAGAAATAGTATATGAATTGTTAAGTAATATGAGAAAAATATAGAGTTCATTATTTCAATTAAATTAAATCTTTAACTTATTTAAAATATTTTATTATGAAAAAAAATATTATGTTGTATTTATATTTGGTAGTAACATTAGTACTTTGCTTGTAAACAATAGGAATTTACATAAAAAGAAATTATGTAATAAAATAAATAAAAAAAATAATGTCTAAATTGTTAAGTAATATGAGTTAAAAATATAATATATAGTTAAATAATTAAATTAAATTAAATTAAGTACTTAATACATTTAAAATATTTTTATATAAAAATAAATTACATATTATATATATATACTATTCAAAGGTATTAATGTGTGTGTTACAAATAATAAAAGTCATAAAAAATAAAGTAATATATAAATTAATAAAACGAAAGCAAAAAATAACATGAAAAAAGAAAAGAAAAGGAAAGGTGAATGTTTTGGCAAGAAAATACATGATGAGAGGGTGGTACTTACCACGGAAGGCACGTGATTTAAGTAATCCAACAGGTTAAAGTCCCATGCATTTACATGGGTGTTTATTATTTTATAATAGTATAAGTATAAAATTTTTATAATATTATAACAATCATGATATTATTATTTTTATATTAAATTATTATTATAAAAATATTTTTTATTATAAAAATAATTTAAGTAATTTAAAACTCTAATATAAAATATATATGTTGATCAAATTAGTTGATAAATATTTTATTTATTAATAAAATATTTAAAGATAAAAATCAAATGTATTTAATTTTTACTAATATTTTTTATTATCATTTTTTAAGTATCATATTTTAAATTAAATTAAATATACCTTAAATAAATTTCATTTAGGGTTTGTAACTTGAGTATTATTTTTATTATTTACAATTCGAATATTAATATTAATAAATAAAATAGTCATAATATAATATATTTTATTTGTAATTTAGATATTAATAAGTAGTATATATAATGATATAATTTATTTTATTATAAAATATTATAAATAAGTTAATAATTTAATTTAATTATTTAACTACATATTATATTTTTTAACTTTTATATTATTTTATTACGACCAGCTTAGTCATGATTAACATGTAACTAGTTTTCGATAACCATAAGCGTCAAACAAAAATTGTTGGTTTCATAACTTAACATTACTAAAATAAAATTACTTTTATAAATATTTTCAAAATATTCACATTAGGTTTACATGCACTTAACAAATATATTTAAACTATTTGCTAGGTCCAACAACTATCTTTAATCCTATTCTATCATAATTATGATTTCTTGGACACATTATCATGACAAAATCTATTTTTAAAGATATGGTGGTGAATGGGAAGTTTCGATTTAAGTATTTGTAAAATATTTACAATTAAAATAGTAAGACTACATTTTAGTGAACAAATAACCTATTTAATGAAAATACAAGCAATCAGCCACAAAGCATCAAATATTACACAAGTTCACTACATAACAATATCATACCTTAACGACATTTCATAATAATCAATACAAAATAAAAGGTAACACATATTCAATCTATCTTGTACCTCTTTTTACAATGGTTGTCCTTCTAGATATAATAGTCTTTCTGATATAATAGCTCTTCCTTAAGTTTATCCCTCCAAATATAATAGTCCTTTAGTTTCATTTATTATTTGACAATTTTACTAACCTAGATTAAAAGTTTGGTTATAAATACCTTAATTTAATTATAATATAATAGCCATCAGATTTAAGAGATCAAAAAATGGATAGTTGATATGAGTTTATAGGCTACTTACTGAAAAAATAAATATTACTTATATGATATTAATTTTTTCATTCTCATATTTTATGCTTTTTACAAAAATGACCATATATACACCAACGTAATGGATAGGCCTAATTTTATATTTTTTTATAATTTTTAATTTTTTTATTGAACATGTAAATAAAAATGCATTAATTAAATTTTTAATAAAGAGCAACACTTAATTTCTCATTTAACATAATAGAAAGCATGTAAATGATTTACATTTTGAAAAGGAATATTGAAATAATATTTTTTTACATTATCATACTTTTAGATAAAATAGTATGATTATCAATTAATTTTTATTATACCAATACTATCATTTTTAAATTTAATACTCAATTTATTTAGATATTTTTGCATTAAATATGAATTTGTTATTTTATCGCAATTTGTGAAATAATTTTTTAAGTTTTTATAAATTTTTTCAATGTTAAAATTTATATATCTAGTAATGATTTAAAATGAACTTTTATAATGGATTATTAATATTAGGCCAATATTATTAGATTGATAGTGATTTGTATAATAATTTATTAGGTTATAAAATATATTAAATAATCAATATATATGATTTGCATATAAATTATTTATATTGAGACAAAATTATAAATTATAGATCATGTATATAATATATTAAAAAAATTATAATAAAATTTTTTACTTATGAATGCATTTTTAATTTTAAATGTTAAAGATTTTTTATAAATTTTCTATTCTCAATGAAAATGAAAATGGAAAATAATTAAAACAAATACATAAATTTTTTATTTTGATGAAAAATATGCACTTCTAAATTTTATATACATAGGTGTATAATATTAAAAAGATAGTATTACTAATCTCAATGTATTTAATTTTTCAAGTTTCTAATATATAAGTAATGATGAAGAGTTTCAAAATTAATGATTTAAATACAATGCCATTAGTAATATTGTTATTTCTTACGGAAGCATGTAAGATATTAAAATTGAAATTTAAAATTAAATTTTAAAATTTTATATTATGAATTTATGATATTTTTTAAATTTTAAAATTTTAGATAATTTAATAATTTTAAAAATTATTAAATTAAAATAATTTAATCACATCTGTTATTATATAAATAGTTATAATTAAATAATTTAATTTAATAATTTAATATTTTATTATATCATTTTGAGTATCCAAGTATAAACTATTTATCAATAAAGTATATAATTAATATATTTTTACCCATGAATGTTTATAACTAACTATTTGTATATAAATTATTTATCCATGAATATACAATACATTTTTATTCATATATGTAAAGAAAAATAATTTTTAAACAATAAAATACCAAAAATTATTTATCCATTTTTTAAATTTTATTCTTTAAAAAAATTAAAATCATAATCTTGCATACTATTTTTAAAATCTAACATATAAAATTATATACATTTATATATATATATATATATATATATATATATATATAAGCACCAATTCTGAAAATATTATTTCAAAAATTAAATATAATACATATATTATATAAATCCTAACTTTCAATGTTTAATTCTTAAATTTAAATTGAAATACTTCAAATATTTTTAAATTTTAGATTTATATACAAAAAAATTTGAAATTTAATTAAGTCAATATTTTATTAAGAGAAATAAATAATCAATTTAAAAGAAAATTTAAGTTATATATTTCCCTTTACTTTTTTAGGCCATAAAATATATTCAATAATTAATACATATTATTTGCATATAAATTATTTATATTGAGCTAAAATTATAAATGATAGATCATGTATATAATAAATTAAAAAATTTTATAATAAAATTTTTTATTTATGAATGTATTTTTAATTTTAAATGTTAAAAATTTTTCTGTAAATTTTCTATTCTCAATGAAAATGAAAATAGAAAATAATTAAAGCAAACATATAGATTTTTTTATTTTGATGAAAAATATACACTTCTTAATTTTATATATGAAGGTGTATAGTATTAAAAAAATAGTATTATTAATCTTAATGTATTTAATTTTTCAAGTTTATTTGTCATTGAAGGAATTTGAAATTACAATGAAACCTTTAAGTTTTCATTTTCCTTTTTAAATTTATTTTGAAAATTTAATTTTTGTTTTGAAAATTTTCATATATATATATATATATATATATATATATATATATATATATATATGTATGTATGTATGTATGTATGTATGTATGTAAAATAAAGTCTAAATCTTTAAATCTATATAGGAAAAGATATTTGGGCTTAATTTATTTTTATAAACGCATAAGTTCATAAAAAAAATTTGAGGCAGAAATAAAATTAGAATAAATTTAAGCCTTAAATTGTAAGACTTATAAATAAATAAATTACCTAGAAACCTTTTTCATACATGAATAGGTGTCATTTATTCATTAGTTTGTCAGTAAGGGTATCAATACCCAAACTTTTAGTCTGGGTATGGAAGAACTATCTTTTATTATTTCATCATTTCACAACATCAACTTACTTTGATTTTCGTACGTCATTAATGAACAATATCAATCATCATAACATTTAATACATAATCACATTAGTAATTTCTTCACAAATCTAACCAATCACATCTATATTTAATGAGCAGTCATTGATAACTATATACTAATTCAATAATAATCACATACTCATATCCTTTACAATAATTATTATACAAGGCAAGACTAATACACATCTAGATATTTGTATGCAATGTAAATTACATCTTATTCCTTATGATATTTTGTTGCCAATTACTATAAATAAATGCATTTATGACTTGTTTATAATTACATCTATATGAATAAATAACTTACTGTACTTTTAGATGAATTTAAGATCAAAAGTTTACTCTTAATCCAATGTATAAGTTCAAAAGAACAATTTTGATTCCATAATTAACTGTCATAGTTGATTACTACCATTTAAAAATGAGTTGATTAGATAGTAATCGAGTATGGTACTTGATTACTCATTCTTGGAGGTTTTGTTTTCAGGAAGTAATCGCTATCCTAGTCGAATATATGAGTTTAGAAGTAAAGCTTTGATTCTATAATCAACTATGGTTATTAGTTACTATCATTTAAAAACAAGTTGATTAGATAATAATTGACTATGGTACTCAATTATCGATCCCTAGAGTTTTCTTTTCTAGGAAGTAATCGATTATGACATTCAAAATCCAAAGACACAATCTTTCTATAGTCATACATTTCATTTTAAAATTCAATCTTTAAACTTATTCATCATCTTCACACATATTATCATACTAAATAATACTAATACACATTTACTTATATACATAAGTACAATTTCATATGATATTACAACACCAAAGGGATTTTTATCATTATTAACATTACAAATGTAACACATAATTTCATCATCTTACCATTTTCCATTGAAACAAACTTAATCAAATTCATTCAATACCAACATTTAGCTAATGTTTTTATATCTCATATTAACCTAATTTATTAGATCACAGCATAATATGACATATAATAAATCAAATAATCTTATTGTTATTCAAAATACAAGCAAAATACTCATAATTACATAATTTCCATTATTAGTGTCATTATAAAACATATCCTCATCTAACTTCAATTATATTAATTTATAAATAAAAGAAAATACTTATTCCTTATGAGTATTTAGCTACTAGAGTTAAATGCCAAGCTATGAAGGCTTGTATTCAACTATTGTAGTTAAGTAATCATGTCCACGGAACTTTACTTTTGAAAGTATTTGACTATTATAGTTGAATATTAAGCATTAATAAGCTTGTACTTAACTATTGTAGTTGAATATGGTTGGGTCATTCCTAGCCCTCCATAAATTTTACTAAATTTTTATCCATCTTTCCAATTAATACCTTTCAATTCACCTTAATTCAAATTTCAACATCAAATGGTATTTTAAACACAAATAGCAGCATACTTGAAGTAAAGCATATTCTTACAACACATTTAATCATTAAATTACAAGCCACAGTCATCCACCCTTCAATTAGTTAAACCATATCCTAGTTAACTAAAACAAATAGATTATCTACTTACCTAATATTTAAAAGAGATGAAAAGGAGTTAAGAAGAGAATTGATTTGTTCCTTAAGTAAGGAATAACTATGGGCAACTTGTAGATAAAGACTAAATCTCCCTTGTTGGATTTAAAGAATTGAAGATGGAGTGAAAGAAGGCGGTAGAGTAATAGATATTCTCCATGGCTTTTACATTCCTCACCATGCTTGAGTGACCTAGATATTCTCCATCAGTAAATTAAAAGCACTTTAAAAAATCTTAATTACAAAATATAATATTCATGCATGTCTAGACAACATAAAATAAACTATTTAAATTATTTTTATATTAATATACTGTTAAAAGTAATTAAAATAAACATTATTTTATGTAAGGTAAAAGATAAAATAAAATAAATAATAAATAAGTAACAAATTGTAAAAATATGTAATGTAATGAAGCAGTCAAACATTATAAAATGAATACATCAAAGAAACTTGTTAACAACTGAAACAAAATAAACAAATAATAAACTAGAAGAAGGCAAATTAATAAAAGGGTGTTTAGCGAATATTTAGATAGGAGAGTAGTGGTTTATAAGCCAACACATGCTAAAGCATTATACAATATAAAGTAATAAATTATGGTAAATGATGATGCATTTAATAGGTAGATATGTGACAACTTATAGAATTGCATGTTATAAAATTTAGCCATTTTTCAATGTCATTTTGTATCATACTTGTGAAAAAGTAAATAAATAAATAGGACCATATTTCTAATTGTCAAGCTATAAATGATAATGGGGAAGTCAATATCTACAAGTGCTCATCTCTTGGCGGAGGAAGCTAATTGCTTGGAATTAGACTGTATCGTCATTCTATAACTCCAGTTATTTGTGTGTTTCTTCCAAAATTTGGAGCTTGTATTCCATGTCTCCAATCCTTCTGACTAATTCTCTTCCCAACAATGGTTTAGGAAGAATACCTTCGCTACTAGTTGTGAATAATTGACATCATTAACAAATTATTGGTTGCTAAGGCCATAGAGAATAAGGGCATCCATTCACGATGACCTTGATTAGACATGATCTCAAAATAAAACTAAAGAAAACAAATAAATGTATTCCCGGATGCGAGCCACTGCAACAAACTTTTCAAGTACCTTTTCCTATTTGGATTAATTATACCATGATTTTTATCTCTAGTAGTCCTTTCTGACCTATTCCGAAGGTATAAACCTATAAAGCTTACTACTATTAGAGATGTCATCACTAACCCTATAATGAACCAAGTGGATTCAATAACCTCTAAGGCTTTTATATTCCTCAACGTGCTTGAGTGACCTAGATATTCTTCATCAATAAATTAAAAACACTTCAAAAAACTTTAATTACAAAACATAATATTCATGCATGTCTAGACAACATAAAATAAACCATTTAAATTATTTTTATATTAAGATACTATTAAAAGTAATTAAAATAAATATTATTTTATCTAAGGAAAAAGATAAAATAAAACAAATAATAAATAAGTAACAAATTGTAAAAATATGTAATGTAATAAAGCAGTTAAACATTATAAATTGAATACATCAAAGAAACTTAATAAGTCAACAATCAAAACAAAAACAAATAATAAACCAAAAAAAGGCAAATTAATGAAACAGTGTTCGACGAATATTTAAATAGGAGAGTACTGGTTTATAAGCTAACACGTGCTAAAGCATTACGCAATATAAAGTAACAAATGATGGTAAATGATGATACATCTAATAGATAGATACGTGACAACTTATAAAATTGCATGCTATAAAATTAAGCTATTTTTCAATGTCATCTTGCATCATAATTATGAATAAATAAATAAATAGAACCCACATTTCTAATTGTCAAGCCATAAATGATAATAAGGAAGTCAATATCTACAAGTGCTCTATACATGGCACATAAAGCTAATTACTTGGAATTGGGTTGTATCGTCATTCTATAGCTCCACCTATTTGTGTGTTTCTTTCGAAATTTGGAGCTTGTATTCTATGCCTTCATTCTTTTAGGCTAATTCTCTTCTTAATATTGGTAGAGCATCGAGTAGAATACTTTTGCTGTCACTGCAAATAATTGACATCATTAACAAATTATTAGTTGTTAAGGTTATAGAGAATAAAGGCATCAATTCATAATAACCTTGATCATACATGGTCTCAAAACAAAACCAAAGAAAATAGACAAATGTGTTCCTGGATACAAGCCACTACAACAAATTTTTCAAGTACCTTCTCTTGTTTAGGTCAATTGCATCTCGATTTTCATCTTTAGCATCCCTTTTTAACTTTTTTCAAAGGTATAAACCTACAAAGCCTGCTACCATTAAAGATGTCACTACTAACCCTATAATGAACTATATGGATTCAATAACCTCCAAAGCTTTTACATTCCTCACCATGCTGGAGTGACCTAGATATTCTCCATTAGTAAATTGAAAGCACTTTAAAAAATCTTATTTACAAAACATAATATTCATGTATGTTTAGACAACATAAAATAAACTATTTAAATTATTTTTATATTAAGATACTATTAAAAGTAATTAAAATAAACATTATTTCATCTAAGGAAAAAGATAAAATAAAATAAATAAGTAACAAATTGTAAAAATATGTGATGTAATAAAGTAGTTAAACATTGTAAAATGAATACATCAAAGAAATTTAATAAGTCAGCAACCAAAACAAAGTAAATAAATAATAAACCAAAAGAAGGCAAATTAATGAAAGGGAGTTCAACAAATATTTAGATGGGAGAGTAGTGGTTTATAAGCCAACATGTGCTAAAGCATTATGCAATATAATGTAACAAATGATGGTAAATGATGATACATCTAATAGATAGATACATGACAACTTTTGTTTGTTTGAAACTACTCTAAATAACATCCTGTGAATGGTTTGAAATTACTATGTACCTGAATGTTTTGAGTCATGTGATTTCTTTTTCAGTGGATATGGTGGGTCATCTCTAAACAAAGTGGCATCAAGAACAGACATAGCACTTGGTTTTTCCATTATAATTACTCCCATTTTAGTTGTGGATCTTACCTCACTCAACTCTTTATCAACATTCTAAATAATGGAAACATGTTCAATTGTTTGTTTTAGACACAAAAATCTAAGCATTAGAGGAAGAGGAAGTTATACTTACATTTTGATTCAGCTCATGCAATTCAAGTTTCGATGGGAGAGTGCAACTTTTCAACTACAAGGTATATTTACTATTGTATTGAATAGTACATTGCAAAATTCATACTATAACTTCATTATAAAATTGCATACAAGTGGAATCGCACATCTATAATGTTTTTCCATTTGTCACCATCTTTTAATATACAATAAGCTAATTTTATGCTAGAATTCTTGTTTAATTAGGAATATAAATTCATTTTATGGCAGTGTGTAGGGGTGATCAAAAATTTCTAATCCGCTCTTAACCGACTGACCGAACCCAAAGTTAGTCGGTTAAGAGCGGTTAATATATTACTATCGGTTAAAATCGAAAGAAAAAATTTGTAAATTTTAGGTGGTCAGTTAATTTTAGATGAAAATTCTTAACCGCAATTAACCCAACTTAACCGACATTAATGAAAATTTATATTAATTTTTTTATTTGAAAATTCATATTTAAAATTTTATTGATTATTTTTATAATTTAGTACTTAATTACTTTTTATTATAGTTATATTAATGAAATTATGGTATTAATATGTATTTATAAATTAATTTCAACATTTAAATTAATTTGTTTAGGCATTTTTGAAATTAAAATTTAAAATTACTCTAAATCGAATTTAACTGACTGAAACTGAAATTTTGATTAAATTTGATTAAAGTTATGTAATCGATTTCGATTAGTTGAAAAAAAATACATTTTGGTTAAGATCGGTCGGTTTAAAAAATAGTTTTAACTGCCCTTAACTGACCGATGATCACCCCTAGCAGTGTGCATGGAAACAGATGAGCATGTGCATGTCAGCTGGATTTGTCACTTGAGTGAAATGGTTACTACTCACATTAATAGGAAAACAAATGCTACAAGTTTGATTTTAAAAGCATTCTCTTTTCTTATATATTCTTTATATAATAATTGCAGTAAAATAACAAGTATCCATTTCATGAGACTTAAATCAATACATGAGTTTGTAAAGTAAAATAATTACTATTTTATTAAATAATAACAAGAATAAATATAGTAAAGAAAGGAAATAATATGTAAATTGTAAAATAATGAGTTAAAATATAATATGTAGTTAAATTAAATTAACAAATTATATATAATATTTTATAATAAAAATACATAATTATTAGCATAAATAATAATTATTAGTGTAAATATAGCAATAATTAGTAATTATATTAAATAATAATAGGAATAAATATTAATAAGAATGAGAATAATATATGAGTTATTAATTAATATAAGGGTTGAAAATGTTATACATAGTTAAATAATTTGATTAGATTAAATTAATAATTTATTTATAATATTTTATAATAAAATAAAATAAAAAATATTTTTATTATAAAAATAATTTGATATAAAAATAATAATATCATAATTATTATAATATTGGTACGTTCTTCGGTGTCTTTGGATGACTAAGGGTTTTGAAACCCACGGCACATGGCAATCTGTCAACTTGCTACGTGTAATAGCAGATAATACATATTAATAAATTTAATAACTTATATGAAAAGGAGAAAATTACAAATGATGCCAGTCCGTCGTTTGAAATAAAGATTGTCATCCTTTGACTTAATCCTGAAGAATTCAATCAGCCCGCGCTCGAGTTTTTACGTTTGAATAGGGAGGCATATTTTACCTCTATATTTCATTTTTATGTACTGTATTCTATGTGAGTCATCTTATATTTTATTTCTTCAAAGTTTTAAATAAAAATTATAATATGTTAATATATTATTTTATTATTATTTTTATATATAATTTTTTTGTTAAATATTTAATAAAAATTAAATTACATATAAAATTTTAATTTAATACTTGTAAATGTTGTGTAAAACTATATATGAATAATTAAAAATAAATAAATAATTTATAAAATTATAATTTTTATTTAAAAATTTAATGAAAAATGTTATAATTTAATAAAGCAATTAATTAAATAAATGATGAATGATATCAAATCATGTAAAATTTAAAAAGGTGATTTTTAAATTTTTAAAATTAAAAGGGCGAATCCAACCATTCCAAAATTAAAAAGAATATTTTATATTTTTTTACTTTTATTTTTATTCATTTCATTGATTATCAATGTTATTCTTAATTATTTCTTATTTCACTATTATTAATTACTATTATATTATATCCCATATTTTTACAATTGAATTCTTATTCTTACTCATTATATATTTTCACTATTTCATTGATATTAACAATTACTTCTTAAATAAACTTTTCATTATATACATTATCATGCAATAATTTATGTGCTAGAATGTAGTAAAATATTCCAATAACTAACTTGCTGTCTTTTTATCTGTAATATTTAATAATTTCATAAAAATTAATAGAGTAATTTAATTTATTTTTAAAAAACTTTATAAAATTATTTTTTAATTTAAGATCAAATTTTACTTTATTCATATTTCTCTCATTACTTGAAATTTGTTATTAAATATAAGTACACACATAAATTTCTCTTATTTCATATACAAATTCTAATGTGATTAAAAATAAAGAGATAAGGATGAATTAAATTTATTAAGATATTTTAAGATAAAAATATAAAATAATAAAATATTTATTAATAAAAATAAAATTAAAAAATATATTTAATATTTTTTAAAATTTTTAAAATGATAGATAAAAAATTTGTAAAAAAAATATGAGAAATAATATGGTACAGAAGAAACATTTAACTTCCACTTAAAATATTAATTACAATAAAAAAACTCGTATAATATGGCCTAGAAAACGTGCTGTCGTCTTATGTCAAATCACTAAACTTTACACGTACGGAAGTCAACTTTCCAATTCCAGAGGGTTACTTTTAGATTTTAACTAACTTTTCAGCTACATTTCCAATTTATCCCTCTAACTAAAAAATCTTTTATAAAAAGATGGTTCAGATACAATGGTACAAATCTAACACTTCAAACTTCACCAACTCACCCTGGGTTTAAAACCTAACGGGCACCTTAGAAATCACCTATAATATTACAAAATTACATTTATATTATTAAAAAAATAATATAAACACATGTTAGGATTTGGATTAACATACGCAACGAAATTTTAAAATTTTTAATCCTATTCCCACCTAGGATCCATATAAAATGGCATAAATTAATATTATTTGTACTCGTATTCTTTCTGAATGAATCCTTGAGAGACTAACATAAATCAAATGCCGACCAGAATGTACAACGTCTCTACGGTATCTATATGGAGTGAATAACGACTTCTCTCCTTCACAAAGCTATTAGGATTTGTCTCTCTCACTAGGATTAAGATTGAGTATTTTTTGAGTGATTTAGGATTTTTTTAAAACTTATATGAGTGAATCAAACTGCTGCCTTTAAGTCCCTTTTATAGGACTAAGGCATGTCATAATCCTAATCCTATTAGAATAATGCTTCAAAAAAAAATTCTAATCACACTTAACAAACATCACCTTTTCTTTATCTTAGAAAGAGTGAAGAGAGATAAGACTTATTTATTAATTATCTAATATTATATAATTACATTATCTCATAATATAATTATCTTATATTAGATAATAAATTATCTCATAATATAATTATCTGATAATTACTTTAATATCAAATAATATTATATATATTATGTGAAGAACATATTATTATCTTAATAATAATATATATGTACGAAAATAAGTCCAATTAATTGAATTTTAGTCTAACTAAAATTTAATTAATTATTATCTTATTCTTACTTCTTTTGTGTGATCCTGTAAGTTCTTACAACGTTAATAATGACTTATTTTGGGCCATAAACAGTGAGCGGTATCTAGCAATACATCATTGCCACTCAAGTAGTAAGAATGTCTGTAATTCGATATCTACCTAATATATGATTAATATTTTACATTATAATCCCTTTTGTAACAATATCTAAATTGAATTAGAGGCATGGAGTGTGTCATCCTTGTTAATGTTCAATTTATATTTCTTGATACTGAGTAAACTTAAAATAAATGATCAATATCACATATTAATCTAATTGAGCATGATCATACATTTATAAGTCTCACTCAATTAAGGGGCCCAAGGATATTTCTCTTTTATACAAGAGTAACAAAATTTCATCTACATCACTCACTTCCCTTTGCATGATTCATAACACACCCAATCAATGCCCTACTTGTCATCCCGATTAAAGGTGACATAGGATGACATCAAAGTGAGTAACTCCTCATGTAGGGAACCGTAATGACTTTAGGTTAAAGGACTATGTGCATTTGTAGTTATATGAGAATAACTAATGACATGTCTATCCATACAGTATTCTCACAATGGGTTAGTCCAGTACATTGTTCACTAACAATGTACTCATGTATTGACTTGATATCAAATATCCATGATTCATAATCATTAGTCACTATAGATGCTAGTTTCGATGTATTATTACTATCCTTTTCGTAATAATACTTAATTAGGGGCATTTTAGAAATAATAAAATTATTCCAAGGATAATTATTATATTTAAGTTATAATTTGCGCAAAATAAAATAAAATAAAATATAATAATTATATTACTAAAATGAAATGTAATACATTGTGTAATATTACAATTATCTCTATGATTAGCTCCTAGGATAACATATGCATTCACACAGATTTTTTAATTAGTACTTTCTTATAGCCTATAACTACTGATACGAGTTGCATTAACATATTTTTTACCTTATCTTGTTTAAGTTGTTTCCCACTAATTGGTTAATTGCCTTTTTGCTTGTTGTAACTCTACTTTTGAACTTTTTTTGAAAGTTTTGCTTGGCTTCCACCTTTGTTATTGTTCTTCTTCGATCTTCAATGTTGCCTCATTCTTTTCTTCCTTATCTATGCTATTCTTCCTCCTTATTTCTGACTACCATCTCCTCCTCCTTCTTATCTCTTTCTATCTTTTCTTTCAATCTTCCTCTCCATTGAAATGTCAACCTATATCATCTTATTTTTTTCTCCTACCTCTGCAAACCTTGATTCCTTCTTTCGCTGACCCCTCTTTTCATCCTTTTACTATTATCATTTGACCTTTCTCTCTTTGCCTTTCGTTCCTCCTCTTTTTCTCTTTCTTCGTATGAAAACCTATTTGTTTCCTCATTCTTGCTGAAAAACTTAAACCTTGAACCCTAACTAACCTTCATCAAGTTTTGCCTTTAAATGTTATTACCTCTGTCCAAATTCAGATTTAGATTGTTAGTGACATTCTGAAACTCTGATAGGAACCAATTTTAACAATTTTGGGGTATGTTTTTTTTTTCAATTTACTATTAATTTTCAGCTTTCATCTCTTTTTTTTTTCTATTATGTTTTATTTATTAGTCTTTTTCTAGCATGTGAGTTGTGAAATAGTGTTTTGTATGTTTCATTTTCATGGTTTTATATTTTTTAGGCTAAATAAGTTAATACTATTGTATCATGTAAGTTAAGGAGCAATGACTAGTGCTGTAACAAACATGATAGGTGTGTATAAATAGGAGCAATGTCAATGCCTATAAAAAGTTTCATTTTTTTCTCATTGTGCTTCCTTCTTACAGGTTAGTCTTTCTCTCATATATGGTTTCTTATTGTGCTATTGCATTTTATTTTGGTGAACTATGGAATTGAATGATTTTTTTAATGATATTAATTTTTTTTTGACTTTGTATGGAATGTTCCTTAAATTTATTAACATCTAATTGATGATTAGAATGCTATAAGACCTTTCAATGCATATAATTTTTTAAAATAAACCTTATTATTTTTAATTTTGATTTAATTTATAATAGTTCCCTTTTATTTAGCCATAGTTCCAGATGCATTTTTGTATTTTTATTAATTTTTTAATATATGAATTATTGATATTATTTTTTCCTTTTGTTTTTTGCACACTAATTGTTTGGTTATATTTTTGATGAAGCAACACCATTGCAGAAACATATGCTTAAAGTCTATGCCTGGCAAGTTTCAAGTTAAAATCTTAATAATGTTAAGTTTCAATTTGTTTTGCTATGAAAAACATGCTATGAAAATAATTACAATCAAATATGAAGTTAAACTTGTGTACTTTTATTTATTTTACTATCATTTTTTTATCATGAATTCACCATTCATTATTATAAGGATTTATTTGAAATAAAGAAATTATTTTGCTTAAGAAATTAGTGGAAACAAAAGATGGCCATGTTATATGCATAATGTGAATTTTGCTATTTGAAATCAGCTTCGGGGGTTATGGGATTAGAACTTTGTTGAAGTGTCTTTTATGATATTTCTTTATCTTAGGTTGATGTTAAGCATGTGAATCACTTTTCTACTAAATTTGGAAGTAAAGAGAATGAGCATAATGAGAAGATAGCTAAAAATAGGCATGAATATAAAAATGCAAAGCATCATAAGTCATCCAAGCCTTCTGACTTTAAAGTACTTTTTGGTGGCAATAATGAGGATAACTTTATGATTGACATCAAGTTTACTAGGTATATGACATTCTTGTATGACTATTAGCATCTTTAGGTCTAATACCCCTTTTTAGGTATATTATGGAAACTTTAGAAGTCAACTAGAAGCATTTGCCATCAATAACTAATATTATGAATGGTTTTGAGCTGATGTATTCCTATAATGTAGAGAACTTGGGAATGTGATGTATTAATAAGGAAAATCATCCTAAATAGGGGTTTCGAAAGTGATAGAACTCTTTCGATAGAAATTTATATTTTACCATTTTATAAAGTTAAGATATGATGGTAGAACTGACAAGTCAAGAAGTTTAGTGAATGGTATGAGCAAATTAAGATTTTAAATAACAAAAATAGGCTTGAGCACAAATAGAGTAGATATTAATCTTTAAGGGATTTTAGTAATTAAGATACTTTTTGGCCTTATTAATTAATTATGTAAATATAACATAAATGTATTTTTAGCAAATTTCATAAAATGTCTTTTTTCTTCTCATGAGTAAATTTTAGGATCTTAAAACTTCTTAAGGAGAAATGCTTTACTTTAATAAATTCTTTTCAATCTGAATTATGATAGTTTCATTTTTTGTAAATTTATTTTTAAACTTATATATGTGATGACGAGACATGTATTGCAAGAATAATTAGAACACATTTAAAAATATTCTCTTTTCGTATTATATATACTTATTCCTTATATAATAATTGTAGTAAAATAATAACAAGTATCCATCCGTAACACAAGTTGTAAACTAGTGTAAATAAAAGTATATAAATAGTTGCTGAGTAAATGTTGAGAAGTTATTTAGTTTCATATTATTCTAAAAACTTACTAATTCAATTATCAACTTGACAATAACAAAGAAAGTAAATCACTTAAATTAACTTGCACAAGGTAGTAGCTACCAATCCAAGATTAGGCTTGCTCACTTTTCATACCTTTATTTTCACTTATTGATGTAAAAAATCTTAAAAAGGAGTACATAAAACAAAATACAAGTGATAGGAACTAAAATCATTAAATTTGTCAAAGCTTAGAAAATGAAGCTAGATTATGATGGTTTCAGTTCCGTCAAAGTCTTAAAAAATTCCTATTGATGACAATTGCCAACAAATAATAGAACCTAATAAATACATTTATAGATTCTATACCAATGTAATCAATATGCATTTATCCATAAGTAAATGGTTTTCAAGCCTATTGAACTTGATGTTATAGACATTGACAATAAAAGATGCATGGGGAGAGACACTTGCCATAGAAGGTAACACATATCTGATACTATAATTACTAAAATCTTTAGCTTTATAATTGCAACATAATGGGATATCCTTGTTAGGCAATTTCATAAATTCAAAAGTATCAATTGAAATGATCTCCTTTTAAGTTTATCATCTTCCTCATAACACCAATTTATAATAAATAGTTTATAAGTTATAGACTTCCATTATCAATAACAATATGGAAAGGAGTAGCCCCATCAACACCAATATTTACTTTAGCACCTTTCTACATGTAATAAAATGAGAAGCTTATGACACAAGACATGCACAAGGCAAAATATGACAAGCTAAAACATTTCAAAGCAGGTTATCTTTATTATATTCATCATTGAAGACTTCTACTCTCTTAACACTTATCATTAGATTTAATTTCCTATATCATTATTCACTTAAATAATTACTCACATTATGTATAGTAGAATAACACATGATTTAGTGATATTGTAATTTAAGATAATCCTATTATCATAAGTATTTTAATTCCAATTAAATATGACATATGGAATTAAACATCCATCATCGAAGTTGTTGAGGATCTGAAATGCTTCTTACATTAGTTTGAATCAAATGTTGACATGCCATTAATTTAGCATAGGTTCAAGGTAAACATAGGACCTGAACTAATAAATTTAAGCATGCTAATGAACTAGTTGCAACAAATGATTGAAATGGAGGAATTCCATCTTCAATTTCAACATTAGGCTGTAAAACAACATCAAGATACTAGTCACTTTATTAAAAAATTACTATTAATTTTCTTATGAAATAGGATATTTTTTTTACCTTTTATAGAAGGATGCAGGGAAAGCACATCCACTTAGGAATATAGACCAATCCAAAACAATCATTTATGTCCATGTATGTTTGTAGGCATGGAACAATTATAACCTCCTCAATGATCAGCATGCTAATGAATCATAAAATAAAAAAAAACTATCAAAATTTTAGGAAAAATATAAAAAATAATCTTGATGAAATTAGTAAGAAAGGCACCATCTAACATTTATAGCACCACATATTTGAACTAAATATAAATTGGAATTTAGGTAAGTAATTGAACAACTATCAAAGTAGTGAAAAAGGAAAAACTTCCACAAAAATGTCATAAGTAACTTAAGCACAAAAGGAAGAAGCTTTACTAACCATATAGACACAAACAAATAAACAAAAACAAAGAAATTTTTAACCATCAACCAAAGACAAGAACAAGACATGCCATAAAAGAAAGTATAAAAAGCATGAACAACATTACAACATTAAAAATTGGCTAGTATAGGACAATAAAATCATATCTTACTGAAGAAAAGCCCATGTCAAGTTCTAATATCCTATCATAGTTAGTTAAAATATTGTAAACTTTCATGTATAAAGAATAAAATAGCCTAGGTTTACCACTTAATATACCAATATGAACAAAGAATAAAGAAATTGAAATGTCTTTTAAAAATAGAATGAAGAATTTAAGCATTTATTTTTAATGAAATGCTTTGCATATTTCTCAAAATGTTGACAATCCTCTAACAATCTAAAACAAAAAAAGAGAAAAGAACAAACAGCCCACTGAGATAAGTAGATATAAGTAAAGAATGTAATGAAGAAAGGCAATAAGCCAATAAGGGTGTAAATGAAATCATTTCTTCAGGAAAACTATGGAATAAAGCTATAAAATTAAAATAATAAACAACAAAAAGTTAACAATGAAGTGAACAAAGCTATAAAATTATAATGACTTGTTGTCAATACATGCCATATAATAATTTATTACAATAATGGGCTTTTTCAATGGTATGATGTCTTAGTAAAGGAGAAGTTACATAAATCCTGAATTTACAATCAATGGCACCTAGAAGATATATTTATGTTTATGCACATAAAATATCCTATAAATTAGACTCAAATACATCACCTTCTTTACATTTCATATTGTTGTAAGTAGATTATTTTTGCTAGGAGTATTTTTAAAAAAGAAAAAGAAAGAAACCATTAATATTAAAGGTTAAGACTACTTGGAATGTGTAAACATTGATTTATATACACCCAAGTGTGAAAGAAGTCATTTTTCCATTTTTCTTGATAATTTCTTAATGTTTAGGCTAATGAACATAGAACTTGCCATGAGAATGCACTTACATTTATGTGGATGAAAACATTCACTAAAACTCAAACTTCTTTGGGACAAAAATTTCTTTAGTGGCTTTTTCTTATGGTGTCTCTGGAACTTCTCCTGGATAAATATTTCTTCCACCCCTAAATTACAAGCCACCCCTAAAAGAAAGGATTTGAAATAGGAACTAACATAGGTAACAGTCCTTTGGTTTTCTTCTTATTAACAAAATGAAGCCTCATAAATCCTTCTTGAGATTGATAGGAAAGTCCTTTTAATCCTTCTTGTTCCTTTAAAATTCAATTTTAGATAAATATTTAAGCATAAACTACATGTTGGAAAACACATGCTTAATATTATAATATATCAATCCAAGTCCATATCTTCATTTAACAGCATTAAACATACTCAATTGATTTGAATGTCAATATCCATATGCATACCTAGTGTTAATTATAACTCATAGATGACTATTACCTTACTAGCTCTTTTCTTGTATATGCTTAAGTATCCAATTTTTGTCAACTCAAGCTCTAGGAAATTTTTCACAATGCTTGCATAATAGACATAATGATATTATAGCCATGTTAGAAAGGAAAATTGTTTAAAGACAAAATTTAGGATTAAATGCCTAACAAAATACTAATTTAAAGTGGTTGATAATAAAGGTTGAAAACCATGCCCTGAAATCATTAAGAATTGCTTCCCACTGGAGTTTAAGTTATTGAATCATGATTTTAAAACTTAAATCAAATTGACCAGTTCAATCAGTTTGATTAGGAATCGAACTCTGGTCTAATTCAATTATTACTAGAAACCTAGTCAATTGGTTAAATTGTTTTAAACTAACCTAACTTGTTGTTGACCTACTAAACACACCAAGAAAACAAGACCTTTAGGCTTAAAATGCATACTTTCACCATCGAGGTCAACATCTTCTTTAGTATATTACTAACTTTCATTATATGTAATGTATTTTGTTTTCCAAAATTCAAATTTATCTTCATTTACATCTCTTAAAAATAATATATGTTAAAAATTTATATTTTATATTACATATAATATAATCATTTTTATTTAGCAAATATTTTATTTAAACTTTCCATCAAATTGAAATGAAATATAATTTTAATATTAAAAAATAATATTAAATTTATATCAAATAATTGTATTTATAGTAATATTAAGATTTTTTTTCTTGTATTTTAAAAATATACTTATACAAATTAAATAAATTTAATTTTTATATGTATATATAATATATAATTTTATATAAATAAAAAATATATTAGCCAATTGAATTATCCAATTCCACCAATTGAATCAATCCGATCTTAATTTGGTTATCATACCAGGTTTCAAAACACTATATCAAAAAATTTGGATGGAGGTAGCAGCCGATGAAGGCCAAGGTGGATGGAAATCAGCTGGGGTTAAGTGCTTCCAAGGAGAGGGGAAAATCGAAAAAATATCTGAGAGAGAGAGAGAGAAGAGCAGTAGAACTGTAGAAGGGGATAGCAACAGTGGCCAGGATTTTTCGAATAGAAAGGGAGAGGAGGGGGAGGAGATGGTGACGATTGTTGTGGGCTTGCCGGTAGGCGGAGATTGAGCGCGTCTATGGTCGGCGTTTCATTACAGAAAGAGATGATGAGAGGAGAAAAAAAATGGAGAAGGAAGTGGACGCGGTGGGTGGGGTATTCGAAAGTGTGAAAATGCGAGAGCCGGAAGGCTGAGACGTGAGAAAAGTATAATAGTTTTGGAGGAAAAAAAATTACAGTTTGTTTGGATAGAAAAGAAACAACGAGAGAAAGGGGAAAAAAAAGAAAATATAATATTTTATTGTGCTTGTTAAAGAAAAAAAATAAGGAAAATTTATTTCTTTTATTGGGTTGAG
Organism: Sindora glabra; assembly: GCA_020226215.1. Taxonomy (NCBI): domain Eukaryota; kingdom Viridiplantae; phylum Streptophyta; class Magnoliopsida; order Fabales; family Fabaceae; genus Sindora; species Sindora glabra. The sequence goes on from CM035228.1 coordinate 21,532,022, forward strand.
TAGAAAACTAAGAATAAAGAAAAATTGATGAGTTAAAATGATAATAATATTCTTAATTCATTACTAAATTATAATAGAGTGAAATTTTTTTATCTAAAATATTTTCAATAATATTATATATCTAAGTTATATAATAATAAATTTAAAATGAAAAATAATAAAAATTTATTTCATATTTAAAAAAGAAAATATAAAAAAGGAATTTATAGATTATTTAAATCTAAAATATAAATTTAGAAATAAAATTTTATTTTCTTAAATAATCTAAGAAAAAAGGAGTTATAAATTATATTAATTCTAGATATACATATAGTTGTTGCTAAAAGTTAAATTTACCTATAACGACACTGCATATATTATCTAGAATTGTTTATAATTAGCCTAATATTTTATATTTTTTATTTTTAAACATAGGTTTGAAAATTATTTTTATATTTTATAATTATATGTATTAAATACATCAAATTTTATTTAATTAAAATTTTCCAAATATATATTTTAAATATATTTATAATAATATTTTAAAACTTTTTATAAATTTAAAATGAAATAAATTAAATAAGAATATTAATGTATAAAATTTAATATAAATTAATAAATATTAAAATTTTATATAATATATTTATCCATGCTATCTAATTTAATTTTCAATAATATAACCTATAGATCTAAACCAACAAATTTAACAATGTACACTCCATACCTAAATTGAGTCATTATTTTTTTTAATTTATTTTGTAAAGCAGTGAAAATAAATAATTATTGATTAATTATAGTGTATAAATTGATCTCATATTTTCATGAGTTTAAATAATAATTGATTCTTTTATAAAATAATTGTTGTAAAAATTTCAAATGAGAGAAAAAAAACTCAGTTAAAAAAAATAAGCCAAAAGAGGAGGCTCATTATTTAATAATGATTTTTTTTCATTATAAGCATTTAACACCAATTTATTTCAAAAAAATTAATTATTAGTAATAATTATACTAAATATAAAATTTCTATAAGATTAACTATTCAATAATTATATATTTTATCGTCACACCTAACAAGCCAGTAACTCTATAGATAATGATCAACAATTTTTCATCCAAAAAATTACAATAATATTATTAAATTAATAAATATGAGGTACATTAATAGAGTTAATGATATAAAACTAATAAAAATTATTAATGAAATTAATAATATAAATTGGTTGAAAACAACAATATCATTGCACTTTTTGTTACCGGAATTCTAATTTTTTATTTTTAATAGATTTTATTGTCGAATAGGAGCAAATTCAATAGGCATTTCTTGTAGGCCACTGTGCCATTTGTAAACAAATGGCAGGACAACATTGAAAAACATAATTGTTGATTCTTGCAAAGAGTGGAGAGAACAAATTTTATATAGGACTCACGTTAAATTTCTTTTCCAATTTTTATCCCCTTCATTTCATCGAAATAAAATTCCCTTTCTCCTCTATTTTTACCTTATCAATTTCTTTGTCTCCTATTTTCTGTGCCACCAAACCCAGGATTAATGAGAGCGTCACGCCTATAATGAAGATGCACGACTTATCATCATAGAGTACAAGTTTTGTACCTGTGATTTGTAAAAAGATCAATAATCTAACTAAATTCTCTTACATAATTCATGAGAAAAGCATATTCACCATATAAATGATAGTTATACATATAAAATCTTGCATGCCCTGATTCCAAGCAAAATGTCAAAAACAAATAAGATTGTAAAGTTAAGTCCTACTTATAATATAATTTAAGCACTTTCTATGCATGTATTTGAATAAAACAATAATAAAATTAGTTTATTATAAGTGAATGCAAATGCAAATACGTTAATACTGGATTTTATTTCTACTTCTTCACTTTGGTTAGCATAAATATAGAAATACTTTCCTACATCTAAACTTATGGCCAGACAACTGACCAAGCCTCTTCCTAAGCTCAACTTCAATTACCATTGTCTTTTCTATCTCCTTCATTGTAATTTTAATTTTTTATTTCTTGCGTATGATGCTCAATTAAATAAATAAATAAATAAACTCACTACACAAGCAAAAATATAAAATTGAAGACTTATTTGGTATAATGATAAAAATAATTAATTATTAAAATAATTAATTGTAATAATTAAATTTTGAATAATAAATTATATATAATTTATTTTATATTTAGCAACATTAGTTAATAATTAATTATAAATAAAAAATTTTTATTTGAATGATATACAATATAGTCATTTGTTATTACTAAATTGCTAAAATGGAAAATAAAATACACATAATTATTTTTAATTTTTTTGATTTATTGTTTGTAAAAGAAACTATCTATAATATTTTAATATATATTCAAATTTTGAATAAATAATACATATTATTTAATTTATTTATTATCTAAGAAAGACCAAAATAAATCAGTATTTTATAATATCTTGGTTCTTATTTACAAAATTTATAAAAAATATATATAATTTAATAAAATTATTAATTAAGTGAAAGATGTATATTATTTCTAAATTTTATAAAATTTAAAAAAATAATTTTTAAATTCTTAATTTAAAAGAAATAAAATCTAACTACTGGTAGTTGACAATTTTCACTATATAAAATATAAATGAACAAATTGGCTTATATTGACTTGGGTTGTCTATCTAAATATTAATTCTAGGTTTGTATTACATTGTTGATGTGTCTCCCATAGTTGCTCCATTCTATTATTTTATATCATTTTTATTCTTATTTTTCAATTTCAACTTTTTTTATTACGTGACTCCTATTTTTAAGCAAGAACTATGGATTTGTACTGTAGCTACACATGCGCATGTCCAACTACAGTCCTACCTGTTGCCATTTTTTAACTTATTTTATTTACTTTTCGACAGAGTTTGATCCAATCGTATTTTCAGCTTTATATATATAATTAATATCAAAATTATTTGCTTAAATTTTATCAAAAAGTTACTAATATTAATTTTCAAGTACTATATTATAAATTAAATATATATCAACCAAAATTGTGCGAAAAATATGATATAAAATGTGTTAATTTATTTTTTTACAATTATATCTCAAAAACTAAATCAAAAAATTATTTAAAATTGAGATCAAATTCCTTTGTATATGTTAAAATTGAAATTAATTTTTTTTCTCATTTTTGCTTCACGTATCAAATTATAAGCATTTTTTTTTAATTTTTATTGCATTTTATAACTCATGCGCTTGATTTCCCTTTTCTTTGGATAATTCTTTCAAGTCTTAATACTTTATAGCTTATACACCATTTTTCTTCATTTTATATATTTGGACATTGTCCATATTTTCTTGATATCAAATTTCAAATGCTACGTTACAAATCAAATATATATACTAAATAATTAGAATTTTTTTCAATGTCTTAATATGAATATAGAAAGTATTAACCTATTTTTAATTAATATTTCTTAAAGAATAAGACAAACTTTTTATATAAAATCATAGAATAAGTATATATTTCATTCTTTTGATAAAGATATGCTAAAATTAGATCTATACATGAGTCAAAAGATCCACCCGATCTAAGAAAAATATAGAATTTAAATTCTTTGCATAACTGGAATATTTATTTGATTTTTATCATGATTTTATTAATATGTGAGATGAATTTAGGTGATGAAAATAGAAAGCGAGTTAGTTTCACTTGATTTGATTATATAAATTTATTTTTAATAATATAATTATATATATCATAATATAAAAAATAATTATATTTAATTATTTTTAATACAAAATACTTAATTTGATATAACTAAATATTTTATAAATTTAAATGTCCTATTATCTTTCTAAATATGTGTTTTCATATAAAATTTATTTTTTATTCAAAATAATAAAAAAATAAAAGTTATTTAGTCTTTCAGGTCTAACCTCTAGTCATGTATAAATTTAATTTTACTAGGCTAGGTAGGGTCAGATTTTTTTTAAATTAAATAGGTCAAGATAGGACTTGAACCATTGTATTTCATATAATTACGTATAAAAACTCTAACCTAAAACTTAATGACTCGACCTATGTACATATTTAGTGAAAATTAATATTTTTTATTTTGAAAATATATAATAAATATTAGTAATTATCTTTTAATGAAATTATATCAAAATAAAAATTAAATTTATTTATTGTAATAGATCTTAATGAAAATAAATGAATAGCCACATGAAACACTATATTTACTTTCATATCTTCTATAAACCTTTATGTATTAATGATGAGATAATACACTTCTCTAGCATTGATTGAGACAAAAATTAGGGTAATGTTATAAAGAATTTAACTTCATTAAATATTTCTACTGTTGGATTGCATTTAGTTTATTAAGATTTATATTTTTAATTTTTAGTTCACTTAATTTAAAATTCAAAAAAAATAATCTAATAATAAAACAATTTCTTGAGAGATTGAACTCCTTATAACATTATCCAAAAAATTAATATATTCGTATTTATTAATAAAATAAATGTGTATATAAAAATAAGAATAAACTAATTAATAATTTAATCTTGTGAAAGATTTATGGCATCTTAATTTATTTTTAAAAATATTTTAATTGAATCTATTTATCTATATAATAATCTTTTGACTATACTATTATTTCTGACATATCTTTATTATGAGGGTTTTGTTTCTCCTTTTTTTATTATTTTTTTGCAAAGTGTCACTTTCTCATGAATTTTGTTTTCCCTCCAAAACTTCTCTTTCTTTTATTTATTTATTTATTATTCCTCTATTTTTTATATACTTATTATTATTCATATATTTATTTACCTTTGTATAACTTTTCTTTTTTTTATTTTACTACTTTATTTCATTATATAAATATTATTTTTTATTTATTTTATTACATATTTTTATGTATATTTCTATTATTTATAATTCTAATACTAATATCATTGAATAAAATAAATATAATATAATATATTTTATTTCTATTATGAGAATATTTTATAGAAGTTAAATATTTAATCTACATCTATATTACTATCTATATTAAATAAAGAGAACACAGTTTGGTTTCCCATTTTTTCATTATTTTCCTAAATGATGTGCCGCTTATCCAAGGCTTAAGAAATTTTGAGTTGGTTTCCCGCCCAAATTTTCTTACTTTTTTCTATTTATATATTTGTTTTCTTTTACATAATTATTTATTTATTTTATTAATTCACTATATTATATACATATTGCTTCTTTTTATTTATTTTATTACATATTTTTATGTATATTTACATTATTTACAATTCTAATGCTAATATCTTAGATATAATGCACTATATTTTAGTTTTAATATGAAAATATTTTATATAAAATAAAATTTTAATTAAATTAAATTAATTAATCAAATATTTTATTTTTATCTTTTATATTACTCTACAATTCATCTATTTTTTCTATATTTTTTAATTCCATTCCATATTTTGCTTCTTTTCTCTCTTTTTTTGTGTTTAAAGTTATTGTCTACTATGCAAATACTAATATCATTAAAAAGTATATATTTTATTTTCTTATAAAAATATTTAAAATAAATTAATGATTTCATTAAATTGAATTATTTAACAACATAGTCTAATTTTGAATTTTATATTACTTTACAACTTACTCATTGTTTCTTTTGTTTTCATTTATTCAACTATATGTTTTTTGCTTTTGTTTTCATATCCATTATTATTTACAATTTAAATGCTAATATCATAGTATAAATATATCATGATATACTTAATTTTGTTGCAAGTATATTTTAAATATGTTAAAATTTTAATATAAAATTTATTAATCACATAGCACATTATTTAGTCAAAATATCTAAAAATTAAAATCAAATTCATCTATTTAAATTTTGTCTATATTATCTTGATATCAATTTTTAAATATTATATTTCAAATTTAATATACATCAATTCAAATTTTGTTAACATTTTATAACTCATGCATTGTTTCACCTCCCTTTAATCTACTTTATTGCATATTTTTTTCATGCTCATTTATATTATTTATAGTTTAGATAACAATATTACTTAGTTGTATTGATATAACATATCAATATCATTAAATAGTGTAGATGCAACATAATATATTTTCTTTTTATTACAAGAATACTTTAAATAAATTAAATTTTAATTTAATTATGTATTCTTTAATTATATATTTTATTTTCAAGCTTTTAGTCACTTTCTCTTCTCTTTATTCATACTTTTGCTTTTTTACTATATGAGTCAAGTACTTTTTTTTATTTACTTCATTTCATGTATATAGTTTAGATGCTAATATCTGCTTCATTATATATTTTTTCTGACTTTTATTATATATAATCTATCAATTATATATTTTATTGTTAAAAAGGATATTTAAAATTTAAAACCAAATTTATTTATTTACTTTTTTTAAAATTTTTGCACATTAACTTTTAATTTTTATTTTTTAAATTAAATATAAATCAATTGAGATTTTATAAAAATTTACAAAATATACATTATTTCACTTCTTCTTATTCATTGTATTAAATGCTTATCTTTTTTTTTATGGGTATTCACTCATTTTATTATTTATTGCTCATACGTTAATGTGACTAAATAGAATAAATATAATACTTTATATTTTGTATTTATTATAAAAGTATTTTATATAGCTTAACTTTTTAATTGAATTGAATTAATTAAGTATATATTTTATTTTTAACTCTTATACTATTTCACAATTTTCTAATGGTTTCTCTTGTTTTTTTATTTGATTTGTTGTATTTTCTTCTTCTTCTTTTTATATTCATTCTCATTATTTATAACTCAAACGCAAATTTTACAAATAAGTATACATATAATAAGATATATTTTATTTTTGTTATAAAATTATTTAAAGTAAGTTAAAGATGTAATTTAATTGAATTCTATTTTTAACTCCTATGTTATATATTTCAACAATTCATTCATTGTTTTTGTTCTTTTTCTTAGTGCTATTCCATATTTTTTATTTTTTATTTTACCATTCAAACACTAATATTATTAAGAAATATAGATATAACACCATATATTTAATTTTGTTGTAAAAATATTTTAAATATATTAAAAAATGAAGGTACAAAGTATCAATTGAAATAGTTAATTATATATTTTATTATTTAGTAAAAATAATTGAAAATTAAAGTTAATTTATTAAATTTATGAATGAGTCTTGATATTATTTTTTGAATACTATATTTGAAGTTAAATATATATTAATTTAAAATTTGCCAAACCTTTAATCATTGTGCACTATTTTATTTCTTTTCATCTATTTCATTCTTTTTTTATTTACTTCTTTTATTTATTGTTTAGATGGAACTATCACTAAATAGTATAGAAATAATATAATATAATAATATATTTTTATTACAACAAAATTTTAAATAAATTAAAATTAAAATTTAATTGATTTTATTAATTAGGTATTCTATTTTTAACTCTTATACTATTTTATAATTCTTCCATTATTTTTTTTCCTTTCTTCATTACTACTATTTTTGTTTATAATTTAAATACTAATATTACCATAAAGTGTATACACAACATAATATAATTAATTTTTTATTTATTTTATTTTTAATAAATGAAGAATTTATTTTAATTGAATTACTTAATTATATATTATATTTTTAACTGTTAAATTAGTTTATAGTTCATTCATTATTAATCTTTTTATTTGTTTCACTGCATACTTTTCTTTTTTATATTCATTATTGTTATTAAAAATTAGATGCTAATATTACTATAATTTAAATATATATATATATAATTAATTGTATTATAAAAAATACTTTTAAAAATTTAAAGTTTTAATTTAGATATTATTAATCGAAGTATATAGTAATATATTCTATTTTCAACAAGAATATAAAACTTAAATTCAAATTGATTTAATTCAATTTTTTGGTATATTCTTTGTATTAATTCTCAAATATTATATTTCAAATCTTTTGATTTAAGAAAGAGTTCTTAAGAAACTTTTTTCCTTTTGGAAGATATATAAGTAAAATAGTTGATCTATTGATATTAGAAGATCTAAATAATTTTTTTAATGTATCATATTTGGGTCCAATAAAATTCATAGATATAGGAATAAGTTGATGTTTTATTTTATTTTATTTACAATTCGTACATTATTTCCTTTTATTTTATCTATTTCATTGCATTTTTTACTCTATACATTTATAATTTAAACACCAACACTATTGAATAGTATCAATATGACAAAAAATCATTCATTATATTTTTTTAAAAGTTAAATATCTAATTTAATTAAATTATTTCACTCTATATATCATATTTTAAAATTTATTAATTTCAAATCTAGATATATTACTATAAAATAAAGATGATAAATTAAATTTTAATATTTTCATTTTTGATAATATATTTTTATATTTATATGTTAGAAAAAAAATAGACACCCGTGCATATGCGCGGGTTTTAGAGCTAGTTCATGTGCATTTTTGCTGCTCTATCCCTATTTTTATTCTTATGCTTTTAATTTTTTATTATCAATATGGAAAATTTCCTTTTTTGGTGAATTGGCCACTTTTTGTTTGCATATATACTCTCATTTAAATATGTTAAAATTATAATTAATTGTTTACTCTTTGAATTTATGCGACTAGCATCTTCACTACTCACAATTATTTAACCTTCTATTACAATGCATAATCACAAATAAATTTTAAAAAATAATTATTTTTTATAAATAATTTATATTTTTTCGTTAATACTAATATAAATAATATCAATTTCAATCTTAAATAAATAAATAAATTAAAGAAAGTCTCAATCTTATTTTAATAAATAAATAAAAATAAAATAACATGCACAAAAATATGAGGATTAATTGTACTAACAGTAAGATTATAAAGTTAATTTATATATTTTTGTATCAGTTACAGGTTTATTGATGATTAATACATCAATAAATTTATACACTAAAGAATTAAAGAAACGCAAGTGATGTAAATAGATAGAAAATTTTAATTAAAAATATTATTTTTACTATAATTATTATTATTCAATGAAATTTATAATTTTTAAATTTAGAACATTTAGAATGAAAGTAATAAAATCAAACTTCATTAGTATTGGATTCAAACCTATTCCTCTTTTATATCTAGATTAATATTTTTATTGATATATGCCTCTCATCTTAAAAAAAAAAAACGCCTTTACTTTTGAGAAGATATTTTGTGATTCAAATCTTTTGTTGATATATTTATAACAAAAGAAAAGAAAATAAAAAAATCATATTTGCTAAATTTTTATTTTTTTCATTTGGCTTGAGTTTCTTTCTTTTTAAAAAATCTAATAACAACAAGTAATTTCTCTATAATTATATGCAGCAAAAAAAATGAAAACTATTTCTTTGTATTTAAAGGTGGTTTTGTCACCTTCAACCTTAAAAATTTAAAAATAAAAAACTTTAGATAAAACAAAACTCGAAATTAATAACTATCATTTTACTTGTTATTTTTAAATAAGAATCACAATATTATTGTATGTTACTTTATCTTGGCATTTTTTTTACAATATTGTTGTGATTTTTATTTACAATGTTTACGAAAAAAAATTTGTAATTCAATGAAGTGATTAATTAAGTTAATAATGAAAGTTAATTCTTATTTTTGTGTACCATAAGGGTTTGATTTCAAAGTTAGGACAAACTCTAGCCAATCCAAAATTAAATGAGATGTTTTATATTTTCTTCATTATATTTATATATAATATACAATGAATTAATTTTTTTGCAATATTTATTACACAAGCTAATCAAATTAAAAAATAAATACGAGATAAAAGCTTGATCATTAACTTAAATTTTATTGTCACATGTATTAATATCATGCAAGTTGATTAAAAAATTCATAAATAACATAAATTGTATTTTTAAATAAAAAAATTGCATAAAAATATTATCAAGTTAGGAATCACATTTCATTAAGAAGTATTTTTTTATTATATTATTACTTACAACTATTATAATTATATGAATTGCATGTAATAAAATAAGACAATAAAAATAAACTCATATAAATTTTTAATTTTTTAATTATATATATAAATATATATATTAAGTGAAATGAGTATTTTTATATAAAATATAAGAAAAGGAAATTGTGACCATTAAATTTTGCATTGATAATCATGATTTTATTTCTAAACCCTCACTTGAAATCATGAAAAAACGAGAATTCAGTTATTTAGAATTGGAATATTGTATAAAATTATTCATTAAACCAAATTTGAATTAATTGAATCTTAGGAGCCGTTTGGTTAGTAGTATTCAAAAAAAGTAAAGAGAATTATAGGATTTCATCCCCTTTATTTTTTATTGATTTAAAAAAAATTCATTCCCTTTCCTCCTCTTTTCTTAATGTGATCACCCTATTTAAAGGAACGGTGATTCTCCTAACTTCTTAAGAAATTCCATTCCCTTTTTCTATTTTTTTTAATAATAATATTAAAAATTAAATATATAATAAATATTATAATATTTGTTATTTTAAATATTAATATTTGTTATTTTAAATATTATAATATTTTTAATAATAAATATGATAAATAATAAATAATAATTATAATAAATAATAAATAAATAATTATTATATATTAATAATATTAATTTAATAAATAAATAATTTTATTAAATATTAAATAAATAATTATTATTATAATATTATTTAATTATATTAATAATATTATAATATTTTTAATATTATAATATTTTTAAATTATTAATAATTAATAATATTAATAAAATAATAAATAATAATTATTAACATGATAATATTAATTATTATTAAGATATTAATAATAGTTAAAATAATAAGACTAATAATAAAAATAATATTAATAAGATATTAATAATTAATATTAAATAATTATAAAAATTATAATATTAGTAAATAAATTTAAAATAATAAGATAATGTTTATAATAATATTTTTAATAATAATTATAAATAAATTATTTTTTAGTATAATAATTATTAATAAAGTGAGTTAAAAACACTTTATTCCCTTCCCTATTTGAATTAAACAGATTGGGTGATCAGAAGTCATTCCTATCTTTTCCCTCTAATTCTCTTTCTTCATTTCATTCCTTCTCTTCGGTTTGAACCAAAGAGCCCTTAGTTCTTTTATGATTCCAAATGAGGGGTAATTGTTCTTTTTTGTTTTCTCTTCCCTTGGTTCCAATTTTGCTTTTCTTTTTAATTTTTTCATTAAAAAAAATAGAAAGTTCAAGTCTTTTGAAAGACAAAATCGTTGTTATGATTTGATATTATCTGCTATTTCATCAACCCTATTGTGTCATATAAACTAAATTATATTATAAAACCAATAATTTTTTTATTGTGAGCTCAGGTGCTGATAGTTCAAATAGCGCTAATCAGTGTATTTATTAACGAAGGTGGCAGAGCCCAAAGTCATGAAAAAGATTTTGGTATTTTGTTGTACTATTACATTTTTTACCGAGATGGCAATCTGGTTCATGAGACTGGCGATTGCTGAAGGTGTTGTCCATTTTGAAGGATCATCAGAGAAGGATAATCTACGCGCTCGAGATGTTGGGCGTGTTGTTTGGGTGCCTTTTATGGTGGTGATAACATTGGGTCTCGTTTGTGCCATTTGTTGGTTACGTGATATCGTTGTTGAACTTCTCAAATTGACAAACATCAAACTCCTGAGGCTACGATATGTTGGAAAACATCAAACTCAAGCTGAGGCTGCAGACATAGTAAGCTCTATTTTTATGACTTTATATTTCAATTCTTTTGAAAGACAAAATTATTTGTATGATCTGTTTTTATCATAGTTATTTACGGTATATGGGGCACAATGGCAATGAGGGCCTATGTATGTGTCATATAAACCAATTTATATTATAAAACTGATTATTTTTTTATTGTGAGCTTAAGTGCTGATAGATCAGATTGCGATAATCAATGTATATATTATTGAAGGTGGCAGAGGCCAAGGTCATGGAGGATACAAAGCATCAGCTAGCTAACACAATAAAAAATACTCTGGTATTATGTTGTTTTGTTGCATATGATACATGGACGGCTGTCTGGTGAGTGAGACTGGCGATCGCTGAAGGTGTCTTCGATTTTGAAGGGCTATCAGAGAAGCAAAAAGAGGAAGACCTTGGCTGTGTTGCTTTGGTGACTTTAACGATTTTGATATCATTGGGTTTTGTCTGTGCCGTCTGTGTGTTACATCATATCATCTTTAAATTCAAAATGAGCAACAGAAAACATCAAACTCAAGCTGAGGCAGTAAACTTGGTGAAGTCATTTTTATGATTTTATCTTGTTGTCATAACCTAAATATTGAGATATTAAAATTTTTAATGGCTAACTAGAATTATGTTATGCAGGAGGGCATATTGATGCAGCAGTGGGAGATGTCTTCCGACTTCAATCTTCTAGCGGCAACACTATGAAGAAAAATAACTTGAAAAAGCTTGATTGAAGTTTTGTTTAGTGTTGTGCCATTTTAAAAGTCTGATAGGTATGTCCATCTAGAATTTGCTTGAACTTTTGGTGTAATTATATAACTCTTGGTTTTGAATTTATAATTTGTTTGAGGGAGCTTGAACTTTTGGTATAATTATATAACTCTTGGTTTTGAATTTATAATCTGTTTGAGTGCTCCCTCGCTTTAAAAACAAAGCTTTTTTCTGGCAATTATTTAATGTTGAATAACGTACATTTTATTTTAAAGTTCGCAGAGTTGTAAATTGAATAATGTATGCTTTATCCTTAACATACGAACCCGAATGTAGTGGGGGCAAGAAAATTGACTTGAGGTGGATTCTTTGGTGGCATGCAAGTTAGCCATCGAGGGATGTAATGAGAATCATCCCTGTGAGATTATGTTAAGGTCAATTTAGTAGCTTATGATGAAGGATAAGTTCATCAAAATTTTCCATTGTTGTAGGGAAGCAAATAGAGTCGCTGACTCCTTAGTTAACTCGTCACATTCTTCAGATCTCTTTGAAGAAGATCCTTCGGTTGACTATCCTTCTCCTCCTTCTTAGTTCTTAGTGATATGGTTGGAATTTCTTTCCCTAGCCGTGTTGCTTCTGTGTAGCTGGACTGTTGCCCCTTTTATCTATTAAAAGAAAAAAGGTAGTCAGTGGTACTAGGATAGATGGGAGGGGTAGTTGTATGCATTAAATTATTAAAATTAACCACATTATAACTTAAATATAATAAAATAAAGGGGTTTGGAATCCAGGAACACATGTTAATTAAAAGGCATGACACGTGTAACAATGTGCAGAAAAAATAATAATTTGGAATGATTATGCCAATAAAGTAAAATTGCAATAGTTCCTTCCTACAATTTGATGGAAACAAATGTTGGTGGATGGATTAAAGGAGTTGCCAAGTCAGCTTCCCTTTGAAGTTTTAATTATGGCAGTCTTGGCATATTCGTACTGAGTAAGCATTTATTTCCGTCACTTTTTCTTAAAAAAGTCTGGATTGGATAAAAAAAAAGAATTAATATTTTATATTTATTTATAATTACTCATTAATTTAATTTGTATCATTTTAATATTTTAAAATATTATTTTAATTATATAATTATATAAAATTAATAATTATTAACTAGTGTTAGCTATTTTTTGAATAAAATTTTAATTTCATAGATTAATATATTATAGCATTAAATATTTGATTAAAAACTTATTTACTTACAAAAATGAACTTAGATTGCATACGTACTTTTTGTTAATGAAAAACTCTATTTATCCTTTATTTGAAATAACTAAAAATAATATTTCATTTTATTTTTGAATTTTTTTAAATAATAATTGATACAAGAAATAAGATTTTATTTCATTTTATTTATAATTTCTATTTTATTTATATTTGAATCATTATAAATTCTATCAAATTTGTCATGAGTTTCATAGAATTAATTTCATTAGCCTAAAACACATATCAATTTGAACATATAATTAATTTGGCAAGTACGATTAATTTTATATATGAGTTAATCGTGAACTTTTTACAACATACATTAGTAATGAGATGAGATGAGGTTTAATCAATTTTCTTAAAGAAATGAATATTTCATGATTATCTATTAGTTTAAACAAAAAAATGAATCAAATTCTTTTAATTCACTTTATTAATAATTTGTGCAATGAGAAAAAATTAACATATTTTTATTGTTATTAAAATAAATGTTGTATTTATTATTATAATTATTATAATTATTATTTATTATTATTTTAATAATTATTTTCAATATTAAAATTTATTTTATTAGTTATAAGTAAATTTATTTTTATTTAATATTATTCATTTTATTATAAAATAGTATTATTATTTTTATAATTGTTTATTATTTTATTACTTTTAACTATTAATATTCAATATTATAAATATAATTATCATTATTTTTATAATCATTTCGGACAATCAAATTTAATTACATAGTTGAAATATATTTAATTTATTGTTTTTATATTCGTCTCCTCTGCCTAGAGTAATTTGGATTATTATATAGTTAAATACTACTAAAAATAGGATTCCCACTAAGGGTGGCCCTAACCCCAAAGTTCATATATTTCAATTCCCCTAAAATTTTAAAATAAATGTAATTATAATAAAGAATATGTAAAAAATATCAAAATATAAATATAAATTATAAAATTATAATTAATTTATACTTTAATTTTTTTGTTTTTATCTCTTCTTGCTAGATATGAATTTTTCTTTATTGTATTGTACCTTAAAAATATTTTATCAAAGCATATGTTTAGTTGAAAAAAAAAACTTTACAAAGCTTATTAAATATTTTTCTAACTTTTTTCTAATTCTAATTTTTTTAATAATAATAAAATGCTATATTTGCTAATCTCATTATTTCCATACAAATCTAAGTAATAAAAAATAATCTATTTCTATATATTATTAACTATAAATTTATAAATTTATAAATTTCATAACTGATAATCCATATGATTACATAATGGCAATTTCCCTTCTTCATAATTTCTTCCAAACTATGTAAAATTATACTTTTTTTATTAAACAGTGTGAAATAGTTAAACTATATAAAAAATGTATAATTTTATAGTTTTACATATTAAGAATATATTGAGCTAATGAACCAATTAAGTTATAAACTTTTTCTTGAAAATAAAAAATCCAATAAAATAAAGTACTTATAAAAAAAAATTAAATTGCAATAACAATAATATAAAAAAGAAGTAAAAGAAATTTACATAATAGAAACTTTGTATTGGGAAAGTGCAATAAATCGAAAGTAATAAAGTAGAATACTTATAATATTAACAATGAAGATGAAAACTCTCATTGTAAATAAAGTGATGAAAAAATAAAACTTAAATATAATTTGAGAAATATTTTACCAAAATAAAATAATTTTTATAAGAATGAAATAATTAGGTAGTTGTGAACCTACAGATATTAAAAATAAAGATAAAAATTCTTATTTTAAATATAATGATGGTTTTGAAGTGATTGAAAATGTAAAGAGAAAAAATACAAAATATAAATATAATTTAAAAATATTTTTATAAGAACGAAATGAATAAATAATCATGAGTTTTAGTAATAGATAAATATTTAAATTTAAATTTTTATTAGGAATTAATTTAATATTAAAAGAATAAATGAAAGGAGCAACCAATGACTTTATATTTATTACTTATTATAGATGACTAATAAATATAAGAATTTTTTTATTTTATAATTTATCTTTCAAATAAAGAAGAAATAATAAATTAAATTTTTATTAAAAAATGATAAATTAACATATGTCAAATTATAAAAATAATACTTATCATAATAAGAGATAAGAAATATTACAGTTAATATATAATATAGAGATATGTTAATATATTTATTTATATATTAATTGATATTGATATATCCATTTATTGCTATCTTAATTCCTAACATTGATTTTTATTATATTTGATTTATTTATACTCTATTAGTACTATTTTATTTTTTCTTCAAATTAATTTTATCAATTTCATTAATTTGTACTATTCTTATCCTTATTATCATTTCATATTTATTATTATCCTCATTATTATTACTATTATTTTATTTCATTATTAATATTTATTATTATAATCCCCAATTTCACACATTTCTCAATTTATTTATTATTGTCAATTACAATATAATTATTGCTTGATGGTTTTACAAAAAATAAGTGCTTCATATCCTTTTGCTATTAACAAGTAACAAGCGCAATTAATATTAAATAATGTTTCTTAATTTATTATACTATTATTAACCATTATTTCATTAATCTTCATTGAAATTTCTCCTTCAAATGTCATAAGCATTTCTTCCATTTTTATTATTGCATAATTAGCCTTCTAGTAGAGATAAAAAATCTATATCAACGTGGCCTCCTAAATTAATCTTTATTAACCCCAAGGGTCCTGTCTAGCACAAACGGGGCACATTTCCCTATACCAATGCCATGTTAACAAACTCCATTTATGATGACATCTTCTATTTTGGGGTCAATTTCAAAAACTTACAATTATATTGTTACTATTGTAATTTTTCCTTCCAAACTAAAAATGATTTTATTTGTGAACAACTTAGATTTCATTTTTCTCCATCCTATGCCTTAGAGCTAGCTAGCTCATCTTAAGTTCTAAACTCATGCGGTACCATAGAATGAACCTATTTATGATAGTTCTTTGAGTAATTTGTATTCAATGATATTTTATTGAAAGTGTTAAATAAAATGCATGAGAGAATAAAGTGAGGAAGAAGAAATCACATGTTTATTATCGACTTTTGGGATTTCGAATAGAAATATGGATGATAACCTGGTTGGTGACATGGACGATTGTTAGATTGTTAAAAGTGTCAAAGAATTCTTGCATACCTTAGATATATAATGTGTCTTTATTTTCAGTCAAAGGAGAAAAATCATTTGTTAATTTTGTGAAATTTACATATATTCAAAATTGTATTGTATTTATGATTTTTTATTTACTTAAAAATTGTAATGAATTATTTTTTCATTGGCTGAAAACAAAATATGTATTATAATTGAACGAAGAGCTATACTAAGAAAATTTTTGCCTTTTTATTTTGGTGACATTTATGATTGTAATGTTTTTCCTCTTTGCCACTTTTTGTTTGAATAAAGCTATTAACAGTCCTTATTCATTCCTCTTTTACTCTTATTTTTATGTCAGGAAAAGAAAGTTTGTTGGAATGAGTTAAATTAGTTTACTTTTCATCATATAAAATGTTATATTTCATAGAAAGTTAGAAATAATTAAAATATTTATGTATGTGAAAATCATTATTTGAATATTATAACTATTTTTAGAATGAGAAGTTGATAGGAAATAATAGGACTTTGTAATGAAACATGAGTTAAATGGGTAAAAAAATAGGGGAATTGAATTAAATCAAGTGTGGAATGATCTAAGCTGAAATCTTGAAGTAAAATGGCCAAAATAGTAAGAATGTTGAAAATTGATAGATTACAAGCTTATTGCTTTCGAACAACTTATAGTTAATTATATAATCAAATATCCTAAAGAAGTTATTCTCTGGGTAGATATAGTTAGCTATGAAGCTAATTTTTGCTTCTGAATCCCTATAGTTGACTACGTAGTCAAACATTACCTTGTTTATTTCAATTATGCACGTTTTATGAAATTTCAAGGTATTGTAATCATATATGGTTCATATATTTACATATTAAGCATATGAATGCTATAGTATTTAATTTCTGATGCTAGAATCCTAGAATGAGATATGAATATTATGTGAAATACGAAAAGAGAAGATGAAATATGATATAAATTAAATCTTGAAAACTATTTGTAAGGAGATAAGATAGATACTTGATGGACAAGGATGGTTTTGTAAGGAGATAAGGCTAACTAAGAGGCATTAAAAGATTTAAATGTTTTACCTGTTATTTATATTGTTAAGTATTGGAATTCATACATTAATAAGTAATGATCTAAGTACGAAAGGTATCATAATACCTTTATAAATATAATGACAAGTAGATTGATTACTTAGTAAGTCTTAAACTCACTTTTTTATTTTTTTATTTTTACAAATATTATTGTAGAAGCTCCTCTACTAGCACCACAGTAGGAATATATTTTCCAAAGCACGTTTTGTAGGGTAGCTCTAATTAGTATCTTGTTTGTAAATAGAAATACTTTCTTGTGCATTGTGGTATGCTATTAAGTTAGTGATTGTAAAAATATTTGTATGTTTAAGGTTAGTTAAGCGTACTTAACCTTAAATCACTAAGGTAAATAAGCAAGTTTAACTTACCTTCTTGGGAATATGCAATATACTTAATTGTAAATACTTAGGTATTATATATTAAATATCTTGTATTATTCATTGATAATATGATAATACCAAGTGTTAGTAATAGTTTAGGTTGGTAGAAACGAAATTATCGGATTTCATGCTGATCACAACTTAGGTAGGATATGACAAAGTTAGTATCAAAGTATGGTATAAGATTTTTAGTGAAAAATAAGGCCATAGGAATAGGTTGATTAGGTTAAAATTATTTGCTACCTAAATAAGTGTTGATCGAAATTGTATCAGTGGTATGTATGCGCTCGGGATGAACTTGCAACTTTAGAAACATGGTATAATGGTAACCCTTATCAATAGGCTGTTAGTATTGAACTGCCAATATGTGTGCATTTAATCTGCCATTATGCCGATGAGCTTTGTAAAAAGAACTAGCAAATTGGATGTTAATAATAATTTTAATTGTAAGTCTATGCATTTGAGATTTTTTTGGAAATTTTTTATGCAAACATTTATTTAGGTTAGGCAAATGAAATCCATCATCTTATAGTTTAATGCATGTCATTTCATACCAAAAATTAGACTAAGTTTACTCTATTAAGTAAATAGGGTGAGTTTAAGTTGAATTTAAGGGATTGGATAATTAAAAGGTGGCAACAAAATAGAAAATAAGGGGATTTTTATAAATTAATTAAACAAAATCAAATGCAATGATTAATAGTAGAATTAAAAGGGAGAAAGTCATATTAAATAGAATTATTAACTTAAAGGATATTTCAGCCCTTAATAAGTTGAATTATTCTAGATAACTCCTACAAAACTACTCTAATTTAATTAATTAGCTTAAGAATACCCCAATAGAACTTTTAATGTTCCTTAATTAATTAACCTAAACCTAGCACCTAAATTAATTCCTTATTGTTCAAACCTAGAACCTAAACAATAACATTAAGATTTAGGAAACTGTTAAAATTAAATTAACAACCTAGTGCTAAATCGTTAAAGTTTAATTGGTACCCATTCATTAATTAATTATAACCTAGCATTATAATCAATTAACTAGAAATAGATCATAATAGATAATCAATTTATGGATCCAAATTAGCAATTATCTAAAATAATCATAAACTTGAAAGAGTAAAGAATCAAAGGATAATCAAATCAAAAGTAAGAGTAAAAGATTGAGTCTCAAAGATAAATTGAATTAAAGTTAGAAATTCCTTGAAATGATTAAAGAAATTTAGTCATTCATGGTGGAATATAAAAAAAACTAGAAGAAAGATATTTATTGTCTAAAGAAAAATGAATGCCTTTAGAGACATAAAACCTTTTAAATTTGATTCCTTTGTTACAAAAACCTACTAGATTAAGTAAATATGTCTCTTACAGTTATAAAGAATGGACTTTTGCATAACTTAGAAGCCTATAGCCTAATTTACAAATAAAAAGAATAGTAATAATGTTTGTTATTGTAAAAATTATTAATTTAGCTTCCAACTTAAGTTTAACTATAAAATAGTGTAGTTACACTAATTTCCAAAAATAAAAATTATTAAGTTAGGTCTTATCTTACTTTAAGTAATAGATTTACTTTAATTGGACTCCTGATTTTTCAAATACAGCCCAAAAATTGTAATTAGGTCAATTTGGATAGAAATAAAGCTTCAAATTTGCAACCAAAATTAACCTTCCAACATTTGAATTGGGTTTTGGTTAAAATACAAAAATTTTAAAGCTTTCTTTTAACTTTTTAGTGATATAAAGATCACCAAATTTGGACACCTAAAAATCAAATTATAGCCAAAGTCCTAAAATAGTATAAAAATCAAACGTTAATTAAACAATTTTAAAACATTAGAAAATCATCACCCAATCACGTAATAAGACCAATTCCTTCAAATTAATCATATGTAACACTCTACATAGTATAAAATATGATGAAATAATATAAACAAATCTTGCATGTTAAATTCCTTTACACTTAGCCTCTGCATAACTTTAGGCAAACATAACTTTATTTAAAGCTAAAA
Source organism: Sindora glabra (assembly GCA_020226215.1). NCBI lineage: Eukaryota > Viridiplantae > Streptophyta > Magnoliopsida > Fabales > Fabaceae > Sindora > Sindora glabra. Next base: position 21,552,418 of record CM035228.1, read on the forward strand.
AATAAAAGATTTACTTTTCAAAGACTTTAAAATCATAAAATTCATAAGAAAGAAAAATAATCAAATCCATTAAGAAATAAAACATATCATGAACAATGATCTTAACAATTCAAAATTAATAATATAGCAACTTCATTCAAAAAGAATAGATCAAATTGGTAAACTTCACACAAATTAACTCTCCATCACTCAAGTATTTAGGTTGGTGTTTCACTCAAATTCATTCTATGAAATTGCTCTACCATAAGCTTTCTTATCTTTTAATCTCTATTACTCCAATCATATGCACAACACAAATAAAAAAGGTTTTATTAAAGGTTGTAATAGGGTTAGGAAAAACTAAAGATGTGAAAGGGTAAAAATCAATGAAATTAATAGAGCACTTGAAAACATACACATATAAGTAAATCTTGAATAATTATAACTTAACATAATAACCTAAATTATAATTCCAAATACTCTTTAACTTATTTCTTTTTTCTTTCTTTCCATATTCTTTATGCTTTATTCTTTTTTTTTCATTTCATTTCTTTGCTTTTTTTCTATTTTTTATTTTTTTCTCTTTTTTTTAGCCTTACCTTAAAATTGAAATTGATATTGATAATTTTTTTCACAACACACATACATCCCTATATTTATTCTAGAACCCATATCACAAAAATTTAAATGCTCTTCTAATTTCTAAGGTTAGGTAAAGATACTTATTTTTTATTAAAAAATATATTAATAGGCTAAAAAATAAATAAAAGATAATTAAACTCAAAGGGAGCTTAACAAAGATAATTTTTCAAGGTTAGCTATTTGACATTAGCATAAACTAAGAATCTCTTTATCATATTTATGTATACATGTATAGATATAATCTCAAAAAAGCTTAAGACAAGTTCTAGATAAATAAATCATAGATAAACATTACACAAGATGGAAAGAGAATAATATAAATTTTTAAGAAAAAGCTTAAAATCTCATAAAGTAAGATAAGCTACCAATGATTCAATCTCTCTAATTTAATATCCGTTACTATACTATCAATTTTAAGAAGAAAAATAATTCATTTAATCATGTAATAAAACCATTAAACTCCTATTGATTCCTACTCATAAAATATGCAAAATCTTTATTAATAAAAAGCAATTAAAATGACTCAAAAGCAAAGGAAAACATACTTTTTTAAAAAAAATGATTTTTTTAAAACTTAAAAGTATAAAAGGAAAAGATTTCAACTACTTAATATAAAAGAAATCCCAAGTCTCCACCTACACTTAAATTTTACATTATTCTTAATGTAAATCATATCAAACAATATGAAAATCATAAGTAAGTAAAATAATAAAGAAGGGAAAGAGAATACAAATATGAAAACATTTGAGTTGCCTCTTAAGAAGCATTTTTCTTTAATATAGGACTAAACATATAGCCATTGTTACTTCTTCAATGTGGCTTCAATTCCTAAGCAATTTCTTCAAATGGTTCTTATAAAGCACATTTCAAATAATCATGTAGTGATTCCCCCTTCTAAAGCTAATTCATCTATTAATTCTCTTCTGAGTGTTAATCTTATATTATTCTTTCTTTTTAAATCAAAGTCATCCTACACTATAAAACTAATTAGGTCAATAGAAAAAAATAAAATGAACTTCAAGAGGATTTTTCATAACCTTGGAAATACTGACTTTGTCTATCACTCCATCAAGCTTCATGGTGGGTATGCCTTCTTTCATAACAAATTTTACTTTTTCTTCTTTTTTTTTTCCATCGATTTCATTTTAGGATATATTGACTTCCACCTTAATTGAAGTCTCAAACATCTTTTCTTTTTCTTTTTCTTTCTCTTTCTTAATACAAGAATTTTGAGTCTTATTTTCTTCTAGGAATCTATTTTTTTAGGTGGAATATGGAAGGCAATTAGCTTATATATTGGCTTTCCAACTTGTTAGTAGATATGGTAAGTTGGCTCATTTAAGTCTCTAAACTTTTCAATCTTGCCATTGTTTTATATTGGAATTTTATTCTCTCTTGTAAGAACTACATTGTATTCTATTATATTTGCTCAATAAGTTTCTTAAGTTCCATCTTTGAAGTTTAAGATTAATATACGAATGGATATTCTTCAACAGGAGGTTGATATTGATTGTGATTTACTTAGTTGCCATATTTAAAAATTAAATGATCTTGCTAGCCTAGGTTGTTAAAATTATAATATAGAATATAATAGCATTAGGGTTAGCTTGAAAGTCTTCTTACACATGTTTGAATGTCCTGCAATTATTGTACAACTAATTGATTAACAAGAGAGGTCAACTCAAGAAATTGCCACTCAATTCTATATGCAAATACCTTTTTAAAACTACCATAAAAAGCCATATATATATATATTTTAATTTTAACCTTTTAGCTTATGAATGTTCCTTACAATTTTATAATAAAATTTTAATTTAAAATCATGGGAGGGGCAATTCATATGCTAAAAAGAACAAGAATTGAATGAAAATAAAAAATAAAAAAATATAAAAAATAGAAAAAGTAGTGTCAAATGATGTTTTTTGGCTAAAAAATGCTAAGGTTAAGGGCTTACCTTTGAGCTTTCTTAGAAAACTAAAACATGTTAGACTAGAAAGTTTTGTTTGCAAATTCTACCAAAATTTTGCTATTAAGGACCATAGAAAAGCCTAAAAAACAAAAAAAGAAGAAGATAGATTAGAGTTAAAAATAAAAAAAAACCATAAGTTGATTAATTCAATCCTAAGCAATGTTACCAAATTTTTTGTGCATATTGTTTCATATAAAAAATTAAACTAGACCTACTCCACCAGATGGATAGGGCAAACTCAAGTCAAACCCAAAGAATTAATTGATCAAAAGATATGAATAGAATGGAAAATAAAGGAATTTTTATAAAAAATAATTAAATAAAATTGAATGCAATCATTAACAATAGAATTAAAAGAGAAAGGTCATAGTAAATAGAATTATTAACTTAAAGGATGTTCTGGCCTTTAATCAATTGACATCCTTAACAACTTTTAAAAAATTATTCTAATTTGATTAATTAGCCTAAAAATACCTTAGTAGCACTTTTAATGTTCCCTTAATTAATCAAAAACTCCTATAAAATTACTCTAATTTGATTAATTAGGCTAAGAATACCCTAACTATACTTTTAATGTTCTTTAATTAATGAACTTAAGCTTAGTACCTAAATTAATTCCTTATTGTTCAAACTCAGTACACAAAAGTGTTAAGATTTATAGAACAACTAAAATCAAATTAATAACCTAACCTAGCATTGAATTATTATTTCAAATCCTAATTCTCTTAGGATTTACTCAAATGTCAACTCACCAAAATCTAATTGCTACTTGCTTATCAATTAAGTATAACCCAACATTCTAATTAATTAATTAGTAATAGATTACAATAGATAATTAATCCAAATTAGAAATTATCTAGAACAATTATAAACTTGAAAGGGTAGAGAATTAAAAGATAATCAAATCTGAAGTAAGAGTAGAAAATTAAGTCTTAAAGCTAAACTAAATTAAAGTTAGAAATCTCTTAAACTAATTGGAGAAATTTAGCCACTCATGGTGGAATACAAAGAAAACTAGAAGATGAGTGTTTAATGTTTAGAGAAAAGTGAATGCTTTTGGAGGCATAAAACTTCTTAAATCTAATTTTCCTAATAACAAAAACTAATAGACCAAGTAAATATATCTTTTAGAGTTACAAAGAATGGACTCTTGTATAACCTAGAAATTTATGGCTTAATTTACAAATAAAAAATATTAACAACATTTACTATAGTAAAAATTTATAATTTAGTTTCTAGCTTAAGTTTAACTACTAAATTGATATAGTTTCACTAAAATCCAAACATAAGATTGTTAGGCTAAATTTTGTCAAACTTTAGGTACTAGATTCACTTTAATTGAACCCTTAAAGCTTTAAATATAGCCTAAAACTCATTACTAAGTCAGTTAGGATAAAAATAGAGCTTCAACTTAATAACCAAATTTGACCTTCCAAACATTCAGATTAGGCTTCAGTCAAAATATGAAAGTTTTAGAGCTTCTTCTTATCTTTCTAACAATGTAAACACTACCTAATTTGGACATCCAAAACTCAATTTATGGCAAAAAACCTAAAATATTTTAAAATTTTAATATTAATGAAATAACTTCAAAACATTGTACAATTATCACCTAATCAAATAAGAAGAATAGTTCCATAAAATTAGACAAATGTAACACTTTAAAAGAAATGAAATAGGAGAAAAAATATAGACAATATCTTGTACATCACTATCCTATGTAATGGAAATTATTATGCATAAACATTACATGAACTAATAGGAGTTACAGGTTAAATTATGCCTTGGAACTTTCCTTTATTGTTATCTGCGTAGAAAGTTAGCCCTACATTAGCATGTGTAACAATATTGTCTTAAAGAAAACTAAACAAACACCATTATCTACTCTTTTTGTAGCACTACTACTTTCTAAGGTTAGGTTGATTGTTAGGTGTGTATGTTGATTATGTTACATCAAATCTATCACCAACACCATTTTAATAAACCTTAAGATGCTTTGGGTTATAATGGTGGATGCTTTTTCGTATAAGCTATTATTGTTAATTTATATTTTGTTTAAATGTTTGAAAAATTTGTGAAATAGGAAAATGGTAAACATAAGTTGTTATCAAGCTAATGATCCGAGTGATAAAAAGTTATTCAGGGGTTTTTAAACTCAAAGTAAACAGTATAAAGGGAATAATGATTAAGATATCCTTCCATAGGTTGCAACTTTTAGACAATAAATAATGATGGAAATAACTCTAGCCCTTTATTAGCATAGGGAGTAGGACTAATGTAGAAACTATGATGATGGAATTGTTGGTCAGAAAGAAAAACAAAAGATAAAGCAAACCACTTCTAAGGTAAATGTGGATAATAATTTGGAAATTATCCATAAATTTAACAAATTGAAGCTACCTTATTTTACTAGTTTATATTCAATTATAGATCTATATTAGTTCCTTACCCAACAAAAGATATGGAAGGATACTTTCATGTTTTAAACAAATGATAGTTGAATTGGTAGGGGATATAGGCTAGAAGATGTAGCATATTACTAATTCTATAATACCATAGAGAATTGAGATGCAAACTTATCACCTTAACATAGATGGCTTTCTAGGAAATTTTTATTAATCATTTCCTGACACCTAGTGTGAGAAATGCAAGAATGAAGGAGTTTGAATACCTGAAGTAAGGATCTTTTTCTATCAAAGAGTATGATGCATTATTTACCTATTTATTTAAATATATGGGTTATCTAATTCCAATTGAAAAATCCAAAATGGAAAGATTCATACGCGAGCTATAAGATCATTATTTTAATGTTACTCATTTTACAAAAACCACTAATTATCAAGAAATAATCGATTAGGAACTTCGACTTGGATTCAGAATGAAAGAGGGTAAAGAATAGAAAGTGTAATCTAAAAGCAGAAAGTGGAATAAGTCAGAAGAACCTAGTTTCTTAACTAATGTAGAGGCTTGAGTTTCTTTCTTTTTAAAAAATCTAATAATAACAAGTAATTTCTCTATAATTATATGTAGCCAAAAAATGAAAACTATTTCTTTGTATTTAAAGGTGGTTTTGTTAACTTCAACCTTAAAAATATAAAAATAAAAAACTTTAGATAAAACAAAACTCGAAATTAATAACTATCATTTACTTGTTATTTTTAAATAAGAATCACAATATTATTGTATGTTACTTTATCTTGGCATTTTTTTTACAATATTGTTTTGATTTTTATTTACAATGTTTATGAAAAAAAAATTTGTAATTGAATAAAGTGATTAACTAAGTTAATAATGAAAGTTAATTCTTATTTTTGTGTACCGTAAGGGTTTGATTTCAAAGTTAGGACAAACTCTAGCCAATCCAAAATTAAATGAGATGTTTTATATTTTCTTCATTATATTTATATATAATATACAATGAATTAATTTTTTTGCAATATTTATTAACAAGCTAATCAAATTAAAAAATAAATACGAGATAAAAGCTTGATCATTAACTTAAATTTTATTGTCACATGTATTAATATCATGCAAGTTGATTAAAAAATTCATAAATAACATAAATTGTATTTTTGAATAAAAAAATTGCATAAAAATATTGTCAAGTTAGGAATCACATTTCATTAAGAAGTATTTTTGTATTATATTATTACTTACAACTATTATAATTATATGAATTGCATGTAATAAAATAAGACAATAAAAATAAACTTATATAAATTTTTAATTTTTTAATTATATATATAAATATATATATTAAGTGAAATGAGTATTTTTATATAAAATATAAGAAAAGGAAATTGTGACCATTAAATTTTGCATTGACAGTCATGATTAAAATAAAACTCAAAGTTATATAATCATTTAAAAAGATCACACAATGATTTAAAAAACATACATAATTTTATATTTTAATCTTAAGTTTTCAATCTTCAATCTTATGATCACAATTCATTCTTTCACTTTTGCATGTAATATATTTTTAATTTTAATATATGTATACATATGTATCATATTTAATTTTTATTAAGTAATGAATCAAGCGAAGCCTATGTAGAGCACGGGCTTGATTACTGGTATAATTTATAAAGGAGACGAACTCACCTCTGTCCTTTTCCTCTAAGGCCCAAAGGCCCGAAACTCATGTACCTAATGACTATTCGACGAACCCTCTCGAACATTAAGAGAGTTTTTTCTGTTTGATACTAGCCTTAACTTCATATAAAATGTATCTGCCTACCTCCTCTTCATCGACAAACACCATAGCTCCTTTGCTGTCAACTTTACTCCGTTCGACTGAGGTATCCCTTCAATTTCTCTCCCTTTTTCTCTCTCCATACTTTATAATATAGAATTTGATCACTAAATTCTTCATCAAAATTCTCTCTCCTTATTGTTTTATCATCTAACTTATTGTTCCCCAAACCCAAGAACGGGGCATCTGGAAAATCTTTTAACATCAAATTATGTATTTTAAGTGTCTTACTATGTCTAATCCGAGGGGCCTATGCTTGGCATTACTTGTTGTTGGCTATTAGAGTTTTTAAAGTGAATTGTCATATCTCAAGTTTAATCTAAAATATTGTTATGTTAATTTTCTTTTAATCTCCAATTTTATTTCTAACTCCTTATTTGAAATTATGAAAAAACAAGAATTCATTTCATTTAAAATTGGATTATTGTATAAAATTATTTATTAAATGTATTCTGAATTAATTGAATTTTAGTTCTTTTATGATTCCAAATAAGGGGTAACTATTCTTTTTTATTTTCTCTTCCCTTGGTTCCAATTTTGCTTTTAATTTTTTTCATTAAAAAAAAGGGAAGTTCAAGTTTTTTTGATAAACAAACTTATTCGTATGATTTGATATGGTTTGCTATTTCATCGACCCTATAGCACCTCTCCTAGCTAATGGAACCGATCGCAACAATTTAGTTATTTCCTATTTCAATTTGAGCCATCGACCACCTCTTATAGAAGTGGTAAACCTTTCTAGTATACTATTTTACTCCTACACTAAAGTCCCTAACTTATTTCAAGTTCTTAGTTTTAAAGCCTTATCTTTAAGTCAAAATATGAATTTTACAATAGTGAGCAATTGTGTTTGTTAATTTTTAGTTAACCCAAGAACCAATTCTCAACTTAATTGAAGATTTTAGATAAATGAGAGTGGTAGATGATTTTAATTAGAAAATCTAAGGCTTTATCTTTCTAGTCTTGGTCAATTGGTTACAATAAGATTGTGAATTGTTTGTGGTTTGTCTGAAATTTTAGAAACTGGAAAGTATTTATTGATATTGAAGTTTAATAGTTGTCCTATTGGTGACTTTGTGTTCTTGACTCTTGAATATAGGACTATCAACATGAGTGAATATTCTACTCTATCTTGTAATTATTCTATATTTCTATATAGTTGAAATGTTTTATTTTTAAATTTATATTTTAGTGATAATTTTTATTAAAATACTTATTGTGGATGTTTATACATATATTTGAAAAGATAGTTTATATGAAAAATATGGTATTGAACTTGTTCAAGTGATTTTATAAGACAAGAAATGAACGTAAACTTGATATGTTTAAAAATTCTTAATGGGAATTGAAATGTTCATGTTTGAATTGTTTATTTCTATATAAGGTGTGATGAATGAATGACTTTCTTACTAAAATTGTGAAATGGTTCAAACTAATTGTGTTTTATAAATTTAGTTCATTGGGAAAAATTTATTTAAGAGACTCCAAGTGTATTTGGAAATTGAATTGTTAGAGGGATAAGGGGAGATTGAACTGCTGGAGAGATGGGGTGAATGATGATATTAGATATTGAATTGTAATTGTTGGGTTTTTATTAAAATTACCATTTACTCTTGCTAATTTTTCATATTTTGAATATTAAGATGATAGACTAAAGTTTCAAATATTTTGGATTTTGTATAATTTTATTTTATGTATAACAAGTTAGGACTTTGGAATAACTGTCTTTGTCAATGTTAAATATGCCTCTGAAAAGAAGTTTGCATTTGAAAGTTTATGATTGAAATTTGTTATCTGATGTTGGTGGGATTTATTGTTGAATATATTTTTCCCATTGTTATTGAATCGTGAATTATATCATGAATCAATTAATCAAAATTTTGAATCATGAATCAAAATGACTTGTGAATGAGTAGGATTCACAAAACATATAAAAGTAGTATATATTATCCTATGTATAACAAAATATAAGCATTAGTAATGAAAAATCATAAATTGAAGTTAAAAAAACATAATACTTGTCTAATATCATAAGTTGAAAATTATATATATGAAATTTCAAAAGAGTTAAGTGAGTCATATAAATTCAAAACAAACTTAATATATCAACAAGTAACATAATAGTAAAGCTTCAATCTTTTTCTTCTTTATCTCCCTCCTCTTTAATTTCATTGTTATCAATATCTTCATCTATGTCTTCACCATCAAGATCAACATCTTTAATGTTGTCTTCATCATCATTATCATCCAGTCTCATACTCTTTTCTTTAATTTTTTCTTCCACTACTTCAACATTACAAGCATCCTCTTCCTCCTCTTCAACTTGAAGAATAGATTTTCATTTTGTTTTCTTATTTGCAATAGTATTTAATTTCCTTGGTCCTATAAATAAGAAATAAGGTCTTCCATTAATCCATTGATTCTTTCTTACATATTAACTAATTAAAATAAAAGTAGTTAGACTAAACACTACCTTTTTTTTATTACTAGGACCTCCTTCATCAAGGTTAAAGTTTTTATGAACATCCATATAAGAATTGTCCTCTTGTAAGCAAGGATTCTCTTTTTCAACAGTCCATTCATCATCTAATTCCATATCCGATAAGTAAATAGGATCATAAGTGTCTCCCTTTTCCTCTTTTATCTTTTATCTCATTTCAAGTTGAAGATTATATCTAATATACACAAGTTCATTCAATTTTTGTTATGTTAAACAATTTCTTTTCTTTGAATGCACTTGATCAAATGTGCTCCAATTTCTTTTACATCTCATAGCACTACAAGTGAGACTCAAGACTCTTATAGTCAAAGTTTGTAATTCCTTGCATTCTCTAGCAAAGGATTCCCACCAAAGAGCTATGAAAAAGTTAAAAATAAATTATATGTCAATTAGAAAATACACAAATGACAAATCATAAACTAAAAATTAACTTTGATTATAATTAAAATCCATTACTCAGTTGCTTCCTATCTTGAGTTGCAATTATCGTACTTATTCCAAAAAGTCCTTGGGCTCTTATGAATTTTAGAATTTGTTCATTAATTAAAAGCCCTTCTCTTATGTTAGGAAATATCCTCTTAAATGTGGTGCATAAACCTAACTTTACTTCACTATCCGCATTGAAATTAGGATCATAATGGTACTTAACAAGTTAAGAAACAAGTTAAATAAAAATTTCTAAAAAAGAATTAAAGGGTATTAAATCTAAATCTTTGATGCAACTTATTGGGGGTTAAGAAATTAAGCTGCTGCATGAAGAGGTCTATGATGTTGTAAGTTCCACTGAATATCAATAATTTTCCATACTTTTTTATACCTTTCCTCCTTATTGTCAAGATTTGTAGCTATTTGTTCCTTGGCTCTATCTATTGCTTCATAAATATATGGCATAGTTGGTTTTGAGTCACCATCTACAAGTCTTAACACATTAACAAGTGGAAAAACACACTTCAAGTAATATTGGATAGAATTCCAAAACCTTTTGTCTCTGAAGACAATCTCTACTATGTTTTTGCCTTCTTGTCTTGTTGCATATGAATTGGTAGCCTATGATGTTAATGTAAACATAAATGTAAGATTACATTTTCTATCCATAATGCATTTCAAAGTAAGGTAGGCCATTGTAAATCTCGTAACTGCTTATCTAGCTAACTCTTTACCTTTAGAATATTTTTTGTACAAATTAAGCACCTAAGCATGCCTATAAATGAAAATGGTGATTTTCTTGGCTTTAGAAATAGTATAATGAAAAATTAGAAGCTTGCTAATATCTTCAAGAATTAAATCAATGCAATGAGCCGTACATGGGGATCAAAATAATTTTGTTCTCTTCTCTTGTAACTTGTAACTGGCAGCTACAAGAGCTAAGGCATTATCTATCACCACTTACACCATATTTTTTCTCCAATCTCTTCTATAATATCATCTAGTAACTCAAAAATTTTTATAGCATCTTTGATTACATCACTAGTGTCAATAGATTTTAAGAAAATAATTCCACTTGGACTATTGACAAGAAAGTTAGTAAGAGACCTTTCTTTACTATTAGTCCATCCATCACACATTAAAGTGCAACTATTTTTTTCCATTCAATTTTGTATTTTTCTAAACTTGCTTTAACATTTTTAACTTCTTTCTTTAAGTATGACTCCCTTACTTCATGATAAGTACAAGGGTCTAAGCCTTTGCCATAATCACCAACAGATTTCAATGTCTTTCTTAAATAATGGACTTCTTACCAAATTAAATGGTAAAGCATTACCATATATGCATCTACAAATATCTCCGATTACTGCCTCCTTATCTTTTAACATTTCATTCATTATTTTTTTGTTTAGAATTAAAAGACCTTCCTTTTCCCTTTTTGCAACATCACTATCTTATGTGTTTATTACTATATCTTCAAAGATTTCTTTTCCTTCAATGTTTTTTGTTTCAATTAAATTTTTTCTAAATCTTTCAAAATTTTAACAAAGATTGCTCTCATACCATCTGGAAAATTTATACATGGAGCAACATCTTTGCTTGAACCTGCAAGATAATGCTTAATCCTAAATACTCCTCCCCAAAATTCGTTCTCATAATATTTATATTTTATTTTCATTCTATTTGTCTCTTCCACTTTTATACAATGATCCCATGTCACATCTTTTTTCAAATGCTTTTCAAAACTTATTCTTATATTTTTCAAATTCCATAAACTAACCAAATTAGAATATTATTTTTTTACTGCAATAAAAGCTATATATATATATATATATATATATATATATATTTAAAATTGAAAAGCTTTTATTTTTTAGCTTGAAAGAAATTCCACTTCAAAGACAAAGACACATCATCTTCAAATTTTCTTGTCTTTTCTACAACTTTTTTATCTCTTCTTGAAAAAAAGGATTGGGAATTTGGGGCCACTATATTTAAAATAATGGAGGAGGTAAAATGTTGGTTATTGAAGGTATGATTTCGCTGTGAAACAGAATATAAAAGGGTTACCATAATAGGGTTATCGATTACGTACGACATTGTTATTGAAGTTGATTCATTGAAAACTAAAAAAGTTTTTATAATATGCTGATTGATGACTCCAACTCTCTGAGTTATGGGCTTCAAATGACTTAGTTGATTTTAAAAAAAAATTAAAAAAAAAGCAGTCTAGGCTACTTTACTAATTGGGTCATGTAAAACTTGGGTTAGGTTCTGTTTGCGACCTGTTTGCTAGAAGTCTTCCAGCTCCTTTACTTTTCCGTTTTCCTTTTAGCAAAAAACATAAAATAGAGTCTCAGCCGATTCACATCTCTGCTTTGATTCAAAGTAAGATTCTTGTGGTTTATACACGATTTATGACTGAATCACAGTGATACAGAGGCATCAATGATTCTATGACTGATTCACATCATTTTCTGTTTGCATTGAATTAAACTGTGGGATTCAAATTACGAATTAGATGATTCCAATTATGCTAATTTTTTTTAATTTACTATTTCACAAAATTGTAATATTTGTTATGTTTTGACAATATTAATGTTTTATTTAAAAATTTTAAAAAAATAGTTTTATTACGATTTTATTTTTAATACTTTATTTACTTACTAGATTCTTGTAACTCATTCCTTTTTTGTAAACATTTTTAGGCTTAAAACTTATGTTGGAGAGTCTTGAACTCTTGTGGTGATTGAAAGCATTATCTTGAAGATATTTGATAGTTGGAAGAGGATTGTGTTACATGTATTATGCATATGGTATCATGGTTGTTTTTGTGTTATAGGTTTCATTTTTAGGGTATATGATGCTTTTTAAAGTATCTGAGAAACTAGAGAAACTCTATTTGTCTTTCCATAAATTTTCATATGAATTTTTGAGTAATTGTTATTTTTATGAACTTTTTCATCATTAGTATCAAGTGAAGTCTACATTGTCTGTAATTGGGACATGACATAATCCTTCCGTACAAACTTAGTTAAGGAAAAATTGTACAAAGGGACTAAAATTTGAGAGTTTTTTAATCTTACCAAAATTAAATTAATACAAACTCAATCTTATAAGAATCAAAACAAATTTATAGTTAAAAAAAATATTTTTTTAATAATATTTCAATAAAAGAAAAATAATGGAGAAGAAAGAAAATAAAAAATAATATTCTTTTATTTATTAAAATTAAAAAATTAAAAAAATTAATAGCCATAGAAATGATAATTTTACTTTAAAAAATGATGTAATGAAATCTTTCACCCTTTTTCTCTGTCTTATTTTTTCATTTGCTTTGTTTTTTACAGAAGCAAGCCAGGCCTGGCATTCTATCTAAAGCTATTGCAACCTATATGATTGCAAGCTTGTTAGAATTCACTGAATCTTATCTCTCAATTCAGGCATTTGCTTTTTTTTTTCATTAGTAAAACACAACTAATCAATATTGAGTGATTTTGGATAGAAGAGAGCACTAAGCTTCTTTCTTCCTTTTTTTGTATTCAATACTAGAAGAGAGCTAAGCAATTACACCCAACTGAAAGTTTGACATCTTTCTTATACAATACATGAGAATTTTGAAAATTTTTAACATAGTAGCCTTAATTCTATGTTGATTTGTATAAAGAAGCACTAAGAAAATTGCTCCCTTAATATGCCTTGCTAGATTAGAGATGTTCAACATAGTCTCGAAATATATTAGTTTTTAATAACCCCTCTTCCTTGGGTATAACCATGGCAACTCAGGAAAGCTTGAACAACAGCTTCAAGCTTTAATCGGTAGATCCATGTAGAGGCATGTCTACTTGGTTTTTCTTCTTCAATAACTTCTACTATTGTCACTTCCACATTTCCTAATTTGAATATAATTAGGTCATCGTTAACTTCTTTTACGACAATAACTTTCCCCTTTTTAATCTCAATTACTACTTGTTTTCAACCCATGAACACTTGTCTTGTCTGAAACTTAAACTCCTACACATCTTCCTGAGAGCCATATTATCCATAAAATATTGCCCCTGTTAATCCAGTATGCATTTTCAACACCGTCCATCAAATCCACTTCAATCAAAGGCCAATCTAAGCTGACTAAAACCTAAGTAGATGGATGATGGAAAGTCGGATAAGGAGTATGAAATGAAAGGTTCAAGTTGTTATCAATGGATATAAAGATAAATTCTATAAGGGGAGGCAGGTTGTATGCGATGAACTAGGCATGGTTTTTCAGATATAGAACTAGTAAAATTAATAGCTTATAAACTACATTTGTCTTGTGAAATTTCTAATGACTTTGATATTGCTATCTCTATATCTGTCTTATCAATTTTAACAACAATGCTAGTACATTACTCCCTTAATGTTAAATCTTTAAAGGTATTTGAAATTGGAGTGGTATATGCTAAGGCACATGTGTATCTAACTGTAAATGATGCATTTAAGTTAAAAGTTATTATTAGTTTTAGGGGGAGTGTTCAGTTTGCATATGAATTGTTTTACTGTCTGCCACTTATAGATACAAAATTGATGAAGTAGGATTTGTTTGTTCAAATGATTGAGTGGAACTTAATCTTATGCGGCACAATCATTGATCTATTTGTGAAGGGTGAAAATAAGGAGGTTAATGATCTTGGTTATTTCATTAATAAAATGATTTATAACATCACATTATTAGATGTTACTTTTATTGAAATATTGAACGTTTGTGGAGATGCTAATCGATGAAAAAGGAACTAGCATATTTTGAGATCATGTTGAACATCTCCAATCTAGGAAAGCATACTAAGGGAACAATTTTCTTAATGCTTTTCTATGCAAATTAACATAGAAATGCCTCTTCTAGTCAGTTATCAAAAAAGGCTATATTTAGTCACTATATTGAAAATGAAATCTATCTTGACCTAAATACAAAGGAAGAAGGATCCTTATAGCTTTCTTCAATCCAAAATCACTTGATATTGATTAGTTTTATGTTTTAGCTTCCTTAAGCAAATCAACTTCTATTAGTAGCATTGCTTTCTTCATTTCTTTTAGTATTTTATTCTTGATTATCGTGATGGACTCAATGAATCTTTGGTTTCCAAGATAGAATGGATAATCGATTATGTTTGACTATCTGTGTCTCAGCCATCTTGAGTTTGGCTTACACTAATCCCCTTGGTAAGTCATTCTTTAGTTTGTTTCAGCCATCTTAAAATAGTGGTTAATTACTTATTTACTACTTGCATTTAGTTTCGAAGCATATATTCCCTTTTTAGGGAAAATTTTCATTATCATGTGATTTTTGATTTTATGTCCAAGTTACCACCACCCTGTGTATTCAACAGTTTCATAAACAGTTCAGCTATTTACACTCTACATTCTCCTCCCATGTACCTCGCTGCAACTTGAAGGCTGCCAATGTTCTACTTAATGAAAATCTAATGCCTTATGTTTATATTGCACTTGACTTTTCTTTATTATAAAAATATTTTAAATAAACTAATTTAATATAATTAAATTATTTAACTGTATTTCTATTTTTAACTCTTATTGTTTAGAACTTACATATTACTTCTCTTCTTTTTGTTTGTTTTATTACATATTTTTCTTTTTTATTTTTATCTTAACTTTATTATTTACTATTTAAACACTAAAATAAATATAATACAATATATTTAAACACTCAAATATATAAAATCAATAATTAGTAACTAGTATTAGCTATTTTTCTAATAAAATTTTAATTTCATAGATCAATATATTATAGTATTAAATATTTGATTAAAAAAACTTGTTTAATTAGAAAAATTAATTTAGGTAGTATATGTATTTTTTGTTAATGGAAAAAATTTATTTATCTTTTTATATGAAATAATTAAAAATAAGATATTATTTTATTTTCAAATTTTAGTTTGTTTTTGGCATAAAAAGTTTTTCATATTTCTCTTGTCAATCCAAATTATTTATTTTGTTTAGTTTAAATAATAAAATGAATTATTTAGAAAAAAAGAATAAGATAACAAATATATACTTACTCAAAGCATAAATTATATAAAGATAAAATATATATTTTGTATTTATTTACAAGTATAAAAAATATTTGTTATTATATTTATCCTTTTATATAAAAATAAATATTTATCCTTTTGTATTTATTTAAAAAAACTCATGTGCCCAATGACAGTTCTACGACCCCTATCAAGAGTTTTTTCTATTTGATATTAGCCCTAGAACTTCATGTAGAGGTGAATGCATAGAGATGAATGTTTTTTTTTTGTTTGATACTAGCTCCAGTTCAATGACCCCAGGTCTTCATATAGAGTAGAATCAACTGCATATAAAGGGGTGAATGCTATGGTAACTTTGGTTGCTAAATGAGTTTGAAACCATAACACGTGTTATAAGGATGGCGTGCCACTAGTTTCTTTCTTGTGAGTCCAAATAATAATTTTAGGGGCTAGCCAAAAGGGGTAAATTAGCATTATTACCCACCTAAATATTGAGAAGAAGGGATGTTTGGTGACATAGCCCTCAAATATATAAAATCAATAATTAGTAACTAGTATTAACTATTTTTCTAATAAAATTTTACTTTCATAGGTCAATATATTATAGTGTTAAATATTTGATTAAAAAGACTTGTTTATTTACAAAAATTAATTTAGGTAGTGAAGGTATTTTTTTGTTAATGGAAAAAATTTATTTATCTTTTATTTGAAATAATTAAAAATAAGATATTATTTTATTTTCAAATTTTAGTTTGTGTTTGGCCCAAAAAGTTTTTCATATTTCTCTTATCAGTCCAAATTATTTATTTTGTTTCATTTAAATAATAAAATGAATTATTTATTAAAAAAGAATAAGATAACAAATATATACTTACTCAAAGCATAAATTATACAAAGATAAAATATATTTTTTGTATTTATTTACAAGTATGAAAAAAATATTTGTTATTATATTTATCCTTTTATATAATATCTATAATAAATTAAATTCATAAAAAAAATTATTCTATCGCTTTGCTCGCTTGTACTTTTTATTATATATATATTATATCTTTTTCATTTATATGCATGAAGTGTATTATATATAATAGTATTCATTCTAAAATTTTAATTATCTTTTTTATTTGTTAAGATAACTGCTACTATATTATCAGAATTAAGTCATTTTGTATGAATGAGATATAGAAGTATTTTTTTTTAAACTTGGCCGTAATGGAAATTAAAAAATTATGCCTAACCTCATTTGACTCATAAAAGACAACTATTTTAATTTACTATGATAAGATTTATAAAAATTATGAGCTAACCTATACATGACTATGAGAAAATGCATAATGAAATAAATAATTGGTAACAAATGTAACAACAGAATTAAAAAAAAAAGATTTTCAAATATTAAGAAATCATTTTTAAAAAATGTGCATTAAATAAAAATCACTTTAAATATCAGATAGAAATTATGAAATATCACTCCTTATAATATCTATTCAAAATATGAAGGATGTATTCATCAACACAAATAAGGAAAGATTATGATACATCACTAATGTAGTAGTATATTAATGTACCATCAAATTTTATTGCATATTAACCATACTTTTTGTAAATGTCAAATATAAGCTGTTGTATGATAGCAAATCAATGATCAAATTTGAATGTGTACCTTATTATCTCCACAAAATTATAACAATTTGATTTCATGTGAAAACAATATCCACTGTCTATTACTAAATTAGATCCAAAGTATAACACTCTAGCCATTTTACAATTTTTTAAGGGGAAAAAAGCTAATTAAGGACTATTACAAATTTTTAGCTCCATTGGTTCATGATGCCAAATCCAACAATTTCCTTACTTAACTTTCATCAATTCTGCTACTTCAATAAAAGAGATGCAAGCAATATAACATTTAGTAAAACTTAATTACTAGGTAAAATTTTTTAATATTTATTTAAATTATAAGAGTAATATTTAATAGAGGACAAAATACATCCTTGATTCCTTAAAATGATGGATAAATAAAAATATAATTTTTCTTATATTAAAAGTGGGAGTAAAAATATTAAATTAAGGTATTAATATTTATTTTTATTTTAAATTATTGTAATGTCTCTAATATTCTTGCAGAAAATATAGATATTGCATTACATGCATATTGAAAACAAATTTTTTTCCCTAGACCCAAAATGAAGGCATTGCCATACAATCTTGTGCTCTTCCCTAGTCGGCCCAACACGTTATCCCTCTCCTTACCACTTTGAAAGCAACCAGTGGGGACAGCTTCACCACATCATTCACTACACGTCAACCCCACAGAGGAAGACTGTCATGCATATTGGGGTCATTCTAAGATTTTTAATAATATCTAGCCAATTATCTATTTTAGCCAACAAACCAAAAGTGATTTAATACTTCCACGGCTGCCATGTCATTCCTTGTGATCCCATGGCTATTGTGTGGCCACGTTAGCGTGGGTCATAAACCCATATAGGTATAGTAGAATCTGCCATATAAAAGGCATCTACCTTCTGCCTCTTCATCGATAAACACTACAGCTTTTTTGCTATTAACTTTTCTAGAATAATAAGTTGATATTGAACTTAAAAATATGATAACTACATTATCTTTGCCAAATTTGATGAGTTAATCAAGTTTACTAAGATTGGATAGTGTCAATGAGAGACACATTGCCTATATCACACAATATAATTTTAACCTGTAAAAAATATAGGGGAGAGAAGACCTAGAGATTCATAGGGTCAATGCATGCATGCTAATCAAACATGATTCCACCAATCCTTTCATTAGTCTAAGATTAAATGAAAGAAAAGGTTTTCTTTTGACAATGACTACATTTGCTATGAACTAAACATTAGGCTGGTCTAATAACAATCATTGTTGCAGGGATTCTATAGACATGGTCTACATGGAAGGTGTTAGTTAAGGGATAATTCATCCATGAAGAAAACTCTGGCTATACATGATATATGACCAGAAAAACCAAAAAAAAAATTAATGGCATGTAATCTCTATATACAACCCCCTTAAAAAAGTAATAAAAGAAGAAAAGAAGCAAAAATCATAGTACAATGGAGTGGTTTGTATTTTTCTTCATTATCCTGTATCTTCTTGAATATTATTTGAAAAATCAGACTAGACCAACCGGTTAAACTGAAAAAATCATGAACTAGTCACTTGACCGATTTGGTTAACTTTTAAAATCAATCTTAATAAAACTAGTTAGAAAATTCGTAAATTGGTAGTCAAACCATGTGAATCGATCATGGTTTTCACAGTTCGACTGATTTTTAGAAGAAAATAGTATTATTTAATATTTTTATGAATATAATATAATTTTTTCTTAATATTGTGTATATATTCAAAGTTTAAAGTTTCAAATAGTAAAAAATTACCTTATATATATAATTAAAAGACACATAACTAAAAAATTAGATTCAATATTAATTTTTTATGATAATTTAAATCATGAACTTATGAAATTTTAAAATTATTTGAAAATTTTTTAATTATTTTCATAATTTGTATACATAAATTTAACTTTATGATAACTTAATTATTTTTAATTATATATGTGTATATTAAAATTTTTAGTTTACACTTTATATTATAATTCAAATTCAACTTTGGTTTGACCTTGGTTGAATCATTAAACCTTGAACCGCTTTAATTTTCGATTCAATGACCGATCTAGTTTTTAAAATAGTGTTTATGAAAATTATATATATATATATATAAGAAAATAATAAAGGAATTCATATCTTTAATTTGCTGGTGTCTAAATCTAGCTTAGAAAATATTGGCATTTTTTCTATGCCCTTTTCTATAGTGGCAACACATCTAAAGAAATTTTACATTATAGATGAATGTGTAATATAGGAATGGAACAAAAAAGCCAACAATATAAGAATCATGGTATACCTTATAGTCGTGCCCTTTATATGAAACCATTGCATTACATATTGGAAAACCATTCTTCCATGTTAGATTAAGCCATGAAGACTACATTACCTGTTGAAAAAGAAAAAAAAAACACCCTACCATTTTTTTGAATGTTGTGAATAAGCATGCCTAGTTAGAGATGAAATACTATCATAATTTGACTTGAAATTCTTTCATCAATTTTGTATGGAGTTTAACCCTTACCACACAGTCACTTTTAGTTTGAGTTATTTCTTTAGTACTGTGCATTATCTTTCCACGTACTTTTGTATAAGTTAAAGAATAAAATTAGAATATGCACAAATCAATATACTATGTATCAAATTTAAATTCACTTGTTACCATTTGTAATCATGTTTTATCTGTCGATCGATGTCTCATCCACTACGTTAGAAGAAACCCAATAAATTCCATTTTTTATTGGAGTATCGTTTCAATGTCCTAGGCAATTACCTCTTGTGAACCACAGGAGAAGAGCACAAGAAACATCAAAGAGAAATCTTTCCAAAAGTAGTTTTTCCAAAAGATGCAGGTTCCCCCTTGGACAAAAGTTTACACAATAGTGGAACTTAAGTTGGCTACAAACATCTTCAGCAAAGAAAGTCTTTTGGGGGATGGATCTCTTGGTGATATCTATAGGACTTAATTTTTAGATGGCAAGGTACAGTCTTAATTACAATTTTGATTATGAAACTGTTTATTTTATCTTTATGGCTTATATATATATATTTTTCTATGGAAGGTTTTGGCTGTGAGGAATATAAACATGGTAGCATCTTTCAATGAAAGGGGAAGTTCTTGGATGCAGTTTGTACAGCTTCACATGTGAAGCATCCTAACATTGTAGCTCTCACTAATTATTGTTTAGAGCATGGACACATCTCTTCATTTATCATTATGTTAGGAACTTAAACCTAGGCTTGTCAAACGGGCTTTAACTCGCGGATTGGCCCTCTCCGCTCCGTAGGTCCGCACAGATATAGACCCTTGAAAATAAGCCCTTTTTTATTGCAAGTTAAACAGGTCAATCTGTATTGACCACGGTCTTGACAGGTTTGTCCTTTATGAACACCGGTTAGTCTATAAGCTGACCTTATTTGAAAAAAAAAGGTCAAAAGGAGCCTGGAATCTTTAACCGGCCTAACCCTACTCAGCAGTGCAGCACCCAAGCTTGCCTAAACCATACCCAACAGTCCTGACCTAACCCTATTCTTATTTTCTATTTTCTCAACTAAAATGAAAAAATAAAATTGCTACAAGTCAGCAAGCTTTAAGAAAATTCATTGAAATTGAAATCAGTTTGAGTTTTTCTGCTTCTTGTTTGCTAGGGGATCGAATTATAGAAGCCAAAAGGTAAAACTTTCTTCATCAATTAGTAATTTCATGATTATTGTTAGGTTATTGATTCATTCTGCTTCAAAAGCAAATCAATTCTGAGTTTTGCTTCTCTTTTTGTAGTTTTATTCATACTATTAGGTTGTAATCGGACATCACTATTGGAGACGTTGTACTGGACTACGATAAGTTAAGGCTAGGCGAGTGGTAATTGGTGACTATAGTCAATTGACCATTACCATCAGATTCAGATTACAGGTACTACTCACATTGCATGTTGTTCTAATGCAGTATGGCTTGACTCCCCTAAGTTAATCCCTTAATCCCTTCTAAGACTTTTCGTATGTTATAAGCATTATTACTATCTTACTGATCAAACTTTAGTACTTGTTAAACATTTAGGTGAAAGATGAAAATTATTAAATGCTTTAAATGGTGTGTTGAATTCCTTGGTCCTGCCAGTTAGTCGGTGTTATAATTTCCCAAGTGTGCACAATTTTGCTAACTCTATGACTTGTTTGACTTTTTACATCTTTTATTTGTTTATTATTTAAGTTAATTCTGTGTCTAAGCTAATTCCATTTAAGCTATTTAACTTTTTGCATCTTCTATTTTGCTGACTCTGTGAGTTGTTTAACTCTTGAGTGTGCATAATTTTGCTGACTCTATGACTTCTCTTTTTGCATCAATTAGTTATTAGTGTTTCAGTTTTAGTTCTGTTTTTATCAAATTGCAATTGGACTAGTCTATTTTATCTAACAAATTTAAACTGTTAATTAACACTTTACTACTTTAAATAGTGTGTTAATTTTTCATGAGTTAATTAATAATTTTGTTTATAAGTTCACTTAGGCAAACTGGTTAAAGTTAATTCGATTATAGGGTTGAAGTATTTATGACAAATAACTACTGACCTATTATATAGTGATGATTGTTTAGCTATTCTAATTAATACTTTATACTTGCTTACCTTTTAAGTGGATCTAAAATTAGATTTGTGCTATATAAATTATCAAAGAATTTGTGCTATATAAATTATCAAAGAATATACCCTTATCTAGATTTAGAATTATTATCATTTATGATGATGCTTTAAACATTTTATCTATAAATTTTAACAGGTTAAGGTGGCTTAGAAGTGTGCCTTGTTATATATACAGGGTTAATATTGTTAAATGATTAACTGATTATTTGATGTTGCTTAGTTCTTATCACTGCTGTGTGTATGAGTATGAGTGTTAATTAAATGTACATTTATGTGTCAACATACAGTTTATAGTACTCCTAAATAATGGAATTACAGTCTACATGTCAAAAGGTTGGAGGGGAAAATGATAAGGAAGGTGATATGCATATAGAGGGAGCAATAATGAAATTGACACTGATATTATTGATGAGTACTCATGGTTTTGAAAATCAACCTGAACAACAATTGGAAGCTAATGAAAGCCGTAAGAGAAAGAAAACAATGTTAGATGCAGGGATAGCAAAATTTTGGATTTCGGATTTTGCTCTGCGGGACACAGATTTGGTGTAAATTCTCCGTGAGGTAAGGCGCGGGATAAGTTTTTAATCCGGAACAATTGCGCGAGGTAAGACAATATTGCCCCGCGGTGCTCGGCTTTGCTCCAAAATAATAAATTATTTTTTATTTTTATATTATATTTAAAATATATATTATTATAAATTTGTATTACTAATTTCATAATTAAAAATATTTATATTATATAATTATTTTATTTCAATTAATATTTATTTTAATTATTTTTTTAAAATTTAAGATTAATTGAATAAATTATGTATAATTTCAAATTAATATTATTATATTTTGTTGAATATTAAATATTAATTATGTATGTATTTAAAAATTTATAAATTTAATTTTTTTTTAATTTTTTAAGATTTTTAGTGAATCACCGGTGCCCTCCGGATCATAGGGACGGGGCACTAACTTGTGTCGCGATCGGGGACGGGACGGGACGGCACGGGGCAGGGATGGGGCAAATTCCCGCAGTTGTGGGGCGGGGCAATATACAGTCGATCTATCACTGCCCCGCCCCGTTGCCATCCCTAGTCAGATGTATGGACTTTTTATAAAAACATGGGAATTTATGAAAATGGTAAGCATAGAGGTAAATGTAAGGTTTGTGGAACTTTAATTGTAGGAACCCAAGTTGGTACCTCAAGCCTTGCTTGTCATGCTCAAAGATGTAAAATACTTAGAAAATTAAAGCAAATTAAGATGCCAGAAATCTTATTAGACAATCTTGATAAACCAAGAAGTAGAAAAATTAATTAAGGAATTTTTGGAAATAAAGTAGCATTAACAATTCTAAAACATGATCTCCTTTTTACCTTTGTTGAATATGATGGAATTAGGGATGTGTTGAAATACTTAAATCCTGATGCTAAAATGATTTCTAGAAACACAACTGCATCTGATGTGTGGAAGCTTTATTTAAATGAAAAAGAAGGGGTGAAAGATGAATTGGAAAAAACTCTAGATAGAGTTTGTCTTACATTTGACTTGTGGACTTCTTGCACTCAAGAAGGATACATTTGCTTAACTGTTCACTATATTGATCTTAATTGGAAGTTATGCAGTAAAATCCTAACTTTTTATGGCATATCACCTCTACACACGGGTTATGAATTATAAAAAAAATAATGGAACTCTTATGTGAATGGGGGATAGATAAGAAGATTTTTACTTTAACTTTGGATAATGCTTCTATAAATGATAACATGCAATCTTATTTGAAAAAATAACCTTATTTGGAATAAAGTTTATTGTGTGATGGTGAATTTTTTCATGTGAGGTATTTTGCACATATTTTAAATCTCATTATTCAAGATGGTTTGAAAGTAGCCTTTAGTGCCATTGTTAAAATTAGAGAAAGTATTAAATATGTTAGGGCTTCAGAGGCAAGGATGAAAAACTTTGACAAGATTGTCCAAAATTTGTCAATTAATGGAGGTATGAAATTATGCTTGGATATGCCTACTAGATGGAATTATACTTTTCTCATGTTTGATAGTGCTTTAAAGTGTAAATAAGCATTTATTCATTTTGCAATTGTTGATAAAAGTTACAAGCATTGTCCATTTAGTGTGGAGTAGGCAAGGGGTGAAAAGATCAGTGAATTTTTGGAATCTTTCAATGAGATGACAAATTTAATATCCGGTTCAAGTTATTCAACTGCAAAGTTATATTTCACTCAAGTTTGGAAAATTAAATGCCTTCTATTAGATAATTTAAAGAGTGAAAATGAAACCATAAGAGAGATGACTATTAACATGAAGGCTAAATTTGATAAATATTGGAGTGAGTATAATATTTTGCTTGCTACAGTGGTTGTCTTTGATATAAGAATTAAGCTTTCTTTGTTGGAGTTTTGCTATAATATTATTGATCCTACAACTTGTGAAGAAAAAATTGGGATTGTGAAATAAAAGCTTTTTCAACTTCATGAGGCCTATCCTAAGCATTCACCTTTAAACTGCCAAGGAACCCACTCTTCAAGTGTTACTTCCATATCATCCTTTAAAAGTTCAAGCACAAGTAATAGGTTAAAGAAATTTTTCACTGTAAGTTTTCCTAATTTCACTTCTAATTTATTGTCTATAAATATGATCCAATGCTTTTATAAAAAATATTGTATTTTGAATATTTTGATTTTTTGAATTTATGAATTTTTTTCTAGAATTTCAAGGCTTTTGATTCTTAAATTGTTACAAGAGCTAAAAAATCTTAATTGGAGATTTATTTGGAGGAGTTAAAGCTTGAATTTGCTCATTATGAAGATTTGGATATTCTAGATTGGTGGAAAGTGCATAAGAATAGATTTCTAGATCTAGTCATTGTTAAGTGTATCAATTACCATAGTAGCATTTGAATTAACTTTTAGTATTGGAGGACGTGTGCTAAATAAGTATAGAAGTTGCCTCTTTCAAAAGAAGGTTCAAGCTTTGATTTACACTTGCAGTTAGCTCTATAGTTTCACTCCTCCTGGTAATCTTTATGATTTAACTACTAATTATTTTAAAAACTTTCTAACCCTTCTCATTTTAATCTTTGAATTTCATTAACAATTAATCTTTTAATTGTAGGTATAGAAGATGATGAGGAAGGTAAAAATGACTTAATTGAGGATTCAAATACGAATACAACAATTGATCCAGATAAGGAGTTACAAGTAGATGATGATAAAGAGAATGCATAGATAGAGGTCTCCTCCTTATTTTCTAATAAGTTCTTTAGATTTGCCATTAATTTTTGTTTAAGTTTGAGTGGCTTCTAGTTATACTAACTTTTAAAAAAATTTATGTGTATTTTGGTTAGTTATCTTGGACTCTTCATTCATCTAAATCTTTATTGTTGGCTGCTTGGTTAATAGAGTGCTATGACCCTATGGGTGAGTATTTCTCACTTAGTTTTCTTTTCTATTTTACATATTTATCTATATCATAATATCATAATAGTATAATTATAGTATAATTAAGAGGTCATCCTATAATGTTTTTCCTCTAAATTAGTTCTTGGAGTTTTGATATTAACTTTATTAAGTATACAAGTCAAACATGAGGCTAATAGGGCTAACTTTTTGTGAGTTATATTAGTAGGAAAAAGGTTGGGTTGTGTGCAGGTGCAACATGCTTACGAAGTGAATGACGACAATTCAAAAGGTGGGGGATTACAACTTACTAGTCACTGTGTTAGTGTGGTATGATGAATAAGTCTAAAGTCTCTTTCATGCAAGACAACCTTCAATTTGATGTTTCTGTTCTGATCCACCACGTCTAAATATTTCTTATGCAAAGAAGTAAATTAATTGTATTTTGTATTAAATATTTTGTTATAATTATAATGGTTGTTATGTGTGGATAAATAATTAATTGTATTGAATATTTAGGATTTTAAATTTACTAATTGCAGTAATTTGATTCAATTGTAAGTGGGAAAAATTTAGTTCATATTGGATGGATATGGTACTGGTAATTGAATTATAGGATATTTTATTTTAAAGTGTTTCTTTCTTGCAAAGCAGCTGAACAGCTTTGTATAGAACTGCAAATTATAGAAAATGAAAAAAACATCATTCTGTGTGTTAGAGCCTAGATTATTGTGAAGTGTGAATGGACCAACACAAAAACGGCCTAGTCTGCGGGCCGGTTCGTGACTTTCACAAAGTGGACCTGGACTCCCACAAATTGGTTTGTTTTTATTTAAGAGCCAAACAGACCGGTCCATGACGGGTCAAAACTCGCGCAAACTTGGTTCGGCTCTTTGTTTGATAGCCCTACTTAAACCTGGAAGATACTTTTCACAAGGAAGCATACAAGCTTCTATCATGGGCTCTCTATGTCCAGATTGCCATTATTGTTGCTCAGGCTTTAGAGTAAGTTTTAGACTCCCATTTAATTAAATTTAATCCTGATCCTAGGCTTTTAGGCATTACTTGTCTTAAATGTTATGCTATTACTTTTAGTTATTTGCATTTTGCATTCTCCTTTTATGTACCTTGCTGTAACTTGAAGGCTGCTGATGTTCTACTCGATGAAAATCTGATGCCTCATGTTTATATTGCACTTAACTTATTTTTATTATAAAAATATTTTAAATAAATAAATTTAATATAATTAAATTATTTAACTATACTTCTATTTTTAACCTTTATTGTTTACAACTTATATATTACCTCTCTTCTTTTTGTTTATTTTATTACATATTTTTATTTTTTATTTTTAGGTTAGCTTTATTATTTACTATTTAAATTCTAAAATAAATATAATACAATTGTTTAAATCTTATTAATATTAATTTTTATTATTATATTTAGTATACATCAATTAATATTTTCTAAAGTATTCACAATTTATTCATTATTTCTTTTTCTTTTATCTATTCTTTTACATGCTTTATTTATTTATTTTTGTTCACTCTGTAATATACAACTTAAATATTAATATTATTAAGTAATATAAATATTGTATAACATATTTTTATTTCTATTTCTTAAGTCATATTTTAATTCTAATTATTTCACACATAATTAAATAATATTTAACAATATTTTTATTTTTAATTCTTATTTTTTTTCATAATTATGGTGTTATTTCTTTTTAATTTATTACATTGCATTTTTTTATATTCACTTCTATCATTTATCACTATAAATAATGACTATTATTTTGTTAAATAATAATAGAAACGAGCTAGCGTGAGAAAGAAAAGGAATAATATGTAAGTTATAAAAAAATAAAAGTTGAAAATATAATATGAAGTTAAATAATTTAATTTTATTTATAATATTTTATAGTAAAATAAAATACGTAATTGTTAATGTAAATAATAATTATTATCATAAATACAACAAGTAATAATTATTAAATAATAATAGTAATGAGCATGGAAAAAAAAGAGAACAATATATGAGTTATAAAATAATATAAGCGTTAAGAATTTATTATGTAGTTAAATAATTTAATTAAAGATATCAATAAATTATTTATTATATTTTATTATAATATAAAATATGTAGTTATTATCCTAAATAATAACTATTAGCATAAATATAGTAAAAAAATAATTATTATTTTATTAAATAAAAACAACAATAAGTATGAGAAAGAAGAGGACCAATATTTGAGATAAAACAATATAAAAGTTAAAAACATAATATATGATTGAATAATTAAATTAAATTAATAAATTATTTATAATATTTTATAATGAAATAAAATACATTGTTATCAATATAAATACCATAGTAAATAATAACTTTTATTTTCTCAAATAATAATAGGAATGAGTCTAGGAAAGTTAAAAAATAATATGAGAGTTATAAAATAATACAAGAGTTAAAGATATAATATATATTTAAATAATTAAATTAAATTAATAAATTATCTATAATATTTTATTATAATATAAAATATGTAGTTATTAATATAAATAATAACTATTAGCATAAATATAATAATAACTAATAACTATTATTTTATTAAATACTAACAGAAATGAGCACAAAAATGAAGAGGAATAGTATGTGATATAAAATAATATAAGAGTTAAAAATGTAATATATAACTAAATAATTCACTTAGATTAAATTAATAAATTATTTATAATAGTTTATTGTAAACTAAAATACGTTGTTGCTGGTGTAAGCAATAGTTATTGGCATAAATACTGTAGTAAATAATAATAATTATTTTATCAAATAATAAAATGAATAAGTATGGGAAAAAAGAGAAATAAAATTTGAATTAGAAAATAATATAAGAGTTAAATATGTAATATGTAGTTAAATAATTAAATTAAATTAATAATTTATAATATTTTATAATAAAATAAAATATGTAATTATTAGCATAAATATTAACATAAATATAGCAGGAAATAGTAATTATTATTTTATAGAATAATAATGAAAATAAGCACATAAAAAAGGAATAATATGTGAGTTATAAAATAATATAAGAGTTAAATAATTAAATTAATAACTTATTTGTAATTAATTACAATAAAATAAAATAAATAGTTATTAGCTAAAATAATAATTATTAGCATAAATGTAACAGTAAATAATAACATGAATGAGCACGAAAAAGAAAGGGAATAATATCTAAGTTATAAAAGAATATAAGAATTAAAAATATAATATATAGTTAAACAATTAAATTAAATTAAATCATTAACTTATAATATTTTATAATATAATAAAATAAGTAGTTGCTAAAATAAATATAGTAATAAATAGGTATTATTTTATTAAAAAATAGTAAGAATTATCACAGGAAAGAAGATGAATAATATATGAGTTATGAAATTGACACACCATGACTATTTTTAATTATATTTTAAATATTTATTCGGTAAATTCATGATTGTGTTAATAATTAGAAAATATAATTGATAGGTTTAGAAAAAGTAGATTGAAATAAATTAGATATAAGTTAGTAAGAAATTAGAATTGAAATACAGGGTGTGGAGGAAATTTAAGAAATCACTTTTACTAAATTACCCTTGGAGTTATAAAAGCCTCTAGAGGCCTATCTTCTTTCCATTTTTTAGCAGAGTTCTTTATTGCTTTACCTTTTTCTCTCACTCTGTCTTCAATTCTTTGAAGTTTAACAAGTAAGATTTAGTCTTTATCTACAAATTGTCCATAATTATTCTTTACTTAAGAAACAAATCAATTCTCTTTTATTACACTTTTCTTAAATTATAGTAAATTAAAAATTATTTTATGAGAAAGAATACTTGAAGTAATTAGTAAATTTGGTTAAGTTTAAAATTTTATGTGTGAAATATGAAATGAAATAAAGTAGTGAGTGTATGATTATAAAAAAAGTTTAGGAGAAATTTTTCAAAAATGCCCTTAGGATTTTCTTTTTTCTATTTTAGCCCCCAAGCCTTAACTCCTCTCTCATTTCCTCATTTTTCAACTTCTCTTAACTCTTTCTACACAATCTCTACTCTACTCCATCAATCAAGTAAGGAGAATCCCTATTCTTTTTCATTTCTTCATCTAATTGAGATAAGAACATCACTTTTATCAAGAACCATTCCTATTTCTTCTTGGTTAATGAAGAAATTTAAAGTTATTTAGTTTTGTTAGGAATTTTTAACCCTAATTCTAGAATTCATGAATTTTGATGTGATTAGGGTTGAAAAATTTTCAAACTAACTTTCTAACATCCTCTTCCATACAAGATGAGTGGATAATCTAGTTAAATTTATGAATTTTATAGTTATATGATGATATTGATGAAATATAGGTTGATTTATGATTTTGCTTAAATCTTATTTCTTTTAATGTGTTAGAAGTAATAAATGATGTATAAAGGTGATATGATATGATAGATAGGTGTATTAATGATTGTATCAAGATTTGGTGTATAAATATGTTGAGAAGGCATTTAGGGTAGAATGAATAAAAATTAAGATTTTCATGTGTGAATTAAGTGGTCAATTGATTTTGAAGATCCAAATGTGAAACTAGGTTTCAGAATTGAGTGCCTAATCAATTCTAAGGGTCTAAGGGCAAAACTAAGTAAGTGAATTGATTGGTCAATCAATTCTCAGGCCTAGAATTTCTAGAATTTTTATGTCAACTTTGAAGAGATATAACTTTTTCATCTTACATCTGTTTTAAATAAATTACCTATTTTTTTAAAGGTAAATGAGTTTACTTTCAAATGCAATTAGTTTCAAATTAAAATCTTGTATATAGCTTGAGATATCATTAAAATAATAGACAAAAGTAAAAAATTCATGATATCAAAAAATGAACTTTTTATGTCTATATTTGAAAAAGTATAATATTTTCAAATTTTGATCGATTTGGGTGAATGAGTGATCTATGTAAGGGTAATTGAATCTACTTTCACATGAATAAGTTTTATAAACAATCGATTCATGGTTTTTGAAACATCCATCAAATATCATCCAAAGGTCATAACTATAATAACTATATAGTTAACCATACCCAACTTATTTTGTATTTTCATGATTTATAAGGGTCCAACATGGGGTGTTTGATCTTTAAACATTAAAGATAAGTAGTTTGTGATATTTATATAATGAGTACATAATGGGATGATCATGAAATGAGTAATATTAATGTTTATAAATTATTCTTGTGAATTGTGAAATAGGAAAAAGAAAAAAAAGATGAAAGTAGAATATTTAAAGATTCTTAGAGCAAATGGATATTTTTAGGTGAGTGTATATCTATTTTAGGAACCTTCTATGTTATTTCCCCTTCACTTTATTTGTTCTATATACTAGGATAATATGTTGTAAAACTAAAAGACTAAATATGTGTAAATATATATCTCAATATGAATGAATATGAAAGACTTGTAATCTTGGTTACTTCCTATTATGATAAAGATTATGGTGTGTCATGATGATTCTAAAGCACAATTGATTTCTTGTTAATTATTATTGATTAACCATTTATAAATGATGTGATGAAAGCATTGTATGGGTTGTTATATGGTTGTGATGAATGTATGCTTTAATTGATATTGTAATTATGATTGTGCTTGGGTTGTGACCACATATGAGAAGTTTGGAACTACCATTTGACAATTGGGTATGCTTGTATCCAAATATAAATATGTTTAAAGTTATGGTATTATGAATAAAGATAATTGTGATAATGAATTGATTATCTCATATTATGGCTAAATTGAGATCGAGATGTTATGAGATATGAAATTTATATGATATGTATGTATATATGATAATGTGATTCAGTTCATATTGCTAGTATACAAATGGTATCAATGTGATAAAAATGGCTTGAAGCCAGATATGAGAAATGTGATCAGGTAACTTTATTGAGGTAAAGTTAAATATTATAAATCGAATGTATAACTTCATAAAATGATATGAATAGAATGTTTTTATAGCATAAAGTTCTAATAATTCAATTGCCTTGTGTTGTATTTAGAAAAGAAAAGAATCCTATTTTATTATCATATTCTTTTTACTCGATATAGAACTGATAAAGCAAGGATTGAATGCTCTAGAATGATATACTAGTATCCTTAGAATAAATTAGTATTTTAAAAATATAAGGTTTTTAGTGCTCAAAGTTTAATTTAAGCAAATACTTAAAATGTGTTATTTGATTTCTTTAAAATAGAGTTAAAATTATTAAAACTAAGCATTTAGTTTTAGAATATAATATGATTTAGGATTTTTTAGA
This sequence comes from Sindora glabra, assembly GCA_020226215.1. Lineage (NCBI taxonomy): Eukaryota > Viridiplantae > Streptophyta > Magnoliopsida > Fabales > Fabaceae > Sindora > Sindora glabra. The sequence continues at coordinate 21,584,234 of CM035228.1, forward strand.
TTATAAAATTTTAATATTTTAATTATTTTACACTTGACTTAAAAAGTCCTCATTTATAAAAATTTTCAATTTCTTTACGATAAATTTTTTTGAAGATATTAGAAAGTGATATTATAAGATGGTAGAATAATATGAATAAAGTTTCTTGAGAGCTTTGCATTTTGATATTTTATTTGTACAAGCTTGATTCCAAATAAATTATTATGTAAAAACAAATTTTAGTTTTAAAAGTTAATATTGAAGAAACATAAGAAGTTGATAACCTAGTATGTTATGATTTGAACTTAAAATTAGAATATTTAGAAATAAGATAAGTAATACTTTTATGTTTATAATTGATCATTATAAATGGTTAAAAAAAAGAAAGGAGTGAAAGATAATTATGGATATCCTGGAACGTCCAAAAGTGGTTAGACATTATTAGGTAAGTATATATCTTACTCTAAATTAATATCTCAATAATAAATTATTTAGATGTTATAATTTATAATCCTTATTATAAATGACGCTAATCATGCGCTTATTCATCTACGAATCCTTAATAGCATGATTAAGAATCATAATGTCTTATGAAATTAATCTTATAGCCATGTATGAATAACTTGGAAATAATACTTGTTATGAGTTAGAAATTATCTATTTGAGAGATTGTTGTTTGAATAAGCTTATGAGGCATATCAATGATATTACCAGTTATTAATTAATTATGATTGAAATATAAGGGTAAATGATAATTATATTGTGCATGGAACAATTAGTTATAAAAGTGTATAATATTAAATGAATATAAATTAATTGTTGTAGACATGCAAGAAGGTATGGCGGTGCTATTATATGTATATATTATATGCTTGGTTTGTCCTATGTTGATGAATAGATGATTTGTATTGGAATAATATTAAATTTGTGATTGGTAGAGTTGAGCCCTATTATGCATATTGCATTGAGAATTATGCTATCAGTGACACTAGAAATGAGAAATGTGATAGAGGTAATGATCTGAAAGCTAAATGGAAAATTCTTGGCAATAGTTCATAAAGGGTATAAGGTAAGTCCTAGAGGGATAAGAATGGACAATTTATGAAGGGTATAAGGCTAACTGGAGAATCAAAAGATAGATTCATGTTTTTATTATATATATATATATAGTTCTTTATTATGCTATGAATTAGAATTCTATATATCTTTGAAAATTTTCATTTAACATTTTGTTACTTATATGATTGGCCATTATTAAGTTTTCAAGATTTAATTAGTATGGTTCTTAATAACGAGAGTTAAAAGATGGATGCATATTTTTATTATATATGGTTCTTTATTATGTTGTGAATTAGAATTCTATATATCTTTGAATATTTCAATTTAATGTTATGGTAATTATGTGATCGACCATGATTAAGTTTTCAATATTTAATTGGTATGGAAAATAAAGTGTGTGAATAATGATGTGTGTGAAATAATTGAAGGGGAGCCTTACTCCTTTATAATATTGAATCAATTCCTTTTTGATATTATAATTGAATTGAGTGATGGTGAAATTATGAAGAACTTCTTTTGGGTTTTATTATTTGTGTCTACGTGATTGTGGATATAGGCATTGGTAGAGGAGCATAATTGTTAGATTGTTAAATAAGATAGAACCATCATGTATAAGTATTAGAAACCACCTACGGTAATTCTATGTTACTGCTTGAATTAATTGTAATCATGTGTTAGCAACATTTTCTTTTATAGATATATGTTCATTGAGATTATAAATCTCATCCCATTCTTTAACATTTTCAGGATATAACTTGAGAAAATTAAGTTGCGAAGCTTATATGGGAGTCCGAGGCAATTGAAGAAGAACTTGATAGTTGAGATTGAGTTAGGATTATTTTGGAATCAAATTCAAGGATTAGAGATAGAGATAAGGTTAATTATGTGTTTGATGTGTTGCATTGTCTATCTATATATATATATTTTTAGGTTGTTATTGAGTTGTATGTAAAATAGATTGTATAATTTTGAGTCATCATGGACATAGAAAGATCTTTGTTGGATAGAACTAATATAAATAGTATTGAGACTGGTAGAAATTGGATAATGGGGTCTATACTTGTCACAATTGGACTCGATTCATGACATCTTCTTAACTTTTTTATCTCTTCTAACACTTTAGGTAAGTAGATAATTTGCTTATTTTAGTTAATCTAGGATATAGTTCAACTAATTGAAGGGTGAATGATTATGACTTGTAATTTAATGATTAAATATGTTGTGAGAGTGTGTTTTACTTCAGATATGCTGCTATTTGTGTTTAAAATATCATTTAATGTTGAAATTTGAATTAAGGTGAATTGAAAGGTATTGAATGAAAAGATGCATAAAAATTTAGTAAAATTTGTGAAGGGCTAGGAATGACCCAGCCATATTCAACTACAGTAATTGAGTACAAACTTATTGAGGCTTAGCATTCAATTATAATAATCAAATACTTCCAAAAGTAAGGCTTTCTAGACATGATTACTTGATTAAGATAGTTGAATACAAGCCTTTTATAACTTGGTATTCAACTTTAATAGTTGAATACTCATAGGGAATAAGCATTTTCTTTTATTTATAATTTAAAATAATTGAAGTTAGATGGAGATATGTTTTATGATGCCACCAATAATGGAAATTATGTAATTATGAGTACTTTGCTTGTATTTTGAATGACAATAAGAATATTTGATTAATTATATGTGCTATTATGTTGTGATTTGGCAAATTAGGTTAATATAAGATATAAAAACATTAGCTAAATGCTGATATTGAATGAATCTAATTGAATTTGTTTGAATGGAAAATGGTAAGATGATGAATTTATATGTTACATCTGTAACATTGATAATGATAAAAATTCCTTTGGTGCTGTAATGTCGTATAAATTTGTACTTTTGTATATAAGTAACTATGTATCGGTATTGTTTAGTATGATAATATGTGTGAAGATGAATGAATAAGTTTGAAGATTGAATTTTAAAAGGAAATGTATGATTATAAGAAGATTATGTTTTTAGATGCTAGTATTTGAGTGTCGTAATTGATTATTTCCTAGAACGAAATCTCCAAGAATTAATAATCAAGTACTATAGTTGATTACAGTCTAATTAACTAATTTTCAAAATGTTGTAATCAGCTACCTTGGTTGATTATGGAATCAAAACTTTACTTCTAAGCTCATATACTTAACTAGGATATTGATTCCTTTTTGAAAACAAAATCTCCAAGAATAAGTAAATGAGCACTATACTTGATTATTATCTAATCAACTCATTTTCAGCTGGTAGTAATCAATTATCATAGTTGACTATAAAATCAAAACTTTGCTTCTAGACTCATAAATTCAATTAGGAGGACACTTTTAAACTTAAATTCATTTAGAAGTACAATAGGTTGTTTATTTATATATATGCAATTATAAACAAGTCATGAATGCATTTATTTGTAGTAATTAGCGATAGAATATCACAAGAAATAAGATGTAATTTGCATTGCATACAAATATCTAGATATGTATTGGTCTTGCTTTGTATAATAATGATTGTAGAGGATATACGTAATTATTAATGAATTAATATATAGTTATAAATGACTGCTCACTAAATATAGTTGTGGTTAGTTAGATTTATGATGAAATTACTATTGTAATTGTGTATGAATGTTAAGATGATTGATATTGTATATTAATGATGTATGAAAATCAAAATAGGTTGATGTTGTGAAATGATGAAATGAGAAATAAAACTGGAGGACTATTATATCTAGAGGGATAAGTTTGAGGAGGAATTATTATATTGGAAAGATTGTTATGTTTGAAGGGATAAGGTTGAAAAGGGACTATTATTGTAAGAGGAGGGACAAGATAGATTGAGTATGTTTTACCTTTTATTTTATATTGATTACTGTGAAATTCTGTTAGGGTATAATGTTGTTACATAGTGAGCTTGTATAATATTTGATGTTATGTGGGTGACTACTTATATTTTCATTAAGTAGGTTATTTGCTTACTGAAATATAGTCTTATTATTTTTGTTTTAAATGTTTTATAGATACTTGAATCAAAACTTCCCATTCACCACCAAATCTTCAAAAGTAAAGTTTGTCATGATAATGTGTTCAAACAATCATAATTATAATAGAATAGGATTAGAGATAGTTATTAGATCTAATAAATAGTTTGAATATATTTGTTAAACACATGTAAACCTAATGTAAATACTTTGAAAATATTTATAAAAGTAATTTTGTTTTAGGAATGTTGTGTTATGAAACCAACAGTCTTTGTTTGAGGCTTGTGGTAATCGAAAAACTAATTACACATTGGTTATGACTAAGCTAGTTGTGATAAAAATAACATAAAAGTTAAAAATATGATATGTGATTAAACAATTTAATATAAAATTTTATAATAAAATAAATTACATTATTATATATATTACTTTATGTTATTAATTTTTGAATTATAAATAAAATATATTATATTATAAGATATTAATATTCAAATCGTAAACAGTAAAAATAATACTTAAGTAACAAACCCTTAATGAAATTTATTTAAGGTATATTTAATTTAATTTAAAATATAATACTTTAAAAATTAAAATTAAAAAATATTGATAAAATTTAAATAAATTTGATTTTAATCTTTAAATACTTTATTAATAAATAGAATATTAATCAACTAATTTGATTGACATATATTTTATATTAGATTTTTAACTTATTTAAATTATTTTTATAATAAAAATATATTTTTATTATAATAATAATTTAATATAAAAATAATAATATCATAAATTTTGTAATATTATAAAAATTTTATATTTATATTATTGTAAAAGAATAAACACCTGTGTAAATGCATGCGACTTAGCCTGCTAGATTACTTGAAGCGCATGCCTTCCTTGTTAAGTATCACCCTCTCATCACCTATTCTCTTGCCAAAAAATTCACCTTACATTTTTTATGTAATTTTTTAATTTTTTTTATTAATTTTTATATTAATTTATTTTTTATCACTTTTATTAGTTATAACACACACATTAATACCTTTAGGTAGTACATATATAAATATAATATATAATTTATCTCTTATATAAAAATATTTTAAATGTATTAAATATTTAATTTAATTAAATTATTTAACCATTACCTAATAATTTACACATTTTTTTATTTTTATTTATTTTATTACATAATTTCATTTTTATGTAAATTCCTATTGTTTACAAGCAAGTACTAATGTCACTAACAAATACAAATACAAGATTATATTTTTTTATAATAAAATATTTTAAATAAGTTAAAATTTTAATTTAATTGAAATACTTAACTCTATATTTTTTTATCTCATAACAATTCATATACTATTTCTCTTAATTGCATTTTCCTCTTTGCATTTTTTTTCTCTTTTTTCACATAATTTCTTATTGTTTATAGCTAAAATGCTAATGTCTTTAATAAATATAAATATAATATAATATATTTTTTATTTTGAAAGATTTAACTTAATTAAATTATTTAATTACATATTTTATTTCTAACTCTCATTACTTTAATTACATATTTTACTGCTCTAAAGATTTATATTAAATTTTATTTTTATTTGCTCAATTATATTTTTAATTTTTTTATTATTTCATCTCTACTCATATTTTTGGCAATTCAAGCGCAATTAACACCAAGTAATATAAACAAAATATAATATATTATAATTTTATTACAAAAATATAACCCTTAATTCATATCACTTTTATTATTCGTAGCACACATATTAATACCTCTAAGCAGCATATATATACACATATGCATATGATATACAATATATTTTTTTTGAAATGAAAAAAAAATTAAAATACATTAAAAAATTAATTCAATTAAATTAATTAACTAAATTTTATTTTTAACTTATATTACTTAAGGATTTGCACATTAATTTGATAATCATTGGAAAAAAGAGAAATAATATATGATAAGAAAATACTTTTTTGGGCTTCCATTTTGCTTAATCCCTAAGAAATACTTTCCTAAGTCCTTAATATGGAACTTGGACTGAAAGAAGCTCTTAAGAATAAAGACACTAACCATATCACTTCTAATTATCACAATATTATCAACATATACAACTATAAAATGCCTTCACTTCTAGATTGTTGAAAGAATACTAAGCAATCATAATTGCTTTTATTTTAATTCAAATTCAAGAATTATCTCATTAAATCTCCTAAACTAAGCAGGGGAAAATTGCTTTAAGCCTTATAAAGACTTTTTGAACTAACAAACTTTTTTATTGTCCCCATGAGTAATAAACCTAGGTGATCGCTTTAAATATACCTCTTTTTGTAAGTCATCATGAAGAAATGCATTCTTGACATCTAACTAATCAAAAGACCAATGATGTGATGCTGTCATAAAAATGGACAATTTAATAGAAGCTAGCTTAGCAACAAGGGGAAAAAGTTTTACAATAATTAACCTTGTATGTTTGAGCATATTCTTTGGCTACTAACCTAGCTTGCAAGCCAGAAATAGTTCCATTTAGATTAAAATTGATTTATGCACCCAATTATACCTAATGACTTGTTTATGAGTTAGAAGTTGAACAAAGTCTCAGGTTTGATTTAATGCAAACATGTCCTTTTCCATAGCCAATTTCTAACTAGAGAAAGATAATGCCTTAAAAATGGATTTTGGAACCATTGCAAAATTAAAGGAAGTAAAAAATAATTATGTAAAAGAAAACAAATGATCATATGAAATAAAAGAAGAGATTGGATAAATGCAATTACTTTCACCTTTTTAAAGAGAAATAGGGAAGATCAAAGGTCAGATCTTGAGATAAAGAAGTAAGTGGAGCTAATAAGCTATGAATTTGAACATGTGGATCTTGTGCATATCATATTGCATCTTTTGTTTTGCAAGAACAATGAGAATAAACTTTAGTGATTATTGGTTGAATGTTTTTATAAGTAGGAGTTAAGATTTTATGAATTTGATACACAAGAAATTCATTATCGAAGTCAGCAAGAGATGAAAACTCTTTAACAAATGGAGTAAATTCAAAATAAGTGGCATTTGTAAACATAAGATAATGTTTTCACTTAAGAGAAAAGCATTTATACTTTTTATGATATCGAGAATAGCCTCCAGGATGCACTTTAAGGACTAAGGATCTAATTTTGACATATAAGGCTAAACATTATGAACAAATTAAGTATAACAAAAAATACAAGAAGAAAGAGGAAAAATATATTAAAGGGAAATAAAAGGGAATAGGGAATCTCACTATGTAACGCAAATGAAGGCCTTCAATTGATAAGAAAATAAGTAGTAGACACAACATCAGCCTAAAATTCTTTAGGAACTTTCATATGAAAAAGAAGGGCCTTGACAACTTCCATTAAGTGACAATTTTTACATTTTGCAACCTGAAATTGTTAGTGTGTGACAACATAAGAAGATTGATAAATCATTCCATTCTTGATTATAAACTAGCTAAATAAAGATGAAAAATATTTTCTAGCATTATCACTTCATCGAATGTTGACAATTGAGTTAAATTAAGTTTTAATCTCAAAGCAAAAGGTACAAAATAAAGAAAATAATTTAGCATAACTTTTTAGTAAATATAACTAAGTAAAATAAGAGTATTCAATAACAAAAGTAATAAAATAATAACTTTGGATAATACATGATATAGAACCAAAACATCAAAATGGACTAATTCAAAAAATGATATAACCTATCTATTGAACCTAGGAAGATAAGAGATGCAATGATATTTAATAAATTGATATAACTTACATTCGAAAATATAAATAAAACTTAAACTTCAAACATAATTTTTTTGAACTTTGGAATGATCAATAAACTAATCAGTAATTTCTAAAATGGATAGATATCGGTGGATTAAACAAGCAAACATGGCATATCAATAAGGGGACATTCTAAAATGTACAAGCCATTTAATTTAGAACCTATATAAAAAATCTTCTTCGTCCCAAGTTCCTAAAATAAGCAATAATAAAAAAGGAAAACACAATAATTTAGATTATGAATTATTTGAGTAATAAACATCATATTGTATAGCCAAGTTGCTTCCTTTACTTATAATGTGAGAGGAGATATTTTCTCAATGCTACTAGAAGGGAAATGAGAGGCATGAAGCTTTGTAATCCCTTGATTGGCTACAAGCTACAAAAAAAAACTTTATAAACAAAATATTAACTTTAATTTGTATATAAAGTAAAAAATTTTATACTTATATAGGTTGTCTTTGCATATTGACCCACCTAAGTGTTATTCTTTGTCAGGATCCAAATTTGATCATGACTAGTCTGGATCCTGCGATCTAATTTTCATTAACCTTACAATTATTATACTAGTTTCGTCCATTAGAAATCTCTTATTTTTATAAGGATTTAAAATTCATTTTAATTTTTTTCATAAAAAATAGATAAAGTTTTTCATATTTTTAGGCATTTCCTGAAAGCCACAAACTCTAAATCATGTAACTTGGAAATTTTACATGTACAATAGCAACACAAAATATGCATAGTGATTATAAACCATTAACACGCATAATATTTATATAGACATAAATAACTTCATTCCTAATCTTGATCATAATCCAACTATCAGAGCCCTTTAACTAGGTGGTCATTAATTCTTCACTGATGTAGCAAAGCTCAAATACACATATTTCAACATGAGAACATTGTAAATAAATGAAATGAATTATGTGAACTCAATGAGCATATATCCAAAATCAATTACAAGAAGTGATCATTTGTTAATTGATTATTAAAATGGAAAATAACTGTAAATCAAATTTTTGAAATTCTGAAACACATGTTACCAATTTTTGAATTGCCATATTTACCTATACGCAACTTAGTTCCATAATTCACATCACAAATCATAGTAATATTAATTATTTAATTATACACAATATCATTATCATATCATGTACAACCTATTCTGGGTAGTTATCAAACTTTTAAATAGCTAATAAGGCTTAATCACAATTAAGCCATCTCAATCACATTAAGCAAAAATATTCAAGGATAATTAGATTTTTGATTTCACAACACAATAAAGAATAATATATATAATAAAAATATGCATCTACCTTTTAACTATTAGGTTAACCTTATACCTTTCATAAACTATCTATCTTTATCTCTTCAAGATCTATCTTATACTGTTCTGACCTTATTACTAGAGATTTTTCCATCCGATATTTACATTATCACCTTTATCATATTTCTTAATTCAAATGTCACTCATGGCATGATTCACTACTTAACATACACACTAAAGCTCAAGCTCTAGTCATAATTTTAATGCATTATCAACATAAAGTAGCTACTTCATCATCAAGGGGTAACATCAAGGCACATAACAATATATAAATATATCAATACTACCATGCCTTTTTGCGTGGCCAAAATGATTATTCACATCTTAATGTAGTTCATATTACATTTTCCAATGTAAAAGTAATAGGAAAAACTTATTCATGGTTAACCAACAATCAATAAAGGTACCCCCAGGTTCTTTAAACATGGTCAATCCATATACGCAATCATAGCTTATTATTCTATTAAGTATAATTACCATCAAGTAGTAACAACTAACAATGGTACCTTGTTTTTATCTCAAGGACTCAAAATGGAAAAAAGTTGCATCTTATGAGATAACCATATAAATACACATACATGTTAATAAAGAAATTATCATAACTACACATCAATCAAGTGGATAATTAAAGCTATTTACATTTGAAATATCTAATTATTATTAAATCCCATTACATGTATGAATGTATTTCTAATTCATTTAGCTATTAAGGAAATTATAAATTTTAAGCATAACATTCAATTAATATAAGTAATATGCAAATATTAAGGTAAGATATATACTCACTTGGTGGGGTTCACCTACTTCATATACTTTAGAGTATCCAGATTTAACTTTTTTATGTCTAACCTATAAGTTGCAATGATAAATTATGAATACATTAAATTTATTTATTTTCTTCCTAAATTACTATTTTAAAATCTATTCACAATATTTTGACTTCTTGTATTACAACTCTATTATGTTCCCTTAAATCAATTACAGGAATCTAAAAATATGCTATAATATAGAGATTCCCAAATCAAAACCATAGAGATAAAATATTAGGATTTGATGCTATAAAAAGTATCTATTCACTTCACTCTATTATTTTATATTACTATTTCTTATATTCATAAAATTATAAGAATCTAGAGGTTCTTCCTAGATTAAGGTACTTTTGAATCAAGTATAAAACCATTAAAATATTAAAATTTATATTCCATTATTGCTCCAATTAGATTATTTTGTAAATCCATACAATTGTTTTCTTATATTCTTAACTCTATTTTAGTAAAATCATCAAACCACGTTTCATACATTTAGTAATTTCTTAACTCATGTATGAACCTTTCAAGATATTAAAATATATTGCACTATACTTATTCTATTCATATTATTTCAACATTTTATAACATAAAGAGCATATTTTTCACATGCATTATCATATATATCAAAGATACATAAATGGGTTTTCTTTAGATCAACCTAAAATAATAAAAATAAAAAAAGCTTGGTGCATAAAATGCCTTACCATAGATTAAGAGATTTGCTTATAGCTTACTAACAGTGGAGTTGGACCCAATTGTTGGTGGAAAGGAGGTCTCAAGTTACTCCATGATGGTGAAAATCCTAACTCCATGTTACAGTTCTACAGCTTTGCTCATGCCATTGAAGAAAGTAGTAGCTTGGTGAGGTCAAAAGGAATAGATAACGATGTGACATGATGGCACCCGAGACTGTAGCAGATGCTAAATGACTTATAACTCATAGCTTGATTATGTAGTTGATGTTCTAGTTGGTGACTTCAGGTAGCATCAGTGAAGTAGTTGCCAGCCAGAGGATGGGTGCCACATAGTCGTGCACTGCTAAAAGTTAAAAGAAAAGAAAGGTTGCTAACAAAGGAAAAAAAGAAAGAAGAGAGAGAAAGTACCATGAAAACTAGAAAAAGAAAGAATGGGAGGAAGGAGAAAGAGAAAGGAGTTATAGGCTTCAATCTAATGCTTTTCATACTACATAAGACAATCTCCACCATTAAATCAAATCCTTCCATTTCAAGTTAAAGTTAATCTAGCCATTGATCTATTTTAGAAATTCATTGTCATAAAACTTATTTTATTTAAAATCCAAACTCACATATTTTTAATCTAACCTTAATATATATATTAATAGTATAATAAATTTGAAATTCCTAAAATAAATATTTCAAACTGCCACAACTTTTAAAAATAGTTTATTAAATATAAGCAATTAATTTCATAAATCTTTATGCCCATAATTACTAAAATTATTTCAACTTGTGAGAAATTTCTTGTAAAAATTATTTTAAATAAATCTTGAATTAATACTGGCAAAATAAATATGATTCAAATACCATTATCAATATCATTCTAATACCCTAGAACTTAAAAAGTATAGAAATTTGAAACTAATTATTAATCAAATAAATAAATTTTTTATCTTCTTCATTTAAAATAAATACTTGAAGGCATTGAAATTTATAAAATTTTAAATATTATTTTAGAGTATTACATTCTTCTTGTGGTGGGTGGCTACATTTAAACACCTTAAATATAGATGGGGACCATACAACTCTTTTTCCTACATTTTAATGAATTGGTTTTATAAGACATAAGATTTAGATATCAAATCAATTGACATGAAAATTAAAAAAAAAATGAAAAATAGTTATCTCTAATATATGTTTCTTGATTAAGATGAATCTCACAATGTGGTATATTGGGCCCTAGCCATTAGTGGAGGTGTGACTTTTCTTGTTCTACTTAGAGATATTATTAAGAACCATTAAAAATTCACTAAGGCTTCTTAGTTTTTTTCACGTGGCTCCCTTATCATATGTCAAACGTATTTTGAAGTAAAAATGAGAATGAGGCGAAATAAGAACAAATCAACCTTTTCTGACCTCATTCACCATTATTAAAGTTAAAATATTATTTTAACTTGTATCCTATGATTAAGAATAAAATTCACCTTATTCCCATGCTCTACAAGGCAACATAATCTTATGGGAACTTATGTGATATAAATTTTAAAAATAAATATTGTAAATTTGTACATAATTTTAAATAATATAAAATACTAGTAAATAAGAAAGAAATGAGAAAAATCTAAATTTAAAAATTAAAAAATTAAAAAAATTAATACATAACTAATAAAATATTATTACTTTCTACTTTTATCATTTCAAGTGAAATATTAATATATTTTTAATTTTTTAAATAATTAATTAAACTATAAAAATGATTAAAAGTTATATATATGTGTGAACGTATGTATATATATTAGTGTATAAAATAAAAACATAATAATTCTATAGTAGCATGGTTCCACGGGGGAAATTAAGGTATCATTACCTCATTTACATTATTTTGTTTGGGGTACAGGCTTATCCTATGTCTTACCTTATGAGGTAAACAATAATACCATTCTTAAATTTCATCAATGCAATCCTTATGGAATATTGTAAACTTGAGGTATTTGGTTATCCTTACTTTGAAACCTTTGAAATGATTTTCTTTTTTAAATGGTGGCCTCAAACTAAGGCTTCTTTAATTTACAAAACATGACAGATTAATTTACTAAATAAAAATTGAAATTTATATTTTTAAAATTAATCATATAAAGTTAAAAATATTACTCCAAACATTTTTCACCATAGATCCTTCATCTGTTAGTCCACATCCTTCTAAAAAATTCATGCACCCTTGAATTTCCTCTCCATGATGGCATAGATGGCCTTACTAGTGGGAATGGGATCTCTAAGCCTATTTAGATAAACATAAATATGTTAACATTTCAAATTTTACTAGAGTTAAAATTTAATTTCTTAGATAAGCATAAGATTTTATAAAAATAAAAATTATTTTAAGTTTGGTCTTACAAAAATGAGCTTAAGCTTGGTTGCATCGAATTTTGTAAAAATAAAAATTATTATAATTTTGATCTTGCAAAGATGGGTTTCAATCTGACCTTATGCATTATTCAAACATTGAAAGGGCATTTTGTCATCCCTACTTTGAAACCTTTGAAATGATTTTCTTTTTAAATGGTGGCCTCAAACCAAGACTCCTTTAATTTACAAAACATGACAGATTAATTTACTAAAATTGAAATTTAATTTTTTAAATTAATCATATAAAGTTAAAAATATTACTTTAAACATTTTTCACCATAGATCCTTCATCTATTAGTCCACATCTTCCTAACAAATCCATGCACCCTTGAATTTCCTCTGCATGATAGCACAAATGGCCCTATTAGTGGGAATGGGATCTCTAAACCTATTTAGATAAGTATAAATATGTTGACATTTCAAATTTTACTAGAGTTAAAATTTAATTTCTTAGATAAGCATAAGATTTTATAAAAATAAAAATTATTTTAATTTTGGTCTTTAAAAAATGGGCTTAAGTATGGTTGCATCAAATTTTATAAAAATAAAAATTATTATAATTTTGATCTTAAAAAAATGAGCTTCAATCTAGCCTCACGTATTATTCAAATACAGAAGGGGTAAATCTATTGTTTTACACTAACTTTAGCCCCCCTCACATGTGCGAATTCACCACTTTTTTTTGTCACTTTTCATAAAAAAGAAGTCTCATGTATAAATATTTTTTTAAGGCCTAACTTGTTCAATGTAAGATTTAATCTTTTGAAATATTACTCAATATACAATAAATGTAAGGCAAGCATCGGCATCAAAGTCACATGTGGCCCGCTTATTAGCTATTAATAGGTAGAGGCATAAACTCGCAAATGGTGGTGATTGAAGGGGAACCAAAAGAGTACTATGGTTATGTGAGGGTGTGTTGTTTGGGGAAGGAGTGGTGGAAACAAGGGTGGGTAAACCATGATTATTGCGTTCGCATGTGGCACCTTTTCTACTTGATCCATGACAATTCAGACATTTGCCATAAACATGTATTACTATCTTTTTAAACTAAGATGTTTTTAAATCCTATTATTACTATATTTTCCTAACTAAAACTAATTAAATCGAATCCCTATTTTTCCAACTCAAAAACAAAATTTAACCTCCATTTTTCAACAACTCATACAAATCATTCTCAATAATACAAAAAATATATATACACCTACATTCAACCTAAAAAACAATAAATTCATCATTTTCAACAATTAATATAGAATACCATTAGATAATGCAACAAAATTCAACTTCTAAAATATACATACTTCTAACCTAAAATACAACAATCTCATCATATTGAATAAAATATAAAATCATCACCATCTATACAACAACAAGCCAAAAAAAAATCTAAAATGTACATATGTTCAATCCAAAATACAACAAGCTAATCGTGTTGAAGAGCAAATATAAGATCAGCATCATCAACATCAATATATATATATATATATATATACACACACACACACACCAATATTCCATCATTTTCATCTCATTACTCATGTTCATAATTCCACCCAATGTTTGAAATTTTAAGTAAAAATGGATGAACAAAGAAATAATGTAAGAAGACCCCCCCCCCAAAAAAAAAGAAGCTTGAACAGTAGCAAAAAGTCAATAAAATTGCTCTAGAGAGGTTGGACGACACCGAAGAAGAAAGGAAAAGTGAAATGGGTTCTAGCACAATGTTGTTGGTATAAACACGTCTATCATGGCGTTTTCCGCGGCAACTGCCGTGGTAACATTAAATAAAACGATGCATTCCATCTTTCCCACGAAGACACATTAAACAACAATAAAATTTTTTTCCTACAGTTCCTTGCATATGAGAAAGGCAAAAATTTAAATTGCTCACAATATTTTATCATGGGAATGTACAATTTCTTTTGAAGTTCAAACGCCAGTTTTTGCGTATGATGTCTTTGACGATTCCCACAATCCCAGAGTCCCGGAAGACGCAGTTGGAAGTAATACCTTTTCTAATAGTGATATCAATCAATTAATCATATGCATATATCTTATTAATTTATATAATAATTTTATTTTATGCTTACTTAGTATACAAAAATATTTTAAAGCTGTAACTTAAGTTTAAGTTTTTCATTTTTAAACGTGAAAGTATATGTTTTTTATGTCATTATTAAAAATAAATGTGTGGTTGAATATTTTTAAAATTTATTTTACAATATTTATTAAATTGGATAAAAAAAACCCTTAAACTTGAATGATGATATAATATATAAAATTAAGTAAAAACAATAAAGTAAATAAAAATGATGTCGAAATGATAAAATAAAACTTAAAATTAATATGCATAATTAGGTATAATAAAGTTAGTAAATTTAGTCAAAAAGTGACGCCGAAAATTATGATCAAGTTAATCAGAAATTTTTTAGCTTAAAATTTGTTCATATAATGATGTCAATCACATATGAGAGTCAAAAGTTGAGGGATATGAATGAAAGTCAGATGTCCGTGCGAATGAAGAACTTTATGTCCGTGCTGTTAAGGAGCTGTCCAAACAACTATTATGCCCAATTCGATATTGAAAAATCCATTCAAAATACTGTTATCAATAAATAAATTTATACACAATTTTAATATAAATAAATTAAATTCTAATTTTTTTTATTATTCTAAATGGGATGTAAAATACTAAGACTCTTCTAAATATAGAATCTAAAGAAGATGAAATCCAAGCCGGTATAGGGACAACAAATTAAGAAATTACAAATGTGTTTGAATGTATTTTTGTTTTTTATTTTTAAAATTATCATTAAAATTGTTTTACAATACTATTTTTTATTTTTAAAAAATATTTTCAAATTCAAGAAGAACAATAAATAGATAATATTTAATGAAATAAATAAGTAAAAGTTTCATTTAATTACAAAATTATCATCAAGAATAGAAAAAAGAATTTAGAAAACATCTAAATTTTATTTTTAATTTTTTTCTTATTAAAACAAGAATTTCAAAAATAATTTTCAAAAATAATTTTAAAAATAATTTATTAAATAAAAACTTCTATTTCTTAAAAAACTTATTTTAAAAATAATAAATAAACAAAGCCAAAATTTCCCAGCAACAGAATATGAAAGCGATCGAGAACAGAAATGAAGCATGACTGGGGAATCTATTATAGTTAGAAACAAATAAATCTATCTTTTACCACACAAAAAAGGCAAAGGAATTATATCTATCAATTAACCTTTTGATTTTTCTCTTTTCCCCCTTCCAATAACTACACTGCATGCCTCGAATCTCTCTTTCTTCGTTCGTTAGCTCTAAAAGTTACTCTCAATGACAAAAATAGAGCGTGAGTTGTTTTAGAGAAATTTTAACTCTATTAAGTTAATGATTAAATTTTTTGACATAAACTATGACATCACAAAAAAATGTGGTGATTTTTCTATTAAGTTTTAAATGTAGAATAAATGATGGGTGTAATTTGAAATTTATACATGTTATAGTCATTTTGTGAATTTTCGACTGGATGACTATGTCAAAATTAAAGGCATTAAAATTAGTCGAAGAAGGCAAGATGAAACTAGTAACAAGATAAGTTCAACAAAAGTAATTGTTTCAACATTTAACAGGTTAGGAATTCAGGTAAATTGAAAAGGCTAATAAGAGAAGCAATTATTAGGAGATTACTTAACAAGACATGTGTCATTGCACTTGTCCAAAGGAGATCCCTTAACCAATATATGTCTTTAATCAATAGGCATGTATCATTTAGGAGATTATTAGATAGATAAGTGTCATTACACTTGTCAAAATGAAGTTACTTAACAAACATGTGTCATTAATCAATAGACATATTTCATTCGAGAGATTAATTGACAAACACATATCAATACATGTGTTCATGTGTCATTCATGTGGCTACTAAATAAGCTTTCATACATAAAGAAAAGAAAAATGGAAGTAGAAGGAGACTATTTCAACTAAATCAAATACACATTTTTCTCCAATCTCTTAGCACTTTATTAATTTTTAGATGCAATTTTAATTTCCGAACTCATCTTTCTTTGTTATAGGTTCTTCATTGAAGTCTTTATGGCTTTGTGTTTCTTTTATAATTCCTCAGGATTTACCATAAAAAGTTGTTGTTCTTTCATGTACAATTAATTGTAATTTATAACCACTGAGTGTGAGTGAGTTATCACAATTTTTCAAATTGTGCCAGTTCATGTTTCTTGATGTATTGCAAATTTTGGCCTCTTTATTGATAATAAGGTTACATTTAATTGCCTTGTTTTTGCATTTTATGCAATTTTTATTCTTTCTTTTATATTGTTGCCTCTTTGTGATAAAAAAGGGTTAACTTTGCATGTTTACTATAAGGATCCACTTCATGAGGGTCAAATCAATTTGTGAAAAACTTTAACTAAAATAAATGATATGCCCAATGGGAACATAATTAATGTATCAAAGTTTGATTCATTTTTTTTCCAAAAAGTGGTATTTCTTTTAAAAAAATTTCTTCTAGTGCTTAAAATACTCTTTCAAATGAGGAAAATTTTGTGTAAAATAATGAAGCAACTAGAAATTAATGATGCTACTTAATAAAATCAAATTTGTTAAAATTGGTAGGAAACATTGAAAATAGATGATAACAATTTGGAAAAAAGAAATGGCCAATAGCTAATCCTTAAAAAAAAATGAAGTTAGATCAAGCTAACATAAAGACTAAAAGGTCTTTGTGGGCCATTTCACAAAAAATCAATCAAATAATTGATTTTAGGCCTAATGCTTATATTTGGCTAAATGAGTGTATTCAACTTTATATTTTTTGACATGGATGAGCCAAAATAATTCAACTTTATACATCCATGGACATAGCAAAAAGGAAAAAAATCATTTATGTGATTCTAGATCTATGTTTAACAAATTGGAGAACATATCAGACAAACTAGCTAGATCCTTCACTTTTACTAAATGTGTTAGTTTGACTATTTTTTTTTTTACTTATTTGAAGTTGAAAGCTCTTCAAAAAAAGTAAAACTTAGGGCCATTTTATGATTTTTCGGTTAAATGATTATGTTAAAAAATAAAGGCATCAAAATTAATTGAAGAAGGCATGCTAGAACTAGTGGCATGATGAGTTCAACAAAAGCGATGGTTTTGACATTTAGCAAATTAAGAATTCGAGTAAATTAAGAAGGTTGATGGGATAAGCAATTACAAGATAAAGTGATTATTATAATGTTATTCAACAAAACATGTGTTATCATACTTGTCCAAAGGAGGTTACTTGACAAACACATATGTCATTACACTTCTCCAAGGGAGGTTACTCAACATATATGTGTCTTTAATCAACCAACACATGTCATTCAAAAAATTTATTCAACAGGCATTTGTGATTACACTTGTCCAAGGAATGTTACTTAATAAACACATGTCATTAATCAATAGACGTGTCATTGAAGAGATTACTTGATAGACATGTATTATTACACTTGTCCATGTATCATTTAGGAGGTTATTGAATAAGCTCTTATGATAATCACTCTTAAGCAAATATAAATAAGAGCATAATGGAAATAGAAAGGAACCATTTCAAGTAAATTAAACATGCATTCTGCATCTATCTCTTAATACTTTGTCAATCAACTTGGCACTCTATTGAATTTTAGTTATAGTTTTTATTTTTGGAACTCCTCTTTGTTTATTATAAGTTCTCCAGTGAAGTTCCTCCCACTTAACACTTCTTTTGTATTTCCCTAGGATTTACTACAAAGAGTTGTTGTTTCTTCATTTGCAATTAATTGTAATCTATAGTTACTGAATGATCATAGTTTTCAATTTGTGTTAGTTTACACTTCTTAATGTACTACGAATTTTCGTCTTTGCATTAATAATCGGACTAGCTTTAATTGTCCTATTTTTGCATTTTATGTGATTTATATATTTTTTCTTTTATATTGTTGCTTCTTTGTGATAAAAAAAGGTTAACTTCACTTATTTGCTGTGAGGGTCTACCCTTCAAGGATCAAATAAATTCTTGTAAATCTTTTGACAAAAACAATATATACTTTTAATTAATAATTGCAAATATTACAAATGTTAAACATAACTATCTAAAATATAGAATATAATTTACATTTTTCTATTATCAATTTCTTTGAATTCTAAATTCTATAATTTTCATCGAAACTCACAATTTTAATATATAGAAAAATTTAAGTTCATACCTTTACTTTATTTCGAAAAATCGAGCAATTTATATCCGATGAGGTACGAGTTTTTTTTTTTTTTGTATTCAGAGTTATGGTTGGACATGGTGGTGAAAGAGCAATTGAGTTCCAAAGTTACATAATTATCAGTGAGTATGAAGTTTGCACAAATTGCTTGGAGAAGGGAATTAAACTAAAAGATCTAAAAGAAGCAAAAAGAGACTGGTAGATAAAACGTGAAGGATTTGGTGTGGCGTGCTTGTATAGGGAGAGAAGAGTTGCCATATGGTGGTGATCGAGTGTCGTTTTATTTTTCTTACGGGCGCGCCAAGAGGAATGAGAAAAGTTTATTGAGACATTAGTATTTAATTAAAATTTGGGATGATAAGAGTTCACCCAAAATAAAAAAAGGGGGGGGGGTATCATAAGAGAACATAGGATAAAAAGTTAAACCTCTATTAATAGAATTTCAATAATGATTTATTCATACAATTCGTTAGTTTATTTTAGGCTAACTTCTATGTGACTGTGTGTATATGGAGATTAATAATTTTTTTTTTTTATCTAAATAAAAAATCAAATTATAAATTTAAAGATAATAAATAAAAAAGATGATAAAATTATTTTATTACCATCTCCAATAATTTTAATTAATATATGTATTTATTATAAAGATAAAAAAATAATGATGAGAATAAATGTAAATATTTTAAATTTATAATAACTAAATAAAGAAGTAAGAATTGCTAACGAAAGTTAACAATTCCCTTTATTTCATCTTGTTAATGGAAACATTTTTCCTCGCATCACTTCCGCGACATTTGAAAAGCTAGATAGGTAATAGATATTACTTCTTTCTCCAAACTTATAAGGCCCTAAATTATTATTAAAAATAATATTACCAATACTCGTAACAAGTAAAGTGAAATATATGTTTTTATTTTTACAAAAGGTATTTTTTTCCTCATGAGAATTTGGTAACAAAATCTAAAGAAAATAAATTGATGAACATAATTTAGAAGTAAATATTTTCTATAATTTGAGAATAAAGATAAAGAAAACATAAAGTACAGTAGAAAAGGTTGGAAACATATCCTTATATTTATTTGAATAATCTTATGAAACTTATAAAGAATTAAATATTTTCATCGTTAAATTCTTTTTTTTAGAAAAAATTACATTTTATTCTCCCATAATTTTATCTTTTCTTGTTTAACCCACCTATAATTTTATATTTTGTAATTTGCTCACTTATACTTTCAAATCTTAAACACTTATCCATCTAAGTTTTTTTTCTAAAATTTAGCAAAAAGGCCTGATACAATGTTTGTGATTTTTACTTCCCAAAATTTTAACTCAATTTGATACTTACCTAAAATTAAATTACTCAAAAAAATCTTAATTTTATGATTGATGAATAGAATGGGTTGAATAGAATTTTTTAAGGTAAATTAATTTTGAGTCCACGTCAAATTGAGTTAAAATTTAAGAAAGCAAATATTACAAATAATGCATGTGAGTTTTTTTGTTAAATTTTAGACAAAAAATAGTTTAATGACAAAGTGTTAATAAGTTGAAAGTACAAATGGGTAGATTGTAATACTTAACATTATATATAGAGTAAGCAAAAAGAATGAAATCATGGGTAGATAAAATGTAGTTTTCCCTATTTTTTATAGACTAAAAATCTATTTTGATCTCCATAAAATTAAATTTCTATCAATTTTATTTTTCACTAAAAGTTTGTATCAATTTAATCTTTATAAAATTAACTCTACCTTAAATTTAGTCCCTTTATAAGTGAGATAGAGTTATTGAATTAATGTAAGGAAGGTTTAGAATTTACTATTAAATTTATAGGGATTAAATTGATATAAACTTTTAGTAATGTATGAAATTAATAAAAACTCAATGTTATATGGACCAAATAGGATTTTAATTTTTTTATTTAATTCATTAGATTTTTTTTTGAACTTAATCTAATCTAAAAATTCAATCTTTTAAATTCTCCGTACAATTACTTTATCTATAAATATTTTAAAAGGATGAAAATCAATAAAAGTGAATAACTTGCTTTTACTTTTTTTTATTTTTTTAAGTACATTCATAATCTTTAATGGGCTATTTTTAAAACTTTTAACATTTAAAATGCTCATGATATAATGGCACACAAAAAACAAAGGCATCATAAAGGCAACACTGATCATAATCCCTGTCCCATTCAAATTCCCACTTTTACGCCTTGCTTGATGGAAAAAAATGAAGGAAAAAATGAATAGAAAATGGAAATAAAGAAAATAATAAAAATATTTTTCCTTTATTGAATAGAAAATAAAAAAAGGAAAGAAAATGATATCAAACTTTCTCTCATTAATTTAAGAACAAAGAATAAAGTAAAGACAACTAAATTTTATTAAATAACAATTATGCCCTCAATTAAATATTTACATGTAAATGTTTGTGCATACAAATAGTTATTATTACAATTTATCAAACTTATATTTCTAATGATTGGCATTATAAGAGAAAAATAATGAAAACTAATATAAATATAATTTTTATTAAGTAATGTATATTATATATATGTTACTATATTATAATATTTTATATTAATATTTAATTAATTTTATTCTTAACTTGTTTGAATAAAAATACCTAATACTAAAATAATATAATATTTGTTAATATTTCAATTTTACTAATTTTACTCAAATAAAAAATAAAAATTATTTTTTCCGTTCACATTATTTTTTATTTTACTATTTTTATAATTCTAGTTTATTTCCTGTAACCGTTTTTCAAAAAAAAAATAGTTTACTATTTTAGTGCGCTGCTTAAATACTATATTATTACTAATATGATTCAAACGTACAAGGCACAGAGCAGTAAACTGCTCCCGTTGCAGATAATTTTGTAGCCAAGTTAATTTCTCCCTTCTTTTTAATCAGTTTTAGCAAGAAAATGGAATGGAGGACCCGCGTTCCAATCTACTGCTCTTGTTCTTTTCTGCCGATTTTCTATTTATCAACCAAGTAATGGAAAATTCCATATTCCACCCGTCTTCTTTTTGGCATATTCTTTCCGCTCCATTTCCACGGAACCAAGCAAACGGTTAGCTCCGTCCGAACCACCGATTACCATGGCAGATTCGCTTCCAAAACCCATTTTCTTCTTCCTTCTCCTCATCCCCTTCTTCCCGTTTCTCAGCAGCACTGCTTTATCTCACGATTTCTCGCGAACCATGTCTCCCTCAACACTAGGCCTTAAACGGGAAAAACTCAGCCACCTCCGGTTCTACTTCCACGACATTGTCAGCGGGCAAAATCCAACCGCCGTCAGAGTCGCCGGCGCTCCGACCACCTACCATTCATCGACGTTTTTCGGATCGGTGGTGATGATGGACGATCCTTTGACGCTGGGGCCAGAGCCGAGCTCAACCATGGTGGGACGAGCTCAGGGAATCTACGCCTCTGCTTCACAGACGGAGTTGAGTTTTCTAATGGTTTTGAACTTTGCTTTCACGGAAGGGAAATATAACGGAAGTAATCTGAGTGTGTTGGGCCGTAACACGGTGCTATCCGGTGCGAGAGAGATGCCGATTGTGGGTGGGAGTGGAGTTTTCCGGTTTGCTCGCGGGTATGCTCAGGCCAGAACTTATACTTTGAATTTCAACACAGCTGTTGTGGAGTATAATGTATATGTATTTCATCATTGAGTATTGTTTTGGATTTGATTGATCCATGTTGTATTTATTTATTTTGGATGTGATTAATCTATGTTGTATTTATTTATTTTGAAATCTTGCTTTTATTTAATTTTTCTTCTTTTCGTGCTTGTGGAAATTTAAATGTTTATGTATTGTAACTTACAGTTTATTTATGAGAAGGGCAGTCACTTTGCATAAGAGATTCATCTTAAAATTGTTGGCTTATAAAATACTACTACTAATATTCTTGCTTTCTATCTTATACATTAAGCTTGTTTGACAATTAGCTGATAATTGTAATTATTAGTTGATTCAATTAACTGTTAGTCGATAATTAATTTGACTAACTGATTGTATTAGTTAGTTAAAAAAATATTTGATAAAATTAACTGTTTATAATTAGTTATTTGTTGTAAAATGACATAAAAGGGTATTAGTATATTTTATGAATTATTTAAATATTCTTTTATTTTAATATTTTAGATCATATATATTATCTAATAGATTAAATTTTCTTATAAAGAATATAGTATTATAAATTATATTATATTAAATATTCCTTCAAAATTAAATTAATATAATTTTTATATTAAATAAATTTACCAATAAAAATTAATAACTATAATTATTTGATTTTTATGAGAAAATAAATATTATAATTTTTTATATTTTGATAGTGGAAGAAATGAAAAATTAATGAATTAATATTCTTCATGGATATGAGTCAATTGAAAAATAAATTATTAATCATAAATATATTACAAAATTGGAAAGTATCAATTAAAATAAAATTTTAACAATAAATCCATTTTAGATTAAGAGTACTTATCTTAAGATGATTGTCTAGTTGATCTATTTGTCATCAAATTAGAAGCAATTATGTCTTAGTTAGTTGTCATCTTTCCAGTTCTCATCTCTCCAGCAACATTTTATGAAGAACTATCCACAACATTTGGAAATATCTCAGGAGGTATAAAATCAAAATCTCGATCTATGATTGTGAAAGCTGGGTCACTAAGCTTATTTCTTTTAATATAATTATGCAATGTAAAAGTTGCACAAATAATTCTATTTTGATCTATTATTGAATATTTTGACATTTTTTGTAATATCCTCCATCGAGCTTTAAGAATACTAAAAGCCCTTTCAATGCAACTTCTCAAAGATGAATGAGCTCGATTGAAAACTTCTCGAAATCTTCTTGGAGTTGCACCATGAAATTCTGATTGATGATACTGTGTCTTTAGGTACGGAACCAAATATCCCTTTCTATCTAAGTAGCCTTTATCCACCAAGTAATATTTTCCTAAGCATATATAAAGGTTATATAATTAGAAAGAAATGCTTCCTAAATTTGTAAGTCAGACAATAATTAAATTGTTAAGAACTTAAAAATTTATCTAATTGTGGTTTTGGAAAATGTAAACTTAGATTACTAATTGTATCAAGGAAAATACGTGCATCATGTGTTGATCCTTCCCATTCAGCCAAGATATAGGTAAATAGTAAATCAAAATCACACACTGCTAAGACATTTGTGGTCATTATTCCTTTTTTTCCTTTATATCATAGTTAATCCTCCTCAGGAACAATTATTACTATGTGTGTTCCATCAATAGCTCCAATGCAATCCTAATATAAAATTATATTTATGAGATGATGAACATTTGTATTTATGAAAAAATTAAAAGAGGTAGATGCATATCTGGTTACCTTGAAGTGTGGCATGTATCTAACATCATCAGCAATTTGTGGTGGAATTTCCTTGAATTCAGGATCTTTTAGCTTGATTATATTTCTATAAAAGCTATCCATGACATCCAAAATTTCTTTAAAAACTCTACTCATAGTTTCACTAGAGTGTTGAAATCACTCTTGTGCATCTCGATTTGAGGCACTCTTACTGAGGATATATACAAACAATCCTATTTTCTCCAAAATTGGTATCTTATTTGAAAATCTCAAACTATATTTATTTTCCAAATCCATGCATAATTGGTGAAATGTATCTTGATTCATTCTAAATGTATTACATTACCGTTTTTTATAACCAGTTAATAACTCATTGACCTATATTTCTCTTGTTAAATAAAAAATATAGCATGGCTCTTTATGGATATGATTTAAGTAATGCACACATAGATAACCTACTATACATACTACTAAGTCCCAAAAGTCATTGTCATTTTCAAGAATTTAATAAAGAAATTCCCTATTGTGTAGAATTTGCATGATTTGCATGTCATGATTATCCATTCCTGTAAATTAACTAGTAAAATATAAGGAATAGATACGTAAGTTTACTCTTATCATGAAAGCTTCACAACTTATAAAGTCCAAACTATGAGACATACAAGATAAAGACAATAAAAGCACTACCATGTAATTGGTATTAAAGTAAGTATCATACCTTCCCACAATGTCTAAAATATCCAGCAAATAAGAAACCAATAATAGCACTCACCTAAAATGTTTAACATATATATAAGCAAACATAAATTAGTAAGTTTTAATAGAGCTTCCACCTAATCAAATTATCAAATTATCAAATTATCCAGTTCACAGGAAAATAAACCACATGACAATTAACATGAAATAGAAAATAGAACATTTGATGCAAAGTTAGTCATACCTTTAATGTAAAGTTAGCCAAAATTGATAATAGCAAACAATCATGGTTCATGATTCTTATGTTAATGTCTCTTGATACTTGCATTTTTGTATGAGGTTGAGAAACATCAACAAGTTTTTGTTTATGGAAGTTATAGTATCAAATGGGTAGGAGACTATAAATTGTTATATAACATCATGACTAAAATATCCAAAAAGTCTAGGTATCCATAAGTAGAAATTTTGAGTATCCATAAATATTAAGGATAACAACTTAAATAGTTTAGGTGTACATAGTCATAAATATCTTACAATAACAACTATATAAATGCCTAGGATGCAGTTCTAATGCTCTTTCCACTCCTTATACATAAACTTTATCCATTCAACTACCGCCATGTCACTTGGCAAACCAAACAAAATTATCCTTTTTTATGGATCTTCAATCATTGTGCAAGCAAAACTAAATTCAAGTGTTCTAGGCTCTAGTCCAGGTAAAGCTATGCTTTAAAGCATCAATAAGACTATGCTTTAAAGCATCTCCTACATTATGCTTAGAGGTTTTAATGAGATTCAAAAAGTTCATCATAACAGTGTTTCTTTCCTTAATAGTTTCAAACAAAGCATCAAAATTTTCACACATTACTGTAGTGACTCCTCCTCTTTTAGTAGAAGTGGTCTTTGCACTTTTATTACTTTCTAAACTATCACTCTTCAATACCCTTTTGTTTCTTCTTCTTCTCTCATCCCCTTCATTTTGTGTAGCTTGTGGCATAAGGGTAGAATCTCCCCATATATCTTCCTATGCACTTTTCATATAGCAATTATTAAGATCACTTATCTCATCCATATTATCTTCATAACCTAAAGGTATATCATGAGCATTATCTTCATGAGGTGGAAAAGGAACATAAGCATTATTTATTTCTTGCCCTTGTGGTTGATCACCAACAGAAGTAAACTTATACCCTCCTCCAGTTGATGAATGCCCAAAAAGTTAATCCATTTTGTACTCAAATTCAGGATCAATACCTTCATCATGAAATGTTTCAAATTTGTTATTTTCCTATAAAACAAGACATAAGTAATTAAGATTAGCTCATTCATCTAATTTTTCAAGCATCAAAGTAAGAAAAATAAAAAAAAATAGCTAACCTTAATTCTTAAATCCTACCATTTATCACTAGCACTAATTGTTCCTTTATCATGGTCCCATCCTAATCCAGTCTCTCTCCCTTTCAATTGTTTCCAAAGACTACATCTAAATCTCATCCAATCATACTTGTTTTTAAGTTTACCTTTCTCCCATGATAATTTAGTCTTTTTCTGGAGCTCCGTCTCTATCTTCTTCCATGGAAACCTTTGAGAGATTGTTGCACCACTTTTTCCTTTGCTTCTTTCCATTAATTGATTACATATGCTAATGAAAATATAAAGTGCTTCTTTTGACTAAGTAACTCTTCATATGTCTCTCCCTCCTTGACTTTCTCCTCCATTCCCTTGCTGAGTAGAAGCCATCTAAGCACTATGAAATAACTAATATGTGAAAAATTGTAAAAAAAAGTAATTTTCAACTTGACTAGACAAATAAAAAATATGCTATAGACATGATTGATAGGAAGATCGTATAGTGGTTATTACAACTGTAAGTATGATTCTAACATTAGGTAAAGGAAAAGAGAAGTATAGGCACATGATCATTTTGTGGCATTATATGCAACATGCTGAATTAACAATAGGTATGATGATAAAACAAATAGGAAATGAAGAACTGCAAGGTCTAAAGAAACTAAATGAATAGGAAATAACCACATGCAACATCCCTTGAAATAGCATTAAAAAAATGGAAATGAAAATTGAGGTGCCTCACATATTTATCTCAGATTGGAGTACCAAATAATCCACGTATATGCACTTATAAATAGCAAATCATCCACACATATTTGTCTCATATGAGTTCAGCACAAGGTAAAACAAACATATGCAACATCCCCTTTATAAATATTTGTTGTAAAATCTAGCACAAAAGAGTAGAACTAGAAGGACAAACTTATATGGGCATTCTTTGAAACTTTTAGATGCTATGTGGGAAAACAATACACTTTCCACTCTTATTGAGGAATCTCTTCACGTAATTATCTAAAGGAATCATAGGAACTTGGCACAAATGCAAATCTGATGCTCTCCTAAGTTATCATTTTTCTTTTCCTTATTTTTTATCACTTCCTTAGTCACCATATGCAAAAGACGATCTTCAACTGAAATATAGCACTTTTCAAACAAAAGCCTTAATTCTAAGCAAATTACAAATGCAAAATCCCCAATCACAATCAAACTAAGAAATTTCTCAACTGATTAGAGTAATAGTTATATCTGCGGCCTATTTATATTGCTTACAAGTCCTATAATTAAAAGTATAAAGAAAGTCATTTGTTTCCTAGCAACTAGGAATTTTCAGCCTGTTTTTAACTTGAAACTGTTACCTTTCTCTTTAATCATACCAATCATGCCATAACAATACTCGAGAAAATTTTAGAAATAATGAAATGAAAACTCCTATAATGACAACCAAATCATACTGAGCTGCACATTAACTTCAAATTGAAAACAACACTGTTTATATGGTATAAAACAAAACAAAAGGACAGGAAAATCAAACAGAATTTGATACTAGTTGCGTGAGGCAATTATATTATTGCCTCTATCTTTGTTTTTAAATCAAACAACACTTATGTTACTACCTCTATGAAGACCAACTGAGCTAATGTTGAATTCATTTGCATCTCAACAAAATAGGGAAAAATAGAGACTAGTTGAAAGACTAGAAATAATTGATCTCAAGTAGAAAAATAGAGACCAGTTGAAAGACTAGAAATAATTAATCTCAAGTAGAAAAATAGCGACCAGTTGAAAGACTAGAAATAATTGATCTTAAGAAGAAAAATGCAATGCCTTTCTCTAGTCCAACAGCTTCAAATAGGAAGAAGATCTTATAAGTTATGCGGTTTTTTTTTCACTTGCTTCAAAATGCGATACCTCTCTCTAGTCCAACAGCTTCTCTTTCGATTCCAGTCCGGTAGCTTCTCTTTCGATTCCAGTCCGGCAGCTTCTCCTTTGGTTCCAGTCTGATAGTCGCTCAATGATGTTCTGAGCCCTAAAATCGAATGAAAATGCAAAAAAAAAATGAAGGAGCAGGTAGTAGCTGAAGGTCATTTTTACGAAGGGCAAGGTGGGAAAATATAAAAAATATTTGGGGGCAATTCAGGCATTTGCAAATAAAAACACTTTCAATTGCACCAAAACGCTATTTGGTCTAGCGTTTGTAAAAATAGCTTTTTGATTGCAAAAGGTTAATGCAATTAGCTGTTAACCAAACAGCTTATTAAGCTAAAAATTAAGTTAATAAGCTATTTTGGATCAAACCAATTAAAAGTTATGTGAAAAACTATTTACATAGTTCCATTATTTCATCTCAAGCGATGTTATATCTCCCGAATGAATGTCCTGAAATATGAGTTCTGAAGACACTTCAACAATGAGATCAATCTTTTTGCCATAATACACTTGGCATCCAACGGTAACAAAGTTTTACTTTTATTTTCGGCACTTGGCACTCAATTTTTGAGGCATTTAGCATTTTTCATTTCATAAACAAATAGTGTGAATTTCACATTCTTTATTAAAAATTAATATTCTTTCGTTAACTTTTATATATAAATTAAGATTTATAATAATTTTTGATATGTTAGTTTGACTTTAATACAATAGGTGGTCAGATAAATTATTTATACACGCAATAAACATTAGATGTACATAACAAAAGTTTATCCACTAAATACAATCCCGATACTTAAATTAATATGTGATTTAAATAGAATGTCAACAAGTGAAAATTACTTGAAATTAAATGGCACGTATCTTAGCCTTTTGTATGACCTAACCTCAATAAGGTCTTAAGGTGACATTTAGTATGATTTTAAGAATCAATGAGGAGTATAATTTGAGAAAATCTTACTAATGCATTCGTTCCTCAAAAAGTGTGAAGACTAAAATCTTATTTTAATTCTTGAAATGTTCAATTTGTATCACTTTGAGATTTATATTAATTTAATTTATGAATATTTAAATTTAAGTAAAATTTTAGTCTTTTACGATGATGGAAATTAAAATTTTACTTAAATTTAAATTTTCAAATATTAAGTTAATACAAATTTTATTTAAAAATAATATACGTTAAATATTTTGAGAATTAAAATAAGATTTTAGCCAAGAATCATGACAATAACGTTTAAGACCGTGCGAATTGGGAATGAACCTGGAAATGCCCATTTGCCTTGTGCCTTCTAGAGTCCCGATTGAAGACGTGATAAAATTTGTTGGGCTGAGTAATTTGCATCTGGGCTGCCACTTTTGGTAATATCACTTCATTGTAACGGTATTGAAACAATGAACCCGATAATAAGAAATAAAAATCTTGCTGTATTAGTTATCAGGGTGGGAAGTTGGCTAAAATGCGACAATCCATGGCATGTCATGATAAGGGTGAATGATAAATTTCCATTACATGCGCATCATATATTACGTCAAATATATGTGAAAATTTTAGAATTTGAAATGAATTTACTCCATCATTGCATTTATAAATAACACAACATAGCGTTAAAAAAATCATATAAAATAAAATTAACATAAACAATTTCTAGAGCTTAAATGGCAATATCATTTCAACAAATGCCATATGAAAAATGATTCAATGTAATATTTGATGTTTCTATAATTATTTTCATCCTTTAAAATAATAAAAATAGATTTTATAAGAATAAGAAATTTGTAATTTTTTTACGTTGCAAGTGTGTAAAAATTTTATATGAATGAGTATACCAAAATTCATAATTTCATTATTTAAAAATATATAAAATATTTTATTTTTTATTTTTATATATAAATCATAAGTTTCAATAAAAAAAGTTGCGAAAAAATTAAAAGATTTTCATAAAAATATATGAATTTGTCCGAATATTTGTTGAAGAAAATCTTAAAATATATACTTCAAGAATTCTAGGTAATCTCAATGTATTTTGATAAAAAAATATTTCTCATAAAAATATATTTATAAACTATCAAGATAATAAAAAATAATTGATATACTCAATATTAATCCCTTATTTAGCATGGCCAAAGACATAATTTTATTTTACCTTCAAATAAATTTCTTTTAAAATAGTATTTATCATCAAGTAATAAGAGATTTTATTTTATTTTATTTATAATTTTCATTTTAATTACATTTTTCTCAATATAAAATCCATCTAATTTAATAGAAATTTCTTTAGAATTCATTTTATTTTACCTAAAAAACATATCATATAAAAGATTTACCCTTTCTCTAATATTGTATTTATAATAATACTATTAAAATTTATTTTTATTTATTTTTCATGAATTTTTCAATAACATTGCATTTTTCAATATAAAAAATTTTCCCTTCCTTAATATTGTATATGTAATAATACCATCAAATTTATTTTTATTTGATTTTCATACATTTTTTAATATATTTCAAACTAAATAATTTATTTATAAATAAATTAAATTTATTATTTTTAATAAATTTTTAAATAATAAAATTTATTTACAAATAAATTAAAATTATTTTTATTAAAATAAAATTAATTCTAAAAAATTACATGTAATACGAACTTTAAATGTAATGATTGATAGTGAAAAATATTTTTTAAAGATAAAAGTATTTTCTTTTATTATTATAATTCTAGAAATCATACTTTTTAATCATAAGATATATGGAAATATGATAATCTTTTATTTATATACAAAATAATAAAATTTTCTTATGAATAAAATATCTTTAAAAAAGGCTGAAATCAGCATTGACTTTGCGGACATAAACGCATTTAAACACCCCCCCCCCCCCCCCCCTTGTTCTGATTGCTGGAATTTAAGTCGAACTCAGAGACAACAGTTTCACCCCCATATATATGGCGTTTCTCTGAAGCCAGAGGGACTAATGGGAACTGGAGGGGTTTGCGAAGAGAAGCTGAGGATGGGCAATTGCAACTGAGAACCAGATTATTGTATAAATGCTCAAATTGTAATTTGCAACGTTATTGTTTGATAATTTTCTTCAATGAGAATTCACTGTGACCTTTGTCTGTGTTCATGTCCATCAGGAAAGACGTGAAAGGACTATTCACTTCCGTCTTGCACAATGGCGGCACTGATGCTGAGTTGTTCACTTAGTTACTGTAATCATGTTGGCCGTGGTTTGAATATACATATGATACATGCTTCCTGGAATACATTATCTATTTCTCAAACTGAAAAGAATTTCAATATGTGAGTCTGGACTTACTCTTAAATTTGGTATAATTAAATAGTTGAATTTGAATTTAATTTTCCCAATTTTACCATCTCTTTTGTTGTCACTTACAAATAGTTCATTGTTTTGTTTTCCTTGTTCAGCTTTTGAAAGTTGGGGTCCTTGGAAACTTGATGCAAGTTAAGGGAAGACTGGTTTGTTTCAGCTCTGGTTGATACTGGAGCGATTTGTTTGGTGGAACAGTGCCACGATGCTTAAGTGCACTTTTCATTAGTCGTCATGATTCATGATGTGTTGTAGCAATTATAATGTCACAGTTTTTACCGTATTGAGTACTTTTGTTTCTTTACGTTTTCTTGGTTTTCTCCACTGGATATGCTGGCTCAGGTATTGGTAGGATCAAGAATGCATAGTGCTGTGCATGGTTTAAAAGCAGGTAACTTTACATTTTTTGCTTCTACTCGATGATATACTTATGTTTATTGTATGTATTGCTTGTTATAAATGTTTGGTGACAGGAATCCATACCTTCAAAATTGTCTCGGGGGGGACCAAAGTGGCTTCCTTTTATAGTTGGGGTATGTATTCCTAATATGAACCTGAATTTCATTCATAATACTGACTTCATTGCTGTGATGTTGCCACCTAGGCTAGACTCAATGTAACTTGTTATCAGCTTGTCGCCTACTTTATGCTCTTTGTACTTAGCTGAGTTACCTGAGCAGATGTTTTGTAGGACATGTTCATATTATTCAGTAAACTATATCTTTTGGCTATTCCTTTGAAGTTGGAACAACTTCCTCCATTGCCAATATTTTCAGGTGTAAATGCTGCATTTGAAGGTAAATATTTTACGTGTCTAGTTATTTGGATTCTTATAGAGGCTTTCAGTTTTAACATGCAATCTGTAACTCTTTTTTTTGGTACGTCAAAAATGCAAATTCTCCACAGCTGAATCTTTGATACTCACTTGCAACTATTACAAGTTGAAAGGTATTAACTCAAACTTCGTAACATAAAAATTTTATAATAGCATGATCATATCCCCTTTTTACTCTTTTATGGAAGAACTTAGAATCAAATGTTCTTTGTAGCGCAAACAACTACTTTCCTGTCCTTGTATATTATGCCTTTGCTCCCCAAGTGCAATTTTCAGAGAGGAGGTTTAGAGTTTCAGATTAATGGTTATGTTGACATTTTTACTGTTGGTGGTTGCTTTATGAGACAACTGAATGTAGTAAATGAAAGTAGCCCTAAATATACTCAGTCTGAATCTTACTATGGAAATTTTGCCATCAACGATACTTTTGTGGATACCTTATTCTAAGATAGCACCGCTGGTTATAACATGCATGCTTGTCGTTTGTTAATAGTATTTCTCAAATGAAGTGAATAATCTTCCCCAATTGGTCATGTTCATCTAAGAATTAAGAATGCCTTTTTTAAATAGTTCTTGACAAAAGCATTTTGTTTATAATGTTAGTTCTCCGCTCATCATCTTGTGTTTTGGAGTCATAATCACACTGATATGTTGTGTCCTTAGTTGGTGCCAATGTGGCATGCACCAAGGCTTGGGTGGCATTGGAGTGTACAAGAACCTTACTTCAGCAGTAGTTTTTGTGGTGCTGTAGATGAACACCCTTGGATTTTCCCGCTATGGTTTTTTGTTTCTGGATAGAGTAGCAGAAGTGGGTGAAACATGGTAGTTTTGTTTTTGTGGTAAGATCAACAACAATTTTCAGTGGGTTTTCATCAACATAGATTGGATTGCTTTGTCTTTGTTGGTGTTGGTTTGCTGGAAAAACTTTTAGGCTTAGGCAACCTATGTTTTGAAGGATTGAGGGGTTCGGTGAACTTGTGGTTGAGCAGAATTTGGCTGTCATCCTTTTACAATGGGAAACACTTGACTATTATTACTGAACTTTAACAGAAGACTGAAAACCCTTAGATGTGATGAGTCATAAGTCTTATATATATAATCAACTGATTGACTGTGATCCTTTTGCAATAAGAAATTCTTGACATGCTTAAGGAGGGACCTTGATGCAGGAATTCTAAATTCCTGGTCCTTTTGGAAGCCTTAATATGAGATATTTGGGTATAGATGTCTATTGATACTCAAAATTCCATGCATGTTTAATATCACACTCATAACATGAGATGTTGAATTATATATATGTACTTTGTACCCTTGTATCTTTTATCTAATGATGTCCAAAAGATAATTGTCCTACCAAGAATCTCCTAAATGTTCACTTATTATTTCTTGTCCTAATTGAATAAAGTTAAATTAGGTTTTTGTCTCAAAAAAATTACAGTTTTCATGTTGGAAATAAATAATGGCAATTTTGAGAGTGCTTTAATTGTCCTCCTTGATATATCTTTGTCCTCCATCAATTTGGTGTCAATGTAAATTTTGTTCCACTAGCCTTGAAATGTGTACTACTGAGCTTTTGAGTTTCCCCGCAAAGTAATACACCATTGTGTTTAGATAGAACCAATCTTCAAGTCCATTGAGCCATTTTGTTGTGTAGTTACCAAGGATTATATGGGTTTTTCTCCCCTTTTTTCCCCAGAAGTACCATAGGACAGTTGTTTTCATAGGAAGAAATTAATTTTTAGCAAGTTAAAATTGAGGAGAGTCACAAGTGTCTGCAGCAATATGGTAAATGTAACATAGAAGATGCACAATGGAGCTACATCTTTCCCCTCTCAGTGAATTAGTTCTACTACAGGAATCTGGCAAGATTAGGCTACACCATTTGTTAACTGATCTACCTGGAGAAACTGGTTTATTATTGGCTGTACTGAGGGGTTCTTACAGAGACTGGATTGTTGCTGACATTCCCTAGGATTAATGGGTTTTGTAACACCATAAATCTTTCTTGAAATAGACCCTTGAAAATTTTCAGATTTGGTTAATATTGCTTGGGCTAAACTTATCATCATATAAGAAGTATTTTTTTCTCTTGTAGTTTGTTAATAGATTCCATATGAAAAATGATTATAGTGCAGACCGTGGAGATGTTCCAGCCTTGTAGTAACATGACAAGCTTTAGATACCCATGGCTGATTTGGATATCTGACATTTGTAGGTTATGTGCTGCCGAACACTCAACTTACTTTAACATCCTATTATTCTGCTTTGAGTGCCTCATATTATGGAGCATCACTGTTCACCTGACATATTGAAGAGAACTGCAGTTCCCAAACTCCACGAGAGAGGCTTCAGATAATTCTATGCATGTGCACTTGCGAGGAAGATACATCACTCTAGGCAATCTTTGTTTACATTTTCTTTTCTATACCTTTAGTTATACTAGCGTGTTTTCCTTCATGAGGGAATTCTTACCACATGAATAACATTTACTATTCCATCAGTTGGATTGCGGATTATATGAGCTATAGGGGTAGTGTTAGGGAATAGCAGTTGAGAAAGAAAAGTTCATGTGAGCCTTTTATAATGGTTATTTATCCTCAAAGGTGATTTGCACTCAAAATTGTTGAGTGTACTTTTCGACAGATATTTTGGGTCTTATAGTTCTAATACATCTACAAAATTCTCTGCTGAGGGAGTCTGGTCGACTGAAGTTGAAAAATGCAATTAACAGATATTTTTTTTCTAATAAAATGCATTCTATAGATTCCATGCAGCACTTTTTTATTGAGGAAATATGTGACTAACTCATCTTTGGATGTGGGCTTCATCATTTATTATGCTGTTTTCTTAGAGCCTTATGTTTCCTGTGTCCTGGTTGTTAGGCCAGTTAATAGCAAGTTGAACTGCTTAGATGGCTATTTTTAATTCGCCTTAAGACCTGATGCTTCTACTGGTGTTTGTTTACAGTAATCATCAGCCTTCATTTTGAGTCTTTTAGATATTCAGAGAAACTGTCTTGAATATTAAATGAATCATGTTTTGTATAGCAGTTGTCACATGCTGGCTGGTCCATTGGGGCTTACCCATTACCATCATGAACTGGCAAACATGGCATATTTTGATAGTCTCATACTCAAGCAAAATGAATGACCTGATGTAAGCAGGTCATCTGACGGACATGCAGATAGAGGGAAATTGGGTTAAGAATATCTGACGTGACACTGTGACAATGTTTCTGGTATGAGTAAGAACTAAGTATAGGTGATCCATTGTATTATCGTACACTTAGGCTTGCCCTGGTAAATCTGACTTTACTGAAGATGACAAATATTTGAGTTTGACGCACTGTCAATTTCTTACTGTGGTACTCTTGTTGTCTGGGATTCTGGTTTTACTTTTACGTTCACATGACTGTTTCAAGATCAAGCCTCTCTATAATTACCATTGTTAGTAATCCAGGCACTTGCTTGTGTAGTAGTTCTGGCTCATGAGTGTGGCCAACAGTGGCAAGACCTGGGACTTACTAGGCTAGAATACTAATGTTCCCACTGCCCGTTAGTTGAACATGTTTACAGAGTCTTACCTTAAATGCTGAGGACTCAATTTATTCCTTGCTTTCCCTATTTTTCCTCCTTCAAAATTAGGTGTTATTAGTGAAGCATTTATGGAAGTGATTGTCTTGCTTCCAATGATATTTTTAATAGCTTGGTCTGCCCCGGTTGAGGTCTTCCAAGGTCAACTTGTATAGCTGGCTCACTATTTGTAGACAAGCACTGGCGTTGGACATAAATTTGATTCGGTCTCTTTGCCTACTTGACCGAATTAATATTGACCTGCAAATGGTCCTATATTTTCTGACAAAACCAAATAACATCGTACAATATATATAACCGATCTCATTTAGTAGAATAAGAGTTTATTATTATTATTATTGTTGATGGTCCTATATAAACCTTTGGACTGATTCATGGTTGGCTTTGCACCGAAGACTCCGAAAGGCAATGATTTATCCCTTGGAGTAAGTTTATAATAATATATATGCACATTTATTCCATCATAAAATCCCATTATACATGTGATTATATTTGACTGTGTTCAAGTATTGTTACTTTTTTGGGACCATTGAAACTTAATTTTGTCAAATTCAGTTGCACTCATTACATTAGTTATGAGGGGTTTGTGTTTGGATAGATTGAGTGACAGCGTCATATTCTCTAGTTTCTGGTTATAATATACAAACAAAAATTATTCATACAATAGACTGACGACGAGAGTCTCTTTGCAAGTAGGGGGTGGACCTTATTACACGTAATTGTCGAGTCCACACGTATGCTGCGTAATGTTTTTGTGAGTTAATCTCATTGTATGGTGATGTTGGTTGCACAATCTACACTATTCATAATTAACTCGAAACTAACCTTAGATGTAGATTCACATTAATGTGAAGTCCGTGCTCATAGGTGAGTTTGTTGTGATTTGTGAGTAAAATAATTGTTGATAAGTAATATTTCTTTTTCTTAATTGTATGAATAACAGCATCCTAATTTTATGTAATGATGGCCCAGAAAGTCTAAAGGAAAAGGGGAAAAAATGAAGTTTGACGAGGCCAGCGAGGGGCTTTGGATCCGACCAACGTGGTCTACAAGATCATCTTGGCGTTAATTAGCAACATTAAATGAGCAACGTCTGCCACCAATAGAGGCTATAAAGAGAAGGCTTTTTCCTGTGTTCAAAAATGCTCCTTGTGTGCAGGTTGGCTTAATAAGGCTACTGTATAAACTGTCAACCTCGTTTACAAACTTTATTGAGGTGTGGGCCGATGTTTCTTAAATTCCACTGTTCTCTCTCCCCCCCTTGAAAGTGAAGGGTAAGTGGTCCTAACTCCTAAGCATAATGTGTGTGCTTTCTTCTCTGTTTTCTTTGTGGCCTTTGTCATCTTTGCTCATCACATGACCTTTATATGTTGCATTTACTTGTGGGGTCTTGGATAGTTGGGTGATGTTAACACCGTGGCAGTATTTTGAGGTTGTCTATATTTATATCACTTTCTTTTCCTCCCCATCTTCTTAGTGGGGCTTCTTGACATGCTCAATCACAAGTTTCACCTCTTTTTGGATGAAAAAGGCAAATCAAAATGAATTTGAGATTTTGGTTGATATGTTTAAATCGTCTTTAATTTTTTTTTTTAAAGCTCATGATGGTTATTTATTTTTGTTAGGATGCAGAGGAAATAAACCTGAAGAAAAGGAAATGGACAATTATCAGAGAATAGATTCCAATGAAGTCTCCTTTTCTTTCTTCTCTCTTCAGATTTTAGAGTTTCAATTTTCTTTTGGTTAGTAGAAGGAGTTCAAATCTAATTAGGGAACATGAAATGAGACTTTATTGTAATGGAATTTTAACCAACTGATCTTGTAGCATATGTTTTAGTTCTAAAGTTACGATTGATGCACCTTATTTACTTGGTCTGATATAGAATTTTAATTTTTAAGATCATCAAGATTTTGTTTATTTCATCAAAAAAAATTTTTTACAGAAAAACATTATTTTTATATATATTAACGAGAAAAGTGATTTGTTATTTATATTTATAATTTAAAAAATGATACTTACAGTTATAATAATTGAGAAAAGCAAAATTTTCTTTGAAATTATTTTTTTAAAACTCTATATTTTTAATACTAAACAAATAAAAAAATTTCTTTTATTTTAACATTTTATAAATATATATTTTCTGAAAAGTATTTTTGTCAAATCAAACGAAGTTTATATATTTTCTTTTATTTTAACATTTTATAAATATATTTTTTTATGACAAGCATTTTTGTCAATTCAAACGAAGTCTATATATTATTACACATTTTACAGACATTGATTGATGGTTATAAAAAAAAGGGGGGGGGGGGGACATAATGTTGATTAAAAATTCCCTAAAATCATTAGAGATATTGGTGATTATGCTTCTCACCCATCAACTGTGATTGAACATTACTTATCCATGTTGATTTCGCTAGAGATTTTCTGAGAGGATTATTATTGGACTTCGTGGAAAACAGATAAAGCAGGTGCTGGTCGGATCAGACTGCGTCTTATTTGCAATAGCTTTCACGTTTAGCAGTAACCAAGGTTTCTCAGCGAAGTGTACGGTCCACAAACACAGTAGGAAGCCCTTTGTATCATATCTGCTGGATCTAATCTTACAGCCGAAATTCAGGTGTTTTTGTACAAATTATGGATGCACAGCTTTTCTTTACCGGACTCTTAATCTGAGAATCTATGAAGAATCAGAGAAAGAGCCAAAAGTGAGTTTTCTTTTAATTCAATTAATACTGATAGACACAGAGAACGCTTCACATTATAGCATTTAGTCCTAACATAGAGTCTGCACCGTGATTTTAATCTTGAATAAGCAAGAAGCTACATTAAAAAACAAGCCCCCAATAAGTAGTTGAAGTGATATCTTAACGAGACTAAGTAGATGTTGTTTTAATTTTTTTATTCTTTATTCTTGAATAGGCATGATCTCATTGTATCAAAAGAGAGAGATTGCCGAGAAAAGTATTTCCTTTTCAAAAAAATAAATATCAAACG
The DNA here is from genome assembly GCA_020226215.1 of Sindora glabra. Lineage (NCBI taxonomy): Eukaryota > Viridiplantae > Streptophyta > Magnoliopsida > Fabales > Fabaceae > Sindora > Sindora glabra. Next base: position 21,623,643 of record CM035228.1, read on the forward strand.
ACTAAATTAAGCAGAATGATTCAATAAAACACACAAACTATTTAATGTAAAAAATCTCAAATTTTAAGGAAAAATTAGAGATGAGAAAAAATATATTATATCATTAAAAATTATAAGATAATACATATGAAGATTCTCAATTATAAGATCTCTATGGTAGTGTTTGATTGACGGAATATTTTTAATATTATCAGAAATGTTTAGTTTAAAATTTGAAAAAAAAATGCTTGAAAATGTCACATTGTCGAAAATATTTTTAACCTAATTTTTTTTTTAAAATATTCCTATGGAGGGATAGAAATCTTAAATTCCCATGAAATGAGAATGCTGACGATAAAATAAAAGAATAAAATTATCTTCATATTTAATTTTTTTATTTATTATTTTATTAAATAATTTTTAATTTAAACTGAAAAATAATTATTACTTTATTTTAAACTATTTTTATTATTAAAAAATATAATAACATTAATTTTTTTAACTATAATTCCTTTTCTATTATTATTCCTAATATTTGGAAGATTATTCTAATATAATTATATATACATATAATTTTTCATTAAAAGATAATACAACAAGCTTGGAGTTTCTTTAAAAAAAGGTATATTTATACATAAAAATATAAATTAATAAAATAATAATATTTTTATATTATAGAAGAAATTATAACATAAAATTTAATGCTAGTATGAAATATAATTGTAAAAATGATTTAATCATGAAAATTTATAATTTTGTAAAAAGAGAAATAATAAATATATTTAATATTATAATAATAATTTAAATAAATTACATTCACTTCAATTTGAAAATTGATCTAATAATAATACTAATAATTATAATAATAAAATATAAAATATTAAAATATAATAAAATATGACATATAAAAATAATACATTAAATATTAAAATATGGTAAAGTGTAATATATATATATATATATATATTTAATAAATTTTTAGATGTTAAATATTGAAATTTAATTTATTATACATTAAAAAATTTTAATTATTTATGTAGTTTTAAATAAAAATATAATTTACTATATTATATTTTATAATAAAAAAACTTGATAAAGGCATTTTTGCAACAATTTTAAAATTTTCAAAAATATCAAATATGAACTAAATATAGTAATATAGCATATCTAAGAATCTAACAAAATATTTCTAAAAAAATTTATAGTAAATTAAATATAGGAATGTTACATTTTTAGAAATGTACACTTTATTGAGAATATAAGATTTCACAAATGAAATATCACCTATATCTCTTACAAATTTTTATAAGAGTTTCCACATAACTTTATAGGTACTTATCTTATATCTTTCTTCAAGTTCTTGGTCAATATACATATTTATAGCTTTAAAATATTTATTTGATAAGAAATTTCAATCTCATTTTAACACAAAATTTAATTTCAATAAAAAGATAATATACAATAAGAAATAATCAATAAGAAGATAATATACAAATATGAATTAAATATAGTAATATAATATATCTAAAAATTTAACAAAATATTTCTAAGAAAATTTATAATGAATCAAACTTAAGAATGTTACATTCCTAAGAATGTACACTTTCTTGAGAATGTTAAATTTTTTAAACTAAATGTCACCTACATCTCTTACAAATTTTTATAAAAGTTCTCACATAACTTTATAGGTACTTATCTTATATCTTTCTTATACTTTAAGTTCTTGGTCAATATACATATTTATAGTTTCAAAATATTTATTTGATAAAAAATCTCAATACCATTTTAACACAAAACTTAATTTGAATAAGAAGATAACATACAATAAGAAATTATTAATAAATAATAATTTGAATTTAAATCAAATCTAACATAAATAAGTATTTGACTTTTTTGTTATATTACTATGAATCTTTTTTCGAATTTACTTAATGAAAGAATCCACACACTGAGATATACTTTCTATATTGCTAAAAATATTTTATTACAAAAAACCTCACTCCTTGTTTGATAAGATTAAAAATAAGATTTTATTTTTTTTAAATAAATTTTTTAAAAAATGATGTTTGACTTTAAATAAAAAAAATTATTTCATTTCGTTTACTAATTGTATTTTAATTACATTTGTACTATTATAAAATTCATCCAATTTAGCAATGATTTCACTAGAATTTATTTTATTTGATAAAAAATTATTTTATATAAAAGTTTTACCTTCTTTTTAGTATTATATTTATCATAATATCATTAAAATTTATTTTTAATTGAATTTCATGTATTTTTAATACATTTCGAATAAAATAAGTAATTTATAAATGAATTGAAACTATAATTTTTGATAAAACTTTCAAATAATAGAATTTACTTGTAAATAAATTGAAATTATTTTTATTGAAATAAAATAAAATCAATTATAAAAACATTAAATGCCAAATGAAGCATTAATTACTTAATTTATACTAACATTCTTCTCCCATTGCGCGCATAGTAGTATGTTTAAAATTGTTCCACTTGGATTAAAAGATGTGTGATTAGTTTCAAATAGACTGAGATATTAGAGAATTATGAAAAAGTAGCTGTGTAAATACTGGCTTTATTAATGATATGTGATCTTTTGTGCTTAAAATCCAACTATATACTGAGCCATCCTCCGAGTAGCAATTCGACTTATGGTATCCTTATGCAAATATGTCTGAAATTCGAGCCTAAATATACTGATCGAGCAATTAATAAAAAAATTCATTGATTGACTATCTTTTGAGTATGAAGTGTGTGAAAAAAACTTCATAATTTTTTGGTCATTTGATACACTTGTTTTCAATATTTATTTATTAGGGCTAGCGCTTGATCATAGGTACAATGCTCCTTCTAGTTGCATACAAGTTTTTAATTAAAAGAATTGAGATTGATATTCTAACGGTGGAAAATCTCGAACATGTACTCCTGTCAAAGTACGAGTGACTAATATTTTAATTAGGGATAATTATCGATCAATTAATGACAGTTAAGATTATTTTTTAATTTGATCATTTTTAATCAAAGTATGAAAAAAACTTCATCATTTTCTGGTCATTTAATACACTTGTTTTCAATATTTATTTACTAAGGCTAGTGCTTGATGATAGGTATAATGCCCCTTCTTGTCACATACAAGCTTTTAATTAAAAGAATTGAGATTGATAATCTAATGATGGAAAATCTCTAATGTTGCATGTGCTCTTGTCAAAGTACAAGTTACTAGTATTTTGATTAGAGGTGATCATCGGTCAATTAATGATAGTTAAGACTATTTTTTAATTCAATCATTTTTAATTGAAATATATTTTTTTTCAATTGACCAAACCCGATTTTATAATCTCAACTGAATTTAACTGATGAGTTCGGTTTTGGTTAGTTAAATTTAGTTTCAGTTAATTTAAAATTTGAAAAAAAAATTTAAAAATGCTTAAATAAATTGATTTAAAGATTAAAATTAATTTATAAATACATGTTAATATCATAATTTCATTAATATAACTATAATGAAAAATAATTGAGTATTAAATTACAAAAATGATTAATAAAATTTTAAATATGAATTTTTAAACAAAAAAATTAATATAAATTTTAGTTAATGTTAGTTAAGTTCGATTAATTATGAGTGTAAAATAATAATTAAGAATTTACACCCGCAATTAATTAATCACCCGAAATTTATAAATTTTTTCTTCCATTTTTAACTGATAGTAATACATTAACCATTTTTAATCGACTAATTTCGAGTTCGATCGATTGGAGCAGATTGAAATTTTTTTATCACTCCTAATTTTAATCACATTAGTACTCCATTTTTTTCCTTTTTCGATACACTTTATCCACATAATGCTTTTTTTTTTCCTTTCCCAATATAATGGAATTTTTTGTCTTCTTTTTCTTTCATTATACCAAAATGGAGTTAAAATTTTAATTTATGTCATTTCTTCCTTAAACCTTAAACACGATCCCTTCAATTCGGTATATCTAAATTTTTATTCAACATTTGTTTCAATAGATTCAAGCATTTGCTTGGTTCTTTAAGCTGGCGGTAAAGGCATAGGATTTTCTATCACTGCGGTTCTTCAGTTGTTTGTAGTTAGATTGCGGAAGATTTGGTACTTGTTCTTGTTAGTTTGTGTGATCAGTTACACAAGAGAGGAAATTGGGAATGACAAGGTAAAATTTGAGATAAATAAGAATGAAATTAGGTTAAATTAAGGATAATAAAAAAGAATGTAACTGCACATAATAATATTTTTTGTTACATATATTTAAAAATTTAACAGGAATAATTAAGTGTTAATAGTATAAATTATATATGACTTGTTTTCAACGCTCTAAATTACATATAAACTCAATGTAAATAGGATCTTTGTATGCATAAATAGAGTATAATTTTCCCACATAATTAAAGAATTGAGTATGCATGCAGAAAAACAACATTGCGCTAGGATAGCATCACATATAATTGAAACATACTTTTTGATATTGACCAACTTGTCCGAAGTTTGTCTTTGGTTATCTTGTTACACTTGCACCAGCGAAAAATATATGCGTACTTCAATCATAATATCCTCTATCATATCATAATATGTATTCTTATTCTTTCTTAATAAAAAGGAAAATTACAATTTTTAGTATTTTAAATATTAAAAATATGATTTTTAATGCATGTAAACAAAATTAACCTGTAGTCAACAATACTATAATGCAGGAAACAATACCATTAGGCGGAAGTAAAGAACAGATGAACAGAATTTTTCTCCACCAATCGCCTCACAACTCATGGACATCTTAGGCGGGAGAGATAATTTTTGACATAATATAATAATTTAATATAAACATAGGGCACTTATATGAGTTTGAGTTGAGTTTATACGAATTCAAATTATAAATAGATTAATTCGTTTAACTTATATAATAAATGAATCAATTTAAAATTGTAAAAGGGTTGATACACCAATCCATTTTAAAATTTGTATTCAACTATTTTTTTAAATAATATTTAAAAAATAATTAAATTATAATTATAAATAATTATATATAATAAAAATATAAAATTTATATTTTAATAAAATGACATTAAAAGTTAAAAATATTTTATCAACAATTAAAAATATTTTTATAAAAAATAATAAATAATTAAATTTAATAGATAATTTTATAATATAAAATTTATTAATTAAAATTATTAAATAAATTAAATGAATTGATCTATTTTGATATATTTAATAAATATATTAATTCAATCTAATACATTCGGATTGAATGTGAATTAAATTTATTCAAATTATTACTAATTTTTAATTTTTAATATAAAATGTGAATATGAATTATCATTCTTAGTCTTTTACATGTGCTAATCTCTGTTCGCTTCGCAACCAAGAATATTTAAGAAAGAAATTAATATATTATATGTGAATATGAATTGCGGCTCAATCTTATACGTGCGCCTAACCCTGTGCACTTCCTAGTACGTGCGCCTAACTCTCTGCACTTCCCAATGATTACCAAGAATATTTAAGGAAGTCTAAACGGATTACTTCAATTCTTTTATTTAATAAAATTGATACTGTTAATTTAAGAAAGAAATTAATATATGTTTTTATTAAAATATTAAATTTTAATATAAAAATTACCGATATCAGAATAAAAAAAATTGTATATCTACATTTTTCTGAATTCAAGAATAGATAGAAAACAAAAGCAGAGGAGTCAGATTCCCGTCCAGCCATCGTCCTTCCCATCGGCCTATCACGAGACGATTACTCCTAATCTTTGACCAATGGTCTTTGGCCTGCGAAGCCTATTTGCACCCTACCATTCGAATTCTAAAAATGATGGAAGACTATTATACCTTTCAACCGAGAAAGCTTAAGAGTCACGGTGAAACTTTATTTTTATAAGAGAATGTAAAAATAAAAGTAAAATATTGAATGCAAGAATAATAAAATTGATTCATTTGTGATGCTCATGAAATTGTACATGTTATAAAGCAGACTTGGTTTTTTTCATGTTATAAAAAGATACTCATAATTTTTTGTGGGTCACATTATATATAAGTAGATTTGTAGAATTTTTCCTACATTTTTGAAAAATAATTTAAGAGAATATGAAATTTTTATATTTAATTTAAATTTAAAAAAATTCAAAATATTAACATATTTGAAAATATTTTTAACTCGATATTTCTCTAAAATATTCTGGAGTGAGTATTCTTTCCATAATAAAAGAATATTTTACTAATATAAATAGATTAATTTATCTACTATATTATTAAAAATCTTACTATTATTGATACTTTATTTTATCACTATTTATTATTATTTATTATTGTCAACCATTATTTATTACTATTGATTATTACTTACTACCAGTGACCATCACCTATCAGCTTAAGGATGGCAATAGGTTAGATATGAGTAAATTCAATGTAAACTTAATTAGATTCAGACCATTAAAAATCTATTACTTTAAATTTATTAAAAATCCAAATCCATTGCAAATCTAATAGAAATCGATTCAAAGATTCAAAATGAATCCATTTGTACCTGCCAATATGAAAATAATTTTAAATTTTTTTATAAATGATAAAAGTTATTCTTATTTATTAATAATAATTATACTTAATAATTATGAATTATATTTATTTTCTTATTCACATTTATTTTTATTTTAACTTGCTTATACTATTCAAATTAGTTTTAGGATAAATGTGAGTTATATCATTATTGATTTTATTAAATAAATTTTATATTGAATTAGTTCATAGATAATTATTTATGCATTTATATTATAATTAGATACTTCTATATTATATAAATTAATATTGTAAAATAAAAATATTATTTTAAAATATATTTATAATTTAATGTAAATTTTAATATTTTTAATATTATTTATCTTAAATAAACTAATACAATATCCTTATATACATAATGATATTAATTTTTATATAATAATAGATTAATTATAGAATATATTATTAATACTAAAAAAAGATCAAAGACATATTGAATATTTATAAGAGATAAATTCATGTATTATACAATTAATATTAACAAGTACTCTAAAAAGATCCAAAATTTATTGAATATTTAATGGATAGACTCAAACTCAAACTATTAAGTAGTTAGTCTAATTTGAATAAAATTTATTATATAGATAACCATCAATTTGGATAAGACTCATTGATTATAAATATTTTTTTATCCTTATCCATTACTACCTATCATTGATAATCAATACTCATTGTTGATGACTCTACTTATTACCGATAATTACTATTCACTATCATTTATTACTAATAACTATCGTTTGTAATCATTTCTTATTGGTGACTATCACTAACTACTATTCATAATTGGTAATTATTATTCATTACTATTTATTATTAATAACTACTAATTAATATTATTTATTGCTAATGATCACTATTTATTACCACCTTGTATTAGTAATAACTGTCAATCATTACTTATTATAAATAATCATTATTAACCATTATTACTATCATTGACCACCATTTATCATTAGCAATCATTAATCATTATAACTTATTATCAATGATTATCATTAACTATCATTCATTACTAGTGATAACCATCTATTACCATTGTTCATTACAATTCACTACTAGTGATCATTGTTCACCATCACTCATTGCTGTCTACTACAATTTATTATCATCCATTACTGGTAACTATTGCAAGCTATTATCTATTTGTCAGTAACATCTATTTGCCATTACTTATAATTGATAACTACCATTGATCACCACTTATTATCAGTAACAGCCATCCATTACTTCTCACACCATTAACATTTAGTTTTTAATAAGGATATTTTTTATAATCTAACAATATTTTTAAAATAATTAAAATATGATATCATAATATTTTTTAGAATATTTCTAATTAAACTAATCATAATATTTTTTATATTTCCAATAATTAAATTTCTGAAAATTACATTTTAGAAAATATTTAATTATGTGAACTAAACATCACCATAAAAGGGAATTTTAAATTTCATTGCATATAAGAATTTTGTATCTATTTTTTTAATATGATAAGAAAATGCCAAAAAAAATTCAAATTCTTATAAGGCATACCCTGATGCTCATCATCTTCGTGATCACTTTGAATACATTTTATTTCTCTGAACTCCTTGACTATGGACTTAAATATTGCTTGACGTCCTCAATTGCTTCGCATATCTTAGCAGATGACTCTCTACAACGTTGCTCAATTGGAGGAGAAATCATCAATTATAATAATATTGTGAGACGAGTTTCTGATTATAATTACAAAAATAGTAAGATTGGAAAAAAAAACTGAAAGAAAATTTTAATAATTTTACAATTTCCCTATTAACAATAGTGCAAGACAATATAATTTAATGAACAGTAAAATAGAGGAGATGAATAAATCATCCAAAGACATTGGTGACACTCTCCACCCCTCTCTATTTATATTTTTATAATTCTTATTTAGTTTCGTATACTTCTTTTTTTTATAAATTTTTTTATTAATTTAATGGTTGTTATTCTTTGAATTTTTATATTAGCAACTTCATTGTCATATTGATCTATTTTCTTAATATTTTAGTTCTATTTTATACTAATGATGAATAATATAAGTTTTTAAATGATAATGATAATAATAATTAATTAATTTAAATTAATTAATGATGTAAAATTTAAAAAAATAATGTAAAATTAATAATAATAACAACTAATTTTAATTAATTATATAAAATTAGCAATAAACAAATTAATATTATAATAATAATAACAATTAAACATAACGGATCATAAAACTTGACTAAGATCATCTGGTCAACGCAGAATTGATTCAATGCACATTTTTTTTGCTCGTTAAACTAGTTTAGTAGAGTTGAATTTGACCATTTCAATAGATAAATTCTCTCGGCAGAAAAATTTCTTAACTCAGGTCCATTAGGGATCCATTGATATAAATAAAATTTCACTATAGGTTTGATTTTTCGGATTGAGATATTAGGATATTGAATATTTTTAAAATTTATTTATTTATTTTGTATTGAAATATAAACTTTTATTAAATTTATTTAATTTAATTTTTTCGATAATAATTCAATAATAAAAATTTTACCTCTTAAAACACGTCACGCATCAAGTTTTAGTCTGGTCTTGCAAAAAGGGTTATCTTCCTAGAGTCTTGCTAGTTTCGTTTCACACACTTCCAAGAGTGGCACTTGTTTTAATTTATGTAATTTTTTTTAAACAAATCTTTACAATTTTTTCTTTTTCTTTTTCTTTCTTTTTTTTCTTTTTTGGTTACAAAGGAGTCAAAGCGATGGAAAATTGGAAAAAGGGGTTCGTAGAAATGGAACCCTTGGCATCATGAAGCTCCAATATACGGGGAAGGTGTCACTAAACTAATAAGTCGTTCATAACCTTTTACACTATGTACATGTGATTTGTGATATATACTTATGTCATATATATACTCTCTTAAAAATGATCACCTTATTAATTAACAAGATAAAATATTTTTCATAAAATATAATTATAAAATATTAAAATGAAAGAAAATATTTTATTTTTTAAATATTAAATATGAAGAATTTAAAAAATTAACTGTTTTATCTTAAAAAATTCTTTCTTTTACAGCTATAATTGTAAGTTTCCTTTTAATTCAAGCTGTACAAATATTACAACACTCTTTTATCAATATACATACAAATAATACTATTTATTAAAAATATTTTTAATAAAATAAACAGAATCTTAAAGTAGATCAAAGTCTATAAAAATCATTTCACGTACTAAGAGAAAAGTTATTATATTTTGAATTCTTTACGTAGGACTTAGATTGAGTAGTATACACATGGTCATGTGACATCTTTTATTTTTTCAATATCTTTGCCATGACTGGGTCTTTAAATTTCATGTAGAGGCAAATTACACTGTCTCTCCAAATTTTAATTTAATAGTACTTATACTTCTATTTTTAAAAATATATGTTATTTTTTAATAGGACAGATAAATGTATGTTTAAAATGCACAAAAACAAAGATAAGTGTATATGAAAAAGAAAAAAGAAGAATACTAATACATATATTTTTAAAAGTAGGGCAAATGTAAGCATACCCACCCCTAAAAGGGTGTAATTTATCTTTAATGTAATAATTCGATGAACTAGATTGGGTGAAAATATTGCAAGAGAAAACACCAGTATTACTCTAAAATCTCTTTCTCCTTGCGCCGTTGCTGCCACAATAACAGAACACAAAAGTAGACAGATCCAAAAGTAGAACTAACCATCAGTGCAATATGGTTAAGGAAAACATGTACTCCTCTTCCTTCCTTCTGAGGAAGTGAGAAATTTTACCATGAAGTTTTTCTCCTTTTTCTTTTTTATTTTTCACAAGGGAGAGGTAAATATAAATTTAAAAATATAACTTTATGTGAATTCTATAATTCCTTGAATTCATCTATTTTTTTAAATAAAAAAAATCTTATTCCAAAAGAAAAATATAATATGTTGAGAGAAAGAGTACCTTAATCCTAATTTTTCACTCACCAAAACTAATCTATCCACTTAATATGATTTTTTTGTTTTAATCTTAACTTTTTAGTAGATGGTCAAGATTAATTTATTTCATCTGATGGTCAAGATTAATTTCTTTCATCTTTTATATAAAAAGAGTATTCTCACTTATGCCCAAAATGTGATCCAGAAATAAAAGTAAAGATACATAAGATGTGAAAATAGGCATGGCATACTAACTACCATGTTCGTATGCTTCTTAAAGTCTTGGAGAGGGAAAAGGAAGACACATCCTTTTCTGAGGGGTTGGTTTTGCCATTTTAAAGCCAAGAAAGCCCCTTTGGTACCACTAATCATCTGTCCTCTAAATGATGATAGTTGTGTTTGCAAACAAGGCATAAACAAGTGATCCCTGGCTTCCTCCTTGTTGTGGGACACTCTTCAACCATAGTCATAACTCTTGTCACTTTATCAACTTTGCAATTTATTATGACTCTTTGTCACTTTAGTTTCAATAAATACTCATTAGTTTCGCAATTCTACCTAAAAACACTTCTTTCTTAATTACACATATGGACCATTCGGCTCAATATGCTTCACTCCCAGCTATATAATTGAGTCAATTAAAGTCAACAGTAATTATAAGGACATTAGAAGAAACATGAACATGTTCTTGAGGGATATGTTCATCCTCCCTTTCATTGAGTGAGAAAGAGAGAGATGTTTTGTCCACTTTGTTCCCTCAACCCTAGATTTCAAAGGAGGATGCTTCCCCTTGTAAGTTAGTCACAAGAGACACGTCAAAAAATTGATAGGAAATATCCACACATTTAAATTGGGGTTGCAATATTGTGTTACGATGAGTAAAATTAAATTGTAAATAAATATAAAAAAATAAAAATGTTAGGATATAAAATTATAATTACTAATTGCAATTTAATACTGCACACGTATAATTTACTCACTTTTTTTTTAAAGTTCTTTATCAAAAGATGACAAGGTTGTATTTGAATCAACTAATCAAGGTAGTTGTCACTAGTTGGCTGTCTCCCTAAGTTGCACTAGGAATGAGTGAAGATTTAGACATAATTTGAGTTTGGAGAGCTATATGAAACCTGCAAATGGGCATGGAAATATCACTTTCTTTGCTGCATTTTTTGGGGCAGACCATCAAACCTTATCATGACCCTTTCTCATTTCCATTGCATTGAATCAGAAGTTTCAGAAACCCACCTCTCATCACCCCACCTGTTTTGACAATATCATGCATTTGCACACACGTGTGATTCGACAAAATGCTAATGCACCCCCAACTGTCTTATACGCTTTGCATGATCTCCACACGTGTGAACACTTCTCAAGCGCAGACCATCTATATTTAAGCTCTGTTTTTTTTATGAAAAATATCTTCCATTAAAATATAATTATAAATTAATAAGATGATAAAAATATTTTATATATTTAATGTGAAATATAGAAAGTTTTCTAAAAAATAAATTTCTCTTTTTTAAAGAGAAAATTACTTTTCTTTATTTTTATAATTCTAGGAACTGGTTTTTTAATAATAAAATATAAAGATGATGTATTACTCCTTTATTTATATAGAAATAATTGAAAATTTTCTACATATGGAAGATGTCTCAAAAAAAAAAAAGGAAAAAGAAAAAGAAGCAACCTTACATATTGAATGTTAATTTGCTTGCACTAGTAGAAATGTAGAATTCTGCATTATATATATAGAATTTCCAACTTAAAGCGATTTTAGTATACATTTGTTCAACAAACTACATATTGTTGAAAATAGCAGCAATTTCCTCAGTTAATTGCTGCTTTTGTTGATTTGAAAGCCAGATGAAAAATGATTCAAAGGATGTCAAAATGGAGACATTTTATCTCACTTATGAAACAAATTAAGAGAATTTTCTTAATTACTCAAAAGGGGGGGAAATGGATCTAAGGATGCGCGAACTTTACATTTTGAGGTTTATATTTTTTTTTTACTTTAAAATTTTTGTTTATCTCTATTTTGAAATAAGAAAAAGCTTTGGTTCTAAATGTAGAGTAAAATTTCCCCACAAAATGGAAAGGGAAAAGTTAACCATCACAAATTATAATTTAATATTTAATTCATTTACATTACATTTAAATCATATCATATCTTAAAACAACAATTAATTTAGAGGAAAATGAAATAATGATATATTTCAGGATGGTTTTGTAATCTTGTTCTAATTTTGGGTTGTAGCTTGTGGCAAAGGCATCTGGGATGCTATGACCACAAATACAAATACTGGGATGCAAAATTGCATTATATGGCGATTGTAAAATCAAATACAATCCCAATATTAGATGGAATGTTGTTTTTGCATGCTAAACTTTAGAATTAGAATCAAGCCACCAGTCAGCCGATTAGTAGTGTGAGATTCGGGTAAAATATTAGAAGTCTTAGATTGAAACTTACTCACGGACAATATATATGTATTAAAAAAACTAAAATTAATTTTATGAAATTCCAGTAATATAAAGAAAATTCTCATATATATTAATATTAATATTAATTAATTCTCTCCACTCGCTCACCCCAAAGGAACCCAAAACGTTATTGATGATATATAATTCAATTCGATGTTACAGATGAAGATCTAAACTCAAATGGTCTTGGACGCTGGGTTTTGATTCACAAACATACCGGTTTTGGGGACCCGACCCGACAACCTGTGAAGACCGCCGCATGTTCATTTCCTCGCCGTTAAACAACGGCAGCGGGTGCAGGGAACGGTGGTCACGGTTGAAATTAGGGTTACTCTGAACGGCGGGGATCCGCCACAAGCCCAACGGACTGCCATTAATTGGTTGCTGAAGATTCGAATATGAGCTGCCGTGGCTTCCATAAAACCTTCCATTACTGCTTGCAAGAGAACTCGAGTTACTATTCCATGGCGGATAAGCCGCCATTGCCGGCGTCGGAGCTGAACTGTACCTGTAGTTCATGAGGCCATAGACTTGGGCGTCGGAGTAGCTACTATGCACCATGGCAGACTGCAAGTGCGCGCGTTTTGCGTGCTGGCGCTCTCGTTTGTGTGCGTTTTGGTGGCCGCCTAGGGCTTGAGAGGTAGGGAAGTTTCTGCAACAGTAATGGCATTCAAATCTCCGGCTGCTGTCGCCGTTCTCGGCGTTGGTGTCCTTGACGTCGAGCTCAAAAGCGTTTGCCGTCGTCTCGGATTCGGATTGCTTATCTGTGGTGGCAGCGGCTGGGTCGCCGCTTCCGCTGCCGAATTCTTTGCCGAAAAGCCTAATAGCCTTTTCTTTAACGGGTGCGGGCCGGATGAATGGAAGCTGAGAGAAAGATTCGACATTCATGAAGTCATGAGTTTCTCTGTCAGTCTTGTCCATGAAAGGAAATTAAGTGAGAAAGAGAAGAAAATGGAGAGAAAGAGGAAAGGAAATATGAGAGAATTGGGGGAGCAAAGGCTTGGAGGATGAAGTTGAGATGAGAAGAAAAGACAATGAGAGAAAGGACTGAGGAGGAAGGTATAAGTGAGAAGAATGATGCATAAACCTAATTTGTCTAGTTGCTTTGCAAATTTGACATGATCTAAATAGATATTGTCAAATTAATTATTAGAATAACTTAAATTAGATTATGCAATGAATAACATGCACTAAGGAGATGAAGAATTTTTATCTCTGTTAACATTTTACTGAAGAATTTTAATCTCTATTAACATTTTACTGGAATTGTGGTAATAGATTTGTCTTTGCCTGCAGTAATACTGACTGTGTTTGAGTTTAATATTCTCTAGTCAATAAGTAATTTTATGATAATAAAAATGCTTTAGGTACTGAGCATAAAATTCAAAATTAAATTTTATCAAATTAAGTTTTATAAATATTATTTTATATTTAGTGATAAACTTTTATTTATATTTAAATTTCAATTTTAAATTTATTTAATTTCAGTATATATAATATTATTGCTATGGTAATATCAAAATTAATTTTAATCATTTCTACTCGGTCTTTGCTCCTTACAAAAACAATATGGGATTTGTCAAAAAAAGTATTATATAAAATTGATTTAAATTAAATTATGTGATATATTAATTATGCAACGAATAACAACTTAAAAAAAAATTGAATGCATTCCTTACATGAGGTTGAAGAGAAAGAAGGGAGGGCTTGTGGGGTCTGATCAATGGGTACAGTTGGGGCTGATTCATCTGAAAGTGAAGCCTGACAAGGTCACAAAAGTCTGAGAGTGGCTCTGGCTTCTCAAAGTGCCCCCGCCTTCACTTCCTTTCACTAAATTTTCGTTTGACATGGAAGTAATCTCTGCAACGTCCCCACAGTGTGTTTGTGTGTATGTTTCATTTTGGTATTTCAGTTAGCAATCCTTTGCAGGGACAAAACTATCCAAAAGAATTTTTTTATAGAGTAAATACATAACTAGTCTCTCTTTTGTAAATATAGATACAGTTACTATTGTATATATTTTTAAATTTTTATAATTAACATTATCAATCTTTTATTTCTGTTAAAATTTGATATCACATATTTTTATAGTTATGAAGATACCGCTTTTTTCATTTTCTCATAATATTAAAAAAAACTAGTCCCCCATTTATAAAGATAAATATAGCTACTGTTATATTCCTAAAATTTTATAACTAATATTTTTTATTTTTTATTTTTTATCTTTATTCAAATCTGATATCACATATTTATATATTTATGAAGATTTCTTCTTTCCATTTTTCATTTTCTTATAATATTAAAAAATAGATATAAGATTTTTCTGTGGGCTTGATTACGCATAAATAAGATTTCTAATCCTACTTTAGATTCTACATCTATCCTTTTCTGACAAAACTAAAAAACATATAAGAAAGAGAAGACAAGTATCCAAATCAATAATTACTTATATTTAATATTCGAATGTTAATACTTTATATATATATATATATATATATATATATATATATATATATATATATATATATATATATATATATAGTAATTTAATCATTTTTATTATTAAAAAAAATGTACGACCACTTGGAGGAAATTAAAATTAATATAATAACCATTATCAATCAGCAATTACCTGTATCGTTTTCATCGTTTGAAGTAGTTAATCATCTTGTCCTTTGTGTTGTCATGCATGACATTCAGTACAAGACATATTAACATTAAAAGCTATCGTTAATCACTTTTAATATAAGATCTAACTATTGGTAGTTGTATCGATTGTGATCAGTTTTATAAGTTGCAAATACATGTACCTGAGTAGCATATACACACACTTAATGTAGCAGGCTGCAAAACTTCTGCAGTACACAGTAGTAAAAGTACCGTCTAGTGGTAAAAAAGAACGTCCTTTAGATTTACCGCAACGCTGCTATAGTACGTGGATCCAGTAGACAAGACCACGTTAATGAACGAATGAATTCAGTAACTTTTAAAAGACTAAGAAATGAACCCAACTTCTTTGGTAAAGACACTCTCCTTCCCTTTTCTCTGTCTCAGGACCATGTAGATAATATGTGAGAGATAATGATATATAATTAATATAATAGTACATGGATTATGAATTAAATTTATTTTTAAATAAAATTTAATATATTCATATATGATAAATATTAATAATTAAATTTGACGATATATTTACTATAAGAATAGTATATCATAATTGTCTCCATATAATATACACACACTTTACCATATCAAATAAGAGTAAAAATGATAAAAATAAATAAATTATGATTATTAAATTTTATACTGATAAACTCGGATTAAAATAATAATAATTTTGATTATTATAATTCACTCTTTTTACTTTTATATAAAAATAATACTCTTACTATATATTTAATATATATTTGGATATATCAAGTGAAAAAAATGAATTATAATAATCAAATATCATATTAATAATTAAAATTAAAATATAATTAAAAATTATATGATCATTTAAAAAAGATATATATACAATTTTATATTTTAAGTTTAATTTTTTAATATAAAATTTTATAATCATAATTTATTCTTTCATTGTTAATATAAAAATACTTCTCATACTTTACATATCATATATATATATATATATATATATATACATACATACACGTGTGTGTTAGTACTGATAGTTGGTGTCGGTTATTTATGTCTTTGTTGGCTGTTTTATATCCGCAACAGGGTTTCTACAGAAAGTGGTCCTCTCTCCAAAACGTTAAAGTGATGAATCAGACTAGACGATTGCATGTATGAGAAGTGTGTGTAGTAATCCAATATACCCCTTCCTAACAAATTGAGTACAATCTCCCCCCTTTATTCCTTCGTGGTTTGTTTTGATAGTTGAGACTATTACGTGTCACTGTGTCATTGTATATTTGTTGACTCCTTTCATGATTATCAGTTTACTTGATGCAAAATATGTTCTTTGTCTTCCCCACCGAACATTTGAGCTATAGGCTCATGCATTGTATGAATTGATTTTATAAAATAAATAAAATATTAATGTTGTGTAAAAAATAATTTTTTAATTCAATATTTTTTAAATTTATAAAATCATTTGACTAAAACTAATTATTGTGATATCTTTATATATATCAATATTTTTTTAAAAAGTGAAGAAAAATATAATTATTTGTATTAATCTTACTTTTATATTATATAAAAATTAAATTAAAAATAAATGTTTATTAAATATTTGTATAAATCATACTATTTGAAATAAAAATATATAATTTATTTCTTTTTCATAAAGGAAATAATATAGATATTTTATTTTCATTTTTTAAAAAAATTACACTACTAAAAATCCTTGTATTTCCCGCAATTCTTATTGCTGGAAATCCTTATTTTCGTGTGGAAAAAATTGATTTTCCATTGAATTTCCCATGATAAAATGACCATAGGCAAAATGCGCATGAGAAAAATATCCCCACAACAATTTCCATGGAGAAAAGTTTCTCTACTTCCTTTTTTTTATTTTTTTAATATCATAGCAAAGTTTTTCCCACAATAATTACTGTGGGAAAAGTATTAACAAAGGCGTAGCTCACTACGGAAAAATTTTCGCTATAATTATTTAATTTTTTAAAATAAATATTCCCACGATATCACTGTATATTTTCACACTGGTCGGTGTTGGAAAGGCGCGAAGGAAAAAATTGAAATAGAAAACAACTAAAAAATATATACTAGTAAAAATATCCAGCAAAATTTAATGTACATACAAATTAAATCAAGAAAATACTGCAAAAAAATCATCAATTACTCAAATGGGTCTCCCCAATATCCTCCTCCTCCATGCCTTCCTAACCAGTAGTCCCATCTAAGGCACATCATTGGCACTTTCGCCTCACGACACCCAGATCCATGATCATCCTATCAAAAAACACCAACAGTCTTGCATCATTTGCTTCTATTTTACATGAGTGTTTGCATCTGCACATCCTTTTATACCAAGGTTTCATTTAATGCTGTCACATGCTTTCGCATTTCGTTCAACTCCTCCTCTGGAACAAGTTACAAGCCAACTAGATTAGAAGTGGCTAATGTTAACGGAGGATGCCTCCGCCCCTAAACCCTTAGACGTGTCCTCCATTTCAATAGCTGACAATGTGTAGCCAAGTTGCTTCCTATGTTTACAATGTAAGAGGAGATATTTTCTCAATGCTACTAGTAGGGGATTCAGAGGCACGAAGCTTTGCAACCCCTTGATTGGCTACAGCCTACAGAAAAAATTAAAAAAATACTAACTTCATAACCAAAATATTAACTTCAATTTATATAAAAAGTAAAAAATTTTGTACTTACATAGGTTGTCTTCGCATACTGATCCATCAAGAGTTATTCTTTGTTACGACCTAAACTCAGTTATAATTAGTTTGAATCTCGTTATCCAATTTCTACCAACCTTGTAGTTATCATACTAGTTCCATTCATTAGAAATCTCTCTATTTTTGTACGAATTCAAATTTTATTTTAATTTTTTTTACAAAAAAAGAACAAAATTTCCTTTATTTAAGAACGTTTCTCGAAGGGCACATATCTTAAATCATATAACCTAGAAATTTTACATGTATGATAGCAACACAAAATATGTACAGGGATTGTAAACCATCAATGCACATAATATTTATACAAATACAAATAACTTCATTCCTAATTCTGATCATAATCCAACTGTCAAAGCTTTCTAACTAAGTGGTTTTTTATTCTTCACAAATGTAGCAAAACTCTTATACACATATTTCAACTTAAAAACATTGTAAATAAATGAAATAAGTTATAATAACTCAGTAAGCATATATCCACAATAATTATATTTAAAAAATCAATTACCTGAAGTAATCATTTGTTAATTAATTATTAAAATGGAAAACAATTGTAAACCAAATCTTAAAATATTGAAACATGCATTACCAATTCTTCAATTCTTAATTCTCTATTTTACATCACAAATTATAGTAAGCTCAATTATTCAATTTTACATAATATCATCATCATATCATATATAACTCATTTTTGGTAGTCATCAAATTTTCAAATAATCAACAAAGCTCAATCACAATCAAGCCATCTCAATCACATCAAATAGAAATATTCAAGGATAATTAGATTTTCATTTCACAATATAATAAAGAACAATATTTATAATAAAAATACGCATTCCTCTTTTAATTGTCGAGTCATCACAAATTGTCCATCCTTATCCCTCTAAGATCTATCTTATACCTTTTCCACTTTATTACCAAGAATTTTTCCATCCAGTATTCATATTATCACCCCTGTCATATTTCTTAGTTCTAATGCCACTCATGGCATGATTCACTGTATAATATACAAATTAGAGCTTAAGCTTTACATATCATAATTTTAATACACTATCAACATGAAGTAGCTAGTTCATCATCAAGGAGCAATATCAAGGCATATAACAGTATATAAATATATTAATATCATCATACCCATTTGGATGACCATAATGATTATTCACATATTAATGCAGTTTGTACTACATTTTCTAGCGTAGAAGTGATAGGGAAAACTAAATCGCTATCAACCAATAATCAATAAAGGCACTACCATGCTTTCTAGACACACTCAATCCATATACACATTCATAACTTATTATTCCATCAAGTATAATTACCATCAAGTAGCACAACCAACAATGGTACCTTGTTTTGATCTCATATGCATCTTATGAGATAATCATATGAATATACATACATGTTAACAAAGAAATTATCATGACTACACATTAATTAAGTGGACAATTACAACTATTTAGATTTAAAATATCTAAATATAATTAGATTCCATTACATGTATAAATGTATTTGTAATTCATTTAGCTGTTAAGGAAATTATAAATTTTAAACATAGTGTTCAACTAATATAGGTAACATGTAAATATAGGGATAAGATATATATTCACCTGATGGGGTCCACCTACTTTATTTACTCTAGAGTATCCAGATTCAATTTTTCCATATCTTTCTACTCATAAGTTATAATGATAAATTATGAATACATTGAATTTATTCATTTTTATGCCAAATTATTATTCTAAATCTAGTCATGATATTTTGACCCCTTGCATTGCAACTCTATTATTTTGCCTTAGGTCAATCATAGGAATCCAAAAATATGACATAATATGGAGATTCCCAAATCAAAACCCCATAGATAAAATATTAGGAGTTGATGCTATAAAAAATATCTATTCACTTCACTCTATTATTCTATATTACTATTTCTCATATTCATAAAATTATCACAAGGAATCTAGAGGTTGTTCCTAGATGAAGATTGTTTCGAATCAAGCATAAAATCGTGAAAATATTAAAACTTTATATTCTATTATTGTTTTAATTAGATTATTTTGTAAATCCATACACTTGCTTTCTTATATTCTTAACTCTATTTCAGTAAAATCATCAAACCATGTTTCATACATTAAAAGATCTCTTGGATCATGCATAAACCTTTCAAGATATTAAAATCCATATTTATTCTATTCATATTATTTTAGCATTTTACAACATAAAAAGTATGTCCTTCATCATCATATATATCAAAGATATATAAACGGGTTTTCTTCAGATCAATCTAAAACAACAGAAATAAAAAAAGCTTCATGCATAAAACACTTTACCATAGATTAAAGGATTCATTAACAACTTATTAATGCTAGAATTAAAGTTAATTGTTGGCAACAAAGAATTCTCAGGCTGCTCCATGATAGTGAAGACCCTAACTTCATTTCGCGATTCTGTAGCTTTGCTTGCACCATTGACAAATGTAGCAACATAGTGAGGTTGAGAGAAATGGACAATGGTGTGATGTGGTAGCACTCTAGACCACAGCTAGATGACCTCTAGTTCATAGCTCCACCATGCAACTGATGCTCTGGTTGGCAACTTCAAGTAGCATCAACAGAGTGGTTGCCAACTAGAGGATGGGTGCCATGCAACGGTGCATTGTCAAAAGCCAAAAGAAGAAAGGGGTTACTAGAAAACAAAAAGAGAGTGAAAGAGAAGAGAAAGAGTGTGTGTGTGTGCGCTATGAAAAATAGAAAAAAAGAAAGGAAGAGGAAGGAGAAAGAAAAAGGAGCTATAAGCTGTGATCTAGCACTTCTCGCGCTACATAAGCCCACATTCACCATTAGATCAAATCCTTCTATTTCAAGTTTTGATCTATTTTAGAAACTCATTTTCATAAAACTTATTTTATTTAAAATTCAAACTCACATATTTTTAATTTTCCCTTAATATATATATTTGTAATAGCATGATAAACTTGAAAGCCCTAAAATAAATATTTCAAACTCCTATAACTCCTAAAAATGATTTATCAAATACAAGTAATTCATTTCATAAATCTTTGCACCCATAATTACTAAAATTCTTTTCAACTTATGAGAAATTTGTAAAAATTATTGTAAACAAGTCTTGAATCAATACTAACCAAATAAACATGATTTGAATATTATCATCAATATCATTCTAATGCCTTAGAACTTAAAAAATAGAAATTTGAAACCAATTATTAATTAAATAAATAAAGTTTCTTTATCTTCTTCATTTAAAATAAATACTTTAAAGCATTGAAATTTATAAAATTTTAAATATTACTTTAGGACATTATATTCTTCTTGTGGTGGGTGGTTACATTTAAACATGTTAAATATAGAAGGGGACCCTAAAACCTTCTTTTTAGATGTAGGAAAAAGTGAAAAGAAAAGGAAAAGTGATGAGAAAATAAGATAGAAGTTATTGTTTTCCCCTGTTTGGTTGTAATAGAAATTACAGGAGAAGAGAAATTTGTGCAAAAAATTGGCGTTGGGTCCCACGCTAAAAATTTCTCCTCCAATATGAGAAGAAATTAGGACAATATGAGAAGAAATTAGGAGAAAACTACACAGACACATAACACCACTCTCAAACCCAACAGAACTTGTGCATAGTACCAAAAGGCAGCCATTTCAATCTCAACCGGTTGACAAGTAAACCGATATAAGCCCATCATCCTCTTCTTCTCCCCCACCATTTTCTGTGTCATTTTCCTATATGTTTGTGGATGAAGTTGCTGGCTACAACCTCCACAGCGTTGGTCAATGTTGCAAAAGTAACAGTGGCCGCCTCCTACTGTCAGTGCCAGCAGACACAAGTCATCGGTTGTCCTTGCCTTCTCCAGATCTGTAAGAGACAACTTGTTGTATTGTGGAGTCCTAGCATGGGAGCTGCGGGTCTGTGTGACCCATAACTTGGGTCGACTAGATCCAACCTAAATCCATGAACGACCCGGTTTGCAAGGTCACCAACTTGGTTCTATGAATTTTTTTTAAAAAAATTTCAATTATTAATTTGGAAAAAAAAATTACCAATTTATCTTCTTGCAAATAACTTATATGTATATGTTATTTGCTTAATTTAAATTGATTTTTAAACTATTTGTTTCAATTTGCAAACTTGGTTTTATATTTTTTATTTATAATTAAGTTCTTAAAATTTATTTTTATTTGTAATTAATCTTTTATCATTTATTAATTTGAAAATTGTGGCCTAAAATTACTTGTTATGACTAATATTTCCTACCTGATATAATTATAATAAAACATAACATCAAAGAGTCATATATTGGAATGATAAATTATTATCTCTTAAAAATAAATATTTAGATAAATATAATACAATCAATTCCACAACAATTGTAAGAGATGAATAGCAAGGAGGAAAATGTCGAATGTGATGCTTTTACTTGTTTATGTATGTTCTGTGTTTTTGTTAAGGTTAATTGAAAAAAATTGAAATTAGGATAGAAAATTTCATCTTAAAATTTATGAAATTCAATCCCACATGTTTGGATGAAAATTATTCCATCATAAAATTGTTGGTCTCAAGAAAATTGCAAAAGACTTTCAATTCTGTCCTAATTTGGAATGGAAAATTTTGTTCCAAAAAATTTTGTAGAAATTTGAAGATTTGGAATTATAATTAATTTATTATTTTAATTATAATTAATTTAATATTTTAAGTTTGAAGGTCATTTTAGTATAATAAAATTTTTTTCTATCAATTTTGGTTGCATTCAAATAAAATTAAACCACCTTTTTTTACTTCCTTCCTCTCCTATTTTTTCTTCTAACCAAACACAACTAATTTCTTCTCTATTTTCTTTCTCCCCTATTTTCTCTTACAACCAAAGAAATTTAAGAAAAATAACTTGTCTCCTATTTTCTTTCTCCTTTATTTTCTTTCTCTCCTATTTCTTCCCTAACCAAACAAAGCCTGAACCTCTTTTTCCTACATTTTAATGAATTAGTTTTGCAAGACATAGGATTTAGAGATCAAATTAATTGACAAAATTTACAAAAAAATAAAAAGGAAAAATAGTTGTCTCTAATATTTTGCTATCCCTACTTTGAATGGGGGCCTCAAACCAAGGTTCCTATCTATACTTGACTTACAAAACATGACAAATTAATTTATTAAACAGAACTTGAACTTTAATTTTTTTTTTCAAATTAATCATGTAAAGTTAAAAATATTACCTTGAATATTTTTCACCACAAATCCTTCATCCGTTAGTTCACATCCTTCCAACAAATTGTACCCTCAAACTTACTCTTCATTATGGCACAGATGGCCCAAATGGTGGGAATGGGATCTCTGAACTTATTCATGAAAAAATGAAGTTTGAATGATTAATAATCAATATTCAAACCTATTTAATGAAATTTAAATGATATACAATAAATGAAACATATACGTTTTACCCTTTGGTCTAACCTAAGGATGCGTATCCTCTTAGGCCTGAGAGGGTGTAGTCTACCAGTGTAAAAGGGTAGTGTGGGAACGACTAGGTACAATGGAGGAGGAGGTTACGATGGAGATGAAGGAGGCCACTTGGTGGAAGCGTATGGCAAGCATTGGTATGAAAGTCATAAACCGTGGTGATTGAAGGGAACCAAAAAAGTACTATGGTAATGTGAAGGTGTGTTGTTTGGGGAAGGAGTGGTGGAAACAAAGGTGGGTAAACAATTATTACTGCATTCGCATGGGGCAATTTTTCAACTTCAACCATGACAGTTCAGACATTTGCCACAAACATGTATTACTATCTTTGTAACTTAAGATGTTTTTAACTCCTATTATTACCTAACCCCAAACTAAATTTTCCTAACTAAAACTAAATAGAACTAGTTAAATCCAATCTCTATTTTTCCAACTTAAAAGCTAAATTTAACCTCCCTTTTCAACAACTCATACAAATCATTCTCAATAATACAATATATATATATATATATAGACATACATACATTCAACCTAGGAAACAATAAATTCATCATTTTCAACAACTAAACCATTAGATAATACAACAAAACACAACTTCTAAAATATACATACTTTTAATCTAAAATAAAACAATCTCATCATATTGAACAAAATATAAAATCACCACCATCTATGCAACAACAAATTAACTAAAAAATCTAAAATGTACATATGTTCGATCCAAAATACAACAAGCTAATCATGTTGAAGAACAAATATAAGATCAGCATCATCAACATCAAACATATATACACACATTCTATCATTTTCATTTCATTACTCATATTCATAATTCTACCCAATGTTTGAAACTTTAAGTGAAAATCAAAGAAAATAATTAGTAAAAGTGACTTACCTTGGGTGGATGAACAAAGAAATAATGTAAGAAGGCGGAAAAATGCTTGACCAGTAACAAAAACCAAGAAAATTGCTTTAGAGAGATTGAACGACACCAAAGAAGAAAGAAAAAGTGAAATGGGTTCTAGCATAATATTACTAGTGTAAACACTTCTATCATGCCATGGGAACATAAAATGAAACAATGCATTTCATCTTTCCCATGAAGAAACATTAAACAAGATTTTTTTTTTTTCCTCACGGTGCCATACATACGAAAAATTTTGAATTGCACACAATATTTTGTCATGGGAATGTACAATTTCTTTTGAAGTTCAAACATCAATTTTTGCGTATGGTGTCTCTCACGATTTCCCATTGCTTTTTCCCACAATCATAGAGTCGCGAAAGATGCAGTTGTAAGTAACACCTTTTCTAATTAATAGTGATATCAATCAATTAATCATATGCATATATCTTATTAATTTATGTTTCATATTCATTTATATAATAATTTTATTTTATGCTTACTCAGTATACTAAAATACTTTAAAGCTGTAACTTAAGTTTAAGTTTTTCATTTTTAAACATGAAAAAATGTATTTTTTATGTCATTATTAAAAATAAATGTAGAGCTGAATATTTTTAAAATTTACTTTACAATATTTATTAAATTGGATTAAAGAAACCTTAAACTTGAATGATGATATAATATATAAAATCAAGTAAAAATAATAAAGTAAATAATAATGATGTGAAAATGTTAAAGTAAAATTTAAAATTAATATGCATAATTAGGTATAATAAAGTAAGTTAATTAATTTTGTCAAAAGTGACACTAAAAATTGTGATCAAGTTAATTAATATATTAAAACTTATGAAAATCAGAAATTTTTTAGGTTAAAATTTGTTCATATATATCAATAATTGGTATGCATATAATTTTTTGCCAAAAGGGATGCTGCATATTTTTTATGTTAAAATTAATCATCAATTAATTAAGTAATGATTTTGTTTTACAACTCTTCAGTTGATATTTAATTTTTCAATTGTTTCGACAAGCACAAACCAATTACTATCAATCTGAAAGCAAGTTTAATTGTACATCAATTAAAATTAGTTTTAATCAATATTTTCACCATAGTTTGAAATCATGACAAAGAGTAGACATCAAGAGAAACTGAACTTTCATTGGAATCATAAAATTAAAATAAAATTTAATAATTTAGAATTAAATTTGTAAATGACAAGCCTTCAAGATCCAAATTCTGAAAGGGTGTCAATCATATTGGAGAGTCGAATGTTGAGGGATATGAATTGGAGTCAGATGTTGGATAAGGAACCTTATGTTTGTGCTGGTAAGGAGTTGTCCAAACAACTGTTATCTCCGATTGGATATCGAAAATTCATTCAGAATATTGTTATTAATAAATTCATTTATACATAATTTAACGTAAATAAATTAAATTATATTTTTTTTATTATTCTAAAGGGATGTAAAATATTAAGACTTATAAATATATCTAAAGAATGTGAAAAATCCAAGCTAGAATAGGGACAAAAAAATTAAGAAATTATAAATGTTTTTGGATATATTTTTATTTTGAAAAATTATTTTTTATTTTTAAAATCTGTTTTCAAATTCAAGAAGAACAATTAAGTAAAAATTTTATTCAATTACAAAACTACCATCAAAAACTATAAAAAGAATTCAAAAAACATCTAAAATTTATTTTTATTTTTTTGTTGTTAAAACAAGAATTTTAAAAAAAAAATTTCAAAAAAAAATTTTAAAAATAATTTACTAAATAAAAACTTCTATTTTTTAAAAAAAAAATTAAAAATAATAAATAAATAGACCCTACAGTTCCTGGTAACGGAATATATATGAAAGCGATCGAGAACCGAAATGAAGCATAACTGGGGAATCTATTATAGTTAGAAACAAATAAATCTATCTTTTGTCACACAAAAAAGGCAAAGGAATTATATCTCTCAATTAACCTTTCGATTTTTCTCTTTCCCTTCTTTCAATAACTACACTGCATGCCTCCAATCTCTTTTTCTTCGTTCGTTAGCTCTAAAAGTTACTCCCAACGAGAAAAATAGAGTGGGAGTTGTTTTAGAGAAATTTTAACTTGTTATTGAATAAGAGAATTTTTTTTTCTTTTTAATATCATACAAGAAAGATAAACCCAAATTTTAAAAAATGTAAATTTTATAAATATAAAATCTTTCTGTATTTTTTGGATTTATCTCTTTTCTTTTTCGTTAAGAAAAATTCCTACTCAAAAAATAAGATAAAATGCAAAGGGATTCTTTAATTGTCAGTGAAATTTTCATGGAATTTATCTGATATAGTAATTTAATGATATTTTTAGAGACTTTTTTTAAAAAAAAATTTCTCTGCATACAACAGGCTACTTTATTCATGCATGCTCGGCTGGTTTTGCCATTTATATATATTCTGAGTCTAGCTCTTTCTTGGCCATCCCAGGACATGTCACTTTCCCATCTTTTTTTCGTTCTCTCTCATAATTATTTTCTGGGCTTAGTCATTAGGATCTTGATCTTCCATTGGACTGCTTGAGGCAAAGATCCATCATCTATCTTTCAACCTAAGATTTTTGTTTTCCTATTTTCTTTGGTATTGCTGTAAAAGATTATTAAAAGTATATATTGTGTCAGTAATTCTCTGGTTGAAACCAATTCAAACAGCCATGCTAAACTGTCAAATTTGTTAAGGGTAGGTTTGGAATGCAACTCCTTCCTTGGAATTCTTTAGAATTAATTTCAATTCATTTTAATAAAAATAATTTATATTTATTTATAAAAAATTTATTATTAAAAATTATATGAAAAATAATAATTTCAATTTATTTTTTAAAAACATTATGTCAAAAATGTATGTAAAAAAAAATCTGACCAATCAATTGAATTGAGATCCTTAGCATAAAGCGAATTGAATATGTCCAAAAATCTAGATTAGGTATTTATTCAGATCAGTCCATTGAAATTCAATCAAAACTCGGATCAACCGTCTATCCATTTCCAGCGAATTCTATATTCCATTGTAAAATATTGGAAAAAATACATGAGAGGACTCAAACTATATATTACTCGCATCTTCTCATAGCCCAATCACTTGATCAAATATTTTCCTTATTATATACAGTGTAAAAACTATATTTTTCATGCAGTTACCCAATTTTCTTATAATTTATATTAATTATTTTTGGCTTGATTATAACTTTAAATAATTAATTTAATTTATCTCTCATCTATTGCAAAAAAATATTCACTTAATTTATACTATATGCATTATATAAATAAAAGTAGTGAAAATATATTTATTTTTACATAATTATGATATGAAAGTTTAAAATTTAAATAAATAAATTTAAAACTTCCTATAAATTATTTGACTTTCACACCATTAATATATTTTTAATGACTTAAAAATATTGACATATAATATAATATAATATGCTAATTTTATATATGTACAAATATGAAAATATTTCAATTAGTTTGATCATATAATTTGATCAATTGAACCAATTCAATCTTAATCTAATCACTTTATTAGATTAATGATTGAGTAAAATTTTAAAATGTTGGTGATTGGTGATAATTAAACTAGACAAAGAAATAATTAAGAATTTATGACTTATCCATTAAGTTGTGGACATTCCATTCTAATGAATTATATCGTTATCATGCGACTATTTTGTCAATAAATTTGACAAAAAAAATTAATAGTAAAGGACTTGATTCATATTTTAAAAACTAATAAATAAATCGTGCATGATTTAAAATACATAAGAATTGGTGTAATTTTACTCAATACTTAATGATTTTCTTACAATATTACATCAAATTGGAATCTATGATAACAAATATATCCTTCGATATTTTTTTATCATCTTATCATAAGACGACCATAAGTTTGATGTTTTTCTCCAAAAAAAAAATCTAATTTCTATTCGAAAGATCTAGTTAATATTAAAAAATTTATATCAACTTAGTATAAATTTTAAAATTTTCACTTTAAATTAGTATTAAAAATTTTTTATATCAATTTAATATGTAAGATTTTTATAAAAGATCAAATTAAGATTAATTTTTTTACATTAATTTAAATTAATATAAAAAATTCTTTTACGACTATTTTCAAATATTAGCCATCTTGTGAACAATAAATTTGCAGCAATCTCAAAAAGTGGGCCTTTAGATGGCTTTGGAAACAGCCATCCTTCCCTTGAACCTAACAAACAAGCCTTGGTTGATGCAAAGCTCCTCCTTGCCAATAACGTCGCATTCATGGAAGGCTTTGAGAGAGGGGACCATGATGGCTAATAGGGTTTCAATGCAACTTCGCCACTTATATGCTCTCTAATAAAAGTAGAAAATTATTTGATGTGAACATTATTCATCACTTGCCTTTGCCCCGTGATTTGGTTCCATCGTTAGCGACATCTCATGACTCTTGGAAAAAAGACATGACAACATAGTTGTATTTTTATCGGTAGGGTTGTTGGTTTAAGTTCTGATTTTAAATTTAATTTATTATCAATATAAAATTTTTTATATTATTAATTAATAAAAAATACTTTTTTAAAATATTAATATTAATTAAAATATTTATTAATAATAAAAATTTAATAATTTTTAATAATACAATAATATATAAATAATTAATTATATAAAATATTATTTATATTAATAGTAAACTAAATTTAAATCTTTAAATTTTAACTGCTCTCTTGATTATAGCTTTATTACAATTAATAAAATTATCATTACACGCAAAATTATAAAAAGTTACAGATATAATAAAATTTATAATAATAATATTATGCATAATATTATTATAACATACCACAATTTAGAATTTTGATAAGATTACTAATCGATAATCTCAAATAGGAGTTCAAATTTTCCCTCTCATCCTCCTCTTTCACTTATACATTAGGCTTTGTTAGTGACGTGTACCACAACAGAAATTTTTTTAAGGCAGACATGCTTTTTGAAAAAAAAAAATTAAATGAGTTCATATTTGTTTCGTACCCATTAAAAATAAATGAAAGGTCAAGTAGTTTTTAAATAACAGAAAAGGACATAACATCAAATTAAATTGTTGCAATTGGTGAGGCCGTAAATAAGACACATGTACATTATTAAATTTTGACCTAAATCTAGCTACTTGTGCTACTTCTTCAATATACAGCTCTTAAACCATAATCCTTTCCTTATTAAAACAAAACAAAAAAAAACTTAAACCTTTAACCTTGTTGATTTTTCGTATTTTGTTATATCAATTTGTTGTCTTTTTTTATATATAAAAAAGGAAATTTATATTAAAACTATTAAT
Organism: Sindora glabra; assembly: GCA_020226215.1. Lineage (NCBI taxonomy): Eukaryota > Viridiplantae > Streptophyta > Magnoliopsida > Fabales > Fabaceae > Sindora > Sindora glabra. The sequence goes on from CM035228.1 coordinate 21,653,732, forward strand.
AGAGATCGACTTAAGCATAATTTTGCCAATTACATCATCAAGTGTGATATCAAAAGCCTCCGTTGGAGGACTATCCAAGATAAGCAACGTATTATCATTATTATTCACAACTTTTATTAGAAAGTCAATCAAGTGATTGGCTTCCTTGTAAATATGCTTGATGACCTTTACTCCCAAAGCATGAAGAAGCTGTTTATAATTTTTCAATTAAATTGAAAATATAAAAAAAGTTAATTGTTGTTTTTCTAAAGCTTTCACCACAATAAGAAAATTCAATTCAACTAATAAGAGTTTTAAATTTTTTTCAAGAGCCATCTCTAAAGCCATTAAACTCAATCATATAATTGGTACAAGAGGTCAATTTGTTGTCTTTATCAAGTTCCGGTTAGGATATATATCAAGTCACAAATCGAGGTCACAAGTGACATTTACATTTGTGATTAATTATGAGAACGATTGATTGAGGTATTAATTGATAAAGTAAGAAATTTTTTTCATCAATTCGCAAGTATTGATGATATTAATTTGAGATAGTAGGTAAGATTGATGATCAAGGATTTTTTAGTTCCTTAATGTTGGTGCATCCTTTATTACATACCTTAATATTGGCTTTCATGTAATCAATCAATCACATCTCACATTTATCTGAATATATAAATGCCGTGATATATCTCAATCTTGTTCAAATAGAACAACATTTTGGAGATGCTTTTAATAACAGAACAATTAATTAGAATCCTTTAAATTTAAAATTTTTAATCGAGAAGAAAGGAGGAAGATCCAAATTTAATTTGGTACTGATAGGCGAATTTTATTCAACGATGAAATGAAAAATAATCAATTTTGCAGTCCAACATAAATTCTTAAATTGATATCTATTGAACTTCTTCATACGTTAGTATTGAGTAATTACTTCACTTGGAAAATTAAATTGAAATATTGACATTTTTCAACTTATGTATGCTGCTATAAAATTACTAATACACAGCTAGTGTTTAAAAGATTTCATATGTTTAAAAGATTTCATATCAATTCTTGTCTGATATCTAATTAAACATTGTTATATATTCATTATGATGTAGATTATATAGCCAACATGAAAAATAATTATTAAATCAATTTCTTTCTTTTTAAAATGTTTTATTCTTTTCATACTTCACATCAATTTTTACTAAAAAATAACTAATGTGAGTGTGTGCAAAATATTTTCTTAACATTGATTTTTTATTTTTCAGCCAAAATATTTATACACTACAAAATATATGTATTTAATAACAAAATATTTGCAATATATTTAATGATGGATGACCCATTGATAAATGGGTTTGTAACCCCTAAAAATATTTGATAATAGATTCTAATTTTAGCGATCGTTTAAGACCATCACTAATCCCATTACTAAAGTTCAATGAGAAATTAGTGATGAACTCCTTTATCCAAAAATTGAATTTTTGCTAGTATAAAAATGAAATATTGTCATAAATTATTGAAGGAATTTTAAGTATTTCTCACTAAATGGAACACACCGTTTTATTAAAAATCTTTGCAACAAATTTATTCATCATTAATTCTATCATAAACCTAAATATATATTCAGGCCATGATAATAGCTCCCACTTTTTCCTTTTTCCTTCTCTTTCTTCTATCCTCCATCTTACACTCCTCTATGACGCTTCTAGTGCTCTAGTGACCTCCTTACTTGTTGTTATCATACCAACAGCTTCATCAACATTCTCACTTGTCTTTAGTTAATGAGTTTTTTCGATTTGGCGCTAATTTAAAATTTTTAGTATTTAGGATTTTTTATTGATTGAAATTAAGATGTGATAATTTGAATGTAAAATAGTAAGTCATTGGTAGATAATATATTAATTGATTGATCAATTTTAATTGTTTATTAATTTACAAGAATTAAAATTAATAAAATTAGGATATAACGATTTGAAAGTAAAATAGGAAGCCATTGATGGATAATGTACTAATTTGTTGATTAATTTTAATTATTTTATTCATTCATATGACTTGTTTGAGATTTTTTAATTTGTAGTTATTCTTTTTATTAATTAAATTAGGATATGATGATTTGAAGTTGAAATTGATAGCCATTAGTAGATAATGTACTAATTTATTGATTAATTTTAATTGTTTTGTTCATTCATACAAGTTGTTTGAAGTTTTTTTATTTTTAGTTTTCTTTGTTGTTTAAAATTAGTCTTAATTTAGAAAAGCAATAGGAATTTGAAGTTACTACATACTTTAAGTTAGTTTTAGTATTAGTTTTAACTTACTTTTGGTTTTAAGCTTGGAAAGAATTAGGAATTGAAATTAATGTTAGATTTAACTTAGCTTTAGTATTGAGTTAAGAAAGAAATAAGAATTTAAAATTAATGTATGCTTTTAGTTAGTTCTATTTTTAGGTTTAGAAAGAATTAGTAATTGAAATTAATGTTAGATTTAATTTAACCTTGAATTAGGAAAGAAATAGAAATTTGAAATTGGTGCATGACTTAAGTTAGTTTTAGTTAAGTTAGATTTAATATTAGTTTTAAGTTAGTTTTAGTATTAATTTTAGTTTTAGGTTTTCATTTTTTTTTTTGTTCATAATTGTTTAAACATTGATTCCTACAGTGAATTTAGTTTAACTTTTATTTTTCATTTATTCTAGATTACTATGTCTTTATTTTATGGAGGTGGTAAAAAAACCTCCACTAGAGTGGTCATGCAATCATCCAACATGGTGTTGGTAGTATAACACCATCATCTTCTAGGATTTAGAACACCATCCATCACACCATCCACCCCTACTATATTATGACTATCCAAATGGTTGCTAAATGCCATCTCGCCTTTCACCTGAGCATAAGTCTTATGCTTTACAACCTCCTACAACAAATCCAAAATAGTACATTTAAGAACCTAGTCAAAAGTAGGCCTACCTAGCAAAGTACTTCTATCTTGGAGGCTTAGTTGGGATGGCCATGGGCTTTACCATCAGGTAAAGATCTAAATGATGGTAAAGTTTGGGTCTATCTGTAAGGTGCCTTGAAAGCTTAATTTAACATTTAATTTTGATATTTCTTACAATCACTATATATGTGTCACTAATATGTTTGGTTGCAAGTTGATTGCTTCATCTATCCATAGTTCCATTAAGGATATAACAAAGGTGATTTAGGTTCATTTCATTGAGTTAGCCTTTGCCTATAGCAGTGTCTCTTAGAAGCTTAAAGACAATTAGTTTAAAGATTAGTAAGTAATTTAGTACTAGTATTGTTAATTTAATATATATGTATATATACTTTAATTTGGCAATTTACACTTATTTGACTTCAATTACTCAATGTTTACAAGCCATATACAAGTAGAAGTTTAAGGTCATATACTTGATAAAAAAACATTTTCACCTATAAGGCTATGGTAAATTGCAAAAGGCATGATAGATCAAACAGGGAAAAGCTTGCCAAAAAAGCCTAAGTGAATGCCTAGTTATAATTTTTATGATCTCAAAAAAATTGTTATTGAAGATACTGACTTTAAGAAAAAGCAAAAGATCAATAAAAAAAATAAGATATCTACTACTAGAAGGAGTTTACACACAAATGATTCCATCTCCATGTTTAAGTATAAGAGAAAAATGGTTAGTTTTGGTTTTAGGTTAGTTTTAGTATTGTTTCATTCTATAATCTACTTTTATTCTATACATAAATTTTCAAGCAACTACCCTTAACAAGATGATTACTAATCTAAAGGTGTGTCTACATATTCACACTTATGTAAGTAAGGAAGGCACTAAGGAACTTGTAGAACGATAAATCAAAGAGGATCCGAGAAAGATTTAATTATTTTTTTATATGCATTACATTATATTTAATTTATAAAAAAATGCTTAACCTTTAATTTTAATTTTGTAAGGTAAGTACTCTAAGATGCAAGATAAGCACTTTTATTATATATCAATCAAGAGTAGTGGGGTTGGTTCTACACAGTTTGACAAGACCTCATTATGGATAAAGACAATTAGTGGCCAAAACAATCAAAGTTGTATATATAACATTAAATTAGAGGCATGCTGGTGTGCAAAGTAGTTAGGCCTTCATATACTATAGCTAGTTTATCTTTATAAGTTATAAGAGCTGCAAAGCACCATTGAGTGATAGAATACAAAGCTTGTAGAGGCATGAAAGAAAATTATACGGAATAACCAGGTGATAATAGCCTAGTAGCACTAATTTTCTTCCAAGCAGATGATGATTAACCAGCATAAGTGCTACTTCAAGGTGTTATTCCAAAGGATGAAGATACCATTTAGTGCTTCGCTAAAAGATGGGTTGCTAACTAACTAGAGAGGCAAGAACCATGAGAACAACTAATAGCAAGATGCTAGGAACTAGCCTCATAGGGTGTAATGTTTTATATATATATATATATATATATATATGTGTGTGTGTGTGTGTGTGTGTGTGTGTGTGTGTATAAATATTAGATTTCATCATTTTTGTATACTAGATTTCATTAATTTTATTTTTTTATGTTATATAAATAAAATATAGATATTTAATTTTATTTTATGAATTTTAATTCAAAAAAATATGATTATTGAATGAATATTTGTTTTATGAACTTTGATTTAATGCAGGGTATTTTTTGCTTAGGCTTACTATAAAAATAAGTAATATTATTAATAATATATCCTAGGTTAAAAATGAATTTTTGAATAATGTTACCACTATTTTTTTAAAACTTTCCAATCTAATGACAAATTTATTAACATATTCAAAATTAGTAATGAAATATTCTGTCACTAAATAAAAACTATTATCGATAAAATTAGTGATAGATGACCTATTATTAGTTTGTTGCATGGTTGTCATTTGTAAGTCATTGTTGTGTAAATTTAGTGACAGATGCAAAAATTTGTTACTAATTCAATTACTTATGCATGATTTACTAATGGCTATAAATGTATCACTAAATTCATCACTAATTTATTTAATGATGTATTCAGGGAAATTAGAAACAATTTTTTTCGTTCCTAATTATAGTTTTTTTTATAGTGGGTGATAGTAAAAATTGAATAAATTTATCATCCTATAAAAAATATAAATTAAGTTAAAAAATTTTAAAAAATCATAACTTTGTACTTAATTATCTATTGAGAATAAATTTTATATCAATTTTATATAATTTTTTGATATTTATTCATTTGAGATCTGTCCATTAAGGGCTAAATTTTATCTTGAAATAACAAAAATTGATTATTTTCATGCACTTTTTTTTCATTTTTTCTTCTCTCATCATTATTTGGCCAACTTTGGATTCCATTACAATATTTTATTAAACATATAATAAATATTTAAAATTCAAATATTAGCTCAAAAACTATATAAAGGAAAAATAAATAAAAATCTCTTAAAAAAATTGCCTAAAAAATCATAAAAATGGAATATGAAAGAATTTAAGAAATAGAAGCAAAAAAGACTTCCTCTTATGTTTTGAATTAGTGGTTTAAAACAAGGTATTTAATTTGTATTTGATGTTAATTAAAGAAATACCAGTGATTTACTGACATACGATGGAAGATGAAGTAAAATCTAAGATTCTACAAAGGGACCTAGTTAGAGAAAAGATTAAGCTTGGAAATAAATAAGAGAAAGAATGAGAGTGATAATGAAGAAAAAAATAGAATGAAATTTATTTATAATACAAAAATGTCACCACTCATATGACTTTTGAAATTGGTTATTCTAGGAATCAATGTCTAAAATCTACCAACCTAAGTATCATTATTTTTTAAGTAACTTGCAGTTACCATATCATTAAATATTAGTTAAATACAAAACTAATATATTGATTCTTTACATTTCTCAATTAGTCATTTAAAATACCTTTATACGACTGTTATGTACAAAATCAATGTATTAAGTTTTTGTAATTTCTCAATAACCTTATAAATATTATAAATTTAGATGTTGATTTAGTTTAAAAACAATGTATTGAAGTTTGATATTTTTCTTATCAAACTTTTGCAATACTATTTAAACATTGATTAATTGCAAAACCAACATCTTATATTTTCTCATTTTTTCTAATAGTTTTTAAATGTCATAGATTTTGACATTAGTTAAATAAGAAATTAACATCTTAAATTTTTTAATAATTTCAAAAATGCTACCACATCTATATAGGTGTTGGTTAATTTTAAAACCGACTTCTTAAGTTTTTTCAATCATGTCAAAATAAACGTTAGTGCAAACTTTAATTAAGATCCTTGAGGATATATCTCATGTAAATTTTTTTATCAAGAGGAGTTTACTATCTATTCTCACCATCAACAAAATTAATCTCATAAATCATTCTTGATAAAAAAAAAAAAAAAGTACAATTATCCTTGAGAGGAAATAAAAAAGTAAAAAAATCTAATTAAGAGGTATAATGCATATATAGTTGGTTTAAAAACTTACATAATTCCCATGCATAGTGCAAAACAATCTTGTAAAACATGTATCCGACTGTTCGCATCACAACAAGATCACCCCAGCTACATGTCAAGTTGCTTTAAACACTTGGGGTCCCTTTTGGAAATAACCCAGAGACATGTGAAGATGGAGGGATGTCGATCCGTTAAATATCTCTCTCTATCTCTCTCTCAATTTTGGAGTCTTCCTCTCAAAAGTCTCTCTCAAATGAAGCGTTTTGGAGTCTCTTCCTCTCTTAATAGAATTGATAGTTATATCATGATTTTTTCTCCTTTCATTTTAATGTTTAAAAGATTCTTCAAAATAAATCTCCCTTCATTTTAATGTTTAAAAGGTTCTTTAAAATAAATCTCTCTCTGTCTCAGCGAAGGATTTTGGAATTCCTCTTTCAAAAATCTCTCTTAAATAATGAATTTTAAAGTCTCGCTCTCAAAAAAATTGATAATTATATCATGACTCTTTATCCTTTCATTCTAATATTTAAAAGGTCTGCAAACGAAAAGAATAGATAATAATTAATAGCAAGTGTACAATGAATATTGGAATATTGATCATATTGGATCTATTTTATGTAAAGGTATGAGTGCATTATGTCTAAAACTTAATTATGATATCTAAAAGATTAAGTACTGAATATTAAAAATTAAAATTTATTCTTCAAACCACCTATTTTATTAGAAGTTATCTTAGGTAAATTAAACTTCAAACATGATAATTTGGATTTTGGCCTATGTAATGAGAAAGGTCACCGTCCAGTTGTTCCTTACGTCTCTTTCCTCACTACGTGTCTTGATTGTGACATTGCCTCCAAAATCACTACACCTTCAATTTGAGGACATCCCTGTAGTTTTGATAGCCCTTTCATAATATTGGATCCATGTAATACATACAAATACATATATTCCGTTTAATTAATAAACATTGTAACATATATGGAAGTGCTCTTTGTGGACCAAATTTGGTGTGTCCCTTCTGCTTTTAAGTCTTGTTTGGATACGACATATACTTATTGTTTGTCATTATTAGATTCATTTTCATCACTTCTGCCCCGTCAACATTTGTTTTTCTTGTTAGATATGTCTAAGATTACATTTGATTTGATGTTCGGATTCCATGCCTTTGGGTTTCAAAATTAATTGCATATCTGAAAATTAGGAGGAGGAAAAAAAAAGAAAGATAATAAAAGAAAATAAAAAAGATAAGAAGTAAAGAAAATAGATAATTAAGTTTATGTTTATTTAAAAAAATATTTTTGAAAAATTTTATTTATTTGTATAAAATAAAGAAGTGATATATCATTTATATTCCTTAATAAAAAAATTAAGATACATATAAAGTCATAGTAATGAAAAAAGATAATTTCTTTTTTGAAATGAAGAATATTGTTTTCCACCATATTCTCATTTGGATGAACTCAAAATAAAATTTCATTTCATTTTCAATTTTTTTTAAATGATGTATGGGTCTATATAAAACAAGAGATTTTATTTCATTTCAATTCATTTATAATTCTTATTTTAATTATATCTAGGAGCCTAAAACACAAATTATATTAAAAAAAACTCTCTTAGTATTGTATTTATCATGATACTATCAAAATCTATTTTTTAATTGAATCATATGCATCTTTCAATATATTTCAAACAAAAAAATTTATTTATAAATGAATTGAAATCATTATTTTGAACACAATGTCTAAATAATAGAATTCATATAAATGAATTGAAATAACTATTGAAATGAAATTAAATTTTATGAAAAATTGATTCCATATAAAATATTAATATTGAATAAATAAAATATTTTTATCATCTTAATATTTTATAACTATATGTCTAAAGAAAATATCTCCTATTGAAATAAATAGACTTTAAGTCATGACTTTCCTACTCATTATTTGGATGTTTTGGAACCTTCAAAAATCTTCCAAATTGAAGGAACATAAAATACTTAGAAGTGGAAAATTTTGGTGAACTTTAAATTAATCATAAACATCCAACCTCCCCCAAATCAAAACCCATAAAAAAAGGTTTAGGACATAACCTATCCTTCTTTCTCCTTTTTATCGAAAAAGAGTGTAAGTTTCAAAGGTATGGTTTTTTAGGTGTTCGTTGATGGAGTCTTTGAAATAAGGCTAGTAATAAATTGAATGGAAATAAGTTGGACTTAAACTTAGCTCAATCTAATTTTTCTTAGCTCATGACTTAACTTGAATTCTATTAAAACCAAATTTTTTTATTTAAACTTGACTCAAATTGAGATCATGATTAGCTCAACTTGACTTGATAAACTTCAAACTAGTGTTAAAAAAATTGCATCAAATGATTTAACTAGAGAACTTGTGAGCTGAACATATGTTCAGCCTGACTTATCATTAAAATTAAAAGTTTTCAAAACCATATAAAAATATATTGAACCTATATTAAACTAGTTAATAGGCATGAACTGATCATTATCTCATAATTTTTATATCTTCAAAATTTCATATTATCATTCCAATTTGTAGTAATAATATTTACATCCACCTATTATAATATTTGATGTTGGTTTTCATTTAAAGAGTTTTCACACATTCCTACTCTCTCTTAAATGATGTTCTTAAATTACATTTACCTTAACTATACAATTGATTTCAACATGAAAATAACATTAATAATGTTAATCATTAACTTCATTTATTATTCTATTTTAATTAGAATTCAAATTTAAATATAAATTTTAAATCATCCATACTACAAATACAGGATTTTTTAGGACAAGGGAATTTCTTTTTTGGCAGGACATGTGTTGGGTCAAGAGAAAAAAATTTCCTACTCAACACTATTCCCTTTTTCTTATTTGTTCTTTAGTTTTTATTTAAACAATCTATTTATTTATTTATAATTTAAATATTATTAAGCATTATAAATTTAATATAGTATGATATTTTTAGGATAAAAAATTATTTCAAACACTTAATTTTTTATTTAATTAAATTAATTTTTTAGTACCCTATGTCAAATTAAATACATATTAATTAAGATTTTTATAAAGGTTTATACTTCCTCATGTACTACTTCACTTTTTTCTTTTTATTCATATTATTTACAACTCAAATATTATTCAATAATACAAATTTAACATAATAAAATTTCCTTTTATGATAAAAATATTTTAATAAATTTAAATTTTTATTTAATTAAATTAATTTTTTTATTATATAATTTAATTTTAACTTTGATTATTGCTTTTCTACCTTTTATTTATTCTGTTTTATATTTTCATATTTTTCATATCCAGTTTTGTTATATATAATTAATATATTAATATTACAAAGTAGTGTATATATATATATATATATATATATAATATTATATATTTTATATGTAAATTTTAATAAATATATTAATTGAAATTTTGTCAAGATTTTACACTTCATGCACTATATATCCTATTTTTTTACTTATATTATTTACAATTCAGACTTATTAAGTAATATAAATTTATTATAGTATAATTTTTTAAAGTAAAAATAATTTAAATAAGTTAAATATTTTATTTAATTTACTTTATTTATTTTAATATATATTTTATTTTTAATTCTTATTATTTATTAGCTTAGATGTTATTTCTTTTATTTTTATTTGCTTTTTTTCATTTTTTTCATTTTTAATGTCCATTTATATTGCTTACAATTTAGACATCTATATCATTGAGTATTATAGATATAATACTATATATTTTATTTTCAATTTTTTTAGATATTTTAAATAAATTAAAATTTTGGTATAAAAATTATTATAAATTGAATCAATTAATTACATATTATATTTTTTAATAAAAATATTTTAATATTAAAATAAAATTTATATATTTAAATTTTGTCAACATTTTTTAATCAATTTTTTAAGTACTATATGTGAAAATAAATATATATTAATTAGGAGAATTTTGGAAGGGCTTAACATTTCATTTATTATTTTTCTTTATTTTGTCTAATTTATTGTATGTCATTCTTATCTATTTTTGTTCACTTATAAAGTTTAAAACTTAGACACTAATATTTCTGAGTAATATAAGTATGTCACAATATTTTTTATTATTAAAATATATTAAATGAGTTAAGAATTTTAAGAATTTTATTTAATTATTAATTTATTATATATCCTATTTTCTTTATTAATTTACACATCATAGATTATTTCTCATTTTTTATTTTTTTTCTATATATTTTACTCTTTTTTCTTCATGTGTATTCCTATTATTTATAATTTAAACACTAATATTAATAAATAACATAAATATAATATGACATATTTTATTTTTAAATTATATAAATATTTTAATAAATTAAAACTTTAATAGAAAAATTATTAACAAAATTAATTAATTGCATATTTTATTTTTTAAAATAAAATTTAAAGATATTTTGACTTTTTTTGAATATTTTCTCACTTCATTATAATTTTAAATTAAAAAATATTAACTAAATTTTTATCATGGCTTTACAGTCTATATAATTTTCTCCTTAGTTTATCTACTTCATTATATATATATATTATCCACACTCCTATTGTTTAAAATTCAAATGTAATATATAGAATAATATTAACATAATTCAATTTATTTTATTTTTATTATAACATTATTTTTAATAAGTCAAATATTTTATTTAATTAAATTAATTTATTATATTTCTTATTTTTAACTCTCATTACATTATGGCTTACACATTATTTCTCTTATTTTAACTTACTTCGTTATATATTTTTATTTTTTTATATTCACTAATGTTGTTTATGGTCAAATATTATTATCTCTAAATAATATAGATGTAATATGATGTATTTTATTTTATCATGAAAATTTTAAATAAGTTAAGATTGTAGAAATCAATTGAATTAATTATTTGCACATTTAATTTAAATAAAAATAATTAAAAATTAACATTTATTTTATTTATTTAAATTTTATCAATATTTTCTTGATATTGATATTTTTAATATTTTCTTCATGTACATGTTATCCTTCTACATTTGTTAAAAAAATTTTAAATCAGATTATTTTTTAAATATGATTTTAATTATTTTTATTATAAATATATTTTAAATAAGTCAAAATTATTTTATTATTTTATTTTTATTAAGTAGAAAGGTGAATTCTTCAATGCAAAAATTGTAAGAAATTATAAAATAAATTAATAAAAATTATTTATTAAAATATTTTTATAATTTGCTACTTTTAAATCTAAATTTTTATTTGGATGTAAAATTTGTGAAGGAGTGCATTTTCAATTTTTTTTTTACTTTTACACGTGTTGGGCGATAGCAAACTTTTTTCCTGCCCAACACAATCCAACTTTTTAGTTTTTATTTTATGTATATTATCTACAACTTATAATTTAAATAAATACATACTATTTAGTATTATAAATTGTATTTAACACATTATAAGTTTTTAGGAATATAATGTGTTAAATAATTTAATTTTTTATTTTATTAAAATTAATTATTTTATTATATATTTTATTTTTAATTTAATTTTTACCTATTACTATTTTATAATTCAAATATTAATATTACTAAATTGTACGAAACCTGCCCAGCACTCTCCATTTTTTTATTCTTTTATTGATACTATTTACAACTTACAACTTAAATAAATAAATACGATTAAGTATTATGAATTGTATCATACACATTATAACTTTTTTAGGATAAAAGTATATTAAATAATTTAATTTTAGTTCAATTAGTATATTTTACTACATATTTGGTTTTTAATTTAATTTTATACCTTATGAATTATTTCACATATTTTTTCACTTATATTATTTACAATTTAAATACTATGAAGCAATATAAATTTAGTAAAATAAAATTTATTTTTATTTTAAAAATATTTAAATTAATTAATTTTATATAATTATATTAATTTAATTTTTTATATATTTTATTTTTTAATATTATAAATTTAAATTTCAAATATTATTTCTCTAATTTTTATTTGTTTTGTTTATTTTTATATTTTTATATCGCTTTTAGTTATTTATAACTCTCACATTAATATTGTTAAATAATATGAATATAATATTTAATACTTTATTTTAAACTTTTATAAATATTTTAATTAAAATTAAAATTTTAGTTTAGAAATTATTTAATTTTATCAATTAATTTAATATTTTATTTTTATATACAACACTTAAATATTAAAATAAATTTTATATATTCAAATTTTATTTATATTTTTATATGAACTTTAAATCAACTTTAAAGATATTAATATTATTAAGTTGTATATATAAATATTATATATTTTATATTTAATTTAAATTTTTATTAATATTTTAATTAAATTAAAATTTTTAATAGAAATAATTCAAAAATTTTCATATTTTATGTTTTAAAATGATAATTAAAAATTGAAATTAAATATATTTATTTAAATTTATCAATATTTTCTTGATATTAAATTTTAAATACTCTATGTCAAATTAAATATATACCAATTCACATTTTATCAAAGCATTATACTTCATGTACTATTTAACATTTTTCTAAAGTTTTTTATTATTTATATTATTTACAATTCAAACATTATTCAGTTATATAAATTAACACAACAATAATTTTTATGCTACAAATATCTTAAATGACTTGAGACTTTTATTTAACCAATCAATTTATTTTATTTTTAAATCTCATTGTTTTATTGCTCAAGCATTATTTATTTTCTTTTTATTTGTTCAATTTCTTGTTCTCTTATTTTTTATATCCATACCTATTACTTTTAACGTGTATATTAGTGTGTATTTTATATTTAAATTTTTGTAAAAATTTTAAATAAATAAAAAATTTTGTATAGAAATTACTAATTAAATTAATTAATTAGATATTATATTTTTTAAAAATAATATTTGAAGATGAAAATTAAATTTTTTAATATTTTATTAACATCAATTTTTAAGTACTATATATTAAACCAAATACATATTAATTGAGATTTTAAAAAGATTTATACCTCATGTTCTATTTTACATTTTTTATATTTTTTACTTTTGTTATTTATAACTCAAATACTATTAAATAATATGAATTTAAAATAATAAAATTTTTATGCCAAAAATATTTTAAATGAATCAAATTTTTTGTTATTTTAAATTAATTTACTTTATATATATTATATTTTTAACTTTCATTGTTTTATAATTTAGATATTAATATCACTAAGTAGTATATATATTATATAAATATATATAAAATTATATTTTTATATTTAAATTTTTATAAACATTTTCAATAAATTAAAATTTTTGTATAGTAATAATTAATTGAATTAATTGATTATATATTCTATTTTTTAAAAATAATAATTGAAGATTAAACAAAATTTTGAATATATATATAATGAATCAATAACTATGACATGTTTTAAACAAAATTTATGAATTATACAATGTATAATCAGAAAAAGCATTTTTGCAACCTTTTTTCTTTAAAAAAGGATAAAAAAAATGAATGCAACTTAGGTTTAATTTTACTAATTTTATTCGTTTGTGTGAAAATAGAGTAATATTAATAATTCATCATTTAATTCATGGTAAGAAATATTAAAACTATGTCCGAAATATTTGGTTCTTATTGACTTAAAAAAACAAGTGGTATTATTTATTACATATCAAAATCATATTGTTAAATAAAAATTATATTTTTATTATGAATATTATTGTCATTAAATACACATTCTCCATTTCATTCCTATATTATTTTCACATATCAAACATAATTATAGGAAAATTTTTCTACTTTATTCTTATTCTTTTTCTTAATTTAATTCTCATTTCATTATAATAAACATGACATAAATATTCTTTTCTTTTATCACTATATTTTATTGTTATATAATTATATAAGTTTTATATGATTATATTTAAAATAATAAAAAATATAATATATATTTCTTAAAATTTATTCTTTCCTATAAATCAAATGATATATTTTAATATATAAATATAATAATATATTTTTCATAATTTTATTATTTTTTATTAAATACTAAGATGTGCTACACACGGTTTTAGTAACTAGTTACAATTATTATAGTTACTATTTTTTCTTCTTAAAAAGTATTCAATTTAGAAAATATAATATGAAAAGATTTATATTAGTACATATAAATGTATTAATTAATCTTAAATTATATATATTATTTAAGTTAGCTTGCTGATACAACAAAGTTAAATATATTTAAACTTAAGTTTAGCTCATTTAATATATAAATTAAATTATTTAACTTATATTTTGCTCATTGAATTCATAAGCTTACTTCATTGAGCTAAAAGTCAAATTGAGGTTCGAGTATCTTGTAATTTGCGACTTATTACTAACCTTACCTTGAAGGCCAAAGAAGTCATTACCTTTCAATTCTTTTAGAATTATGTATTAATATCAAATAATTATATAATTTTTTTAAAAATGCATGTATAATTAACTTTATCTTCAATTTTTTTCTATACAATCCTTAAAATTTTATGTTAAGATTATTTGCAATGAAAATAGAATTGCTGATAATCATTATTATAATAATGCAAATATATGTCAGGAGTTTAACAGACTATATGTCAATTTTCTACCTACCTCTTATCAAGCATCATTATATGAATTTTGACATGGGTTATATAACTAATATGAAAAAGCATTACAATGTTAATTTTGATAATAAGAAAAATGACATTACAAAAAAAATCAACATAATTTCTTTTAAAAATATTTTAATTTTTTTAAATTTCATGTTGAAATGTGAAATGCTTATGTAATATTTTTTCTAATGTTAGTTCTTGGCTTATCCACTAGAATATTTATAGTAAAAATTAAACAAATCCATCATCTAGCTATATATATATATATATATATATATATATATATATATATATATATATATATATATATATATATATATATATATATATATTGAATTATTGAATTAATTTTAAAATGTCATAACTTAACTTTATACTCAATTATTCATTTAGGATAAATTTTTTTATTTCATGTAATTTTTTAATATCTATTCATCTGCAATTGGCAGAAAGCAATTTACCTTCTAGAATCATGAAAAATGACTATTTTTATAGTTTTTTAACTTTTTCTCTATCTCTTATTATTATTTAACTAACTTTGAATTCTATTATAACATTTTATTAAATACATAATAAATATATAAAATTTAGATATAACCTCAAAAATTATACAAAAGAAGCATAAATAAAATTTTTCAAAAAAATCTATGCATAAAATAAAAAAATGGAGGAGATTAAAATTTAAGAAATAGAAATAAGAAAGACACCTTTTATATTTTTAACTAATGGCCTAGAATAAGGCATTTCTTTTGTACTCGATATTAGTTGATTAAGCATTTGTAGTTCACTAATGTGTATTAGAGGAGGGAATGACAATTAAAAATTAAGCTTGAAAATAAATAAGAGAGAGAATAAGAGTGATAATAAAAAAAAATAAGATTACTTTTTTTATAGCACAAAATATCACTACTCCATAACTTTAGAAATCAATTATTTTAAGAACTAACGTCTAAAGTCTCACATGTTACACCCTTTTTATAATTTCAAAACTTTATATTATGGAAAAGATAATTGAAATATTCTTACTAGTAATAAATATGAAAAACTAAATGAAAATAGATAAATTGTAAAAAAAAGACTTGAATGAGATTAAATAAGGAAAGTTTGAATTAAATGAATTGGGAAAAAAGATAATAAAGTAAAAACATTTAAAGTTATAAGTGTTCAATGGTAAGTATGTAAGTATAAAAGAGTTTTAGAGTATAATTCCCAAAATACTCTTTCCTTTATTGTTTTAAAACTTCAAAGCTTTATCCTTTTCATTCAATTTTCCTACTATATGCTTCCTTAATCAAGCAAGGAAAACACCATTTCTCATCAAGTTCTTCATATAATCAAAATAAGGACCTCAAAATCTTCCTTTATATTAAGTTATCTTTTGATTTTACTTTTGGATTTGGAGAAATCCAAGTATTGAGCTTAAAAGACAGACATGAACCTTAACCCTAAATTTTGTGATTTTAAATGAGTAAAGGTCATTCACATCAATCTTAGTTTTCTAATATCTCCTCTGTACTAGGTGAGTAAACATCTTAACTTAAATTCAAAGATTTAATTGAAATTGTTAGCTTGATAATATTTTAGGTTTCGAATGATTCATGCAATAAATATGTAGATTTGTAATGTTTAAATTGGGTTAATGTTAGAAATAGCATGAATGAAGTATTGAATTTTGTATTGATGATTAGATAATGATTTATTAGGCAATAAATAAGTTAGAATGCATTTATGGCTATATGAACATCATTTTCAAAGGTAAAATTTGTAAAAAGTCGAGCAATAGTCAACTATAGCCCAAAAAGTTATTCTTAAGAAGCCTATAGTCAATTATCTAATAAAGAATTAGTTTCTGGAAGGCTATAGTCAACTATAGCCAGAGAGCTTGTTTTTTTATAATCATAATCAAGTATATAGTAAACTATTTAAAATAGGCTTTGTTTTTTGAAGCTTATAATCAATTATCACTTACCATCCCATATGCTTGTAATCAATTATATAATCGACCATTATCAAATTTTTAATAACTCACTATTATAACATAATCATAGTTATAACCAATATGAAACCTATTACCTGGTTTTCATTAGCCTATTCCATGATTCCTTTTAACATAATTAAAGTATAAATAGGGTTTTAGGGAAGATTTCCATGCAATAAGATATTTTTATTTAATAAAATATATTTTTAGTTACAAAAGGAGTTAGGCCTGTTTATATTTCGTCATTTCATTTTGGAGATAAGCCGACTTAACTAGCCTAAAATATCTAGATAATATTCTTTTACCTTTTTTTTTACCCTATATAGATGAGGGCCTAAGGCTTTTACTATAAGATACTTAATGCTACCCAAACTATACTAGATACACTCTTAAAGCTTAACTCTAAAGTGGTAGTAAAGGTTTAACCTAGGTGTATGTAAAAGAAAAATACATAAAGGAATAAGCCTAAGACTTAGTAAATAAACACTCCAATATAAACAAACATAATAACAAGCAAACATAACAACAAATGTAAATTTATCGATCGGATTTACTCTTCTTTGAACCTAGTCACGAAATCATACTTATAGCATCATAACTTTTATTAGTAATCACACATTCATTTACTAGAAATTTCTTAAACATATGCATTCATCATATCACAAATCTTATCACGACATACACATAACAATATAGTTTAAACAACTTTATAAATTTTCAATACAATAGCTATTTAGTGAATACAGTTTATGTGAGCTTCTAACACTATCTAATTAACTTTTAGTGAAAATAACCTTTTATAAGCTTTTGATACTATTACGTTACCTTTGGTGAAAACAACCTTATCAAGCTTTTAATATCATCACATTACTTTCTCATATCACCTCTTAAAGACATTCAATACATTTTTATTCATAAATTTATGTTAAGCATCCCACATTTCAAATGTATATACATTACTCATCCATTTCTATCTAAGTACTTTGATGTAGATAACTCAAATATCATGTTACCATGTCAACATTCTCATACCTACTTGTATGGTTACATAACTCAATTCATTCTACAATTAATACAATAATATATTTCATGTCATATAATGCATATCATTATATCTTCATTCATCATTTCATAACCACTAAAGATATACACGAGCTAGACTTTCAGACTTTAAACTGTATTTTTTCATGTATAATTATATAAAATACATAGCTTGAGCCCAACCTTGTCTAACACATTAATTAAAAAATAGCCTAATCCAGCTTAAATAATTTAATACATAACTTGAATCTTAGCTTAAAATTTTATTTATTTTTATCTTTATTATTATTTTAAGTATAAATAAATTTTTATATAAGAAATTATACATTTAAAGAGATAATAGGATATTTAAACATATAAAATATTTAATTATATTAAATTAAGCTTTTTTGTATTAAAAATATATTAATATAATTGGGTCAAATCAAGTTTGGCCAATCTGTTTCTTATTACTCATGACTCAAGTTTAGCTCGAATAATAGTTGGGTTATAAAAAAGTCCAAATTATATATTTGAGCAAGCCTAATAAGTCACCGAACCTATATATAATTTTAGTGGCCATGCAACTCATTTCATTTTATCAAGAACATAATAATCATATTTAAACACAATCTATACTTATTATATCATGTTAATAATCATGACATTAATTGTGTAAAATAAAGGACCAATAGTTAATCATTGAAAGCCTAATGGTCGACCATTCTTTCCTATTAAGAAATCTCTCTAATAAGCTAATGGTCAACTATTAGAGGCCCAATAATCTACCATTTGCCTCTAGATATGAGTTTCTTAAACTTCCAAACTAATGATTAATTGTTTACTTAGGAGTGTACAAAATTTCAATGTGAATCATTATTTACTCTACCATTATTATGCATTTACTTATTCCAACACACCATCAAACTTTAATTTGGCCATAAATATTCATTTATAACACATCTAACATCATAATCATATCATTTAATCATATAAAATAGCATTAATTCAACATAAATCCATATAAATTTCACATAATCAAAAGAAAATGTAGGGCTTAAGCCCATCACACAACAAATCCTTTAAATCTTTAAAATTTAACTAATGATATTTACTTTTCTAGTATAAAGGAGGTTATTAAAAGATAAATTCAATGACCCTTAATCTAATCACACCTAAAACCAAGAATTTCTTAGGTTAGGGTTTCATTCTCTCATTCAAACTAAAATATTCCAAACTTTACCAATGCTAAGAAGAATTAAGAGGGAAATCCAATAACAAAGAAGTTTTTACCTTGATTGAGTAAAAAATTTAAGGTCGATTGACCTTTTCCTTAATTTGAAGAATAGAAAAAATGAAGTTAATGAGTGAAATTTTAGGAGATTTTGGAAAAATGAAAAGGGGAAGGTTAATTTTAGCTTTAAAAATAAGGAATAGTGATAAGAACATTGTAGAAAATATTTCTTAAGTCTTCTCTATACTCATATAATCACTTTTAATGACTTAAAATCTTAAGCTTTTTTATTCAATTAATTTTTCCTATTTTATTCTCATAAAATTTTCATCCTATAACTAATTAAATTATATTTTTTATTTTACTTCATATCTTATTCATAATTATTTATCAAAATTCATCCATTTTCCATACAAATTCCATTTTAATTAAGAGTATCCAAGTTATCCCAATCATTCTCACCACAAAATAAAATTCTAAAATACTACATTTTAAAGAAGGCATAATACTTACAGTTAAGTATATAGTGATTACATCTAAAGAAATAGTTCTCAAGTAACTAATAGTCAAGTATATGGTTAACTATAATATTTGTTTCTCTGATAATGGTTTCTTAAGTAGTTATTTTAGGTTAAGATTAATACATATTATTGAGATATACATGTTTAAATATTTAAATAATAATATTTAAGTAATAAGGCTATGCTATAAATTGTAATGAATAATATGTACATCATAAATGGTGTATTAATAATGGAACTTAATATTATTGTCTCATACATTACAATTAAAAAGTTATTGATTAAGCACAATATGTAATATAAATGAGAAAGTATGAATAAAGGTGCATCGATAAGAATTGTTAATTAAATTGGATCTAGTAAATTATTTGTGAAGCCTTAAGGTTAACCTTAGAAGGATAATGTTAGGCTTGTGAAGACAAAAGAATGACTCAGAGTTATAAAGAAGCTTATTTATTGTTTGTGCATGCAATTGCTTATACTTGTTTTTAAGATAAGATTGCTTAGTGAAATATTGTTAATAGTGTGATGAATTATTAGTGTGAAGGCATATGAGCCTTATATATTGTCCATAGCATATAATGATTGTGAATATTTAATTCAATATGTTAAAATAAATTGTAATAGCAAATGAAGGCAATTTTGGTCGATAAGGATTACATGAAATTCTTACCGTTTTATCTTGTTTATATTTGGATGTTTTGTTTACAACACTCTAGACTTACTCTTTCATATTTTCATTTACAGATTTATTGATTGAGCCTCTATTATTACCCTCAAAGTTAGACCTACTATAAGCCTTTTGAATTAGCTTATGGTAGCACAAGATATTTTGCTAGATTAGTGATTTTAGACCTTAGTATGAATAGGATAAAGATAGAAAGGACATGAACTATACTTTTATAAGTTAGTTAGGTTAAGTTATCCTCAACTTGGGAGCATTATAAGCAAATATAGCTTCCTTTTTAATTGTAAATTTCTTTTGATGAATGAAATATACTTTGCATGTTTTCCTTAACTATAAATCTTGAATAAATGCTTAGTAATACAATAAAAGGAGTAGATTAGACTAGTGAAAGCTAGTTAGTAAATTTCATACTAATCATACCATGACATCACAAGATGAAACACATTGATTTTTTTAAAAAAAACCTAATATCTAAAGTTTTATCAGATTTTCAAAAATATCAACTTTCTCATCTATTTAAACCTTAGTTATTTTATGAAGCAATATTATAATAGATTAAAACATTAGTTATTTTGCAAAAAATTGAAGTTGTATCATAAAGAAGTTTTTTATATCAATTACATTATATATAATCAAATAGCTAACATGTAAAAAAGTAACTTATATTTTATACAAATTTAATTAGTGTAACTTTAATTGATATAAAATTATAACACTATCAGCAATTCGATTATAACCATCTATTTTATAATATAAATATTTATGTTACAATAAATTTTTTTACAACCTAAATGTTAAATATAAAAAAGAGAAATAAGAGATAAACAATTTATCTTGACAATATAAACAAATAAGAAAGAATGTTTTGAAAATTTACTTTGATATTTTATTTCTTTCTAAATCATTATATATACATGTTTTACAAAATGATCATCAACATACACTAAAAATACACTAAATCATGAATACAATATTACAGCAAAAGCAATATATTTTACAATGTAATACCTAAACTAAATATAATATACAAATATATATATCATTTAGCTTATTCTTGATATTGTAAATTTTTATATGTTGAAGACCACTTTGTTTGTCTTATTTACAACTCTGAAGTTTCATCAATATATTAACCTTTATTATTAACTCTAAAGTTTAAGCAGAATATAAGGATAGCTCATTTGTCCTTGCTACACATTTAAATATACTACAAATATTTTTTATGCATCTCATTTTCCATTCCTTAAAAATGATATTAAAGAATGAACAGAATGCTTTAACAAAATTTATAGCACTTCTAAATGTGCAACAATAATGGGTAACCTATCCTTATCTTTCACACCTAAACTTTCAAGTTAGGTAATAGAGGCAAAAGCATTATAAAGATGTCTCATTTGGAAAGTGGAAGCAAAATTTATAAGCAGGTTGAAAGAAATTAGACATATGATATTAAAACAAAACTAATGACCAATGTATCTTTATTTACCAATTAGCTAATGATTGTCATACCATCAAATGTTAATTAAGTATAAAATCGATGTATTTACTTCTTGTATTTCCCAATTAATGATTTAAAATGCCTTTAGATAATGATTATGTATAAACTAGACATCTTAGGTCCATTAACCTTATAAATGTCATAACTTTACACATCATTAAGTTGAAAATTAACATATTAAAGTTTAACATTTTTATTACTATATTTTTACAATAACATTAGACATTAGTTAATTCAAAAATTAATGTCTTAAATTTCCTCATTTTCCTAACAATCTTTAAATATCATATATTTTGACATTACTTATGGAAAAAATTAACATTTTAAGTTCCCCAATATCTTAAAAATGTTACTACATCTAAATCAGCATTGGTTATTTTTATGATCCATCATCTTAATTTTTTAAATTATTTTAAAAAATGCTATCATGTCAAAATAGATATCAATATTAACTTTGACCAATGTTTATTTGCAATTCTATAATGGTGAATTTGTAGAAAAAGAAAGTTTAAATTAGAAATTTTCTTCAAAGAAAAATATTAAATCACTATCTAAAAGATTTGATAGAGATAAGATTAGTATTGAAATATTTTTTAAATCAAAATAGTATCAATTTTAAAATTTTCACCTAAAATAGTACTATGTTATTATCTTTAATAACTCATTTTGCATGATTGTTAAAATTGCCTATATAAACTCATTAATCCCAATCAGCAAACTAGTGTAAAAAAATAAAAATCATTACGCATCAAATGAAATTCCAAATACCTAATCCTTAATATACATCATGAAATATCTCAATCAAAAAACCAACCTCTCTCTCTTTCTTTCTAAGCTAAACTGTTAATGGATTTTCAATCTTGTAACCACTTCAAGCAATGAATTAATTCAAGTGTAACTAAGCTAAGTTTTTGCTCAAAACAAGTTAAAGCATGCGACTATAATGGAGTGATTAATTGAATGGTGGTGTTTATAGGCCTGGCTAACATTTGATTTCGACCAGTTTTAAAGCCATTCAGTCAACTAACTAAGATTAAAAGATTAGCCATAACAGCTACCTATTACCAACTAAACATGCACTTGAAACTAACTATAATGGCTTAAGGTAATTTTCAATCGGTTATGGATTGTTCGATTTAATTAATTGAATAGACAATAAAACCTAATAAAAATAATTTTTGTGAGGCAACTTGAATAGATTTTTTAGGGACAAAAAGGCTAATTTTAGGTAAAAATTAAAGAATGGAAGATAGAGAACCAAAAGATCCCACACAACACCTAACACAACACTTACTAAAGTATACTAAAATAGTAAAAATTCATCACTACACTTTACAATGCAATCAATATTCAACTGATTGAAAGCACTAACAAATAACAATAATAACAATTAACTATCATTGGAAAATGAGGATTCATTATAAAATAACTAGTAATTAAGACAAGCATGTATAAAGGAAAATTCATAACTATTCATAAGCTCATAATAATTGACAAGTATCCAACATAAAGGAAATTTAGCAAGTTCTAAGTAGAAATGATGGATTCATATAAACCATCAGTTTCTAAATAGACTTCATGTACTATAAACATTAAAGAATGAAAAAAATTCTTCCATCATTAGAGCTCTAAAAGCCATAAAATCATAAAGTAGAGACCATGTCTTGTCTCCAATCTCTATTTTATACTAATTAAAGAGACTATCCAAAAAAGTATGGTAATAATCTATACCAAAATCCAAAATATAATTATGCAAGCAATTTTAATTTTCCTATATTTTGTCATTGATTGTACTTGTGTCATGTAATGTCTTTGATGGCTAGCATTCATTAAAAAAATCTTACTAACCAATAGCAGATTGAAGTCAATTCTATTTATGTACCAAAATGTATTTCATTCCTTCCTCCCTAAAAATCCTCCTATACTGATTAGAACTTCACAACATTTACTAAACGTTAGTCCATAATCATAAGCTATATGGTATCCCCTAATCTAACAGAAACACTTATTCCACTTCCACTGAATATGCTTCCCCCTCTAATAATAATTGTTATAGCAAATCCTAACAACTTTATAAATCAAAAAAGGCATTTACAAAAATAACCAAATCCTTAAAGATCATTAATAAAATAACAAACTTAATAAACAAACATATTATAAGATAAAGAACATTTAGACTAGGTAAAAATTAAAAAGTAGAAAGTGAACAAATTTGTACCTTGCTCTATACCTTCACATTTGTCAAGTTCATCACCATATTCAATGTCATGAAAGTTACATTTTGAAAGCCTTAACCAATTTTGAGTGCAAATGAAGACCTCAGTCATTTTAAGAATAAAAAAGCACCTGAATACATCAAGCATTCAACCTTTAATTCTAAATATTAATTCTAAAGCCACTATAAACACCAAGCAAGTAACACATCTCTGGTTATCTTTGATAGGATAATGAACCTCAATTTGTTAAACTTCCATTAAGCTAAAATGTCAAAGTTTTCACCTTCATTAATACATGCTTCATTAAGGAACCTTTTCTTATCATCTCTTGCCTTAATGGTATCTTTCTTTTTTAAGTTGAACTTAAAGATTGTACATCTAGCCTTATAAGCATGACTTTCAATTATAAGTGGATTGAATTGTGGGTCCCCAATTGATGTAGTTATAGATGTACTTCCCATACTCTTTTAAGCAGCACTTGTACATCCTCATCAAACTACTCTTAATCTTCTTCATCATTGCTTATGCCATATCTTCCTTATAAATTTCTTCACATGACCATGTCATACAAACTAATTTATATCTAAGATTTAGAACATTGGTAATAAAAAGAAAATGATTAATGTTATTAATTCCTCAAAACTTTTCATACTTTTTTTTATATTTATTGCCATCATATGCAAGATTAAATCATACACTCACAATTACTCCATTCTTTTATCTTACTTTGCACCAAAAATAAAAGTGTGTGTGTAAAATTTAAAATGACATATAATAACCCTAAAAATGAATAGATGACATCATAGAAGATTTTAAAGAACTTCAAGAAAGCCTTAATATTGTTCTAATCATTAGTACTTACTAGCCCTATTCTCTTGGAATCATTATTATCCTCCAATCTCTTAAAGGATTTTTGGTATTTCTCAAGTGTCTTTAGCATTTTGAAAGTGCAGTTTCACCTTATGGGCACATCAGTGCATGCAAGTTCTTTATGAGTGATACGTTCATATTTTATGGCCTACTCAAACCTAACTAACCTTAAAGAAGAGGATTTCACATGCCTTATTGCATTCTGAATTGTAGCAATTAAGTCATAAAGATTCTTTAATCCTTTATTAATAACTAAGTTTAGGATGTGAACATAACACCTCATGTATAACATCTTACCATCCAATATCAACCCCTTCTAATTGTTGACTCTTTTTTTAGGTATACTTTAACTCTATTATTAGAGCTAGTATTGTCTATAATAATAGTGAATAACTTTCTAATACCCTACTCATTCATGCATTATTCAATTTGCTTCCTTATTATTTCCTTATTATGTTTTAATATGAAGCAAAAATTGAAAATCCATTTCTACAACTTCCATTCATTATTTATGAAATGCATAGTTAATGCCATAAAATTAAAGTTTTGCATACTTGTCTAGTAACCAATTGTTATAAAACCTTAACACAATCAAACTTTAGCAAGCCTTTCAACTTGACTTTTTCTTCTAAGTAAATCTTCATACAATCTCTTCTAATGGTTTGTCTAGAAGGCACATGGAGCTAAGGATGGAATCTCTTGCATATGTATCTAAAGCCATAACTTTCAAATACACTAAACAATTGCTCATTACATATGACAAATATAGAAATAGTATCCTATACTCTTTTAAATTATACATATAAGGGGTGGAACCTACTAATATTATCTAATTAGATTTTTTGTCGTGGTTAAGAACTTGTTGTTTAAGGGCATTTTTTATAGCAAAAACATATTTAAGACATTTTGGAAGTGTCATGTTCTTTACTATTATAAAGAAATCTAATGCCACAAAAGTTTACTCATTTCCTTGTGAGTACTCTTTTAAAATGATCCCATGCAATGCTCCTCTTTCTTATTATAATACATATTGCCTTGTTAGACAAATTCTCCTTTTTTATGGGTTTCTTCCTTTTTTTGACAAAATTTGTTAGTTGTTATTGGTGGTGGTCCACTAAAGCCAACCTTTTGAGAAGTGGGAACAAGTGTTATTGTTGTTATTCCACTAAATTCAGGGTCATTAAGCTTATCCGTGTAGCATTCCTATTCATAAAAATAATATAACAAGGTAATTGTAATTCACATATGCATACTTGACATTTACCACATTTGTTTAATGTTAAAATAAACCAAAAAATCTACACATTGCATAAACAAAAACTTGGCAAATAGACAGCAATGGAATTGCATCATTTCATTTAATAAAAGTGAAGTTCATTACAAGTTGTCTAACCTTTAAAGCTGATTGCTAAATTAACACATTTCCATGCTTGAAATTTTATGTATAACAATATTCAATTAAAATAAAGTAAATTGACTTTTCACATAAGTGAAAACGCAGGGCAATTTTTTTTGGCAAATTCACAAAATATCTAAAATTGGAAATCTATTACAAGAAATATGTGATCGAAAATACTTTTATGCATTGAAATTGACTACTTACTATTTGTTTCCTAATTTGTCAATTCTTGTCAAATAGTACTCCTTGCATTCAGAATAATGATTTTCTCACATATGCTTAAGTCAATTAAGAACATAATACATATAGTAGCTATTAAGCATTTATCATTTACACTTCTTCTCCAATAATATCATATGCTTTTTTTGGAATTTATTCTAAGGAGTCGTTTGATTCATGTGGGAAATAAGTTCCTACAGGAAGTTAAATTTATTAGGAAGTCACTTCTTATGTGAATTTCCCTAGAAATTCTCAATGTTGTTTAGTTGATATGAGAGAAGTTACATTTATCAGGAAATAGAAGTTATCTAAGGGGAGTAAGTAAAAGATTTCCCACATTCCGTGGGAAATACAATTTCTTGGAAAGTGATTTTCCATATTTTGTGAGCAACCAAACAACTCATAATTTTTTATTTTCTGGGAAATAAAACTTTCACATTTTTACTGCGAACTAAACGACCCTTAAGAATGTTAATGCATAGATTAAGAGAACAGAACCTATACTAATTAATATAATTGAATCCCATTAAATCACACAAATACAAATATGAAGTATAATGTTTAAAACAAATAACAACACAAATCCCTCATATATTAGACAAAGTAGCAAAATGAAAGGCACAATCACAAATAGTAAGAGATAAAGTAGCAATAAGCAACAGGCAACTAAATCTACCAGAAAAACATCATTCACTCATTTCGTATCAAATATGAAGCTGAGGCAATATGAAAGGAAGTATTGCTTTTGTGTGTGTATTTTCCTTTGAGCACCATTTTCTTTGAACTATAGCATAATTGAAAATAAGAATTTATTTTATTTTTAAATGATATTTAGCTTTATGTAATCTATCAAATTATATTTTATTTTATTTCATTTACAATTCATATTTTAATTATATTTATGTCATTGTAAATGAATCTATAAAATTTATCATAGATTTTGCTAAAATTTATTTTATTTGATGTAAAATAAATATTATATAGAAATTTTATCCTCTTTCTAATATTATATTTACTATGATAATATCAAAATTTATTTTTTAATTAAATTTCAGATATTTTTAACATATTCTAAATAAAAATTCATAATATATTTTCAAATAATAAAATTTATTTAAAAATAAATTAAAATTATTATTTTTAATATAATATCTAAATTATAAAATTTATTTATAAATAAATTAAAATTATTTATATTAAAATAAAATAAAATGAAATCAATTCTAAAAAAATTTATTATAAAACCAGCCTACAAGAATTCATGCTTGCCAACTTGCAAGTTTGGTAAAATAATAATGACCGTGAAAAGAGGTTATAAATATACGGACTGAACGGAAGTGGTCACCTGTCCGTGCTTGGAGTAATTGATTAGAAACATATTTATTTCTCAATTTAATGGATATTTACCAATTGAACTGGCATTTCATTTTTTTATTTTTACTATTATATATATAAGAAAAAATATAAAATATCCTCTTTAATTTTAAAATGATCATATTTTACTCCTTTCAATGTTAAAAATTTTAAAAGCATTCCATTAAATTTTGTAAAATTTAGAGTTAACACTCAACATCCACCTAATTAGTTTTTTTAAAATTATGTGAGTTTTTATACAATTTTTGAGCAAGAATAAGAAAATTATAGTGTGTTGATTTTTTATCATTTTTAAAATATTTTTATGTTATATAAATAATAAATTAAATTATATATATAGACTTTTAATTAAATACTTATAAATGAAGTACAAAATTATATATTAAAAAGTGATAAAATAAACAAACAATTTATAATATTTTGATTCTTATCTAAAAATTTCATAAAAAATTATATAATTTAATAAAATGATTAATTAAGTAAATAATAAGTATTAATTTCAAGTTTTAGGAGCAAAATTCAATCACTTCAAAATTAAAAAGGATATTTTATATTTTTTTCCTATATATCATAACAGCGCGAAAGGTTTGAGCTTATAAATTCTTCTAAATAACCCAAATCTCATTTAATTTGCCCTAATTAGTTTCTTAATCATTTAATTTTATGGTCTCATTAATTAATTCCCGTGTAGGTAATATACTAATATGCCATATTAATGATTGACAATGAACTGACCTGTTATTTATTTTGTTAGGATTGACTATAAAACAAACCATAAAGGTTGAATGAAACGCATTATGATAATTCACTTGGCCAGGGTTTTGGGACTTGAAATTTGGAAGAAATAAGAGGAATTTGAGTATTTTATTATTCACTTTTGGTTCTTTATTCCATGAATTTATGACAGAATAAATTATATAATATTTTTAACAAAAATGCAATGCCAAAAATTAAGGTAATAAATGTTTTGAGGCAAATCATGTGACTTTTTTTTTAATAGCAAGACAAGATTGGCAAATTACTTGATACTTGTATAAGGTTCTCACAACCTAATAACCTAATACATGTGTAATGTTCTCATCATTTAATACATGAATTTTTTTATTTCTCTATTTCATTAGAAAGTATCTTTTATAAAAAAAATTTACTTATTTGTATATCGATAAAAGAGGAACATGTCATTCATATTTATGATTAAAAATAAAATTTAAAATTATAACAATAGATAAAAATATTTTTTAAAATTAAAATTATTTTTATTAAATTTTTTATGTTTAATATTAATTAATTAAATAAATATTTTTATTTTAATATTTTATAATTATATTTTTCTTTAAAAGACAACATTGAATGCTGTTGTGTACCATAAGGTGTTGGTAATCACATGGCAGTTTTTGTAATTTACTCTAAAACTGTAATCTCATAAATCTATTGGATTTCTTCTTTCTCATCTTAGAAATGCTAGCAAACAACTAAATGTATTAAAGAATGAAGAAATATTTTGGCAGAAGAAAACGGAAAAATAAAACAAAAGTGAACTCTCTTTTTATCTACGTGAAATTTAGTTTTTTTTTAATTTTTATCTCTATGCAATATTTTATATTAATTTTACTTTTATAATATATTATTTTATTCAAAATCTATCTTAAGGAAAATAAAATTGAAAAAATTATTTTTTATATATCAACACTAATAAAAGAATAAAATTGAATAATTTAATATTTTATAACATAAAATTAATATAAAATATTTTGTAAAAATAAAAATGAGAAAAATAAAATTATCATGTATAAAAAAGAGGATCTACTCAAGTAAAAATGGGAGAGGAGAAAACTGGTACATGCAAGTGGCATAGTGAACATGAGAGCCCACCGTTACTCCATCTAGACGATTAAAATGCATTTTTGGTTAGATGGCACCATCATATCATATCATATAAATAACAAGTTCACAACTTGCATGGACCTTTGCGCAGCAACCATGATATGATGTGATATATGGAGTGAAACGGTGGGTCAAGGAATTTAAAATGTGACTGGAATAGCAGAAAGATGTAGAAAAATGAAAGGAAAAATAAATATGATGAAGCGAAAAGTGATCACGATCCAATTGACGGATCGGAAAAAAATAGTGATATATATACTTTTTTATTTATAATAATAAAATTTATTAAATTATTAAACATAAAATTAAAAATTAAATATTAAATATAATAAAAGAAATAAATTTTAAAATAATATTAATTATTACTAAAATTAAAAATTTTGAACATATATATATATATATATATATATATATATATATATATATATATATATATATATATATATATATATATATATATTTGGATTGCCATTAATTTTGGGTTTCCTCACAAATAGTTGATTAGACAAGACAAGCTAAGGAAGTAACACGAAAATCTTATTTGATAATTAATTAATAATTATAACGATTAGCTGATTCAATTAACTATTAATTGAAGGATGATTGCATTAACTGATTTGATTAATTAACTATATTAGTTATTGAAATAAAAATATTTAATAAAATCAATTATTCATAATTAACAGTTTAAATATAAAATAACATATAAGTATATAGTATATTTTATAAGTTATTTTATAAGTTATTTAAGTATTCTTTTATTTTAATATTTTAAATTCAACATATTATTTAGTAAATTAAATTTTTATAAATAATATATTATTATAAATTATTATATATTATATATTTTTTAAATTAAATTAATATAATTTTTATAATTGTTAAATTTTCTTAAAAATAAATAATTATAATTATTTAATTTTTAAATAATATCAAATCACTTGAAATTATAGTACCGAATTTATCCCAACGTTCCTTTATTAGTTTAATAAATATATTCTTATTTATATTTTTATTATTTTTTGGTATCTTGAAACAACTTGATAAGCTTTAAATCTCAAATATTTGTTGCGTGATTTTTCGACTCTCAATTTTCGGAATCCGGTGAAGTAGTAGTACCTTTAATTTTTATTTATTATTGAAATGAAATTTGAGTGGACAAACAGTAAACTTCAACCCCATCATTTGTCTGGATACAGACATACAAGGCACGGTACATTTGGACAAAGCCAGAAATAAAAACCTTGATAAGTGATAGTGTAATCTTTTTATTAGTCGTTCATAAAATAACTATTTACAAATGTTTGGTAGAGTAGCATTTTGATTGTTTTAAAGCCAATCAACTGTTTAAATAAGTTGATTATCAAACACAAAAAATAATTAATTTAATGAGTTAATCAATCAATTTCTAATTAAACAGTCAAAGGCCAATCTAACAATTGTTTATCAAACAAGCCCGTGGTCAATTTTACACAATAAAAATGTCTATCAAACACGTTCCAATACATGACGGAGCCTTCTTATTCTTTGGGGTCAAGGTCCACTAAATTTTAATTTTTCTTGAAAGAAATCTAAATATAGTTTTATTTTGTGAAAAAATTAATTAATTTGATCCCCACTTAAAATAAAATAAACATTGAGATAATATGAAGAGTAAGGCATTATTAATTAATCAGATGAATTTAAATTTAAAATTAAATTTTATTTATATAATTTATTAAAAATAATTTTAAATTAAGTAAAAATTCATTAAATTCATTCGGCTATTGAATAGTACCTAGATTTAGAATTATAATTAAATTTTATATAATATATATTATATATATATATATATCATTTAAAAATCCAATTAATAGAATTTATAAAATCATAATTAAGGATGGTTTTGAAATTTTATTAATTTGACCTCCACTGAAAATAAAATAAACATGTGAGATAATATAAAGAGCAAGGTATTATTAATTAACTGGATAAATTTAAACTTAAAATTAAATTTTATTTATATAATTTATTAAAATTAAATATTAAATTAAGTAAAAATTAATTAAATTCATTCAGCTATTGAATACTACCCATTTTTAGAATAATAATTAAATATTGAATATATAATATATATCATGTCATTTAAAAATCCAATGTATAGAAATTATAAAATCATAATTAAGGATAGTTTTGAAATTTTATAAAATTTTGACATTTTTTAAAAAAGTTAAATTATTAACCAAATTCAATATTTAAAATAAGAAAGTATTTAAACACTATAAATTTAGTACCTGATAGATTTAACACTTAGAATTTAGTGTTAAATAATTTAGTATTATAAAATAAAAGTTTGAATTTTGCAAATTAATAAGATCAAATAAATCCTATTTACAAGTCTAGTTTTCTACCTTATCAAAAATAAATAAATAAATAACAATCTTTTTAGATCCCTCTAAGAAGACTCCCACTTTTCGCCTTGATTCCGATGCTTAAATTAATATTTGATGGAAAAATAACAATAATAGCAAAATGTAATTGAATCGGAGATAATATATCTTCAATTATTTATAGATTAAGGCATGATACTGAACATTACTCTTAAGTTAACGTGGTGTTTACACTTAATTAGGGAGTTACAAGATTCTCACATCTACATACTTTATTACAATGAAGTGAACATCGTACTTCTTGTGTAATTTTGTTGGTGAAAGTCAATTTAATCGAGTGCTTAATAGGCCGCTCAGCCATTGGCGAAGTGGTAGGTTGAATTACCATTGAACTTCCTTATGATATTTGACCTAAGATAAGTTGAACTAATTAGGATCTGGCTAAGTCCAATTTGAACAGGTCAAGGATTTATAATCGTACCAAATCAAAATTATAATTATATTATAATTAGTAAAATTATGAATAAATATAGAAAATATAATTATAATATAATAAAATTGCAAAAGAAAATTATAATTGTAAAACAATTTACAACAATAATCCATAATATTATGCATCGTAAGGGTATCATGGAAGAACCCTAGCTGTCAAACGATAAGGATGATTGTTTGAACTGCTTAACTTAAAAGCTTGACGGGTATATGACGTCATTGTTTTGTGAAACTAAAGTGCGCCTTGCTTGGACCACCAAAATGGCATCTTCTCAGATGTTGAATTAACTCTGTGGGGGCCATCTCTCTAAATTAGGACTCTCATCAGTCCCTTTCATTTCTTTCTACTTTTTTTTCTTTATTTTAAATTCAAAATTAAATTTTAAATTTTTATATCTATTTAATTAAATTTTATAAATTTATTTTATTATCTATAATTAATAAATAATTATTAATTTATATTTAAAATTTAATTTTATATCTATTTTTAACTCGTATAACATTATTATTATTATTAAAATCGATCAGAGGCAGAGATAATATCAACTACAACAAGATAGAGCCCGACAACATCAAAGTCTTGAATCAAGCTTCCTCCCCCTCTCCCCGGGGCCCTCTTTCTTGTTTAACGATCTCTCTCCACACGTTCTACCATCCTCCTTTCATCTTCATAATTGATTTCATATTTCTTTCCTTGAAAATCAAAATTCTATTTTAATGCTCTAAATTTTTAATTTTTTTCAATTTAATTTTTAAAATAAAATTTATATTAATTTAATTTTTAAATTTAAATAAAATTTTAATTCTTATGAAGAACCAAAATTTTGCTTAGACTTAAAATTTTAAAAATTACACTAATATAAAATTTATTTTAGGAATTAAATTAATAGAAATTAAAATTTTGAAAAAGTTTAGAGGGTCAAAATATAATTTTAATCTAAAACATTAATCTGCATTAGAATTATTTGTTTATTTTGAGATTAAAATAAATAATTATATAATAGTAATATTCAAGTTCCTAAGAATTCAAGATACCCATAAAAAATAACCCTCATTTTTAGAATATAAAATTTTATAAGAATTTTACAATTGTCCCCAGAATGAAACATTTTTGTTTTCATACAACAAGTCATTTAATACGTATGTTCTAAATTTTGTTTTCTCGAAGTTTGTCTGTCAACCACAAGCAAATAACATTATGGGTAAGCTTGTTTGCGATAATTCTATGTAGAGTTTTACTTCCTTGAATGTTTAGTTTATATTTTCTTCATTAAATTATTTTTTAAATAACAAAGCAAGCAATCAAATAAAAAACAATAATTTCAATGTTAAATATGTAATTTAAAAATGAAAACACCTATCTTTCTAAGAAGTTGAGCACTCCCTAGCATTATCCTCATTAGAAAATATATTCTACAAAAATATATCTCATTTATATATATATAATTTTTTTGTTTAATATTTTATGTTGATAATGAAAGAAATCATGTATTATTTCAGTTTTTTTTTACTTTTTTTATTTTCAACAAGTCTTTTAAAATTATATAGAGGAAAATGGAAAATATCTTCATTAATTTTTAGATTATTGCATTTTTTCACCACAAATTTTAAGTACTTACCAATCAAACCCTTAAATTACATAAAGTTTATAATTAACATCCATTATTTACTTAATTAATTATTTTATTAAATAATATAATTTCTTCAAGAAGCTTTTAAATAATAATTATAATATTATTGTATGTTAGTTTATTACATTATTTTTTGCACATAATTTGTATATTATATAATTAATAAAAATTAAATTAGACATCTGAAATTTTAATTAAATACTTGAAAACAAGTCATGAAATTATATGAAAAATATGATGTAATAAAATAACATACAATGATATTGTGGTTCTTATTTTAAAAGTGAACAAAAAACATTACATAATTTAATAAATATAATAGTTATTTAAATGAACAACAGTATTAATTAAAAGTTTCATATATTTAAAGGATTTGATTTGTAAACTTTCAATATTTGTGAGTATAAAATAAAATAATTCAAAATTGATAAGAATATTTTACATTTTTCTAATTAAGTATGATATATTTAAAAAAAGATGCAATTTTTTTACATGTTTGATAGAATTTTCAATAATAGTAAGAGTGATAATTAGAAACTAAATTCAAACCTCAAATTTTTAGTATAATTCTTAAAAAAAGAAAAATTATATGTCACTGTGCTACTAAAATGCCAGCCATATCTAATAAAATGTGAGCCATATCTAATGGAATTTTGTCCGGGTGACTACAAGCTCTTAATCTTCACAGAAGTTGCTATCATTTTATCATTTTCTCTGGATTTTAGAGGATTCGCAATGATGAATAACGAATGGCTGTTTCTCTATCATTCTGATACAAGTTCCTATCATCTTACAATGCGAAAACAACTATGTTTTCCACAAACTTAAAATAATTTAATTTCATCTTTTTCTTTCATTAATTTCTTATTGGTTTGTAATTACAAAATAACATTCATTTCGTTAAAAATTCCATATATATGTTCCCTTCCATTGTCATCCACTAATCCCTTTCGCAACATTAGAAAAACGAAGAAAACTAAAGGAAAGAAGAACGTTTGGTAAAAGAAACGACCTCTTAAGAACTAAGCAAAATGATAAAAATGTCCTTAAATCTTTGGGCTTTAATTAAGGAATTGCTCTAGACGTTTTGAAATTTCCGGTATTATTTTTTTTATTTTTTAACAAAAAATATTCTTTTATTTTAAAAATTACTCCATCATAATATTAAAAATATTAATTTATCAAAATATAATTGAAAATAATAATGAAATTTCAATCCTATAATAGGACTAAAAATTTTCACAGAGCAACGGATTTTATGGTTGTAAATTAAGGTTGTTATTACGTTACGATTAGATTGATTCCTAAAATTATAGATAAATATAAAATATACAATTACTGTAAAAGAAAAATGCAAAAAAAATTATAACTACAAAATTAGTGAAATAACATTAGTTACAAATAAAGATTGTAAACTAAGAAAGAAATATATAAATAGATATCGGTTCGGAGTTTATGTGGTATGAGTTTGACATTAAAATAGAAGAAGTTGACATAGTAGTATATTAGGATATCACAATATCCAATTGTTAATGTATTACTATATAATATGAGAGATCTGATTCTAAAATAAAAAAAAAATTAATTTAGTAATATATCAATATATTATATATTGAGGATTACAGCGACATCCCGAAATCTTTCCCCGAAAAGAAAGCACAAAATGGTACATGAAAATTGGTAGTTGTAAGTTAACGACGTTCACATGAATGATGTTCTCTTCATTTACTTCAATCACTTGGTCCACATCCTTAAATCAAGACGCTGACAACTGGAGACTCTCTTTCTCTCCAAGACACACATGTTTCTCAATTATTTCCTTTAATTATTCGCATCTATCTCTTTAGTACCCATCTTATAAGTCCAAGCATTAATTCACGAAATATTATGCGTAGATCTTCTGTATAAACTGTTCATTAATGCAGGTCTTTTCATTTTTGTCTCCTGAAAGATTAAGAGTAACCAGCTTGGACACGTTGCTCGCAGGGTGAGAGTGACCGTAATTAAAACTGACAAATCACTTACCATCTGAATTTGATTAAAATATAAAAATTCAATCTAAGATATTACGTGCGAGCGACTAGAATATTATACATTTATAATTAAATTAAATTTATATATATATGATGTAATAGCTATGTATTATTTAGCGGAAGCAAACAAATCAGTACAAGTCTATTTTTTATTACACTTCTCTATATTAGTTGTAAGAGACATCTTGCCACTTATTGTTATTTATGGAACCCTAGAAGCTCACCAGCCTCCCATAAAAGGGTTTTCTACACAATCGCTAAACTATTATATACTAACCCATCCGAATGTGTGAAGCCTATATCTGATCGTAATATAAATTGAAACTTATGCTTCTTTTAAGATTGGATTAAATTAGAGACTCTGCTTTTTAATAGTAAAGACTAAAATTACATTTATTTTTTTAAATTATCTGGTTTATATCAATTCCATTCCTAAAATTGAAACTTATGCATCTTTTAAGATTGGATTAAATTAGTGACTCTGCATTTTAAATTTTCATTTTAGTTTTTAAATTATCGATTTTATATCAACTTCATTCTTAAAAAAAAATTATATCAATTTAATTTTTGAAATTTTAAGTGCAAGTAAAATTTTAGCCTATTTAGTATTTATTGACCGTCTAGAATAGGTACTAAAATTTTTCTTGGATTTAAAATTTCAAGAATTAAATTGATACAAATCTTATTTTATAGACAAAATTGATATAAACTAAATATTTAAAAATCTAAATTAAGGTTTTTTTTAATGAAAAATTTCATTTAATTAATAATAGCTCATCTAAGTAAAAATGTTAATATAAATTACTCCTATCTTCTTTTTAATAGTAAGATGATAATTTATTCAATATATACACATATAATTTTGAGTTTAAATTTCAAATTTCAAACATGATAAGAAATAAAATGCTTCAAAAGCTGCCAAGATCATATTGGACAATTCTATTCTCCTATATTATTGTTCTGTCGCACCTTTCTATATTTTTACCTTTCTGAGAAATAACCCTTCTTTCTTCATTTTGTATTGGAAAATTCTAAGACGCACCAGTGTATGATGCATCAATGTTTGAAAATCGTTAAATTTCATTCAGCCTGCGTAATATTACGCAGTCCAAAAAATTTGAACCTTCAAAAGAGACCAGTGCACCGGAGTCTCTCCCTTTTGTATTTGTCATCTTTCCTCTAATATGCAACATAGTTGCCTGCAGTTGCTCTCTCCTGCACTACTTCACTTAGTATTCCAACACACAAACTTACACACATTACGTATAACCATAAAGATATATTCAGTTATACACAGAGAAAATCTAAAAGAATAAATGATGATTCTTTCTTACTCCATCAACCAATAAACAGTTAGATATAAAAATTGGAAAAACATGAAAATATATGGACTGCACTAAAGTAAATTGACTCAATATATTTATTAAAGTTCACATTTCTTTGAGCTAAGTAAAAAATCTTCGTTTATTTAGATAACAAAATAGAATCCCTCTAGAGAGAGCAAATGTATGCATTAAACTCCCTTTATTTTAATGAAAAATATTTTTTTAAAGTATATAATTATAAAATATTAAAATAAAAAATTATATTTTACATATTTAATATTAAATTAAAAAATTAAAAAATAATATCTTCTATTTTAATAAAAAATATTTTCCTTTATTATTTGATTATAAATATTATTTTTAATCATAAATTATATAAATAATATATTACACATTTATTAAAATATATATATATATATTTCCCCGTCAAACAAACGGAGGCTGAGACCTGTACTTGATAGGTTATAGTACTTGGCTTAGTTGAGAACCAGGGCTCTTTCACTGCTCCATGCGTTCTGGCATCCTTAAGTGGTCCTGTTTGTACAAACAGGGCCTCATGCACTGCTTTGCCACACACATTAATTAACTTATTTGACTTTTCCTTTATTTGTAGGGCCCTTGATGGGAAGTTGGGTGAACCAAGTTGTCCATGCCTCAAAAACTCTCACAAAAGCATAAGATGCTCCCGTCATACATCATACATGAAGAGTCAAATGTAAAGCTTGATTAATTGAGATCAAAACCAAGAAAGCAAGTTGTAATAAGGGGTTAATTTAGAAGAAAATATATTGGTTTTTGGATAAATTTTATTTATTAATGAGTAAAAGTTCAAATTTCAAAAATAAGACTTATTGAAAGAATAGATTTCTATTAATTTTTTAATCTCTAAAATAATTAACCATGTCATTTGATTATTTAAAAATAAAAAATCAAGTAGTTATATAATTACTAGTTAATTAAGAAGACTAATCATACAAGTGAATGGATGCTTCCATTAATTTTTAAGGGTATTAGTAGGCATATATATATATATATATAAGGTGTAATATACGATGGTGTTAAATGGGCTAGGCCTACATTTTTTGTAGGTAAAAATGATTGAATCCTGGGCATTTACAAAAAATTGCAAATAGACTATATTTTTTAAATAAAAATAATTATACTATTAGATATACACATATAAAAATTAAAATTTGAATTTTGAATGTGGTGGACAACACAAAATTTTCAAGGAGACATTAAACTAGATTAAATTAAAAAATATTAATTTTTTTAAATTATAATTGATCAATTAGATTTTTTTATTTTGTATAATGAGTTAATTAAGTAAAAATAAATAAATTATATTAGATTATTAAATATTAGAATCAATTAGACTTAAATTTTTTAAAATATTTAAAAATTTTAAAAAAATTAAGTTGACAAGTACTTATAGGCTTGCTCACGAGCTTGCAAATAGGTAGGTTCAGTCGTATAAGTCTGTGCAACAAACGAGTTACATACAAATTACTCATAAATCAATCCACAACCATAGGCAGCTTGTGAACCCTACGGACTTCAAACCTATTTTACACGTCTATATAGGTAAAGTGAAAACTATTGTATTATATTTTAAATGTTACATCTATTTAAAGATTTTATTAAAATTGTTACTTTAAAATTATTGTTATATATTGATGCATAGTCCTAAATCCTAACATAAATGCATGCTTACTATGAATGAAAAATTGTCCAATATGAAGACAAATTTATAAATAAATCAATGTTTAATGATTTGTTTAGATAGAGAAAAATGAAAGGAAAACAAAAGTTATTGTAATGCTTTTCTCTTATTCAGATGTTTTAATAAATGAGAAGAAAAGAGCAAGGGGGATTATAATTAATTTTTCAATTTTAATATTTTTATATTTCTTCAATTTGAAGGAATTTGAAAGATTTTTTTTTACCATGTAAATAAGATGAGAAAATTTCATAATTTAATCATCTATTCTCGTTTTTCTTTCTCCATCCATTCATAATTTAATCATCTATTCTCATTTTTCTTTCTCAAATTTAAATATATAATCTAATGTGAATATGAGATACTTTATACAAATTTGGGTTAAGGTTATATGGGTTCGGGTTGTAAATGAATCAATTTATGTAACATGAACAAGAAATGGATTAGGTTAGAATTGAATTAAAATTAAATAGGTTGACATGCCAATATGTTTAAGAATTTATATTAAAATTTTAACAATATAATTTGAGAAATAATTAATAACTAATTTATAAATGATTATATATAATGAAAAGATAAACTTTATATTATAACAAAATGACAAAAAAAATAATAAAGTATTTAATTAAGATTTAAAAATATTTTTAGTGACAAATATAAGAAACTAAATTTGATTAATAAAATTTTAATATAAATTTTATTAATTAAAATTAGTAAATAGATTAACATATCTTAATGCATATAATAAATAGTTTAACCCTACATAATACAATTATTATTCAAATTGGAATCAAATTGAACTTATTTAAATTGTTACTATGATATAAATCAAATGCAAAAATATGAATTGCCACACCATACATATATAAAAATCTGTTAACCGATAAAATTTAAATCTACAGACTATTTAGTTGATTATTACATGGACCATGCGTGTAATATCACTTAAAAAAAGTAGTTGTAGCTAAGACCAAGTGACGATTGCATCATCTCCCTCTTTGGACCGTTTCCTCTTAGGCACGTTGGGTCACTAGTCTCTGATATTGATGGATTTCCTTTGTGGGAGAAATTCCATCAAAATAATATAGCCTTTTAAGGCATTCTCAAGATTTTGTAATCACAACACCCATTTATACGTCATCTTCTGATGTTAAGTTCTAAACAACTCTGGCTTTAAACAGAAAGAGTAAACTTATAAGAAAAATGCCACATATATTAAAAATAAAATTTAAAATTAAATTTTGAATTTTTTTATATCAATTAAGTTAAATTTTATAAATTTATCACACCATCATATATTCAATTAGCAACTCCCGATTCATATTCAATATCCAATTTCATATCTTATTATTGGTGTATATGATATTAAAATTATAATTATATTCCCCAACTTTGGAAAGTACCTCCGTATAAAAAATGAGTGATGTAAGATGGCTATTTTGAGGAATCAACCCAGCTGGAATCATTGATTTGTAAGGTGATCATTGCTTCCGGGTTAGTGTTTAAGGAAAAGCAATGTTATAAGTAGCTTATAATCATTAGATTGTATCTAAAGTGTTTTTTGCTATTTTTAGCTAATTCATAAAGATGACTGGGAACACTTAGAATAATTCATGGCCCATTAATTTAGTATATCGCAGTGGCAATTATTGTGCTGAATTTGCATTAATCCACATATAAATACATGTATATTTAGTAAACATTAGTAATCATGGATAATATACGAAAATGAATATGCATCCTCAAACCGAAATTGAAGGTGGGGACTTTCTTTCTCAATTTATTCAAATCCATATGAAAACATCCCCCAATAATCACATAGGAAAATGGTCACGGTGTGATTTGCTCTTTAGCTAAAATATGCTGCAAAAGGAAAACCCCAACCTTAATTATGCTAATTCAATTTGCTATAAAAGAAAAGGTAGAAGAATATAGTAACTCAAGAAATTGCCTCTACACTTCAATTTGTTGCGTATACACGTAATTTAACTATTCTTATCCCTAAAAAAAAAATGGAAGAATGGAGTAACTCATGAAGTAACATCTATTTACTAACATATTAAGCCATTAGATGGGTCTAAGGAACTTGATTAGAGTAGTTGAAGAAAGACTTGCAATTTTTGTTTGTTTTATCGAAAGATAAACATAGTAAAAAATTTCACTTATTTGTATATAAATAAAAGAATCTTATATTATTCATATAATTTATGATTAAAAAACAATATACAGTACATAAAAATAATTTTTTTTAAATAAAATATATTTTATTCAATTAAATTCTCCTCCACTTACCATTGAATAATTAAAATATTTCTTCTTTTAATATTTTATAATTATAAATACAAACATTACTATTTCTTATTGATGTATTTTTTCTTATTCATTAACAATATAAAAAATTTTATGGAAATAATAAATCAAATTTTATACCCTAACAAGAAAAAAGTCCATTAACGATACTCACTAATTCACTAGCAAAGTTACGAAAGTATCGCCTCTACTTCTAGTGATTTTGGTTAACAGGACACAGCTCCTCCACGAGTCTGCGGCCTGGTTTGAGCTTGCAGAGATATTGAAAGCCCAATTGGCCCATTATTTGGGCTGGGCTTTTACAACAATTTCAAGGGGAGAGAACGGAGATAAAATGAAAAGTCATGTTATATTATCAAAAAAAAAAAGAAAGCTGCAAATTACCCCTCCCACCATGGAGTGTTTAAATTTTACCCCCTCAAACTGTAGAAACAAGCAAATTATCCTCTAAAATTATGTAAAACTCGGATTCTACAACAGAAAATATTAGGAAAAGTTATAAATTAATAGTTACATTTTACTCTTACTAATTTTTAAAATTTATAAATTAAATCTTTAATTATACAAAACTTACAATTAACATTCATTATCTACTTAATTAAATTTTTTATTAAATTACATGAATTTTAAAAAAAAATAGGCTTAAATCATAATATTATTATATGTTAGATTATTACATTATTTTTATTCATAATTCTTATATTATATAATTAATAAAAATAAAATAAAATATATAAAATTTTTATTTAAACTTGAAAATAAGTTATAAAATTATGTGTAAAAAATAATACAATAAATTAATACATAATAATATTGTAATTCATATTATTAGCATTACTCAATATTAATCGTCACTATTTAATTTTTTTTAATTGAATTAGTTGTCTATTCCATGAAATATGGGTCAAAAATATTAAGTAAAAAAATGAAATACATACAAATGTTATGTTATATAAAAAATACTAAAAACTTAATATTTTTATTAATTTAACAAGGAAAAATATACATAACCTCATGAAGCATGACCTTCTATCAAAAAATTTCATTGAACTTTTAAATTTTATAAATAGCCTCCCTGAAATTATGAAAAAAATAAAAAGGCTAGAAAAATGGATAGAATGATTTAGTGGCAGTTCTATTATTACTTAGCGATAATTTTAAATCACTAACAATTACTTGGTGACCATTTAAAATTGCTGGTAAGTAAAAAAATTGCATTGATTTTTAATTATTGGTAAATGAAATATAATAGCGATGATTTTTTCATATTTTTTGAAAATTCAAAGGGCTATTTGCAGGGTTTGAAAGTTCAAGACAATTATTTAATAAAAGGTCATACTTCATAAGCGTTATGTATATTTTTTCCATTAAAATTAATGAAAATATTAATTTAAAACTTTGTTCAATCTTTCCTAAAAATTTATACTAGTTAAACTTCTATTTATGATAGAAAATTAATTTCAATGAATGTTTGTTTTAATTTTTGGAAAGGGTTTTTATATTTCTTTTAGGAAAAATGTAAATAAAGTAAATTTATTAATTAATATAATCTTTTTCTAAAGATAAATGTATCAGTCTAAATATGAGAATTACAATGGATTATAAATTTTAAAAGAATAAAATAAAAATAACTCATATATTATATAATTATTAAATTTTAAATAAAATAAATTATAAAAAAATCTCAAGTAATAAAGTAGAAATTATTATTCATCACTGTTATAATTATCATGATATTAAAATTAAATTGAACATGATTATATGAAATAAAAATATTAAGTTTTTAATATTTTTTTATGTAACATGACATTTGTGTTTACTTCATTTTTTCACTTAATATTTCCAATCAATATTCCATAAAATAAGCAACTAATTCAATAAAAAAAATTAAATAGTGACAACTAATAATGAGTCATACTAATAATATAAATTATAATATTATTATGTATTAATTTATTATATCATTTTTTATACATAATTTCATAATTCATTTT
The DNA here is from genome assembly GCA_020226215.1 of Sindora glabra. NCBI lineage: Eukaryota > Viridiplantae > Streptophyta > Magnoliopsida > Fabales > Fabaceae > Sindora > Sindora glabra. The sequence goes on from CM035228.1 coordinate 21,697,603, forward strand.
CAATTTTAAATAAAAATTTTATATATTTAATTTAATTTTTATTAATTATATGATATAAAAATTATGCATAAAAAATAATGTGATAATTTAACATATAATAATATTATGATTCAAGCTTACAAACTTTTTTAAAATTCATGTAATTTAATAAAAAAGTTGATTAAGTAGATAATGGGTATTAATGATAAGTTTTATATAATTAAGGAATTAATTTATAAATTTTGAAAGTCAATAATAGTAAAATATAAATATTTTATAATTGATAGAGTTAATTTATAATTTTTTCTAATATTTTTTCTCAAATTACTAACAGTAGGGGTAGAATCCAAATTTTGCATAATTTCAAGAGATATTGTTTGCTTCCATAGTTCGAGGAGGTAAAATCCAAATACTTCATAATTGAAGAGGATAATTTACAATTTTCCCTTAAAAAAGGGAAAAAGTTATGTTGCCCATTTTTTTTCCTTATTTAAAAGTTTTGATCCCAACAAAATTTTATTAAATCTTTAGGCTTCCATTGAAAGATTTAAAAAAATTCTTGAGTATAAATTTAAATTTGATTTATTATTAATATAAATTATTTTTATATTATAATTCATTCATATATTATTATATTAATAAAAATTATTAAAATTTTGTCACTGTATCAAAAAAATTTTGATTGTTTTTATTTTTTTAATAATATGTCTTACTTATAGTCATTAATAATGTAAAATATTTTATACTATTAGTAGATCAAATTTAAATTCTTTATGCATATATATGTTAATAAAAGAATGATATATCATTTATATTAATGGTTTAAAAAAATAATATTTAGTATTGCAAAAAAAATGATATCTAGAGGCATTAAAGAAAAATAAATTCCTTTTTTTACATAAAAAAATTATTTTTAAAAATTTTTCATATTTAATATTATACAAATAAAATATTTTTCTTTATATTAACATTTTATAATTATATTTAAAAAGTTCCGTCGGATTCCTAGTTTTCGTTTAGATTCACGAAAATACTGAAATTCAAATAATTTATAATTAGTTTTATGGATAATGTTATGCATGCTCTTAATTAAAATGAATTAAGTTCATATTTTTTTATGATTTCAGATAAGAGATTAATATTTTTCTCTGTCTTTCTCCGATTCCAGAAATTTCCAATTGTTCTCTACTTAGTTGGTAGATCTTATTTCAGTAATGGGGGAACGGTAATATACCTAGTAATGTTTTAAATTCAAATTTCAAACGCTTTAACTTATTTAGTATAATTAAAAATAAAATTTTATTTTATTTTTAAATAATATAAAAGTTTAAGTAAAAAAATATTTTATTTATAATTTTTATTTTAATTATATTTGTATCATTATTAAATTCATCAAATCTCACAAAAATTTTATTAAAATTCATTTCATTTAGTTTAAAACACATATCATATAAAAAATTTACTTTTAATTTAATATTATATTTATTAAGATATTATCAAAATTAATTTTTTTAATTGAATTTTATACATTTCTCAACACATTTTAAATAAAATAATTTATCTATAAATAAATTAAAATATTATCTTTAAAAATTTAAAATAAAAAATTATTTATAAATAAATTAAAATTATTTTTATTTAAATAAAATAAGATTAATTTAAAAAATTATATACTAATCAAATTTTAAAGCAATATTGAATCACGTTACACGACTGAAACATACCGGGCTCATTGGTAGATGTTCGTCGAGGGAGGCTCTTTTTTTCCTTTTGGGGTACAGATCAAGGGAAGTCATCACCAAGATTGAAGTGCAATTTTTTTCGTATATATGTCTAGTCCTTTTGGTTGATCCGCAGTTGGTGCTCCCGAAGCCCTTTTTTATTTATTTTTTTCTTTTTTGTGGGGGGTGTGGACTGTGGAGACGGGAGTGGGTGGCATAAGTCAAGTTATTGGGCTTATCCATCTAGAAAGAGGCCAGCCCAATTGCCAAATGCTATGTCCAGAAAACTATTTTTCTTCACAAAGCCTAGAGTTGCAAGATACATATCGTTTTTTCAGAAGAAACACAAATAATTCCCCTAAAACTTTCTTTCATGGTTGCAAATTTTCATAAAATATGAAATTCGTATGGGAAAAATTAGTTCTCAAAGCTTGATCATTGTACAATTCACCCTTACCTTTTATTTCACAGTCCAAATAATTAAAGGCTGGTGTTGTTTGCTTTGTGAATAAGAATTTCCACCTTTTACGAGAGTGAATCTAACTTGGATCGAATTACATTTACTTGAAATAAGTTAGATTTGTATAAAAATAGTTAGTCTAATCTTACTTATAAGTTTTTGGTAGACTTAAAATTTATTCTAACGTAGTTCATGCATAATTTTTTCAATGCCTAACCTGTCAACTTATATTAATTAGTATATATTTTTCAAAAATATTATTAGGAATAGAATTAAATTAAGTTAAATTGAATTTTGATATTATTAAATATAATTCAATTAAAATAAAAAGTTGTTCGAACTCTAACTAATAGTAATATTTTAATTTAAACTTACTTTGATTAAAGAAAAAAGATAAAATTCAAAGTTCATTCTAATTTAAACTTGATTTGATCACAAGATAAATATAAATATCACAATAATAATTTTAAATCAAACATTTAAATATTTATATTATAAATTAAAATTAAGAGAACAAGTATGTATTAAAATTTTTCATAAACTTTTTAATATATATATATATATATAATATTTTTCTAAATATATTATATATTATATAGAATATAATATATAAAAATATGAGTTGACCTAGTAAACTAACAAGCTATGCTTTAAATAATATAATTTGACCTATTTTATGAAACAATAGTGCTATATATGCCAAAAATAAAATTTGAAATTAGATTTTGAGTACAAATCAAAGGCTATCATTAAATATAAGATAATAAGATAAATTTATAACGAAACATAATTTTGGATCCCATTTTTTGTAAGTATAACATTTTTGTTTACAAAACAAGTTGAAAATTTAGCCAAAACTCATTTTATTTTACAAATAAATTGAGCTGAAAATAAGTCAGATCTATAAGAGTTATAGGCAGAATGGCTTACTTCTACTTTTACTTCTACTATAGCATTCTTTATAGGGATGCAAAAATGGCTTGTGATATACAAGCAATGCAAGTATAGAACTGGTATAAGATAAGAAAGATTTAAAAATTTAGGCTCATATTTTTTGTAAGCTTAAATAGAAGCCTTATGGTTGAAATTTAGGATTAGTTTGGCTAATATACAATTTTTCTTAATTTTTTCAAGTTTGGAGTATTTTGATCATTTTAGCATGATTTGAGAATTTGGAATTTGAGAAATCTATATTTGCAATCCTCACAATTTTATTTTCATATCGACACATTTTCATGTAAATTGGACATTCAAAACTTTGAAAAAAAGGCTTATGACAGTTTGCAAAAAGTACTTTTACTCCTCGTAAGAGGATTTTTGCTTAAAATACTTTTTAAAAGGATAGAGTATCAAGAAGGGTTAATAATAGACTTAGATGCTGAGTTCAAGACTTGAGTGTATTGACTTATGGTCATCTTTTACACACTTAAAATTATGGAATAAGGCATATATCAAGTGAACGAAGTGTTTCTTTCTCTATTCAATTGTCCCTTTTAATCTATTATGCTTAAAAGTTTTATGTGTGAGGTGATCTTATAATTTAATATACACAAGTACTTTAGCAACATTTAATTGTAATTTGTAGAATTACGAGTTCCGTTATCTTTATCAAATATGCCACTAATGAGTTTAAGCGAGAAGGTTAGCATGCTCGTAGAAATTGTTAAGCATACATCACACGACTTCAATTAGAGAAATGTTGATCCGTGACACGTAGATTCACATGAGCCTAACTTATATATGCTTGGCATGCTCCCACCCATTTCGCATCCCTGATTCTCCGAATAGAGTAACATGCGATTAATGATTTGATGAAGAAAAAATGTGTAGATTGCATATATTTCAAGGTTTGAATACTAAATTATTATTTTCTAAACTTACAAGGTTCTGTTTTTAATAGAAAAAATATTAGAAAGAATTTTTCCATTGTGTGGTTGGAAAGGAAATAGAAAAAAAAGAAATTCAAGAAAAAATTTGGAAGAGAAAATAGATTTAAGCATGGCACTCATAAATATTTTGCTCTCTCTGTTTGTGGAGAAAAAATGAAAGAAAAAATTAAAAAAAGATATAAAAAAAATTTACTTCTCATTTTTACCTTTTTAAATTTATTTTACTCTATATTTGCAATAAGATTATTTTTATCATTTCAAATAATATGAAATAATTTTTTATTTTTTTCTCAATTTCTTTTTAATCGAATACAATAAAAAAAAATTTCTTCCGTATCTTCTTTCTTTCCCTTTGTTGATCGCGTTTCTTTTTGTTTGCTCAGCACCGGCAGTTATCCAATCCAATCCAAAATAAAACGGAAGGGCAGTGCTTTAACTGAGACTGTTAGGTAGTTCTAAAGCGTGTTTAAAGATTGTTGAAGATAATTAGCGCCGGAGTTGCTAATCTCTCTCGTCGTCGTAGCAGAAGTTGAACTCCCAATGGCCGAACTTTGAGGTATTTTCTTCCTTTCCCCGTATTTTCGAATCTTTATCACTCTTACTTTGCTTTGTTAGAGAAAAAGGGATGGAGAATCCATGTCCCTTACGCTATTTGTGTAAATTGAGGTAGGATTCTTAAGTTGTTTCATGGTTTCGCATACCGAACTCGAGCGAGACTAGGCATCCAAATTGAGCTGTTTTCGTGACTATTTATGCTTCCTGTGCTGTAGGTTGGTGGATGGAATTAATTTGCTTCGCTAGTAATTTTTACTTTCAAAAAATTCAGATCCTAGGCACACAGTCTTGGGAATTTAGCTTTCTAGAGACTTTGTCTTACTTTTTGGGTGACGTGAAGGAGAGTCTCTGTTGAATATTGAAACGACCGTGGAAAACATGACATTCGAAGTGCTCATAATTTGTTAATCATGGTGTTTCTTTTTATAGTTTGACAAGTGATCATTGTTTTTCTTACTGTGCATGATTCTGCAGTCTGTGGACATGAAGGAAAAGAACACTACTTCATATCTCAAGCGTGTTTTCGTAAATTGTGCATCTCAGGTTTGTTTTCATATTATGCTTAGTAAAAGATATGCTAATGCCTTTGAGTCATATCACGAAACTACATCCATAACATATGAATTGCATAATTCGTTGGGGGCATGTAAGCTGTGATTGAGGTGCTTAGCTGCCCAAAGGGTTGATGAACACACAGCTTGTTTTCTGCGCAGAAAAAGTTATCATGCATATCAAGGTTTGAACAATTAAAATTTTTCTTAAGATTCTATGACCTGTATTGATGTGAACATTTTATTACCTTCAAAGTAAACAGATCATTACATTCTATTATTTTAAGTTGGAATAAATGAATTGAAAGTTTTTACTGTCAGAGATTTGTCAAAAACGTGATTAAAATTAGGCTTCTTTTTGTTGTGCGGGTTACAGAATAGTTGTTTAATTGGGCTTTTTCTCTGTCTTGTCCTCTTTTAACTTTTGTAGTTTAGTATAAAATAAAATAACTTGGTAGAATCCCATTTAATAGGTGAAAGAGTACGGAAGCTGTGTTGCAGCAAAGGTTCCAGACATTGAACGTGACGTGTGTGTCAAGGAATTTCTTGCATTAAAAAGTTGCATGCAGTATACGGTATTGTAATACAGTGTTGACTCATTGCTCATGCATTGAAATATATGACTCCAGTTGATTTATCTGACATGCTTTCCTCTTAATGTTAAAAAAATAAAATAAAATGCACTTGGTTGGCATCCAAAAACTGATTTTTAGCTTCTACTGTAATATATGTTGCATCTATTTGGCATGTGATTTAATATATATTATACTTATGTTCTAAACAGCTGAAAAAGAAGGGTTGAGTGTGCACCACTTGTTTGTCCTTGTATCAAATAAGCTGCAAAGCTTGATGCTATGAAGAGAAGCATGCTGAAAATAAATTTTCATTCACGCATGTGAGAAAGTGGTATAATCCTTTGGCATAAAGGTTTCTCCTTCAGTCCTCTTTTATAGACAAGCATAATTCACGTGCACTGAGCAAAATGGCTGGGAAAGCATCTAGCTCAAAGCCTAATATTGGTTTGAGTGGATGTGGTGGTCTTTCACATGTTTATATTCAGTATCCACCACTACGGTGTAACGTTCCTGGATCAAAGGGTTTATTTTATGATGATGGGAATAAGTTAATACTCTCCCCAACATCTGATCAGGTAATATAATATGTTGATGCATATTTGTTGTGTATCTACTTGTTGGGATATTTTTCAAACTGATTAGTCATTTATTATTCATATATAAGTTCTTACTTCCTTGTTCAATATTTTAATCACCTCATACAGTTTTCTGGTTATGGATAATTAGGTCTTCTCATGGAAAGTTGTTCCCTTTGACTCTCATGTTGATCCCACCACTGATTCTATAAGTGAAGGTCCTATTATATCAATTCGGTATTCTTTAGATGGAAAGATCATAGCTATCCAGCGAACAAACCATGAGGTAGAGTTTAGGGATAGAGAAACGGGGGAAAATTTTACTCACAGCTGCAGGTCTGAATCAGAAAGCCTGCTTGGATTTTTTTGGACAGACAGTCATCTGTGTGATATTGTTTTTGTTAAAACCAGGTATCCTAGACTTCCAAATTGTTTCTTTTCTGTTGATACTATGTATATTTTTTTTATCCCAAAATATGTTAGATACATGCCAAAACCAAATCAGACTATTGTCCATCTAAAGCTACAAGTATTAGCACCTAGTTTGATCTCTGTAGTTTTATAATACTAGCAGAAAAGTCTTTTTTTTTTTTTGTGTGTGTGTGTGTGTTTTATCACAAGGTTTGAAAGAATTTGGGGGAAGCATCTTTTTTCTCGGTGATAAGTCAGTTGAGGTTTATGTTACCTGATAATTGCTTTCATATTTATTTGAATTGGTGAATAGAATTAACATTCTTGAATTTTATTACTTTTTCTTGAGTAAAAGATTCCTTTCCTGAAATAAATCTTTGATGTGATATGATCATTGCCTTTGCTTTCTGTCTCCTCTACTGTATTTTGTAGAGGTCATCTCATCCGCAGCCATTTTCCACCTTGAAAGTCCTTGCTCAAACTTCAAAGGTTGAGCTTTCTTCTCCTTCTGCAGCCATCTCTAGCCAAATTTCTTAATTACTAATTTACTAATCATGATGCGGGAAGAGGGTGAAAACATGACCAATGCTTGTTTTTATCTTCTGTGTCCTGCTTTTGATTCATTCAATCCCTGTAGAACATGAGAACAGTTTTAATAGCTTTCAGTGAGTGAAGTTAAGTCATGCTTTCTCTGACACGAGACTAACTTTAGCAGTTTCTGAACTCTCATTAACCACATGAAATCACTAATGTCTAGTGAAAGACATCTGAAGCAGCTTAATTATGAATTTGTGATTCACCTCTACTGCCATTTTGTAATAGTTTTAGATGTCTCCAGTAAGCAAGCTTTCTTTGGGCACCCACAGGAGTTGTAATGGTGCAAACTTCTCGTGTTAAAAGAAGAACTGGTTTCTAATATTCCAAAAAGAAGCCAAGTACATAAAATGAGGATAAGCAATAATTCTTTTTAATGAAGGGAGACATTAGAGAGAAAACTACTATATCTGCTAAGAGATGCTCAAGAAGAAATTACTCTTGAATTTCTGGATAATAATAAATTTTGTGTTGCACTTCCATAAGTATTATATACAACTGCAATCATCCTACAACCTACTGAAGATTTTACTTGCTTCCTGCAATTTTTGTCTTCCATTTTTCACATGAGAAGTTACTAGTTTGTGTGAGTGTGTGTTTTGCAGTGGGTTAGACTTGTATGCATATAAAGCTGAACTAAAGTTGCTGCAATTGGTGGAGACAAAAAAATTGAACGTGAGTTGGTTTGTTTACACACATGAAAGTCGCTTGGTTCTCCTTGCATCTGGAATGCAATGCAAGACATTCCATGGATTTCAGGTTTTCTCTTCTTCTTATTTTTTTTTTTTATTTTTTATTTTTTTTGAATATCTTGCATGATCATTGTTGTTAATTGTTATATGTTAGAGTTTGTGTTCGCTACTTGTGGCTGGTCAGTGTTGTTTACTATCAAATATCCAGATAGCATCCACCAAGTTATTGCTTACTGATCATTTGGGTTCTTGGCTAACTGCATCTCTTTCTAGGGTATAAGCCTATAAGGCTATATGGCCAGCTTCTATGCAAATAAGTGTGTTTTATTTTATTTTATTTTATTTTATTTTTAATAAATTTTTCTCTTGGGGATTAAGATTGGACTGTGTGCAGAACCATTACTAATTAATTATGATGCATTATACTAAGTGTAGAATATCCATTTGTTCTCTGCTCAATTTGTTGCATAGAAGTGATCCTGACTGGCTTTTTACTTTTAAGATCTCATCTGCAGATGTCGTTCGCTTGCCAAGGTTCGAGATGGTTATGGCCAAATCTGAGGCAAATAGTAAGCCTGTTTTAGCAGCTGAAGATATATTTATTGTCACAGTGTAGGTATCCGTTAATTTCTTTATTATGCTGAGATCTTCACATTTACATACTAACCAACGAATTCTTAATTATGTTTTTGTTATTTGCAGCTATGGTAGGATATACTGCTTGCAAATTGATAGAGTTGCTATGCTTCTCCATTCATATAGGCTATATCGCGATGCTGTGATTCAGCAGGTAAATTTTGTTTATTTCACTTAATGCTTTACTGGTTTAATTCCCCTGAAAGTTTAAATTAAAGTGAGGCCCAATTTTCTGATTGCTTCTGAATAATTGCCAATTTTGAGTCTTTTCTTTTCTTTTCCTTTTTTTTTTTTTGGGTTTCATATTGCTGTAAAAATTAACACTTATTTTATGATGTCAAATTCAAACATATAAAATGATATGGAAATAAAATGTGTGTGTGTGTGTGTAGAGAGAGAGAGAGAGGGAGAGAGAGAATCATTAGGTTTGTTCTATTATTTAATAGCTCACAATTTATGAAGAGAAAGTAAACTAATGAGGAACAAGTTCATAATTAGTTAGTGGTAAATAATGTAAGATTTCGATAAGAGATAACTTGTACTCTTAGGAACCTATTGCTCAAGAACAGTAAGAGTGACTGCGGCTGACTTAATAGCATAAATTTTCTGCTCTCTCTCCAAAGTTAATTCTCACCTTTAAAGTTTTATAGATTTTTTTTTCTGTGTTCATAGTAATACATAAAATTTATATGATATTTTTGTGGTTACATAACTATCAGCTAAGGGATATGTTTTATACTGGACCTCGCATGATTGCAGTACTTTTAGTGTTTGCCATTGAGTACATTTTACAACCGATGGTCTTGACTTGTGATATTTTCAGGGTTCTTTGCCAATTTATTCCACCCGGATTGCTGTGAGCGCAGTCGACAATGTAATCCTTATTCATCAAGTTGATGCAAAGGTTGTTATCCTATACGATATATTTGCAGATTCTCGTGCTCCGATTTCTGCACCACTTCCTTTATTATTAAGGGGTTTACCGCGATCCAGTTCTTCCTCTCTATCTAGTGGTAGAGAAACTGAGAGTTCAGATGTCAATGTCATTAATAATCATGAAGTAGTCACCTATACAGATGCATGGACTTTCCTGGTCCCTGACCTCATATATGATGTGGCCAATAAAATATTATGGAAGATCCACTTAGATTTAGAGGCAAGTCATTTGTTTTTATTCATGCATCAATATTAAATTTGGTGTCATTTCTTTCACTGAGCCCCTCTATCTTGCAGGCAATTTCTGCTAGTAGCTCAGAGGTTCCATCAGTATTAGAGTTTTTGCAGAGGCGGAAGTTGGAAGCCAACAAGGTATTTCAATTCTTTGCGTTGATCCTCTTTTAAGGATGCATTAATGCAGCAATTGCTGAAGGATGTCTTTATACTTTAAACTAATCCAGTGCCTGGTAGTTAATTTGTGACTGGAATGTTGACCACAAATTTGTAGCAAATGCTGTACGTATAAGGTTGCAAAGCATTTCTAAATGAAGGCTAACTTAGTTCGTAGATGATTTGGTTCTTGCATCACAAGAAAGGAAACCACTGTTTGGAAAGTATAAATCATTTTCACTTCCATGGAGACTGCCTGCCTTAGTTAACTGCCACAGGGCTTTGTTGGCTTTGGCATCTTGTGTTTAAATTTTTTTTGTGCATCATGGCCAATGTTGTTAGAATCGCGATGCAACTCATGGGATCGCACGATTCTGCGATTGAAGATGCCCAAATCATGCTGGCTCAGTGGCTGACATGGAAGCAAATGGGATCGGCAATCCAAAAGAGGAGGATCGGTTCAATCGGTAGGATCGCACGATACCATTGAGTTGTGCGATCCTTTCAAGAAGCCGTTTAGGTTGGGCTTCAAACTGTTTGGGCTTCATTTTTTTTTTTGAAAAAATTGGAAACCCATTAATCCCAAACATCATACTTGAGTTCTTGGCACAAAATGCATCGAACGCAGACTCTGGTCTGCAAAATCTCTTTGAAAAACAGAGGCTAGACGTTGCTCACCTTCATCGAAACCTTGCAATTGCACAAATTCGTGGTCGTCCTTGGTTGCTCACAATCGTGGCCTTGCTTGTTGCCACTTGTTGCTTGGTAGGTTGCGGAGCTACCATCACCTCACCGAACCAAAATGAGGAGGCGAAAAGGAATGGGGTTTCATTGTTTCAGGCTTAGAAGCATATTTTAATGATTTTTATAGAGATAGTTGTTTGCTGATTAGTGGTTACTATGAGCTTTAAGTGTTGACTTATTATTGCTGCCTTGTTTTTTAGTGTCAACTTGCCCTTGAAATTTTACACTGGAGTGCTGAGTGTTGCCTTCATTCTTTAAATAGATGGCTTCTTAATTTCGTGATTTTATAATATTGTTGGTTGTTTGAAATCTGTGACCTGTTGTATTTTTTTTTTTTTTGGTAGAACTTGTTGTGATTTTTAATTTATGATAGTATGTGCTCTAATTACACATGCACACTTAAATATTCTAAAATTAGATTTCTTCCTACAGAATATATATATATATATATATATATATATATATATATATATATATATGTGTGTGTGTGTGTGGAAACTGAGGTAGGATCTTACGATCCCGATACGATTTTACGATTTATGATCACACTTCTTTCTTCCGATCCTAGATAGAATCTCGATACTGACAACCTTGATCATGGCTTTAGCTATTTGGTTATTGTTGATTAAAGGAAAATTTGTAATGTCATATTCTCAATTGAGTTAAGCAGTCACTATATATAATATAATACAGAATACATATCATAAAACATAAGTGATGTGGGACATAATGCTACTTATTTACTAATACTTCCCCTCAAGCTGAGTTATAGATATCAATCATGCCCAACTTGTTACAAATTTCATTAACCCATTTCTTTGGAAGAGGTTTAGTAAATAAATCAGCTAATTATTCTCCAGTTTTAATATGTCTAAAATTGATAACTCCTTTTTGTAACTTCTGCTTAACAAAGTGATAGTCAACCTCTATATGCTTAATTCGTTCATAAAAAACTGGATTTGAAACAATATGAGTAGCAGTTCGATTGTCACACCACAGTTGTATAATTTCATGAGTTTTGATATCAAGTTGCTGAAGGAGGTAAGCAATCTATACAAGTTCAGATATAGGATAAGCCATAGCTCGGTATTCAAACTCTGCATTAGAGCGAGATACAACTGTTTGTTTCTTACTTTTCCATGACACAAGGTTTCCTCCAACAAATACACAATACCCAGAAGTAGATCTCTGATCTATGGGATATCCTGTCTAATTTGCATCAGAAAAAGCCTCCACTCTATAATAATTATGATTTTTATATAAAACTCCTCGATCAGGTGTCTTTTTCAAATACTTCAAAATGTGTGTAAGAGCATTCCAATGAGAGGTTTTTGGAGAGTTCATAAACTGACTAACCACACTTACCGGAAAGGCAATGTCCTGCCTAGTTATAGTAAGGTAGTTTGATTTTCCTAACAATCTCCTGTACCGCTCAAGATCTTTAAGTAACTCCACTTCTTCCGGACTAAGCTTAACATTTGTAATCATAGGAATTTTGCATGATTTAGTATCAATCATCCCTGTTTCATTCAAGAGGTCAAGCACATATTTTCTTTGAGATGAGAAAATTCCTTTCCTTCATCGAGCAATCTCAATGCCTAAGAAATATCGAAGTGCTCCTAGGTCTTTAATCTGGAATTTAGCTTTTCATTTCGAATTTGTCACTACTTCACTAAATCTTTCAAACTAAGTTCGAGGAGATTGCTTTAACCCATATAATGATTTCTTCAAACGTAGTATCTTTTCACGTTCCCCCTGAGCAACAAACTCAGGTGATTGCTTCATATACACTTCTTTATGCAAATCTCCATGTAAAAAGTTATTTTTAACATCCAATTGGTGAAGAGATCAATTATTGGTAGCAGGAAGAGAGATAAGCAATCGAACTGAAGTAATTTTAGCCACGGGGGAAAAGGTCTCTGAATAATCAATATCATAAGTCTCAGCATATCCCTTAACTACTAAACGAGCTTTCAAATGAGCAACAAAACCATCCGGATGCACTTTCACAGTAAATACCCATTTACAACTAATGGACTGTTTACCATCAGGTAAAGGCACAAGATCCCATGTTTGATTTGTCTCAAGAGCTGTCATTTCTTCCTCCATAACAGCACGTCACCCATCATGAGAAAGAGTTTCGAAATATGACTTAGGAACAGTTATATTATCTAAGGAGGCAATAAAAGATCGAGAAGAAGCAAGTAAAGAAGAATATGACACATAATTGCAAATGGAATACGGGTGAATAGAGTTACCTTTTTGAGTACAAGTACGAATATCTTTCCGAAGAGCAATAGGTAGATCCAAATCAGAAGATACAGGAGGAGGATCTGATGAAGAAGGAGCCGATAGGGAAGATGAAGTTGACGGATCGTTTAGAATGAAGTCTGAACCGGATGTTTGTGGCTTGTCTAGTGGAGGAGCTGCTGAAGGTACATGCACTTTACGAGAGTAAACATATTTAATGGGAGGTCAAATCCAATTCTGTTGTAGAAAAACCTGTAGATTTTGTGAGGGAGAAGATACAAGAAAGTATTTATCAATAGGTTCTAAATCTGGTAAGGTGGAGGAAGATGGAGAAGACCCAAAAAATGAAGTAAATTCGAAAAATGTAATATCAGAAGATACAATATAACGATTTAAGTCGGGGGAAAAATAGCGATACCCTTTTTCAGTACGAGAATATGTAAGAAAAATACATTTTAAAGACTGAGGATCCAATTTGAATACCTATGGACGATTATCATGAACGAAATATGTGCATTCAAAAATATGCGGAGGAATGAGAAATAAGGACTTAGAGGGAAACAAAATAAAACAAAGTACCTGACCATCAAGGACTGAAGAAGGCATGCGATTTATTAAAAAGCAAGCTGTAGAAATTGCATCTGTCCAAAAAACTTTAGGAACCTTCATTTGAAATAAAAAGGCATGAGAAACTTCTATTTAATGTTAATTTTTTCGTTCAGTTACTCCATTTTGTTGTGGAGAAGATACAAGAAAGTATTTATCAATAGGTTCTAAATCTGGTAAGGTGGAGGAAGATGGAGAAGACCCAAAAAATGAAGTAAATTCGAAAAATGTAATATCAGAAGATACAATATAACGATTTAAGTCGGGGGAAAAATAGCGATACCCTTTTTCAGTACGAGAATATGTAAGAAAAATACATTTTAAAGACTGAGGATCCAATTTGGATACCTATGGACGATTATCATGAACGAAATATGTGCATTCAAAAATACGCGGAGGAATGAGAAATGAGGACTTAGAGGGAAACAAAATAGAACAAAGTACCTGACCATCAAGGATTGAAGAAGGCATGCGATTTATTAAAAAGCAAGCTGTAGAAATTGCATCTGTCCAAAAAACTTTAGGAACCTTCATTTGAAATAAAAAGGCATGAGAAACTTCTATTTAATGTTAATTTTTTTGTTCAGTTACTCCATTTTGTTGTGGAGTAACAGCATAAGATGATTGATGAATTATACCATACTATGATAAATAGGTTGAAAACTGTGCAGAAAAATACTTCTTAACATTATCACTTCGAAAATTACGAATAGTTGTGTTAAATTGATTTGTAATTTCAGCATGAAAAGTACGAAAGATATGAAACAATTCTGAACGATTTTTCATTAAATAGAGCCAAGTTATTCTTGAATAATCATTCACAAAAGACACAAAATAACGAAAACCATATTTGGAAGCAACTGGGCAAAGCCCCTAAATATCCGAATGTACTAACTCAAATGGAGATGAAATCCGCTTATTAATTCTTGGAACATATGATTGATGATGCTGTTTAATAAATTGACAAGACTCACAATTTAAACGAGAAATAGATTCTAAGTTAGGGCTTAACTTTCATAAAGATACCAATGAGGGGTGACCAAAACGACATTGCAACTGATGTGAAGTGGGGGTAGCAAAAGCAGCAATTGATTGAGTAATTTTGTCATTCAGTATGTATAATTCCTTAGATTCATATTTCCTATCAAAAATCTTCTTCGTCAACAGATCCTGAAACATACAATAACCAGGAAAAAAGAAAACACCACAATTATAAGTACGTGTAATATGACTGACTGAAAGTAAATTAAATGGAAAATTTGGGAGACAGAAAACATTGGATAAAGAAATATCGTAAGTAACATTAACCATATCACTTCCAATAACAAAAGCAGTAGACCCATTAGTTAAAGCAATATGAGAAGGATGTGAGGTATTAAAGGAAGACACGATACCTATTTGACCAGTTATAGGATCGGTGGCTCCAGAATCAATAACCCATCTAGAATTGGAATTGGAGAGACATGCAATGGGATTGCCTGTTTGAATTATTGAGGCAGTGGATTAAGTAGCGACTGTCAAGAGGCCTTTAATTGCAAATACTCAGCATATTCACTATCGGGCAATAATTTACCATTGTTTCTTGATTTTTCTGGGCTACTAGGACTCCCAAACTTGCTTATCAAATTAGAACCAACATCTATGATGAATAAACTTATCCAACCAGCAAATTAAAAACCAGAAAATTACTTGAAAAATAGAAAACATTGCTTGGAGTCACAGAATTGCAAGAACAACTTCACAAGGCTACTCAGAAACCTCCAAAACAGTGCCTCAATGAAGATTGCCGCCTGCAGATCCTCCACGTGCCGCTGATCTCCTCTGCACACGGGCCTCACATGCCGCCGTACATCACATGCGTGTGAGTCACGCGCCGCCTATCCTAGATCGCCTTGCGGCGATTTGTCATCTTGTGTGCCCAAATCCTTCTTCCGATAGCCGGAATTGCGTCAACGTTGCCAAACAACTGCTACTCTCCTTCACCACCAAACAACACCTCTAAAATCTGGCCTCCCACTAATATGCAACTCAGATTGCTACTAGCCCCACCGTGACTTTACTCATGCATTAAAAAAAATAAATAAATAAATAAAAATGAAAGGGAGAAGAAGAGAGAGAGAGTTGGGTTTTCTCTTTTTTTTTTTTCCTTAAATCGGGGTGGAAGAAAAAAATATCTAGAAGGCTTTAGATACCATGTTGATTAAAGGAAAATTTGTAATACCATATCCTCAATTGAGTTAGGTAGTCACTATATATAATAAAATACATAATACATATCATAACACATAAGTGATATGAGACATAATGCTACTTATCTACTAACAATTATCGTGCCATGTATGAATGAATTTACCTGTAAATTTACTGTATTTATTGATTATGACTTGGGTTCCTTGGATTTGCGCTCCTAGGAATTACTGGATGATTTTAGGTTTCTTAAGTAACAAATATAATTAGTCATTTAGGCACCTTAGTACACTGGTATCCTTGCACCTCTGTGCTAGCATTCTTCATTTTTAAGGAGAAAATCTGTGATAGTTATGATTTGTGAGGATTTGAGTACAATGGGTTGATTTGAGATGCTTATTGGGCTTTTCATAACATCTTAGAAAGGATAGGTGTCTCATTGGCCAACAAAAGAATAATGGTCATATGCAATGACCAGACAAGATATGTCGGTAGATATAGAATTAATGGGCAGTTTTAGATTTATTAGAATCATATGCAGGACTTTTTGTGCAATGGTATCTTTTTTTCCTCTTTTTTTTTTTTTTTGGGGGGGGGGATGCCAACAATTTTCTTAGTGAACATAGGAACCTTATCCAAATAGGCCCTTGAAGTGGTTCTATATCTTTTTCACGTTGTTTTAAACTTCACTATACATTTCTTCTCTTTCAGGCCAAACAGTTGTGCTTGGGTATAACACGCACACTTATTCTAGAGCGTAGGCCTGTGCCCGTGGTTGCCAAGGCTATAAATGTAATAGTCACCTCTTACGCTTACTCAATCAAAACTGGTAGCTACAAGGGAATTAAATCAGAGAAGACACCAACTCCTGATGTACAACATGCTGGTAGCGCAATGCCTGGTGCTGATGTATCTGCTAGGGTAGATTCAAGTTTGGACTCTGAAGGTGAGGCCCAAGTTCGGGGCAAAGTGATCAGTGAGCCCTCCTCAAGCATTGAAGTTCATGGTTCATCTCTTCAATCTGGGCAAGAGGAGTCCCAACTTACTTCTCCAGCAATTTCACCGGATGAGATGTATAGCTTTGTCTTTGCACCTGTTGATGAAGAGATGATTGGAGACCCTGCATACTTGGTTTCTATCATTATTGAGTTCCTTCACATGTGAGTTATTACTCTTGGTTATCTTTTTTAGGTTATATAATAGTTATTATAATTCTCTTTGAACAGAAAAAATTTTACTTTTTGTCCTCAAATTTCAATATCTATATTAATAGATACTTTATTTGTATGTAAAGAAGTTGAATGGAGATGGGACTTAGGTCTTTCTGAAAAAGTTAACTCCCTAACATGATTCAGCTTGATAAAATCATTGAATTTATTTGGAAAGTTGGACCAGATAGCCTCTTGAAATGATGAAGGGAATTTGGAGACTTCTATTTTCTTGGTTATACCTTCTGACTCCTGCCCCTCCGAACTTGCTCCACTGAATATTCATTTATTTATTGTTGCAGTACCAGTTTGGAAAAGGTTAGAGTACTACCAAATCTGTATGTATTGATCATACAACTGCTGGTCCGGAGTGACCGATATGCTGAACTTGGGTTGTTTGTCATAAACAAGGTCTCAACTCTTATTTCTGTTCTTCAGGAGAGACACTTTCATGTTCTACTGACTTAGTCCATGCTGAGACCAGATCCATTTTGTTACAGATTCTGGAGCCCTCTAAGGAAGTTGCATTACAACTCCTAGAGGCAGGCCGTCAGGATTCCCGAACGAGGAAGCTGGGTCTGGATATGCTGAGACAGCTTGGATTACATCATGATTATATAATGTTACTAGTACAAGATAGATACTACATTGAGGCCTTACGATATGCAAGGAAGTACAAGGTAATTTACATGCAATCCTAAATCAGATAGTTACTATAAAATATTTAATCAATTAGCAGAATTTCCAAAAGGGGGAGGAATGGCAAAAATGTGAGGATACTGATGCTGGTGCTACAGTTATTTCATGAATTTGCCAACATTTTTCTCGTAGAAATTGTGTTTATCATGTCATCTTTTTTGTTGACTAATGTTTGGCTCACAATTGTCAGATTATTGGTTTTGAAACAATAAGTGAAGTTATAGGATGATAGGGTGATTATGGTGCTGACATTTACTTGATCCCGGCAGTCATAAGCAACATTGTAAATTCCAAATTGTTGATATATCTCATATATTGTAATATCTATTTGCTAAATTATGCAGAATCTAAGGTACAAAAAGATCAATCTTAGACTAACTTGTTTATTCATTTTACTAGTGGCAAATATGAATGCACAATGCACATTATATATGAAAGTAGCACCGGTCACATGTTTATTATGATTTTGGCTGGAATAATACCACAAATCTAACAGGAGTGAGAATTATTGCAGGTGGAAACTATCCGACCGTCCTTATTTCTAGAAGCAGCATTTGTTTCCAGTGACTCTCAACATCTTGCTGCAGTTCTGAGATTCTTCTCTGATTTCCTTCCTGGATTTAGAAACAGTTCAGAGCATAATAGATACTATCGGATACTCAATGAGATGAACACGTCCATGACTGCTTGAGTTGCATCCCAACAAATGATAAATTTGGAGGAGATTCTGGTCCGTCATTTGGTGCCCTTTTGGGAGTTACCTCGTTTATAATGATATTGCATGTCCCAATGATGGATTTAATAGTATTTTCACGTTGTCTTTTTTTATTGGTCTGTATCGTCTGTTTCTTATACATGTTAAGAGTTTTGTATGATCCAACTGAAATTTTACTATCACACGACTTCGGTTGTTAACATTTTTCCTGTTGGAGGAAAAGCTAAATTTGGACTGTATCACTCTAACTAGATTGTTTGAATGATGATTTTGAGAAAGAGAAGTTCTTAGCTGCTGATATCCGGGTTTTCTATCTGTAGATAAATCTGTGATTTGCAGGCCAGACACAAGCCCAAGTTATTGCTATATTCCATTTTCTTTCTTCGTGGCAATTGCATATTCAAACCCAAATAAGATTGAAAATGATGAAAATAATAACTGAAGTATGCGTGATGTTCAGTGGTCTTGAAGGGAACTGTCACATTCATATGGGCTAAACAAGGGAAAATGCCACATTCATATTGGGTTAAAGGGTAGTATACCGTGTAAGGTGTTTGATTTCGTACGACTCTTACTTTTTCCTCCTTTTTCTTTTTCGATTTTTGAACTTCTAATGTGACGAAAATATTACGAAACAAGGGAAAATACCACATTCGTATTGTGTTAAATATTGTTATTTTTTATTTTCTTTAACTTTCATGACATTAAGGAAAATGAAGAATTATCATACTAGAATCATGATTTCAACTAAGTACAAAATAAAATAAGCAATTACTTGCAAATTACGCAATTGTTTCTTAATGTAACACATAAAGATTAAATTAGACATAAGTCATAACCATCACCATCAAGTTTCCTTCTTTCCTGGTTCAAACGTGATGTCAGAGTTTGATTAAAATATATCCACACCCATTCTTGATTAAGAAATCTCTCTTTCATAAAATTATATACATATATATATATATGGAATTACCTCAACCCAGCATCTGTTTTTCAATTCTTTTTGGTAGAGAACTAACGTCCACTATCTATCATTTTCAAGGACCAAATATGCCAAAAGAGGGCAGAGGGTGGCTGCCATCACCGTTGCTTCTCACTTGTCGCCATATCACCTTCTGCTTTCTGCCTCTCTCTTTGTCTTGGCTATCTTTATAGAATTAATATGAAAGGAATCTTACTTGGCTCTGCATATGACAAGAATGCCATGTGGCTCCCATGATCTAATATTAGTTGGAAAACTGGTTTCAATTTTATATATTCTCAAGTGGTTGCAAATTTTTATGAATTATTATTATGAAAATTACTCTTTTTTTTGTTTGGAGTGTAATATTTAAGTAAATATAGTCCCACCACTAAATGTCATCCTTTTGCTTTTTTGTGACGAATTCATAATCTTAAAAAACAAAAAGCTGCCAGAATATAAGTCTAAATATCCTCACCGTACAAAAAAAATTCAATATTGTGAAAAATAAAGTTATGTTATAATTATTATTAAATGATTACTTTTAGTAATATAACTAAGAAGCTAAATGTGAAAATTTAAAATTAGGAAAAATTACACTCTACCGATATGTGATTTCTCGCTTTTTCGCTTAGCCCACATATAGTTTTAAATATTATAATTTATTCATCTATATTTTAATCGTTAACACTTTGCTAATTTAAACTATTTTTCATTCAAAATTTTATCAAAAACTTTCATGCATTGAATGTGTCTTTACTTGTCCTAATTTTGACTCAATTTGATATCCATTTAAAATTAATCTATCCTTAAAAAACTGATTTAACACTTTCTATTCAACAATTGTGGACTAATTTATAGGGAAAAAATCTTCAATAGAATTATTATTTGTGAGTAATATAGTTTCAAATAAGTGTCAAATTGAGTTAAAATTTAAGTAAAAATTAAATGCAATATATGTAAATTTTTGGTTAAATTTTAAATGGAAAAATAACTTAAGTGGATAAAGTGTTAATAGTTGAAAATATAGATGGATAATTTGCAATATTTAAAATCACATATGGGTTAAATAAAAAAAATAAAATCACACATAGTTAAAGTATAAATTTTCCTTAAAATTTAACAACAAATGAAAAATGTAAAAATATTAAAACTATCAAATAGTATAATTTTTTTGTAAGACTTTAAATTTAACGTAGAATAGACAAGGTTGTCGTTTGCTTTTGCATGATGCAAAAGGTTAGTCTAATGTTTACAACTGCACAATGTTTGTCACTATAAGAGACAGACTTATAAAGTGCTCGAGTCATCTGTAATTCTCCTATTTAGAAAAATAAAATAAGTTTGGCTAGTTTGAATTATGTAGTTAGATAGATATAGTTAAAAAAAAAAAAGAAGGAATGGGAGATGGATAGTATACAGGTTTGTAAATTACGAGCAAGTCTCTTGTTGAAAAAATTTTATAATACAATAATTATATTGATGAATGTCAAAATTAAAAGTTTAGATTTATTAATTTGTTAACAAATCCTGCACAAATAAATAAATTCGGACATTTAATTTTAGTAATACACCAACACAACAAATGTACCGTAAATACTCTCCTCTTGTTGTGCTTCGAATATATTGCTTAATATTCTATAAATATTGGAATTGAAAAGGGAAAATTCAGTGCATTGGGTGTCCCAGATCCAGGCCGGTGTAACCGTGTAAGCAAATGTTGACAGATCAAGTAATAACAAAGGTGAGCAAGTCTTCGGTGGTGAAGTTATCAGAAACTGTACGTTCCAGTACTTGAATCCCCAGTTTGAAGACTTATATTTATGAGACACCGGTTTCAAGATCAGATGATATTATTAATTTCTTTAAAGACTTATATTTATGAATCACCAGTCTATGTAATAATATTAGAAGTGGTTCTTTGCTACTTGCAAAATTGTGGGTGGAAGAAAATTCTAAGATAGCTATGAACATATTATTGATTAATGATTGTCCGGGTCATCATCCTTATGCTCCTTTGGTGGATCATGGACGGTTTTATGTGAATCGTTCCTGGGAGATTATTCATTGTTATTGTGAAAGCAATTGTTAGTTTCTCATATCATATCCTAATTTTGAATACTTCTACTCAAGTGTTCATATCATAATCCCAAAATGAATGTGAATTGCTGTTGATGCAAAATATAATGGAGGATTTTTTTTTTTCACTTTACTTAAAAAGAAAAATGTAAAAACTTTTGCTTTACAAAATCCACCAAGAATTTCATGAATCTGAGCTTTTTAATGCCTCTCACTTATTTTTCTACCTCATGTTTGCCTCTTTATTAGTTTCATCTTAAACATGTAAATTGAACATATATAGACAGTCTCCTTTTGACTCAATTCAATAAGTGGGAGCCCACGTTGAAGGTTGTGGGTGCATATCCACCCACCAACACCCTTGATTTAATAAAATATAAAACTAGTTAATTTTATTTAATAGCATCGATTAATATATATATATATATATATATGAGCAGAAATTAATAAATGCCACTTTAAACTTACATTACTTATATCAAATATATACCGTTCACTTAACATTCATCTAATAACTACAATACATTTCAATTAATGTCAATATATTAATTTTAACGATGAAGGAGAATTTGTATAAAATTTACTTAATTGCTTTCTCTCTCTCATAATATTTTCTCTTTTCTTTCTATTCTAAATTGTCATTCAAAATTATTTAAATTACAAATATTTACATTTAAAATCAATTGAAACCTTATTATGTATTAATAATTAATAAATATTTTAATATATGATAAATTTAGATAAAATATTCATTGAAAACTTATTAGAATATTAGTTGCCAATTTGAAATTATTTTGCAAACAAGAAGTTTGTTGTACGGTATAAAACTTATTCTGCCTTTTTTTTGAAAAAACTGCTAGCTTTATTTTAATACTATTAAGTTAACAGTTTTGTTTTGATTTATGTACTACGTAAAATTTATATCAATTTCTCAAATTTAAACTTTAAATAAAATTCATTATATATAACGAATTGTCATTGCTATTTCAATTACTATAAATAAAGAAATTCATATCAATCCTTTTTTCTAATTAAAGCAAAAATAAAAATTAATCCTCATGTGTTATCTCACAATTATAACCTTATTAAAATTATTCTTATGATTTATTATCACAACAAATATATATATGATTCTTTCCTTTTTAATATAATAATTAAATTAAATTATTATTTGTATATTTATCATAAATTAAAATTTAAAAATTATTTGTTGACAATGAATTAAATTAAATCTAATT
This sequence comes from Sindora glabra, assembly GCA_020226215.1. Classification (NCBI taxonomy): domain Eukaryota; kingdom Viridiplantae; phylum Streptophyta; class Magnoliopsida; order Fabales; family Fabaceae; genus Sindora; species Sindora glabra. The sequence continues at coordinate 21,720,254 of CM035228.1, forward strand.
ATAAATTTTGTAATTTAAAAAACTTTTACGTGATGATTTAAAATTAATTCTTATAAAGTTAGAAAGAAAAGAAAGCATATTATAGGAGAGAAAAAATAATTAAATAAGTTTTACACTAATTCTCTTCCTTTATTAAAGTTAGTGAATAGCATTAATTTAAATATCTTGTAGCAATTAGATGAATGTCAAATCAATGATATAAATTTGATATCAATAGTGTAAGTTTAAGTTGCATCAATTAATATATATATATATATATATATATATATATATATATATATATATATATATATATATATATATATATTTTGGTGATGTAATTCTGATTTTTATATTACTTGCAATTATTAATATGAAAAGAAAATGATATTCTCTTTTTGTATTTAAATTTAGATTATAAAAATTTAACATAAATATATAATATCATTAATTATTTATGTATTTATGAAAAAATTATATTAAAGTTGTATTATGAACGCCCCTAGTCAAGGGATCTTAGATCAGCCACCACCGAACAAAATGATTCAGTCAAAAACTGCGCAAATTAATCAAATTATACCACCTACTCGATAAAAAGGAAAAAAGAAGGAAATACGTATGTACGTAATATTTCCATGTTTTAGGAGAAAAAAAATAGTCCACTTTTTCTACAAACAAAACTAGTAGATATTATAAAAAGGGTTAGGTTGACTTTAATTATCAATCTTTTGAATTTAAAAAAAAAAAATCAAGTCTTTCGATATTTGTTGTAAGTTATGTTCTAGGAGCTGGACCCCATACAGATAACTTAAAGTCCACAAAGATGCCCTGGCCGAGGAGTAGTTGATTGTGTGGTTGCGATGCATATGTCACCTTTGCTTTCCACCATTATGTTATGTGAGACATCATATTATCTTTCTTTCTTCATGTTATCTTTCATAATATGATGACTCTCATAATAAGCCACTAAAGTAAAGTAGAATTGTTTTGGTAATCGAGGTTTAGAATAAAAATATATATCTTTATTTTAAGATCAAATCGTATTATTAATTTCTTTGAAGACTTATATTTATAAATCATCTATTCCTTTATAACTATTGGCAATAGAATTTAAAATTAAAATATATATAATTGATAGTAGTAAATTTTGTCAATGGAATCAATACATTTTTTTTATGATAACAAGGGTGATGGAGTCAATAAATTCTTACACATACATAGAGAATCAAAATCAAAATCTAAGATGGAAGATAAGATAAAACCTTCTAAGAATCTTTAAATGCTATTAGAATTGCTCAATAAAAAAAAATATAAAAGTATATAATGTTCACTAATAAAAAAATTGATTAGGTTAATATTAAAAAAATCATCAATAAAAAAAGCAACAAAATTAGCAATTGATTGAAAGTTAATAGTAAACAGTGCATCAATAATTTAATTAACAATGAATATTTTGCATTTGTTGCTAATTTCCTCACTAATTTTAGAGGCTGATGATGACCAAAATGAATGACAAGTGACATTAGCAATGCTTATATCCATTGCTAAACATAGCATCTATTGATGGATTGTTCGTTGATAAACTAAAATATAGGAATAAAAATGCATTGCTATTTTCATCACAAAACTAGAATTTATCAATATATATATTAATGCAAACCTAACTATAAGGTTTGAGGGTTTTTAATTGTGTCTCTTTAGCCTTTTTAAATGCCTTTTGTTCTTGTGTAAAAGAGACTTTTGTATGTTCTTCAATCCTTTAGGTATTTAAGTTTTTGCTTATTCAAACTTTATCTATTACAAAATTCAACAAAATCAAACATTTCATTAAAATCATGCTGCAAAACATTTATATTAGTGCCTTGTGAATCCTTCACTTGCAAGGTCTATTAATGCAAGCCTAACTATGCTATCAAAGTTCTATGTAAATTTTAGGACCTTTATTTTAAGATTGTAAAAGAGGGGACGTTGAAAAGAAGATCTTGAAACTTATATGGGATGTTGATAACATAGTCAGGCTTGCATTAATAAACCTTACCAATAAAGGATTCACAAGGCATTAATATGTAAATTTCACTACTTGACTTGTTGAATTCTGCAACCTTCAAATGACCTATTTTGTTTGAAGAAGCTTATCTTACATGCATGCCTCATTTTGTCACAAATAATACAATTCAAAGGTCTCATTGTTTGAAGGTAGTTCTTATACAACTAACTTCTAGAAATGTCAAGCTAAAGTATTGAATCTGCCTCTGAATTTGGGTTTGTTAAAAACTTTTATAAAAAATGAATCAAATAAGTATCATTTGTAATATAGATTACACAAGACGTATACATGAAAATCTTAATCTACTTATACCATAGATAACCTAATAAAAAATGAATACTCTATGTCATTGTATTGGATTTCTTCTTCGTCTTCTTCAATCTTTTCTCCATTGTATTTCTCTTTGTTGTCCTCTTCATTTTCCTTATCCTCCTAAGGATTTTTTTCATTATTAAAGTCATCTAAGTCATCACCCTTCATATGTTTAATGAGGATAACTTCGGGATATCTCAAGTCAACCCTTAATGAATGGATCTCTTTGTTCTCAATATATATTAGCAATTGGGTGCATTGCTATCATCTTGGAAAGTAACTATGGCATCAATTAGATGCATTGCTCTGGAATACTATAGTATGATTTTATACTAAGTATCCTAACTACAGAGGACAACATAGCATAGTTGTTGCAACCCTCATACAAGGGTTATTATATGTTTGCCAATATATTATAAAATTCCTGAGCATTGGGGTTGGAGATTTTTTTGCATTTTGGTTAAATTTTTTTCCAAAATTCACATATGTAACATCCATTATCATTGCCCATACTTCTCACTTAGTTCTTTAAACCTACTACTTACCTCTCTCTACTCTAAATTGTTAGGTCCAACTTTAAGTTGGGCTATTTGTTCTTTGTGAGATATCCATTACTAATAATTGGATTTAAATTCTTTCTTATAAATATACTTAATCACAATATCAAGAATAAAAATCTTTTTACCTTCACATTTAGCATATAACACCTAATCTTTTGAATTAAAAAAAAAACTCCATTTTATAAGCATGTACAATGAATTCATTCACTTCATTAATGGATATAACTATTATTCCTAACCAATTAAAACCTACTCTATTGTACATCCACTTTTTATATTCAAGCACGTCTAAATTTATTTTGCATCACATATATACGTTATTCAACAATTCATTAACTACTATTCAAATAAAACTACGGTGCATGAGTGAATTACGTTTTTAAAATACCAACATTTCAACAATTATAATTCTAACTCTACAACTAAACATTACCTATATATCTCCTTATCTAAGAGTAAAATAATTACAACATTAAGAAAATTAATGCAAAATGAAAATAAAAAATCAATTATAACATGATCATATTCAAATTGAATTAAAATAGAACAAACTTAATTGCATATAAACCTAAATTTCACTTCATTAAACCACAAATATTTAAATTGACAAATTAAACCCATATCCAAAGTTCACATCTATTTCAATACTTCAATAATACATGAAAAAGCATAAAATAAATATCAATTATTAGAGAAATCAAAGAAATTTCTTACAAAATAACTCCAAATGTTATATCTAACATTTCATAGAAAAAAAATCAATTAAAGAAAGAGGGTATAACAAGTAAGCTCTCAGAGGTAGCAGATGGTGATAGGAAGGTTAAACAATGGTAAAGGAGGTGACTAAAGCTCAATGGTAATGGGAGATGTTAAGTTTTGCCCCCTTGCAGAAATGAAGAGTGCTTATTACAATCTAAATATAAAAGAACATTAGCAATGAAAAATTCCATCACTAGTTTAAATTTAATGATACGATGTAGATAGTTTAGCAAAGGATCTATTGTCGGATTATCATTTTTATGTTACAATATTTTGGAAATTTTTGAATTTTCCACTAGAGGATTTTTAAAATTTTGTACAATATTTCATAGGTAAAATAGAAAAAAAATTTCTTTTTTCATTCATTATTTAGTGAAAGATTTAACAACAATAAAATTTTTTTGTCATTAATATTAATTTTATTTTCATTTTAAAATTGGGAATAAAAATCAATTTTGTGACGTATTATCTATTACTAAATCTGCATTGTAATCCGTTGTTCAATATTAAAATTCTTGTATAGTTGAATCTTCTTATTGCACTTTTCATCATTAAAATATGTACATTTAATCATTATTCTTTGATCAGGACGCAAAGTATAACCTCTTTCCATGTATCCAATTGTTGCAGTTGCCCCCTATTAATAATTAAAGGAGATAGGAGAGGTGATCATTAACAATAAGCTAGGGCTAAGTATAATTGTGTTCTGTTTCAAGCATCTTCTTAATCATTTGATTAAGTGAGATAGGTGGTAGAGCCATAAAAAATCATTAAATTTATTTATTTATTTTGAAAAAAAATATTTTTTTATAAAAATATAATTATAAAATATTAAAATAGTCTAAAATGTTATATAGATATCCAATGTCAAATATAGAGAGTTAATGGAATGTAACTTTTTCTTTTTGTAGATAAAAAATTATTTTTCTTCAACATTATGATTTTAATATTATTATTTTAATCATAAAATAAAAAATAATGTATTATTTTTTTATTTATATATAAGTAAATAATTTTTTTATAAAAATTATCTTCTAACAAAATAAATAGAATCTTCTACTGTCATAGAGGACAAAATGCGAGTGAGAAATTGTGTAAGGCCAATTTAACAATTTTATTTTGCAGAAGAATTAATTTAATAAACTATTTTATGAAATTTATATATAAAATTCAAAAAAAAAAAATTTGTAGGCCGTGATTCTAAATCAATATCAATCAATGCTGGTCATCAATACTAATCAATCAACATTTGAACGCCTCAACGCTTATCAACTAAAATAAGCTTTTATTTATCTCATAATTAGGACACATGTCAACTTCTTGTTTCTTTAGTTTTTCATTTTCCCTCCCAAATTCCAATCAATCATTTCTTTTTATTTTTATAATTTTATTTTTTTTATTTTCAAATTCCTACACAAATTTTTATTTTTTAATCATTTACACTATTACTCTATTATTATATATATTATTTATTTTATTATATATTTTTTATTCCTCTTAAATATATTTTAAAAATCTCACTATTATTAAATATTATAAATATAAATTTATATTTTATTAATATTAAATAACTAAAACAATATTTTTTATCATTTTTTATCATTTATACTATTACTCCACTATATATATTATTTAGTGTATCGTATGTTTTTTATGTTTATTCTTTTTTAATACACTTTTCATATGTTAATATCACTAAATAGTGTAGATATAATAAAATATATTTTATTTTACTATAAAATATTTTTAATAAGTAAAACATTTAATTTTATTGAATTTCTTGGTATATTCTTATTACTTTCAAACTATTAAATAGTTTAATTTTGTTATTTGTTCTATTACCTATTAAATTATATACATATTATTTTTATCCAATTCATTGTATTTTTAATGCTTATTCACAATATTTGCAACTCTATATTAATGTTACTTATTAGTATGTAGGGATAATCATCGGTCGATTAAGAGCGGTTAAGACTATTTTTTAATCCGACCGAAATTAATCGAAAAGTCTTTTTTTTCAACCGACTAAATTCAATCGCATAACTTTAACTGAATTTAATCGAAATTTTGATTTCGATCGGTTAAATTCGGTTTAGAATGGTTTAAAATTTTAATTTTTTTTCTTCAAAAATGGCTAAATAAATTAATTTAAATGTTAAAATTAACTTATAAATATATATTAATATCATAATTCCATTAATATAACTATAATAAAAAATAATTAAGTATTAAATTATAAAAATGATTAATAAAATTTTAAATATAAATTTTTAAACAAAAAAATTGATATAAATTTTGGTTAGTATCAGTTAAGTTCGGTTAATTTCGGGTGTAATTGCAGTTAAGAATTTACACCCGAAATTAACCGACCACCCAAAATTTATAAATTTTTTCTTCCGATTTTAACCTATAATAATATATTAAACGCTCTTAATTGACAGGTTCGATCGATTGGTTAAGAGCGATTTGAAGAATTTTGATTACCCCTGCTAACATGAATACAATATGATAAATTTTATTTTTATTATAAAATATTCAAATAAATTAAAATTTTAATTTATTTAAATTATTTAATTTTATATTCTATTTTTAATTTTAATATTACTTTACTAACTCACCTATTGTACCTATTTTTTTTTCATTTGCTCCGTGAAATACTTTTCTTCTTTTCTTTTTTCATGTGAACTTTGTCATTGCAGTTCACATACTAAAATTATTAAAAAGTATATATGTTATTTTTTTATAAAAATAATTTAAATAAATTAACTAATTTAATTTAATTGAATTATCTAACTATATAGTATATCAATTTTAATTGAAAGTATTAATAAAAAATAATTAATTATATGTTCTATTAGTTAATAAATTGTCTATATTTTTTATATCAATTTTTAATTGTTATATTTAAAATCAAATATATATCAATCGGCATTTTGACAAAAATTTACAACTCACAAATTATTTTATTATCTATTTTATTGCACATTCTTTTTATATTTATTTCTAATATTTACAATTCAAATGTTAATATTATTGAGTAAGATAAACATAACATGATACATTTTTTATTTTATAAATATGTTAAATAAGTTAAAGATTTAATTTAATTTAATTATTTAATTATATATTCTATTTAACTCATCAATATATTGTCATATCAAAAAAATTATTAAAATTTTATTATTATTGCTAATTAAAAAATTTAATAATTATTATTCTTTTAATAAAATATCTTGTTTTTATTTACTAATAGTATAAAATATCTTACATTGCCAATGAATAAACTTTAAACTCTATACATTAATATCATTAAGTAATATAAATAAAATATGATATATTTTATTTTTATTATAAAAATATTTTAAATAAGTTAAAAGTTTGATGTTATTAATTTACTTAATATATATTATATTTTCAATTCTTACATTACTTAACATTTGAACCACATCATCTTATTTTTTTTATTTTATTACATATTTTTCTTCTTTTCTTTTTCCAATGAAACCCATATTATCTATGTATCATATGCTACTATTATTAAGAAGTGTAAGATGAAATTTATTCTTTAATTACTTTTATTTTAAATAAGTTAAGGTTTAATTTAATCTAATTACTTAATTATTTATTTCATCTTTAACTATTATATTAATTTACAACTCACACGTTATTTCTCTTCTTTTTATTTTTTACATTGCATATTTCTCTTCCTTTTAGTTCATATCACTCTTATATATTAAAATTTCAACTTCTATATTACTTAACATTTGAGCTAAATTATCTTATTTTTATTTGTTTTATTGCACATTTTTTCTTTTCTTTTCTCAATATCAGTCATATTATTTATATTTCATATCCTAATATTATTAAGAAGTGTAAATATAATAAGATAAAATTTATTCTTTAATTATTTTTATTTTAAATAAGTTAATATTTAATTAATCTAGTTACTTAATTATTTATTTCATCTTTAACTCTTTTATTAATTTACAACTCACATATTATTTCTTTTTTATTTATTATATTACATATTTTTCTTTTTTATTCATTTCTATTATCTACAACTTTAATGATAATACCATTAAATAGTGTGTGCATTTAATTTTATTAATTAATTTTTAAAAAATATTAAAATTTTAATTTAGAAATACTAATTGAATTATATAATTAAATATTTTACCTTTTAGTTAAAATATTAATAAATTAAATTTAAATTCACTTGTTTAAATTTTTAAAAATTTTATTTGTATCAATTTTTAAGTATCATATTTTAATATATATATATTTTTACAATTCACATATTATTTTGTTTTTTTATCTGCTTCTTTACATGTATTTTCTGTATTTTCCTATTCATTATAACTTAGACATCAATATTATTAAATAATATGAATGTAACAATTTTTTTTAAAATATTTTGAATAAGTTAGAAATTTAATTTAATTGAATTACTTAAATGCATATCATTTTTTTAACTTTTATATTACATTATAAAAAAAATTTATTTATAAATTTAAACATATAATTAAAAAATAAATATAATAAATTAAATTTAAATTTTTTATAAGTTTTATTACATACTTTTTTTTATTTTTATATTAAAAAATAATAAACATCCATATATCACATAAGTTGAAAAAGCTAGTCTTAAAATATAACAAGGTGCTGCCCAGCTTCCAACTCCATTTTTTTTTTTTTTTTTTGGCTCTGTTCCAATCCTGTAACCTTCATTTAGAGTCATCAGAGCCACCACTTTAACAAAGATAGGAGTGATATGAAAATTTTCTCCTCAATCATGCGTTAGTTTGTGTGATTTCACCTTTGTGAGTTGAAATCCCAAGCGTCATAACATGGGTGCTTGTTAGATTAAATTTTTTTGGAAAAGGGATCCGGTGTATTGTATGAATTTTGAGTAGAGGTAAATATAGATTTTTTTTATGAACAATTTTTTTATACTTAAAGTAAAAGTCAGAATATACATATTATGATTGATCAACAAATCAATATATGATATATACTCTATTTAAACGATTAAATAAATTAAATTATGGCAAACAAATCAAAGGTAATTAGTTAACAAATTTATTTTAGTTATTTATATTTTTAATTTTACTCCATACTTATCAAAAAATTATATTTTCTCCTTTCCTTAATTTTTTCATACTTCATTAATTAGTTTAAATAATTTTATTTTAATTCTATAGACATGCAATGAAGAAAATTCAATTCTATCTCTTATTCTTTTTTTATTTGGTCTCAACAAAATTTAAATAATAATAATAATAACATATCAAATAAATCTTTCAAATAATAAAATAAAATATTGATTATCTAAAGATAAAGAAATTAACTATGTTGTTACATAAAATAAATTTAAAACAAAAAAATAAAAAATTAAATTAAGCACGTTATTTAGTTAATTTGAAAATAATATATAGCCTTATTTGATAATTAATTAATTATATTAATAGTTAATTGATTGAATTAACTATTAATAGATAATTAATTATATTAATTAATTTAATTAATTAATAGTATTAGTTGTTTATATAAATTTTTTTATAAAATTATTTATTTATTATTAATTATTTATATGTAAAATGATAAATAAGGACATGTGTATATTTATGATTTGTTTGAGTATTCTTTTACTTTAATAATATTTTATATGATAATATATTATTTATTATATTAATTTTTTAAAAAAAATTAGATCATTATAATTTATTATACTTATTTAATTTTTCTTTAAAGCATGAACAATTATAACTTTGTAACTAAGATTTACTTATAATATTTTGGTAGATCCAATAACTGTTAAAGTATATTTTGTAATTATTTTTAATATTAAATTTAAAATTCATATATTTTTCATTTATATATTTTAAGTATAAAAATATATTTTCAAAAATTAATATCATCCCATTATTTCTTTTTTTCTTAATATACATTGTTCTTTAACTTAAAAAATATTTTTTAACAAAAAAATAATAATTCTTTCAATATCTTTTCTATTATTCTCTATAAAATAAAATATATATTCTTTTTTTTACAACTTGATAGAAAAATATGATTATATTCATATAATCTTTTTATTATTATGTAAATATTTTAATATAATTTATTATATTATTTAGTTTTTATTTAAAAATAAATTATTATAAATTATTATATGTATTACTTTTTTAGAAATAAATAAATATAATTTAGTATTTTTCTTATTTATTGAGGATTGAAATATAAAAAAATTTATAATTGGAGAAGAATATCTTTTTCTATGCTAAAAATAAATTAGCTAATTCAAAACACTATTATTCTTAAATTTTTTAAAATGATTGTTTGAAGGTCAATAAATTAAGTAAAATAGTTATTTGTCAAGCATTCAAATCAGTTGGTTGACTTTGTCAAATAACTAGATACACTTAAATTAACTAAAAACTAATCAAAAAGTTATTTATAAAATACTTTTATTATGAAATACAAGTTCAGCATATTAATTAATAGTTAGTTAAACAACATTAATTTAGTACTTTTATTTTAATTTTATGGGTGTATAATAAAAAAAGTTTAACCCAATTTCTTTTTTAATTTGAGCTTATATAAAATTTAAATAATAACAATAACATGTCAAGTAAAAATTTTCAATTAAAAATAAATTACTAATTATTTAAACATGCTTCTAAATAAGAAATTAAATATGTTATTCAAAACATATATTATCATAAATAAACAGAGTCAAAAATAAGAAAAAGTTTAAAAAAATAAACTCATACCTCTTTCATAAATTATCGTATTTATATGATAAATCTTATATTATGATTTTGAATCAATAGCCAAATGAAATTTGTAGAAAATAAATTAAAGCATAATTTATGAATATTTTGTAGTTTAATAAATCTAAAAAAATAACACCAATTAATTATCCTAAATTCTAGGATTGGTAAGCAAAGTTTGTAGAAAATAAATCAAAATATAAAATTTATAATTCTTTTATAATATGAGAAATTTATAATAATAATAATATCAAATAGTTATCTTAATTTATGTGATTTTTTAGGTGATTAAAATAATGAGTTTATTTTAATAACAATTTAAATTTTTTTTATAATTTATCTATAAGTGAAAGATAATTAAAAAAATTAAAAGGAATAATTTTAAAATATGAGAAATTATTTTTTTACTCATTTTTTATTTCAAATAAATTATGTCATTTTTTTAGTGTCAATTTTTTCATTAGTTAATTAAAAGTATTTTCAATTTTATACAAAATAACATCAAATAATATGCATAAAAAAGTTAATATGAAATGTCAATTGGCTTAAAATTTAACACATTTACAAATAAATTAATTTTGTAATATTATCATTGATTTAATATATAATGCTAGAGTAGATTAAAGCTTTACATGTACTTTAATATAAATAATTTACTTAAATAATTATCTCTATAATAACTTTAGAATTATATAAAAAATAATGATTGTAAATATAAATATCATACTATAAACATTTCACTTATTTGGTAAGTCTCCCAGATTTTTATCTTAATCATTTATTTTAATATCATTAAAATTGTATGATTATTATGTTGTCACAAATCAAGATATTAATACCAAATTTTTTAGTTTAAGAATTATTGAATTGCCTTTTTCTTATTTGAAATTGTGGAATTCAATTAAAAACAAGTAATAGGGCTTAGAATAGAAATTGTTCTTTATCTTTTTAAAAACAATAGATAAATAACAAAAGTAAAAAAAGAGGATTAGTTCTTAAGTTGTGTGATTTCTTTCATCTAGTAGTTTTTAACTATACTCACTGTAGGTGACTTTTAAAATTTTGAGAGACAAATTTTTAGGAAGTTTGTTTCAATACAACCTTAAAAAATAAAGTTGTACTGATATAAATTTTTACAAATTTTATAGGAAAGTCTTATAAAATTTACAATTTTTTATAAGATTTTATAACTTTATTGTATAACATAAATTATATGAGATACAACTATTTACATAAAACTTATAACTTTTTCATAAGATTTTGTAACTTTGTTCATAAAGCTTGCAATACGAAATAGTGATTCCCTAATACAAAAATTTAAGGAGTTATTGTAAGATTTTATAAAAAAAATTATAAATTTTATATAAAATATTGCAAATTTTATGAGAGAATCATATAAAATTTACAATGTTCATATCAATACATCTTATTTTAAAGGTATACTGAAAAAGTCCCAAATTTTTAATATATTATTCTGCCACTTATATGAAGATTTGCCCATGTATGGCATGATACATGTGTTATCAAGATTATATTTGTAATTGTGTTAAAAAATGGTTATTTTGTAATTTTAGGATCGGTAAGAATTATGATTTGTTCAATTAGGGGTAAAATACTAAATTGGTTCATAGAAAATTGAGATTACATCAATTTTTTTTCAAAGTTTATTTTACATTTAAAATATTGATATTACATAAAATTTATCTAGAAATTATAATTATAATTAGTTAATATGAAACAAAATTTTAAGAAAAATACAATATAACATCTATCATTTAAAGACCATTTTGATGGTTTATTTTTCCATATAAAAAAGATAATTTATTTGATATATCTTGATATTGTACTTAATTACACTTGACATCCTTTATTTTCAAAGTTGTATACCTTCATCATTATAAAATGAGATAATGTTACCCTTTAAATTGCAACTTGTTCGCTAATATCATCTTTTATTATTGAAATATCATTTTTTGCACATTTTCATGTATAAATGTAGCTTTTTTATAACAAATAAAAACAATATGCCCTTTTTATATATAGTTATATTGCAATAATTTCACATAAAAATATAGATAAATAATCATCTAATTAAAGTAGGAGTTGTGGTTAAAAAGTTAATAATATTGCATGTCATAATGATAGAAATGTATAATTTTAAACAATTAAAAATGTTAAATAATGTGTGAATTTGACGTAATAAATAAGTTATTTTACAACTTATTGATTTGATTAATAAATTATAAATTAACTTATAGATATGTTTAATATATTAACTTACTTGAGAATGAGTTCTTACTTGACGAATCTTACAACATAATTTATAACTTATAAACTAGTAACTTTTCAAAAAAATTTCAAAGTTATCTCTATTTTCTAATTATACAACAATCTATATTCTAATTATGTAAATAAATATTTGATATATTTATATTAAATAAATATAAATAAAAAATAAATAAGTAAATAGGTTAATATATGATATCATAAAATATAATTAATTTTTAGATTATTATATTATTATTTGGATTATAAATAAATAAATAATATGTAATGCCATAAACATAGTTAATTAAAATTAAGTCATCATATTTTTATTTTGAATATTTTTATTGTATTAATATAATTTAATCTCAAACTAAAATTGAATTAATTTAATTCATATATATATTTTAACATGTCCTTTTATCATATTTTATACATTTTAGTTAGTTTAACAACTATTTTTATCAAATATTTTAATACAAATAACTAACTTATTAGTTATTAATTATAATTTTTATTTGACAATTAATTGATTTCATTTGTAGTTAATTAATTCAATTAATTATTATCTAATAATTTATTGTATTAACTAATTTGATCAATTGATAATATTAATTATTTGAATAATGATATTTAGAAAAATTTTACTATTTATATATAAAATAATATAAAAAATATAAGCATTTTTATAATTTATTTGAGTATCTTATTTTATTTTAATGATATTTTAAATTTTATATATTATTTTTAAATTAAATTTCTTTTAAAAGATATATTATTATAATTTATTATTTATTTAATTTATTGTACTAGTTAAAATTTTCTTTAAGAAATAAATAATAATTTATTATAATTGTTTAATTTTACTTTAAGAAATGAGTATATTTAGATATTTGTATATACTTTTGTGTTATTTTATATCAATTTTTCAATATATTATTTATATATATTACACTAACTATACTATTTTTTATTTTATATATATCTTCTTCATTATTAGATTTGTTAGAACAACAAAACTTGAAAAAGTTTATATTATTTATAATATTTTGTAAGTTAAATTATCCCTTTTTATTTGAATGATGTTTTAAAAATTGGATTAAACAAAAAATAAAAAAAACTTATGTAAATGTATGTATTATATATATAAATTATTCTTTTCAATTTTTATTTTTAATGTAAAAATTTAAGTTTATTAAATAATTATATAACATAGTAATATTTATTTTGTTATTAATAAAAAATTAAAAAATTATTTATTATTTATGAAAAACTATTATATTCTAATATATATATTAAATTTATACATATACATTGAAAATGATTAATGGTTAATGATTGAACCCTTGTTCAACTCTTTTTTAAGCAAAATAATAAATCTTATATAAGTATACAATTTGGGAGAAATTACATGTCATAACCTATTAGGTCATAACTAGTATGGAACTTGTTATCGGAGTTCATAAGCCTAATTTAAATCTTACAATTGGTACTATTATACAATATTTAGGAAATAGTTATTCCATAAACATACCAAATGTATTTACAAAGCATTGCTTATATGGAAGTTTGGTTTACTTATATACAAAGCCCAAAAATAACAAATCACACTATTTACAACTATAGCTACTTTGTCAAATAAATTATAAAGAATTAACTCTTGTCGGTTTGGTGGAGGAAAGGGAGCTTTTGTAAAGATATTTGGAAAGAAAGAAACAACTAAAAAATAAGTTAGAAATTTAGTAAGTAAATAAACAATTAAAGAAAGTATAACTACATTTTTTGAATTCTTAAATTCATATTTACTATCACAATGTTACTTGATATAACATAAGATTATATTTAATTTAACATACATTAAACATTGAAAAATACTTAAACCACCTTGTGCTACTTAAATCATTGTTATATCTCTCACAAATGTCATCCTTATCATTTAAAGGTTTATTTTATACCTTTCATAAATGAACACCTGGATCTAATGCAATATCATATCTTAAGTATAAAATCACCCATTCTCAATATTCATTCACAACTTAATTCAAGTAAAAATATATTCCCCCATTAGATATCATCATCATACTCATAATTCGCATCATTCAGAAGCAAGCTATATTACTAACATCATTACATAAGTTTACCACACCTTTCTACATCATGAGAAAAAAATGACAAGTAATACAAGGTAATACTCGAGCATGCATTTAAGTATGTAGCTCTAAAATTAAATTTTGACTATCATACTCGAATATGTACTCAACTTGTGGCTCATTAGGAATCTGATACTTAAGTATATACTTAAGTATTAGCAACTTGAAGCTAACTCTAGATGCTATACTTAAGTATACATTTAATTTAATTACTTTAGCGATCATATCTTATGATAACTTAAAAATTATTAATTTATTGTACATGGAACTTATTTTTTGTGAAAATAACTCAACAAGCTTTTTGTGGACCGATCTTTTACATAAAATAGTTAAATTTTGAAAAAGTTATCCTTTTTATAAGTTATTACTAAAAATTTAATTTTTCTTAATCTCAACTTGCTGATTTCTATCCACAATTTTAATGATATTTCAAAATATACATAAGACATTAATTTTGAATTAGTTTTGTTTAAAAATAAATTCAACTATCTTTTCAATAATAAATAGTTTGCTAAAAATGGGCATACAATGAATGAGATATGACCTTTTAAAATTGATGTAAAAATATCGTCTAGCATATTCTAGTATATACTCAAGTATAGATAATCGAACAACAATTATTATATTTATACTTGAGTATATACTTGCTTACAACCATCCAAAGAGCAATTATATTGTCATACTTGAGTATGAGCATCTAAAGAGCAATTTTTGGAGTCATATTTGCTTATATACTCGAGTATAAAGTTTAGAATTTTCAAGATAGCTACAAAACACTATACATATGGCCATTTATTCCCAACTAACATATATTCTTCAAATAAACCACAATCCAACATAAATCAATCATCTATACTCAATTTACAATTATCAATAATAATAAATCATATCATAATACAACCTTTTAACACAAACACACAAGACCTTCAATACAATTATATAAGTTATTAAATTTAACAAACAATTGAGCAAAAATCTTAAATCTAAGTATCTACTTACTATTTGTATTGAGGAGTTCAGGGAAGGCTTGAAGGAAGTTAAAATTTATCCCAAACATCATAAATTAAGAATTTTAACATGAATCCTAAAGTCTCACTTCCAAACTAAGTTTCAAGAAAATTTTCAAGTAAAATTAAAATTTAATAAGAATTTACCTTAGTTAAAATGAGGAAGATGATATCTCCTTGGAATTTCTAACTCAAAATTGCTAATATTGAGAGAAATTAGGAGCAGAGAGAATTTGAAGGTGTTAAAGAGAAGGAACTCAGCAAAAATAAATGCAGCTTAATGATTTTCATGATTTGGAGGGCAATTTAGTAAATATTAGGGCATATAATGATATTTTAAATCTCCTCTATACATTCTTATTCACTTATAATTTCACAATGACTCTAAGTTATTTTAATTGTTCCTATATTCATTATTAAACTATTTTTCTTAATGAAAATGTTATTTTAATCACATTTATAATAATTATTAAAAATACACATGTCCATAAAACACTAAGATAAATAAATAAAAATAAAGCCTGATTTTTAAGGGGCATGACATTTCATCATTTTACTTATGTTTTATAAATTAACTAATAAAAAATGTCAATTTTTCTAATTTTTTTAAATGGTTGATTAGGATCAATCAACTTATTAGAATAATTCTTTATCAAATTTTTAAAAAATCATTTTACTTGAATCATCCAAAATCGAATGAACCAATTGCATGCTAAATATCCTTATAATTTTTTAATTATTGACTAACTTATTAATTATTAATTAATTTATCATTTATAACTAACTTATCAAATATGTATGACAAACAGAGACATAGTTGAATCAAATCTCAAATGAGGATCACATAATTTATTTTAAGATAATGTTATGGGAAGTTTTATTTTCTAAGAGATTAAATATTTTTATTATTGTATTATATTTAATGCATTAAAATTTATATTTTTAATTTTAATTTATTTATTTTAAAATTTTAAAAATAATATAATAATAAAATATTTAATTTCTTAAAAAATAAAATTCTCTATGTCATTATCCTTTAATTCCTAATTTTTTTTTGCAGGATGTATATAAATTTATTAAATTATTAAATTTTACAAAATAAATATCCATGGAAGGAAGAACCTCCAAATCCGCAGAGAACTGCAAATTGCTAGTAACATTTTACTAAAGAGTATCTATTCTTTTTATTCTTTTTCTGACACATCTTTTTGGGCTCAGGACCCCACGACTGAAAGCTAGGCCTGGGACAACTACAAGCCACCAATTTCCATTCCCGTTGACCTGACGGGCCCCTCCGCATATTTACTCTGTCTGCAAATTCCATCTAACTCCGTATGGCCTAAATAATTTTTTTTAAAAATTTTTTAAGTCAACTTATTATTTATTGGAAAATTACTTTTTCTTAACTCTGCGTACGATAATTTTAAATAAAATCTTTACAATTGCAAGCTCTTTAAAAAAAATAATTGTAAAAATTGTAATTATTCCGCATAAAGTCACATTAACAAAGCACAAACATCGATAAAAATTGAAGTTTTCAAGGGCTTCCATCGTCGGGTCTCTATAACAATTAATCTTAGTTCTGATCTGAGTACTGCCATCCAACTGATATTACTCTTTTACGCCTTGGAAAGCACAGTGCTATTGGTTCATCACTTGATCCCAATGCCACTGTGACCAATGTCTGATTTTGAGAAATTCCACGTTGCGGATAGGATTCCCCTGCTTTGAAATGTAGAATATATTAAAATTGATTGTAATGCATTATTAATGTAATAGTATTTTAATATATTATTAAATTTAATTATTGATTGATTATTATGTAATATATTAAATTTATTTTTTTAAAAAATAAATTTAATATATAATAAGATATGATAGTACATCTATTGATGATATATTATAATATTTTTTAATTATATTTTTCATTAAAATAATTGTAATCAAAGTATTTATTTTAAGTGATATATAATTTTATTTAAAAAATTTTATTTTCTCTATATTTAAGTATCTAGTAATTTAATTATTTTTATAATTACAAAAATAAAAAAAGTGAGATTTACTTTGCATAAGAAAAAATATTAAAAATAAAAATAAAAATAAAAATAAATAATTAAATTATTGAGCGGTGCATTTGCAGAGAGTTTAGATAATACGGTGAAGATTGTAAATCCAAATCTTCCCATTATTAGTATACCCAATTTTTTTTTTTTGATTATTTATCGAATTCTTAATTTTGACTTTCTCTTCCACGAATTTATATTATATTTCAATCTTTTAAAATATATTTTATATTTTTTTTTATAGTAGATGTCACTGATTCATTACACTCGCATACTCGCATGCTTTTTTATAGTAGATGTCACTGATTCATCACACTTGCATTCTCGTATGCTCCGGAGCCAGACCTTATTTGAATTGTAAGGTTATTTTCAAAATTTAAATCTCTTTTCGGTTGATGGCCACATATATTTAATATTGGTATATATATATATATATTTTAAATTAGTATCTTATTAATCAAAGTGAATTTTTTTCGAAGAAATTACTAATTATTATTTGAAAGATTTGGTGAATTTTAAATTAGTACCAAAAGAATTTTTTGATTTTAATTTAATGTCAATATCAAAATTTCAATAATAATTTGATTTTTTGCAAGATTTTTATTATTAAATTAATATAAAAGATTTGTAATACTAATATAAAATAAAATTTTTGAGATTAATTGATGTAAGAAAATCTATTTACTATTATTTTGATATTAGCAAAATTTTTTAAATAATGATTCGGCGACTTCTTCATCTTTTTAAGATGCCTCAAGGGTTCCTTGATGTAAATGTTCAAGACTCTCTTTTTCTTCATTATTGTTTTTGATTGGGCTTGCACTCCTGTACATTTTGGAGGAGCAGAGTCTCTACAAATAAATAAATATTTATATAAAATTCAATGCAATAAATAAATGATTGAGCCAAGATAAGTCAATATTCTCTCGTTCACTTTCTCACAATTGATAGATCAATTTTTATTTTATTTTTGAGAAAAAATTGCATATAAAATAGAGCAAAGTTATGAATTTTGATTGATACTGTATAGACTCTTCACTTAGTTGGTTTGACCCTTTATAACAGTCAATCTCTTAATTATAGAGTTTTTAGACTCAAATCTTTAATTTGCATTTCAAATGTAATTTTAAATCTTATTTTCGTTACACATAAAATTACTGATATAAATAAGTTATGTATTTGATTAAAAAAATACACTATAGAATTAATGTATTTAAATCTATTTTTTCTTTCTCTAATATAATACAATAATATAATAATTCACTAATTTGCGAGTTAATACGGAGCAGTTAGTTTCATTCATCGTCCGGGACCAGGTGTCTTGTAGCGGTTGTCACAGTTTGTCGCACGCGAGTCCCGTGACTGTGAAGCGAACGCAGCCCGTTTGCCAGCGCGCTAAAATGAAAATTAAGGAGAGAGAAAGCATGATTAGTAGACTCTTCGCTCTATCTACTTACTTTCTCTCTCTCTTTATCGAACAAGTAAGTAGACTTTTTTTTTTTCTCTCTCTGAAAAGGTTGGACCGAAAATGAGATGAAAGCCATCGCTTCCAAGCCAAGGCTTGCCATTCCCAATCAATTCGACCTTTCTCTTCCCTTTTTCCCTTTCAATTTCCATCAATTTTCTCTCTGCAATTCATGATTAAGCCGTTGATGGTGATGGTGATGATGATGATGATATGAGGTCCTGTTTGTTCAGTCTGCAGTAGCTGAGCTGAAAGCATTTCTGGTGGATCTGTCTACGTCTCTGCTTCCCTAGATCTCTGATTGGTTTCGCATTCTCAGAATTGTACGACATTGTTTTATAATGCGCGGATGACCTTTTGAGGGTGAGT
This sequence comes from Sindora glabra, assembly GCA_020226215.1. NCBI lineage: Eukaryota > Viridiplantae > Streptophyta > Magnoliopsida > Fabales > Fabaceae > Sindora > Sindora glabra. The sequence goes on from CM035228.1 coordinate 21,740,003, forward strand.
GTTCCATTCTTATCTTTACTCGTGTCGTTTTTTTCCTGTGAAAATTTACTGAGAAAACGATCAGTTATCGAATTCGCTATATGCTACTGTGCTGCTTCCTGGAGGAAAAAGTAGTCATTGAACAAAATTTTTATCTTTATCTCTGTTCCGAGTTCCTGCTGTTTTACAGTGCATTTTGGCAGAGACTTTGATGAAGGTCTAATTACCTGAAGCAATCGATGATTTTCCTCTTTGTGTTTTGCTCCTTTTCCTGTATTGAATTAGAAGGCGGTGTCCATGTGCCCCCTTTGTTTTTCCTTGCTACTAGTGTAATGAGATGCCACAACCGATAAAAATCTAAGTGAGCTTGGATGTCCCGATTGTTTCCTCGATTTGATTCTGAATGCGCTCTAAACACACTGCAAAATTTTGCTTTACTTCTACTCTTGTATAATCTGCGTCTAACATATACAACATCGTTGATTAACCTATATTTAAAATTTTGCTTTACTTCTACTCTTGTCTCCTACTAATAATCTGGGTCTAACATATACAACAACGTTGATTAACCTATATTTAAAATTGTATTTTTCTTCATTTCAAGTGTTTTTTTTTTCCTCCATTGATTTGGTGTTTGGTTAGTGGAACTGAGCAACAAATAAGTTGGCTCTATGCTGAACATGCGGCTTCATAGGTTTCCCATTTTCCTTCTTTCCTTGCATACAACATGATGATATGCTCAAGTTCTTTTTCTGCCCTTTTTATTGTTTTGAAGGCCTTACGGGAAGTGGCAATGGCGTCTAAACAAGGCGTTAAATCAAGACGGTTAGGGTTTGCCAGTTCGAAAGCTGTTAATTCGCCCTCATCTTCTACTACTTCATCTTCCAAACAGTTTCTGGAAACATCTGTTGATGGTCAGAGCTCACCTGCATCCTCATCAGTTCGAAGTAAGCCACAGTATTTTTACTCAGAATGTGTGCCTTTAGACACAGAAAGAGCAAAAGAAAATGTTACAGTGACAGTTCGATTTCGTCCTCTGAAGTAAGTATTGCCTGTTTCATATCACCTAACATCATTAAAGTTGCAGTTTATGAAAACTGTTAAATTGATTGAGATCTATGGATGGAACAGTCCGAGAGAAATTCGTCAAGGAGAGGAGATTGCATGGTATGCTGATGGAGAAACCATAGTGAGAAACGAGTATAATCCATCCATAGCTTATGCATATGGTAAAATACGAAAATCTGACATTTATTAATGCTAACATAGTTTATATTTGTTAATGTGTTATAGAGGGTTTCTCCTTCTTCTAATAAAGCTTCTTTTTCTATCCAAAAAAATGTGGTATGGAGTGCAACCTATGAATCATGAGCATGGTGTGTTTGTGGTATAGAGGATGACCTATGATGCAGAAGCGTTTATATTTTTAAATGTCATGAAATTATGCAAATTATGATCTAGTCTGGTTATAAATAAAATTGTTTACTGGTTTTTACTGTCAGATTTGTTTACCTTTACTTTTCATTTTTAAATATTGTGTTTATGGGTTCATTGATTTTCTGTTCCTTGCTTTTAGATCGTGTCTTTGGTCCTACAACAACTACACGTCATGTCTATGATATTGCTGCCCAACATGTTGTTAGTGGTGCTATGGAGGGCATCAATGGTAAATAACATAAGAGCCAATTTATTGAACTTGTTATTCATTACCTTTTCAGCTCAGTTAGAGTTTAAAATCTATACTTGTTGTCCCTGAATTTTCCCTTTCTTGATATACATATTGTCTTGTTAATGTAGGTTTTGTCATGGTACTAAATCTAAGACTCTTATCGGAATAGATTGCATGAGAATCTGTATTTAATTTACAATTTTAGTTTAGTTTGAGACTGCTAGATGTGTACGCTCATTGGAAATCTTAGTTGTTATCTCAAATTTCGTAGATACACTGTGGTATAAGAGCAAAACATTTGTGTTAGGATATTCACACTTTACTCATCAAATACAACTTCACAAACTGAAACATATTAATGCATCTACATCATAGACCAGCTAATGATAGAAATGTACTAGGCACTGCCATTCATGCAATTTTTGTATTCATTTTTGAAGAAGCAATATGGTTTTGCTTTATTGGTGACAGCATTGGGTTTCCCACTTAGTTTTGTTGGCCTTCTGCAAGAATTTTGTTATCTTGGTATAAAGTATATGATTAATTGTGAACTTAGAATTTTCCATGCAGGGGAGAACTGAGGTAACTTGATGAGTAGAATTATTAAAACTTCTATTGGATATAAAATCAGTCTGTTTTCTTGATATAGAACCTATTTGTTGCTATTATCTTTCATAAAAGTTGCCATGGCAATTTAAAATCAATGCATGGGGAGATATATGGCTGAGCACTTCCAGATTATTTCCTCAATTGTGGATGTGACATATTGAATGATAGTTGATTTATGTGTTATTTTTTTCTTGTTTCATCACAGGTACAATATTTGCATATGGGGTAACAAGCAGCGGGAAGACTCATACAATGCATGTGAGACCATGCTTAAATATTTCTGATTTCGTTGATCTGCATTTTATGATAGACACCATTTAGATTATAATTTTTAAGGCTCTAGAATGGCATGACACATGGTCAGGCTGACCGCTCTGTGATACTGCCATTGGTGGAAGCAAAATGCTATTGATGGACTAGTAAATTGAGGTCATTTCTTTAGTCTTTGTTGAGTTTCATAGTCTTTGGAGGTATAGCATTGAGTTCCATTTTGAACTTTCTCAATACACACTTAACTTTGTACAGTTTAATTTGCAGTGGTAACCTTTATCTCTGTTTGCTATGTGATTTATATAAACCTTCAGAAATAACATCCTTTTATCAATAAGAGTGGAATCATATATTCAAAAACTTAATTTAAATCTGGTGAAAATTGCAAAGTGGTATAGGACATACCTAAAAGGGAGCAACACTACCTTCTCACTTCTCTTTATGCATATGTGTACGTTAATCCATTTTTTTTTTTATCTTTTAATCCTTCTTTGATTATTAAAACCATATGTCATGCCACCTCATTATGAATAGTAAATTTATTTGATAATGTCTGGAATTGGGACATTGGGAAATAATGACAAAGTGATCAATAACTTACAAGCTCTAATTAGTGAATGTCACAGCTTATGATTTTATATTTGCAGGGTGATCAAAGATCTCCTGGAATTATACCGCTTGCTGTGAAGGATGCGTTTAGCATTATCCAAGAGGTACATGCTAACTTTCTTTTATCTCTGTTTGTTGTATTTCTTACTCTAGAAGCTACAAAGTCTGATGTCTCTGCTCCACCAGACTCCAAATCGAGAATTCCTCCTCCGAGTTTCTTACTTGGAGATCTACAATGAGGTGCACTTCTTTCTGATATTTAGCTTCTTGCTTCTGTTCCTATGTCCATGTTTGTATTTTTTTTTGGTGGACTTTACTGTGCCTTTTTCACTCTAGACTAAGCATGAAATTAAGTTTATTTGTTCTGCTTTATTCTTCTCTGTGGCTTCCTTTAAGGTTTCTTCTGTTGCAGGTCGTTAATGACTTACTAAATCCAGCCGGACAGAATTTGAGGATCAGAGAGGATGCTCAGGTGCTTATCTTTCTTTTTATAATTTATTTTATTGTTATAGTGGAGAGCTAACTTACAAGTAAAGTTATTATTCTGAGCTTTGCTTCATTTGTTCTCAACTGTTTTTTAATGATGGAATCTATTAACCATAGTGAAATGGAAAGTAAAACATAATTTTCATGAATTCCATGAATCCCAGGTCTACTTTAGGTTCATGCATGATGACTCACTCCATCTTCTCTCCTGTGTTGCTATAAACAATTCTTGGATTCTACGTTGAGCCCTAATTGCTTTTTTCTTGGAAGGAGGGTGTAATGGTTGAAATGGTATAGCATGTGTACTGCAATTTTAATACTCAGCATCTGGTCAGGAGTCATGCATGTAGAATTTAGAAGACTTACTTGCAGTTCTTTTAATTTCTATATTCTGAAATAGAGCTTGTGTCATTTAAATCTTGATTGATATGCAGGGAACTTTTATTGAGGGGATAAAAGAAGAGGTTGTGCTCTCTCCTGCTCATGCACTGTCTCTTATAGCAGCTGGAGAAGGTGAATGGCTTTGTTTGTTAGATTTGTTGTCTTTTTGAATTTTTTTTAAAACAGGTGGATTGCATGTTCTTGAAATGTGGAGTTATGAGTATATTATTTTCTGCACGAGTCTGCAGTAACAAATTGATGGTATTTATGTAATATTAAATTGGTAATCAATTTAAAGAGCATGGAAGTGACTACAAACTTTCCCTCTTATTTCTCCAATTTTGCTTCTTTTTGGGTGAGTTCTTCAATTTTTCTTTGTTTGGTAGGAAATAGGTCATCCCTCTAAAAAAACAGGCATATTAAGTGACGAAATTGATTATGAAATCTTGATGGTTTACACAGTATCTGTGGATGTCAAGTTTTTAATTAAGTTGTTAGTAAAAAGTAAAAACTGAATACATCTGGTTTGATTCTTCTATTGGCAATCATGGGCTTCATCCACTTCTCTTCTCACAGCTGAGTTCTGTTTTCCAAAATTTTGCTTTAATTTTGCAAGACAAAATTTTGATTTGATGCAGAGCACAGACATGTTGGATCCACAAACTTCAACCTACTCAGCAGCAGGAGCCACACGATATTCACCCTGGTGGGTCTGGGCTACCTTTGATTTTTATTTTACTTTACAAAACTGATATTATGGTTTTCACATCTTGATACATTTGTTTGTGTAATTATATGTGGTAAGCACTGCATAATGCTCCTGGAAATTCAGCCATGTGATTTGTAGTTTGCATTTAGTGGGCTATTGATTTGAACCAGATTGCCTGCTACTGCTGAAACAATAAATAGCCCAGTTACCATGGATATATTCTTGAATAGACATACATACCGCAATTTGGAAGAGCTTTTTCCCTCAAAGAATTATCTTTGCCCAAAATAAGCCCTTTTGAAGAAGCTGAAACTTTTAGCTCTTGGAATAGATGTGTTCATCTTTTTCTCAAAGCTGCAGTTTTTTTATTTGATAATTATATGCTTCTTCTTTCTGTGTTATAAAGCATCAGTAAACAGGATGTTAGAAAGCAGAAAATGGGGTTTTGCCAAGAAGCTCTTTCAAAAGTTCTTTGATGTTAAAATCCAACACCATCATAGTTGAAAGGGTAAAAACTAATCTTATTTCAGATAATCGATAGTTACAATTTATAGATAAAGGCCCATAAATATCTCCCTAGAATAAAGCCCAAATCTGGCCTTAATTACCTATCCTAATCTAGATCAGATTTATAGGAATAAATCTGATTGATTATCTATCCTAATAAGGAAAGAAGATATTGTACAAAACAGAATACAATTACAACAGAATCAATCTAAGATAACAGGGAATCAATCAAAGATAACAAGGAATCAGTAAATAAATCAAGGAATAAATCTCAACAATCATTATCTTCAAATTGCTTTGGATGCCTCTTCCTACTCTTCTGCATAATTTTGAGATAATATTATATGTATTCTTGGCAGACCATTGAGAGTAGTCCATTTGGTGAAAATAGCAAAGGAGCAGTAACACTGTCCCAACTGGTAATCCATAAACACTTGCCTTTTTGTGGCGCTTTGTTCATATTTCTCTGCTTCCAAGCTTGGATAGGGCAATGATTGTATGTTTCTGCTTTACATGTGTCTGTTGTTTCTCACAATCGTTTTTAATATTGTACTTATACATGCAGAACCTCATCGATCTGGCAGGTTCTGAAAGCTCAAAGGCTGAAACAACTGGCTTGAGAAGGAGAGAAGGATCCTATATAAATAAAAGTCTGCTAACTCTTGGCACTGTGCGTTCTCAAACTTTGTTTCTAAGCCAAGCCTATATGGGTTGGATCTCCACTTATATGCTGCCAGTGATATTTGTTGCTAGGCACTAACTTCTACATCATTTGCTATTAAATTTGTCTGCCACATTTTTAGTTCAATGTTCTTTGCTTGTGCTTACAACTTGCCTGTTAATTACATTCTTAAATTGGTTGGACAAAATTAGCATTTTTAATTGTTATACATCCTTCTTGTTGATAATTTGTCCTTTCTTTGAATGATCTGTGTGCAATGGTTTTAAAGCTCGGACATTTCACTGTTCACTGTTGTAAACGATGGCCTGTGTGTTAATGCCTGTCTTGGAGTCTGATTATCTTTGTCGCACAGGTTATTTCAAAATTGACTGAAGGGAGGGCTAGTCACATACCTTACAGGGACTCTAAATTGACGAGACTACTTCAGTCTTCACTTAGTGGCCATGGGCGTGTATCTGTAAGTCTTCATGTGAATAGATAGCCTCACATGCTTTAGTTTGGTAAATTAAATATCATGATATAGATCTTATGGCTGAAAACCTTGAAATGAATTACTGACAATACATGCTGATGAGTTTCTCATAGTTTTGTTCATTGATTGTATTTTGAAACACAGCTCATTTGCACAGTGACTCCATCATCAAGTAGTGGAGAAGAGACTCATAATACATTGAAGTTTGCCCACCGGGCAAAGCACATAGAAATACAGGCAGCTCAGAATAAGGTATGTGCTTTTCGTGGATTTCAAAATGTCTGTCTCTCAAAATTGCCTTCTTATAATTGGCATATCAAATAATCCTTCTAATTGAATTTTTTTCCTTTTTTTGGGAGGGGGGTGATTATCTTTCTAAGCAATTCCAATTTTGATGATCGTTTTTTGGCCCTTTTCTTTCTTTGAACTCCTATCATTAAGTCTTGTACTTTTTCCTCTCTCCTATTGAACATGCAGATAATTGATGAGAAGTCACTTATCAAAAAATACCAACACGAGATTCGATGCTTAAAGGAAGAATTGGAGCAACTGAAGAGGGGTATTGTTACTGTTCAGCCTAAAGAGACAGAGGAAGACAACATTGTGCTCCTAAAACAAAAGGTGAACAGTATACTTTGGCATTAAACCCCTTGTTATTTGATGGCATGCAACATCTGAAGTTTAATGATGCCTGTTGGTGTCATGTGATATGTATAGCTAGAAGATGGTCAAGTCAAGTTGCAGTCCAGGTTGGAACAAGAAGAAGAAGCTAAAGCTGCTCTATTGAGCAGAATTCAACGGTTGACTAAGTTAATCTTGGTCTCCTCAAAAGCATCACACTCATCAAGATATCCTAACCGGCCTGTAACACGAAGGAGACATTCTTTTGGGGAAGAAGAGGTGTTTTCCTTTTTTCGTTTGTTGTGTTATTTGTATCAACATAGACTAGGATATCACCCTCTTAACTTCCTTAGACGTTCATGCTTTTATTAACTATTAGTTTTGTTTATAGCTTGCATACCTTCCATACAAAAGGCGGGATCTAATCTTAGAAGAGGAAAATATTGATTTGTATGTTGAGGGAACTGCTGAAACAGCTGATGATTCTCCTAAAGATGAGAAAAAGACTAGGAAACATGGACTACTAAATTGGTTGAAGCTGCGGGTGAGTTGTTTATTAGTGTGTGATGATGCTAAGGGATGACTGTAATGTGATGGAACCATATGACACTTACGACATTGCATGGATTATATATTATTGATGACAACGTTAAATATATATATATGTATTATCACTTTAAATTTCTCAAACATATTACACATTAATACACTCATTCAGTTTGCTTTTCCCATTTCTTACCACATTGCCTAGCTAGTAATTATGAACCTACAGATTGTGCTGTTCCTTGTAGTTGAAATTATTTATATATCAGATTGGCTTAGCAAAAACCTTTTATGTGTTTTTTGGTGCAATTTAGATTTACCAGAAAGCAAATCTGAATTCTTTTTTATTATTTTATTTGTTCCTATTCTGTTGTGTTTATTTGACTTCTATATGAATTAAATATCTTTTGAAACTACCCTTGCTTTTTTTACAACCTTAACATTGATGTGAAAATCCTTTACCTAAGGTGTAAAAAAAATGTATTATTGGTTCCTGCTCTCATGTATGACAGCATCTCTGACTCCCTTATACGTCTTGCAATTTAAAGTGCATGTGCTTTTAGTAGCATTCCTAAATTCTACTTGTAACAAGATGTGGTATGATGTAATGTAATCCCTAAGATTTATTTATTTATTTTACCTGATTGAGGATGCATTCCTTACGCTTTTGATTGTTTTTCTCTCTTTTTGGTTAACCTGATTCGGCCTTCACCTGAAATTGTCATGGTAAGCTTGGTTTGCACTCCTGATTGAAAATTTACAACACTTTTTCCATTTTTTTTCAGTAATTAATTTTAAGTTCATTTTATAGGCAGTGCTTTTAAAATCAGAGTTTTAATCATCATTCCAAAAAAGAACAATATTTCAGTATTTTTTGGCCTTGTTTTTATTACCTGTGTGAAGTCTTCCATTCAAGGTAAGATCATCTGTTAGCTCTAATAAATTGTGTGTTTATGCATGCTGTATACATATGTGATTAAAACTCCAATTTTAAAAGCATTTTCTGTAGAATAAACTTAAAATTAATTATTAATTAATAAAAAATATTTCAGTGCTTCATTTTGGCCTTGCATTTATTACCTGTGCTAAGTCTTCCATTCAAGTTAAGATCATCTGTTAGCCCTAATAAATTATGTGTTTATGCATGCTGGAGACATATGTGATTACATAACTTGTCAAATTTCTAGTCATCTTTATGTGGTATTATGCATCTTATCTTTTGTGTAATCACTTTATTTGCCATATTGTAAGTTTGTGTATTTCAATGTTTATTCAGAAACGAGATAGTAGGTTGGGTGCTTTGACCAGCATGAGCGATAAATCCAGTGGAGCGAAATCTATTAGTACACCTTCTACACCTCAAGCAGAAAGTGGCAACCATACGGAGTCCAGACTGTCCCATTCTTTACCAACAGAAAGTTCTCCATCTGCAGATCTGATATCTGAGGCTAGAGAGGACAAAGATAATCATGAGAATAGTTTACTGGGGCAAGAAACATCTTTGGTATGTGATTGATTGCTGCTGTTGTTTCTTAATGCAACTTTGGCCAATCTATGACATTTTTTTAATTTGGTTTGTGATGGATTATTCCTTTCTTTTGTTTCCCTGATATCACTATTAGTTGCTTTTGGCGACCAGTTTACTCGCATGATCAAATGTTTAGACTAAAATGTATAGTTATGTGCTTTGGACTTGAGTAGCACTTTCCATGTCAATGATATTTTGGGAAGCTATCTTTCGTCTGAATGAATGGAATAATAAACCATTATCAAAAAGATCTTGGCAGAGATGTGTGAATCTGTATTCTATGCCTTTATCTTATTAGATGTTACCTTTTTGTTTAATTTGGTAGATGAGCATCAAATCAATTGACCAGATTGATCTTCTGAAAGAGCAGCAAAAGATTTTGTCAGGAGAGGTGGCACTGCATTCTAGTGCTTTGAAGAGGCTGTCTGAGGAAGCAGCAAGAAATCCTCAAAAGGATCAAATTCATGTAAATTTCTCTCCCAATCTCCTTATTGGCCATATAGATGTGTTTGTGTGTAGATATGCATGAAGGCTGCAATTTTATCTCTTGTTTGTACTTTAGGCGGAGGTGAAAAGGTTGAAAGATGAAATTAACGCTAAGAATGAACAAATTGATTTGCTGGAAAAGCAAATTACTGTTTCTTTCACCGCTTCAGATGAGATGGATCCATCAAGATTGTCACTGGTATGTTTACCCAGTATCATCATTGGTTTCTTTCTCACTTTTTAGTAGTCCAACTCAAAGTTTCGTTTTTTTTCTCGTGCTGCAGACTGTTGCTGAGCTGATGGCACAATTAAATGAGAAATCTTTTGAACTTGAGGTGACCATTATGTTCATCTTGCTAATTTGTTGCAAACAAGCATTGTTATATACAGAAATTGCATGTAGCATTCCATTGAAATTAGAACTTGCCATATCATCTTCTAGAGCATTGGGAGGTCAAATTTGGGGTCATAATCAAGTCAATGATGTGATTTTTCAGAGCCATTGTTCTGATCATGTCAAATGGTGGCGATTCATTTGATTGCGCAGCATACCCATTGTAATTGCCCAAAGTGCAATGCATGAATAATGCTTTGGTTACTCAAGGTTGCCTTCTGCTGAGTCAATTTTATCTAATGCACTTCATTACTCTGCTTTTCTTCAGGTTAAAGCTGCAGATAATCGTATAATTCAAGAACAGCTAAATCAAAAGGTATGAAATTTTCTTCAAATGTTGTTTTATTAATGGCCTAATAGCATGAACATAGTTAAGTGAGCAAGTTGGTATTATCAGATCTGTGAATGTGAGAACCAGCAAGAAACAATTGCCTCCGTGAAACAGCAGCTGGTAGATGCATTAGAGCTGAGAAATTCCAGCCCTATAGTCAACCATTCACAACACATTTCTGGAAATAAAGATTATAGTGGTCAACTTCACATGGACTTCGAAAATGTGGAGATGAACAATACCAATGAAGGGTTTCTTTTGCAAGCGCAGGTATGAAACAAGAAAGATTAAATTGCTTCTACTGTTCGTATTAGGTGGCTTTTTTGTATTTTCTATACAATCAAGTTCTGGCTTACCGTCTGATTCTGCGCACTTAATCAGGCAAGCGAAATAGAAGAGCTGAAGCAGAAGATGGCGGAACTGAAAGAATCAAAAGAGCAGCTAGAACTTAAGAACCAGAAATTGGCAGAAGAAAGTTCATATGCCAAAGGGTTAGCTTCTGCTGCTGCTGTTGAGCTTAAGGCATTGTCAGAAGAAGTTTCCAAGCTCATGAAACGTAATGAGAGACTATCTGCTGAGCTAGCTGCATCCAAGAATTCCTCCACCCAACGTAGAAATAGTGGAACAGTCCGAAATGGAAGGCGGGAAAGTCATGTTAGACGAAACGATCAGGGTGAATCAAACTCTGATATAAAGAAAGAACTGGCCTTGAGTAAAGAAAGAGAACTTTCGTATGAAGCTGCTCTTTTAGAGAAGGATCAGAAAGAGGCTGAGCTTCAGAGAAGGATTGAAGAGTCAAAGCAAAGAGAAGCTTACCTGGAAAATGAACTCGCCAACATGTGGGTTCTTGTGGCTAAACTAAAGAAGTCACAAGGTACTGGAGATGACGTTTCTGGGTCCACCAGGGACACTTTGCAAGTGAATCGTTTTGACATTTGATCGGATTTCGTGGTAATAGTGGTTTGAGTTGACCCGTTATGACAAATGGCTTTCAATAGGAGTGGCTTTTCTGAGAGAGATGTGTGTATAGATTGCTGTCCACAGGAAAGTGTGCTTTTTCTCTTCCTTCTGCACTTTCCTTTTTGTTCCATAGCAAGGATTTCCCTTTTCTGTGTACAAGTGATGTCTTCTTCCTCTTTACCCGGCCTTCTCTTCTTGACTCCTCCATACATGCATGTTACTCTGATTTCGACGTATCGTGGAAATTAGTAGTCCAATTCAGACCAAACAAAAATGGCGATGGTAAGTGACAACATAATCCGATTGCTTGATACATAATGCCGTGGAGAATCCGATGCCTTGGAAAATGATTAAACGTTTACTAATTTCCTTTCGGATTTATATTTTATTTCATACATTGACAGTGAAGTTATATTTATAAAAGTGACAAATGAAATGTCATCAAAAAAAATAAATCCTTAAGTTTATATTAATTTAGTCATTTAATGATATATGCTGCTTCTATCTCCTAGTATATAAGTTTATTTGTACAAGTAAATCCATCCATTAACACAAATAAATATGTAACTATATTTGTCCAATTGATTCTAAATAATTTGTTGTATTTAGTAATATAAATAAATTTCTTTGTTGTTTAAAGGTTGTAATTTCTCAAGCTACTAGGTGGTAGTTTAGTGATGAGCGGTTTTGCTAGTATGAGAATTTTAGATTTTGAATTTTCTTACTGTTAATGTACCAAAAAAAAAAAAATGCAATTTTGAATTTCTCCAAATATCTCTAAATGCATGAGGAGAATATGAATAGGCGATACAAAACTATGTAGCTATTAGTTAACTGATTTATGTAGCTAGTTATTTAATCGTATTCTGCAGTAATAAATCGATACGCTGCTTCAAGCGTTTAACATCTATAATCATAGATTTCGTGTCTTGTGAAAAATAAGAAGGCGTTCAATTCTAATTTCATTAAGGTTCTATTTGTTTCATTAGAAAGTATTTTTTATAAGAAAATATATATATATATATATATATATATATATATTAATGAGAATAATATACCACTTGTATTGATAGTTTATAAAAATGATATTTAAAGATATAATAATGAGGAAAAGTAATTTTTTTAAAATAAAAAAAATTATCTTTTTCTAAATTTTTTATATTTAACATTAAATAAATAAAATATTTTTTCTTATTTTAATATTTTATAATCATATATTATAGAAAACGTTTTTTTTTAAATCGAAATACACGGAGCTTAAATGTTTACTCTAGGTGGCCCGTGGAGGAACTCAAATAAAAATGCAATTCATTAAGCTGTGGATTTTAGTTTCACTGATAATTTGTTCAATTCTGATTTCACAAAATGTTTTCAATAAATGATTTTATTAAAAAAATATACTTTAACAATAAATCAAATTTAAATTTATAAATATGAATTAGTGGTGAGAAGCTTAAATAGTATCTTGAAGAGGTTTTAGATTCGAATTTTTTATTGTCTAGTAACGAAAAAAAAAAAAAAAGAACGAAGTTATATTGTAAAATGGAAAATACAGGCAATTATATTAAAAAAAAAAGAAATTTTAGATTATAATTTGATTTGCTGTATTTGATAATAACAACTAAACTTTTTTTGTTGTGAAATTCATCAAATTTAAAATTAGATACAATATTATGAAGTTAATTAATTTATTGATTCTACGATAATATAGATAAATATCAAAATTAATTAACAGCCACTTCGATTTGAACCCGTCTGTAGCAGCTGATAATTTTTAAAAATGTCATGATAAGCATTCCTGCATTCATCGGTTAAAGTACCATATTACTATTTTTTCGAAAACTTATTTCCGTTTTGTCGTTGTTTGAAAACATATTACCAAAATACGCATCGTGTGGGAGAGGCGCCATTTGGGTTGGCGCTCCGGGGGGGAGGCGCCACCCAAGATGGCGCCCGTGGGCAGCCTTGAGGGCGCCATTTTGATGGCGCCCTCAGTCTACAACTAACCATTTTTGTTTCGAGGCCGAATCTACTTTAGCAGTCTGAATAATCTTGGACATTTGATTTATTGACATTCATCTGTTTGACTAATGCCAGAGAAATATGAATAACATAGACGTTGAAATTCAGGGTTATAGAAGATTTAGCCTGAAGCCAATTACTTCCAAAGGCTCTACCTTTTGGTAAAAATGAAAAGTTATTTATTTATACTTCTCTCAATAAGAATCTTATATTTTTTATAAATAGGAATACAAAATTTCCTTTATTCAATTTATATAATAATCACTTTAAATTTTTATCATTACATTTAAAAATTATAATAAATATTTATTAATGATAAGTATAATTTATTAATTATAAGATATAATTATTTTACTAATTAAATAATAAATAAAATGTGTACTATAGAAAATCATATACTATAAAAATTAAATATAATATTATAAATTATAAACATAATCATAAATATTAATAAAATAATGAAAATTTAATTCTCAATAGAATTACGTTATATTTATTATGTATCTATTATATTATTTTGATTTATTATCTTTATTATTTATTATTTTAATTTTTAATTGTACAAAAATTATGTATTTCTTATTTTTATATAAATTTGATAGAATTAATTATTTAACTAATATTCGAGTTATATTCCATTTTAATTGTATTAATATATATATGTAAGATACTAATTTGTTTATATAAACTCATTTTGCCTTTTTATAATAAATTAGAAAATAAAAAATTCCCAATTTAAAAAAATTATGATGAAAAGGGTTAGAAATATAAGTTAGAAAAATAATTAAAGACAATTTAAATTTACCATTTTTTTATATAATTTTAAAGAATATATTAATTATTTTGATAATATTTTCTAGTAAATTCAGTATTAAATCAAATAAAACATAAGAAATTAATTTTTAAAAGTATCAATTCTTTAAATATGAATTAAACAAACTTGAAACACTTCACAAAAAAATCACAAAGGAATTCACCTTCTGAGAGATTTAATTTCTCACAAAAATTACCTTCAAACCACCTCTAGAGTACAAAAGCTAGACATATGACTTCAATACTGATAGTAGTACTTTATTTTATTCTTTTCCAGATATATACTTGAAGATAACAACTTTGTGGCCACCAACAGTGCCCATTGGCGAACGAAGACGGAAGCAAGCACATGAATGTCAGTTTCAATCTGCATGTGCTGATGTGCATTTTTCGACCTATTATATGAGGGTTAAGAGCCTATGTTGATCTTCTGCCGATATCTCATAGGATCGCTTTCAATCTTCTGTTTGACTTCGATTTCCATTTTTACCAAAAGGCAGAGCCTTTGGAAGTAATTGGCTTCAGGCTAAATCTTCTATAATCCTGAATTTCAACGTCTATGTTATTCATATTTCTCTGGCATTAGTCAAACAGATGAATGTCAATAAATCAAATGTCCAAGATTATTCAAACTGCTAAAGTAGATTTGGCCTCGAAACAAAAATGGCTGGTTGCAGACTGAGGGTCTCAAGGCTGCCCAGGGGCACCATCTTGGGTGGCGCCTCCCCCCTAGAGCGCCAATCCAAATGGCGCCTCCCCCATACGATACGTATTTTGATAATATGTTTGCAAAAAAATAGTAATACGGTACTTTAACCGCATTCATCCTTTCGTGGTTTAATGGATCGGTCACCCTATCAAGGTTTCTGATTGCTACCCGGAAGCTATTCGGATAAATGATTGGAATGTCTGTACGCCGTCGACGGTCGAGGGTTAAATCTGAAATTTCCAACACACTACCCTAGAAAATTTATGTGCATATCAACTTAATCCTGAATTTGAAAAACGGATAGATACAACGATTATAAAATTTACTGAGACATAAAAAATTTAAATTAATTAACGTGCCTATCTCTTTTTTTAAATTCGTGATCATGATTAATCCGTTTCACTTAAGAATATCTCCTCACTCATTGGGTTCCATGGTTGCTCGGCTGGAGTTCTCTCTTCTTCGGTGTGCTTGCTCTGATCTGTTCTTAATGTGGGCTTTTACCCCTTCTTTTAAAATATAAAATATAAAAAAAGCCCCTAAAACCTATATATAATTTATCGTAATTTATAAATAGCGATAAGCTTATTGTTCCAATTTCACAAAATCTCACCTGCGTTGGAAGAAATATATGAGTAATAACTGATCTCTCGAGGTGGTTAATTCATTCATTGTATTATGAAATAAACAAAAGATGTAAGGTGAGAGCATGAAGTGAGTTTTGGATATGAGATTTTGCATTGATGAACTAAGATCAAATTATAATGTTATATATGCAAATTTTTTAATGTGATCATATTATTTATATTTTAATATTGACCATCAAATATGAGATTTAATAATTATAATTACACTTCTCATATCTTATATAAAAATACAAATGACTTATATTTAAGCATATGATAGGATTAAAATATAAAATTATATAATTTTTTTAAATTATTAAAATTACTTTCAATTACATTTTAATATTAATTATTAATGAAATATCTTATGATTACAATTTACTTCTTCCATCTCTTATATATAACTAGACCTCTCACCTCATGTTATTCCGTGAGAAATAAGACGGATCTCAAATCTTACGTTACTAGATTCTTTCTCTAAATGAGGCAGGAAGAACACAGAAATATAGAGGTGCAATTACATGTGCTTGATTCTTTTTTCAGATTAATTTGTCGAATTTGATTGCCATATATTCCAAGTGTCCATAAAAGTAGCTTAGAAACTATATTATTTGAGAAAAAATATAAATGTTTACGCCTTTTATACACTCGATACTCGTTCAAATATGCTAATTGATTAAGATTTTTATTTTTAAAATTTAAAATAGGTTAATAATTTAATTAAACTTATATATGTAAGTGCATATATTAAAATATTATATATATAATATTATATTATATTATAAATAAATATGCTTATTATAAAATATATTGATTTAATAGAGTTACCAGCTAAGTCTAAGGAAAAGAAATCTCTAAATAAAAGAAACCCTACCAATATATCTAAACAAGCCTAGAGAAAAGAAACCTTAAAGAAAAGAAATCTACCTATGTATCTAAATAAATTTATTTATTAACATTGATCAAATATATTTAAATAAATAGGCTCGGTTATGTTAGACAAAAAATAAGTTTTAGTCACAAATTCATGGTAAATTACTTGATTTATTTGCACTTCTAGATATTATTTATAAATATTAAGAAAGATTATATCTTCATGATTTAAATACAGGAGAAATTTTGGTATATCCGTATATTATTGAACCTAATCAATGAGTTTTATTTATTTTATGTAATATTATACAAATAAATAAAATTTAATTATTTAGATTAATGATATATTGATATATCTGGTGTATCATAATTATGACTTTTAAATCTCCATGTACATTTTAAACGTTAATTACTTATTATTAGTGATGACAAAAATATACTATTAACAAAATGGTACGTCGATATATATCAAGATTTGTTTGTTGTTCGCACTAAGTGTGAGAGAACAGAAAGGTGGTTCATTGCTAATTGATGGTAAAGTACAAACAAGATTAACAATACATTTAATACACAAATTGAATGATCAGAAACATAAAAATAGACTTTCATTTTTTCACTAAAATAGCCTCATCATTACCATCTTCCTTGGCACTATCCAAAACCTCTCTTCAAAACCTTGGTATTTTTCCCTTCAAGCTTTCTCCTATAAACCACATCTATGCCATCTTCATCGAAAATGAACCCTCTCACATTTCCATCAATCCTCTTAAAAGCTTTTATTTGGGCTGGGTTGTGTTAAGACCGGACCCAAGCCCCTGTCCTCACATTTGCTCCTTTTAGAAATTATGAAGGGCAAATATATAACGCAAAAACTTGCTGATGGTCCTTATTTAAAATTGGTTGATTTTTTGTGCAACAAAACAGTAGCCGTTGATCAGGTGATGTATGACTGCACCGTTATTTTGTTGGTGGGTTGGAGTCTTGTTAAAAGTCAAGAGTACATGTATGTCAACGTCTATTACTGAATTCGATCGACCTGCATACTATCCATTTTAGAAAAATACGTCAAAATCATTGAATGAATAAGTTGTAAATGCCTAAAACAGATAATAGAATATAATTTATCTCTTGGATTACGATCGGTCGTCTTACCATATACTTCTTAAAAATAAGTCAATTATAGGCAACACAACATTATGTCCCCACGTTTCTAGCTTGGTAATTTAATTTTCAGTCAAAGCATGGTCTTGCTATTTTCTATCAACATTTAGTTTAGATGATACATGATGTTTTATTATTATTATTATTATTATTATTATTATTATTTGCATTTCGGATTTGATTTCGAATCCTTATATATATATATAATGGGTTAGTCACTTCCACTGTCACAGAAAAAATGCACGAGTTTTAATATGCCATCATAAGAATTTTTCTGTTGGGACAAAAGTCTTGCTGGTATATAATTAAGCCAGGCAATAGCTTCTGAGAGATGCAAATTAAGAATTCTATTCCAACATTGAACAAAAGTGTACTATCATTTGAGATTAAAACCATTTGTTGGGTGGAGAAATTGATTGTTCCTTCCGGCTAAACCACATTTTTTACTAGAAACCACAAACACACTGGCTGTTTTACAGAGACCATTTTAAATTTTGATTTGCAATAATAATTTTTTTTCTAATTTTCTTCTATAATATCTAATTTTTTTCCATCTTTAATTCTGTAATTATATAAATACCACGATTTTAATACAATACCGATTGTAATCACGATTGAAAATTATGAATAAACACGCAGCATAGGATATAATTAATTAATTTTGTAATGTTACAACAAAATTTTCAATTGAAATTGACAGAGTCTTCAATGGTACTAGGGTAGAGTCAATACCATCGTGATTTCAACAAATTGACAAAAGCTCATGAAATTGACCCAGAAAATATTGTGCTAGCTAGCCACTAAAACCCCCATTTCCAGGCCATTCCTATGCACCAATTCAGGTCCTTGTATATTTTTTGAAAGATGTCTTTTGTTAAAAAATTTCATTTCTTTGTATATAAGTGAAGGAGTGCTATGTATATCTATATATTGTAATTAAAAAAATAATATTTAAAATCATAGTAATAGAGAAAAATAATTTCTCTTTAAGAAAAGAAATTATCTTTTATTAAATTTTTTATATTTAATATTAAATATATAAATTAATTTTTTATTTATTTTAATATTTTATAATTATATTTTTACAAATAATATTTTTTACTAAAACGGACAGAGGCTTGATTCACATCCTCCTTACGAGGGGACAAAGGAAATATTGATCTTCACCTAATCAGACACAACAGGGAACACAACTCCACCAACATGAAATCCGAAGATTCTTCCAAACCAAACAATTACCAGAAATTCTATAGTAACTCCTGGTGACATAAAATTAAAAGTAAGCCACATCATTTCCTCCTTCACCCTCACTTTTAAATTTATGTCATTATTTCTCTTAGAGAAATACGTACAACGGGAGTGAATCCTTATTTCTTAATATTTAAACTCTTAAACCCTAAACCTGGAGTCCCAGCCTCATCTCCAGATCCAAGTCCTCTCTTCTCATAAAATCGTCTTCTTCAACATTTGCAAGCGGATAGGCTTTGGTCCGCTCCATTGGTGTAATATAATCGACGGTGACCGGTGGAGTGCCGGGTCTCAGGCAGCTGGGATAGTGCGTACAATAACAATCTCTTCCCGGAGCTGTCTGTACTAATCCACGGTTCGAGCTAGCATCTGAAGGAAATGGGGCTCGAACAAGATGCAAGATTTCGGCTCGGGCCATTCGGTTTTGCTGTTCTCTAATCCAAGACATGGCAAGGTGTCTTGCCAAGAACATTACACGACATTGGTTGTTCTTGTGGTAGTCTAGGGCTTGCTCGCAAGGTAACAACATTGAACAGTAACAGCATTGGAACCAGATTGCAGGAACAAGATTGATCCTCGAAGGACCTGTGTTTTCACCGGAAAAGCAGCTGCCGGCCATTTTCAAATTGTTCGGAATTAAAATGAAGAAGATCAGATAGGCTAAGGGAAGAGATATGGAGGAGGCTTGGTTGTGATGAATGGAAAGTTGAAGGAGAAGAACTAATATATAGAAACTGAGGCGGATTAATTGATTTTTTTTTGTTGATGATTTTGATGTCAAAGAAATGATTTTCATGTGATTTTTGAGAAATACCTTAGTTGTTTATGGTGTAAGAAATAAAATTCTTATCTAGGTGAGAATGCACAAAAAAAACCAAAGTGAAAAACATGTGAGTTCGTTATTAATGGATTTAATTTGGATATCACATCTTTTTATTTTCCTTTTGACATTTCAGTTTATCGGGTAACAAATTTTCTTATCTAGGAGTATAAAAAAAATTTCTGGTGTTTTATTATCCATTTTTGAGAAATGCTATTAATGAGGGATATATTGTATTAATCAAGTTTGGAAATACTTATTAGGACCTTAGAAAGAATTAAAAAACGAAACGGTTTATGCCAGATGAGGAAAAAGAAAAACTTTATCTTTTTCATTAGTTAGAATGAAATGAAGAAGCATAGCCTTTCAATGGTTTGTGAGTGAAGCAATATATTTCAAGCTTGTTGCATGTGTCTAAACCACAAAACAATGGAAATTTCTCATTGAATTACAATATATGTTCCAAAAATATCACTATTGGTAAATTCTAGATTTCTTGGGTCACCACAATGGAATCGAGCGATGTAACACCTCAACGTTTGTTGGTTCGAGTATTGGGAGTTCAATTTGTTAAATAAAATCTTGGATTCGAGTTCTATAAATAAAAAAATATAGATGTTAGGAAATCTTTATTTTTCTAAAAGGGTAAAAGGGATTTAACCCAACTCAATTTCAAATTAATTGAAGCATAACGTAGCTGTTACATACTTGGAGACATTGTACAAAAAAGAAAATATAAATATGACACTAAATTGCTTTTGTCTAGGTTCAACCTCCAAAAGATTGCAACATCGGTGACAACAATAATAAACAAAGATAATATTAACAATTTTATTTTTAAAATTATAATATGTTGACATAATTTTTAAATGCTTCTGAATTATAAAGATGGTCATAGTAATCCGTGGATAATACTCAATTTATACAATTTCATTCTTTGATTATATTGATGAATAGAATTGTATGTATAAAAGGACAAAATTATGTGAATGAAGTATAATTTAGAGACATTACGATCATTTTTATAATTTAGGAATCATTCTAAAAACGCCTTTTAAGGAAGAAGATTTTTCATCATAAAGAAATTATAAAATAAAAGCTCTGCATTTCTGTACTTTGCTGTGAATAATGGGCCCTTAATTCATCGTAACAAAGGAAACGTGTTCCTAAAGAACACACTTGGCATTCCACCTTAAAATTAATGTTCTCGGACCGGATCAATAATTGATTCGACAAGGCAAACAAATTGAGATCAGATCGACTCAATTAATTAAATTGAATGATTGAATCATTTATTATATTTTTATATATAATAAATTATATATTATATATGTATATAAAAATAAATTTATTTAATTAGTAGAAATTTGTTACTATATCTTTAAAATATAAATAAATATTGATATTATTACAATTATGAGTAATGTAATAGTAAAAGAAATAATTGATATGAAAATTGATATAAATTTTTTTAAAATAGTTGAAGCATAATATCTTATATTCAAATTGTAAAATTATTATTTATTAAAAATTTATATTTTAATGAATTTAAATATATTAACAGAATATTACTTCTAATATATAATTTAATGTAAAGTAAATATAATAGTAATTCTTATTATAATGAATAGATAATAAAGTCACAAATCTCAATGTAAAAAATATAAACTAAATAAGATAATTTAAAAAGTAGTTGTATATTGAAATATTTTATGATTGCTTATTAAAAGATCATTTCAAGCAATATTAATATGTATAAAGTATTTTAAATAATATAATAGTCAATATAATTTAAGAAATTTTATTCATTTTACTCTTTAAATATATAATAAATCCTTAAATTTAAGTAAATTTTTTTATTAAGTTTTTGAATTACACGGAAAAAATGAATGAATTAGATCATTGAGTCAATTGAACCAGATTAAAAATTCAACTAATTTTTTATCAGGTTTTGCTAAATTAATCTAGAGTTCTGCCTAGTTTAGATTTAAGGGTCCCTTTTGGATCATTTTTTCACCTGGTGCTAGTCCAACTAGTTAAATTAGTTGGGTTGGTCTAAATTTGAAAACATTGCTTAAAATGGTAAAAATTCTTATTTCCTTAGAGACGGATGGATGGAGTGAGTCCATAGGAAGAAAATAAGGCAACTCCTTTGCGTTGCCTCCCCAAAAAAAAAAAATATATTAAGGACTGAAATTAAAATACTTAGTAGAAGATTATTAGTTTGGTCGAACATTGTTACAAATTTCCACATTCATTATTATTTTACATGTAACTAATAAGTGCAAAATGATAATCTCAGCATTATTATTCTGATTAATTAAATTAAATTCGTCTTAATTATTTATTTTACTGTGGATTCGATTCTGACAGGATTGTAGTGAACTGCTTATAAGATTTTGCAGAGTACATAGTTATCATTGAGTACAGGAAAAACGCATCTTTTCAATAAAAATTAACAAACTACACAAAAATTCTTAATGCTTACTCTTATAAGGTTGCATTGGTTACCATCTTTTACGGGGGTACCTTAAGATTAGAATATATTAAATTGCTCTGATCCACAGAATTTAAAATTGATCGGTCAATATGTTAACATCAATCGAAACAAGTGAAAAAAATTTGTAAAATTTGATTGATTGCTTGGTGGCATTTAAAATTTTTTTAGTCATAGATCGATATTAATTAGAAAAATAAAATAAAAATTATAAATTTTGATTGATTGGAGTTTTGAATTTTTATTTTATATATTTTTTATTATTTTGTTATCTACATTTCACAAATAAATGTTTAAGTATTAATATCATATTTCTTTTAAATCAACATTCATATTCTATGTCCAATAATCATATTTTTAATTTAATGTTAAAATTATTTTTTATTATACTTATCTGTTAATGAAAGAAGGTGTTTTTAGGCCAATTTTGATGATGAATTCGTAATGAAACATACTGCCGTGGTACTATAAAATTTTTAGGTTTAAACTATCGATAA
This sequence comes from Sindora glabra, assembly GCA_020226215.1. NCBI lineage: Eukaryota > Viridiplantae > Streptophyta > Magnoliopsida > Fabales > Fabaceae > Sindora > Sindora glabra. The sequence goes on from CM035228.1 coordinate 21,762,505, forward strand.
TTTAACTTTAATAGATCAAACTGAAATAAGCGATTAAATTCAATTAAAATATAATGATCAGTCAGTTTCAATTAAAAAAAATATAATAACAATTAAAGTGACCGGATAAAAAAATAATTGCAATCATTCTTAAAAACGGATGATTACCATCACCCTCAACATCAGTACACACAGGCTTACACTATGAATCAAAATTAAACTGACGCATGGAAACAACAACAATGACCGGAATGCAATTTTGTTTAAGTGACATAGCAACTGTGTGCGCAGTTGATGCAGCCGTCGTCGCAGGTTGACTGTTCTCTAGGAACAACATACTAAAAGCCACAAACCAACTCTGTTACCCTCGTTCGCTGCACCCATGGTCGAGTGGTACTGCTCGGAAAGCCACCTATTACGGTGCCTGCATTGGCCGCATTCATCTCCTGCCGATACTGCTCTGGATATTAGAATTTCAACGCTAGCATTGGAAATTGTTTCCGGCTCTCGTTGTTTTCCTCCCATAATTCTGGTGGTGGCATGGACTTTATAGGAATTGGGCGCCAGAGAATCTCTCGCCATCTTTTCCATCCATGGCCTTTTCTGTTAGTTGGAAAATTTCTCTTGAAATCTAATCATCTCGAGTGGTCTGAATTTCGAGGTTCCAGCACAGCCGCGGAGCGAGGATACAAGGATCAAATGGGATAAATATATTTTAATATTTTAGTAAGAATAAAATTTACAAATTAATGAATGTATTTTCAATGATATATATATAATTTAATTTGTAATGTTATATATACTAAAAATGATATTCAAAATTAAATTTTAAATGTAAATCAAAATTCTTATTGAATATAAAATGGTGAAGAAAATTTGTAAAATTCAATCTAATAAATATAAAGTATTTAAAACTTAAATCTGAATTCTATTATTAATACTGGTAGTATTTTTATAATTTTATATAGGAATTTAAGAAAAATTAGTAAACACTTTCAGCTGCTTAGTGCTTTGTTTTGTTTATGTGTGAACTTTAGGATGGTGACAAAAGCGTGTTTGAGGGTTAGGGTAGTGGATAAAGCGTCTTTGAGAGCTGTTTCTTGTAATCTATGTCAGTCGACAAATTTTGTCTCAAAGTTTTCAAACTGTTGGTTTTAATTGAGGAGTCTTCTCTTTTTCTTTTTCAGAGAATATTTTCTCTCTTTATAATTGCAATTATAGAATTGTGATTTATTTAATTTACTTTATCCATCATTTATGATAATTTTTTCTTTCTGCTTTTTCACTAATTATTTTTTTGTGATCCTTTTTCATTAATTATTGAATATTAATATTGTTTATCCTTTCCATTTTATGATTTAATAACATTAATTTTCTGGAATATATTTTATAGGAAAGTTTAATGCTTGGATTTAAAGGTATATTATCTTCGAGTTTTATATTCATTTTGACTAAATAATTATTTTATATTAAAATTTGAAAAAAGATGAAGACTCAATCCAACATCTAGTCGTACTTCGTTAATTATGTTTTAGTTTTTAATTTTAATGATCTACAAAAATAAAATATTTACGTACAGATAGCTGATTAATTTTTTATAGCAATTTTAAAATTTACTATTATATATACGAACAAATGGTCCCTGAATATTCCATTCAAAATGTTTCTAAATTAAATTTACCATTTAAATATGATTTAATTAGGAGTTGTTACCAATAATTTGCAGGTATTTAATCAATCCATTAAACAATTCTGTAAAAAATAAATTACAATGACAAAAATGTTGTCATATAAATCTAGAAATTAACATTTCAAGCCTTAAAATTTAAACTTAAGGTATATGGAATTAAAATTTAGTTATATTTCTATTTTTTTCTGAAAAGTATATTAATTTTTTTTTATTTTAAGCATCAAATTTGATTTCTGTTTCTTAAAATATAGTGAGATGTACCAAGCAATTGATTTTTACAAGAAAACTAATACACTTACTAAAATTTATATGAGAGTAGCATTGAACCTTTAAAAACAATTTATAATAAAAATTTTCTCATATAGAGAGAGTACTAATATGTATGACACGGTATACACAAATATATATATGTGTATGTAGATGCCTATACGTGTGTCACGAGTGTTTTCTTTAATATTTCATATAATTCTGAAATTATATCTGTATAATTGTGGGCTTTAAGTGTAGTAGTTTGTAATTTTCGCATTAGCATTCTTGATATGCATACCATTGAATGGTGCAAAAAATCCAAATAAATAAATAATTTTCTAATTATCTAAGCTAATTACACATATTTAATGGCATTCTACGATTTCAAATAGCATTATCCACCGTGTTGTACGAGGAATGCTGTTCTTGTTTTGATATCATGATGAAACTTATTTGAAAAATAATTCTTCGAACATTTGAATAATTTATAAGTGCCACTAAAATTCTTATATATGTAATTGTAGACACATGGAACAACTAATAATCTTATTTATATATGTATAGATAGCATGGTTTAACCAATATATGATGTTTTTATTTTAGATTTTTCTCTATACTCAAAATTCAATCTCTTATGTATATATGTATAGATAGCATGGTTGGACCATAAAATTATTTTCGTTATTAGAGAACGAATTGGACCCACCAAAATGAAATTGAAATGGTCAAAATTGATATATCAAAACTAAATTTAAAAAATCGATTGAGTTAATTTTTTTTATAATTTTCTTTTAAATTGAATTTGTTTTTATTTAAATTATAGTATGACTTTTTTTTTGCAACTATACTGAAAATGCAACCTATAACTATAATTAATTTTTTAATTACTAACTTCTTAGAGAACTTATAATGAATTTTATTTGTTATATTTATTAGTTCTCATATATTACAAATGCAAACTAACGATTTTTATTATATTAAATTTTTATATAATTCAATTAAATATATTTAATTTTTCAATTATGAAGTCATCTGATTTAATTTGTTAGTTAAACACTAATTGAAGCGATCAAACTACTGCTAGCGTTAGTAAAAAATGTTGCTCAGCATTAGTTATGATTGATGCGGTGTACATAACCGATGCAATAAATAGCGTCGCAACAGGTCTTGCGTCAATTTTAGCAACCGCCGGAATAACAGTTGTCATACTACTTTAATTTAAAGACGATTTGTAACCGTTAGAGATATTAAGAAATTAAGGCTCTTACATATAAATTTGATGTTCATGTTATGTTTTGCGTTAGTTTGAACTGACACTATTGTTTGATTATTACATTAATTTGGACTGACTCCAAATGCAAGAAGGAAGTAATTATTTTTGTTGCTATGAGTTGTTAATAGCCTCTGTTCCAAACTAATGGCAAACACGACATAATTTTGTATAACCTATTTGATTCCTTTTTATTTTCCAGTGTTACGAGTGATATTATCTTGGTTATAGGACATTAAAGTCTCTTTATAAGAATCTATAATTGGAAGCAATTAAAAATTAATACTAAATCAAACACAATAATTTACCTTATCAATTAAAATAATATTCAATATCATATAAATGTCACCACGTTATTTAATAACATTCAACATCATATAAATGTCACCACGTTATTTAATAACATTCAACATCATATAAATGTCATCTCAAGTTATATATTTGAGATGCATCATTCCAAAATTAAAACAAGTGATAATCCAAGTCTAATGACATTTTAAAGTCAATTGGGTGGGTCATGGCTGGCACCAAATGATTTCTTGATTAATATTAGTATTGCCTTTGCACTTCCTTCATGTAACTCAAAATAACATTCAATATCAAAAGTCATCTCAAAGTTATATATTTGAGTTGTATTATTTAAAAAGTAAAACAAGTTACAATTTAAGTTTGAAGACTCTTTAAAGTTAATTGGGTGGGTCATGACTAGCACCGTATGCATTCTTGAACAACGTTGGCTCTACCTTTACACTTCCTTCATCTCTAGGTATCTAAAGTGATAAACAAACATATTCAAATAATTATGATTGATGAAAAGCTCTATTGGTATTTTGTTATAAGCTCATGGAATAACCTTTGTAGGTGTTTACATATTAAGTTGTTGTATATAAGATGTAAGTATGATGCTCATTCAAGCTCATTCAACTTGTTTACTAGTTTGCTCATCCATCACAATTTGTAATGTGCTCCTTATCATACTCAATTCATTTTTTTAGGTTTTGGACTTCAAAAGATGCACCACCACTAGAGCTTGAAGCCATATAATGACATCTTTGATTAGGCAAGCCAAATATTATGGATGGACAAGGATCCACTCTTACAACACAAACTTGTCCTGAATGTTCTTTGCACTTGTCCAAATGCATCATTTGGAGAAGCATTTCCAATTTGTGTTTGTGATGATAAAGCTTCATCATTAAGTTTTTCCATAATTTTTTCCTACAGGTTTGAATACTAGGTAAGTTATCTTATGATTAAGCATATTGATTAAAAAAATACAAATTAGATATAGTTAATGATATCAAATACTCATAATCTTACTCACATAGCAGAACTATTCCTAAGGAGAGGAGAGGTTGAATACAAATTATTTTTTTCTTTCAAAATATATCACTCCTTTTGTTATATAATGCATAATATTGGAGAGTGCCTTTTTATAGGTAAAGTTTACAAATAAAATACTACAAAACTGCCACATTAAATGCTTAAGCAATGGAGCCAGGTTGTAACCTCTTGTGCATGGTATAGTTTGAAAGTTGGTCTTTGTGCGATAGATGTGCAACATGTACAACCTAGCAGGTATAGCTTGATAGATGTACTACAGATTGTTGGCTTAGCAGTGGAAGTAACATTGAGCTGCTGCTTAGTTTATTCTCTCACATTGCCTCCCTTAAACTAAGCTTATAGGTGTTTGTCATTCCAAACATCCTTTTTAACTTGTAAAATACTTCAACCTTTAATGGCTTTGTAAAAATGCCTGCAATTTGTTCTTTAGTATAACAATAATCAATTAATACTTCTTTCTCATTTACCAATTCCTGAATCTTGTGGAACCAAATGTCTATGTGTTAGGATCTCCCATGACGGGATTCTTGCAAAGTGCAATGGTAAATTTATTGTCACAAAATATTTGTGGGAGTATTCTTCTTCTGATGTAACACTTCAAAAATTCTTCTTAGCCATATTACCTATGTCGCACAACTAGCTCCTGCTATATATTTAGCTTCAGTTGTAGAGAACGCAACAATGGGTTATTTTTTCGAAGACCAAGATATTGCCCTTAAGCTTAGATGGAATATGTATCTTGATGTGCTTTTCCTAATTTCTATATCTCCAGCTTAATCACTGCCTGTATATCCAACAAGTTTCATATCATTAGTACCATCATAAAAAATTCCATCAATCAGGGTACCTTTGATATAATGAAAAATTCTTTTACCTACTTATAAGTGGCAATCATGTGGCTCTTCTATGAACCTACTAAATAATCTAACTCCAAGAACTATATCTGGTCTAGTTGCTATTAGGTATCTTAGACTTCCAATTACTCTCTTGTAATGGGTTGGATCCACATTTCTACCTTTATCTTCTTTCACCAATTTCAACTTTTCTTTGACTGAGGTTGAAATAGGCTTTGAATTCTTCATATGAAATTTCTTTAAAATATCACAAGTATATTTCTTTTGTGAGATAAAAATCCCATCATTTTTCTAAACAACTTCAATGCTAAGAAAATAGGATATCAGGCCCAAATCTGCTATTTCAAAGCAATTCACCATAGCCTTCTTAAATTCTAAAATCATTTTTAAATTATTTCTAGTAAAAATCATATCATCAATATAAAGGCATACAATAAGAATATCTCCAGGGTTAACAAATTTGATATATAAAATGTGCTTAAATGGACATCTTTGAAAATCATGTTAAGAAAAATAGGAATCAATTCGCTTATACCATGTTCTTGGTACTTGTTTTAACCCATATAAAGCTTTCTTTAATTTGTAGACTTTCTCTTCTTTTTCTTTGATCACATATTCTACTGGTTGCTTAATATATACTTCTTCTTCCAATGTATCATTTAGAAAGGTAGACTTAACATTCATTTAATATATTTTCCATTTATTTTAAGCTGAGGGTGAAATAATCATATGTATTGTGTCTAATCTAGCAATAGGAGCAAATACCTTGAAATAATTAATACTTGGCTTTTGTTTGTATCCTTTTGTAACCAATCTTGCCTTGAAGTGATTAATTTCACCATTAGGCTTGTATTTTGTCTTGTATACCCACTTTACTCCAATTGGCCTTTTTTCTATAGGTAAATCTGTTAGCTCCCATGTTGCGTTTTTCTTTATTGCATGAATTTCTTCATCCATGGCTTTTCTCTAATGTAAGTTGTTTGATACTTCTTCAAAATTCACTAGTTCATAATCTGCAAACAAAGCAAAATTGATAATATTTTCATCAGATGGATCATTATCATTGCTTATAATATAATCCTTCAATCTGGCTAGTAGTTGATGATGTCTTGGAGGTCGATTGGATTATTTTAGTTGAGATGCTAGTTCTATCTATTCATTTTCTCCTTTATAATTTTAAAAAATCACCATTAGCGCCTTTGGGACTTTTGAAGACCAATCCCACATTCCTTTTTCAAAATTTTACATCTCAACTTATAATCACTTTCTTTGTTTCTGGATTATACAGTTTGTATGCTTTTGAATTTGTACTGTAACCAATGAAAATACATTTCTCACCCTTATGATCCAATTTTTTCCTTAGCTAGTCTGACACATAAGCAAATGCAACACATCCAAGGATTTTGAAGTGACGTATTGAAGGTTTCCTTCTACTTTATGCTTCTTTGGGTATTTTATTACAAACACTCTTTGTTAGACACTTATTCAAAATGTACACTGCACAAGCAATAGCTTTTGCCCAAAATTCTTTAGGAAGTTGTTTAGCTTTTAGTATGCATCGTACCATATCCATGATCATTCAATTCTTCCTCTCAGCTATTCCATTTTGTTAAGGAATGTATCTGGTGGTCAGTTGATGTTGAATTCCATATTGTTCAAAGAAATCTGCATAAGTAAGATATTCTTGGCCTTTCTTTATCCTCAGAGCTTTAATTCTACAACCACTTTGTTTCTCCACAAATGCTTTAAATGTCTTGAAAGCATCACAAGCTTCTAACTTTTGTTTCAAGAAATATATCTAGGCCATTTTGCTAAAATTATCAGTGAAAGTAATGAAATAGCTACTATCATCATGTGTTGGTACATCAATTGTGCATAAATCTAAATGGACAATCTCTAGCAGCTTTCTTGCTCGCTAAGACTTTCTAATTGGAAATGGTTCCCTATGCTTCTTTCCCAATTCACAAGTCTCACATACACTATTAAGAACATTTACGAAAGGTAAATCGAAAACAAACTCTTCCTTTGATAAATAATTTAATCCAGAAAAATGAAAATGCCTAAAATGCATGTGCTATAATTAATCATCATCAAGTATTACAAAACTTAAGCAAGAAAATTTTTCATGTTAAATTTTCAATGGAAATAGTTGATTTGAAGTCATTTTTAGCTTGGTAATAAATCTTCCATTCTTGTCATACATTGTGCAGTATCCTTGATGAATTTGCATGTTATAATCTTTCTATGACAATTGTCCCATACTTAACAGATTATGATGAGCATAGAATATATCAAAGATAAAGTTTTAAGAACTATCTTTCAATCTAATAGAGACTTGATCTTTTTCCAAAATTGAAATATTTGTATCATTCCTAAATTTAATTATTGATTTGATAGTCTTATCCGATAAAGAGAATAATTCCTTTTTCTTACACATATGATTACTAAAACCTAAATACTAGATTTTGATCTTTTGCAAAGTAATTACTTATCAAAAATAAACTTTCTGGATTATCAAAATTCTTACCAATATCTTGGCATTAATTTGCTGTAATATGTGCTTGAGTGTTGAATTGTTCTGAAGTCTGAATCTACAATCTGTAGCTTTATGTCTAAACATCCCATAATGAAAAAAAATTAAAATTAACTCTTTCTTGATAATAGTTACATCTTCCTTTTCCTCGATTAGTAGGCTCAAAATTGTGTCCACCTTTTCCTTGGTTGGGTGGTCTGAAATAGTTACCTTTTCTTTGATTAAAGTTGTTGCCACATTCTTTTCCTTTGCCTCTGCCTCTGCTTTTAAAGTTTATTTTTCCTCTATTATTGAAGTCACAATCCTTCCTTTTCCATTTTGACTTAACTCATTAACATTATTCAAATTCACACAACTTTTTAAAGCCTCTTCTTTTATTTTTTTTTTTATCTTTTCTAGAATTCTATTCATGTGGTTTTCCATACTTCCTTGCAATTTTGCAACTGTCATTGTATCTGTGTTATGTGACTTTTTTATTGTAGTCATGATGTGGTCATATTTGATTGGCATGGTGCGAATAATTTTTTCAACCACCTTATTCTCTACTATTTTTCTCCATATATTTTCATTTTGTTAATAAGGTTAACAACACGGAAAAAATATTGTTCAATACTTTTTAAGTTAGGCATTTCATACTTTTCATATTCTCTTCGTAAGAACTATAATTTGGATTTTTATACCTTATTAATACCTTTATATGACAGTTTCAAAATATCCCATACTTCTTTGGCCATTTTATCATTTGCTATTTTTCTAAACACTGAGTAATCAACTCCTTGATGAATTTGTGTTAGTGCCAACTAATCTCGCTTCTGGGTAGTTGCATCAGCTCTTTCTTGAATGCCTGGTTCAACAAGACTCCAAATATTGTAAGCCTTCAAATGAGTGGACATTAAAATTTCTTAATAATTATAATCAAACTTTTCGTCTAATTTAGGACTAGACCAAATAATATTATAATTGTTTGCCATATCTCACTATTAAATAAATAAAATTCTCACAAAATAATACACCTATGAGAAAACTCTTGTTCTTCATAAATTTTCAAAAAAAATTAGTGTTGGACTTAGCTAGCTCTGATACTAATTTGATATCAAAAACTCATAATCTTACTCACGTAATAGAACTATTTGTAAGGAAAGGAGAGGCTGAATACAAACCATTTTTTTCTTTCAAAATATATCACTCCTTTTGTTATATAATGCATGATGCAGTAGAGTGCCTTTTTATAGGCAGAGTTTACAAATGAAATACTACAAAACCACCACATTAAATGTTTAAACAATGGATCTAGGTTGTAACCTCTTGTGCATGGTACAATTTGAAAGTCGATCCTTGTGCAATGAGCAGATGAGTAGTATATATAGCCTAGTAGGTATAGCTTGATAGATGTGTAACAGATAATTGGTTTGACGGTGGAATTAACATTAAGCTGCTATTTGGTTTATTCTCTCACAATTAAAATATCTAAGATTTCATTGCCTTTATTTTAGTTAATGAGATTATTTAGAGACTATTTTGCAATTCCTTGTTAATTTATTTTTCAATTTCCTTTATTATATGAAAAGGCACAAATGCATATATATTTTTATCATGTTACACTAATTGAAAAGCATAGACTAAAGCAAATAGAAGTAGCTAGCATTAATATATACTAAGATGATTCAAGCAATAATTAGGAAAAAATTATTGCCGTCAAATGTGGAGTTAATATTTAGTACATGTTTCCCTATTAATATCTCCAAAAGAAACACAAAAAAAATGTTAAGCTCATCACTTTTCACACTTATAGATACATGTTTTGCTTTTTCATTTGCAAAAGATCCATTCTTTTTTATATAGATGTAAGAGAATAACTGAGATCGATTTATGGAATGGCCATTTTCTTTCTCTTGTAAACCATAAAAAAATTATTATATTATTTTATGCTCCACAACATAATCTCTGTTACATAAAAGACTTTTGGATGATTATCAGGTCATGCTTTATTCTTGTTAAACTTTTGGAACTAGTTTTGTTACAAAACTTTAACTTTTTATAATTTTCTTTATTTTTTTTCTTGATTTCTTACAAATGAATTTAAAAGAGAACCATGACTTTTAGCCTTTTATAGCCAAGTGAAATTAAAAAAAGATATACGTGTGCACTTTACTAAACCAAATAAAAATATTACTAAGGTTTTCTTATTAAGCCAATAGTACATAAAGTTGTTCCATTGATCTTTAGGTAGGCATTTGTTAATTAATATATCCTTGGTATTATTGACACCAAAATGTTTGTTATATAACTTGTTTCTCCATTCTCTCTATTTACTTCCAAGTGATTTCAAAACACAATCCAACCTAAACTTAAGGTTTTGGAATGAATACTTTCCTATAATAAATAAGAGAAGTACTTATAAATATTATTGAAAATTTGAGACAAATTAACATAAGTAAATAGTTAAAAAATAATTAATCTTTACACCTTTATAATTTTAATTACTAGATCCTTATATTTCTTATTTATCTTTCTCCAATCCAAAAGCTTAAAAGGAATTATGTTAACATAAAAGGTTAACTCTTTTAACCAATTAACATTTAAACTTGTAGCATCGTTATACCTTTGTCTTAAGGTATTTTGCGTAACCAACACTTTGTTTTCATCTGGTAAGTCTCACGCATTTTTTGGTCTTTAAGTGTTGTGTTATGATTTCTCCATTCTCATTTGCCATAAAAAATATAATTGATATATATAAATTGATTTTGAGCTACACTGATATATTTACTTTTTAATAAAAATTAATTAAATACCTATGAATCAACAGTCCAAAATCTTTTAAGCTTGCTTTCAGTAGTAGCTAAATTTGATATATTTAGGGCTTAATATCTAAAATAGGTTCAGGTTCTCTTATTTTTAGTTATCATCATTAGGTGTAAGATTCATCTTGCTTGACTTAGGGTCGAGTCTCAATATTAGGTGGACTTGTTTATAGTTGAACCCTCTTTTAGGATTTTAAAGGCTGTAGATATTTATAAGGCATCTTGAAAATATTTCATAAAAGAATAGTAATTAAAATTAAATTAATATTATTGAAAAAATACTCATATAATAAAGAAATAACATATATAATCATAGAAAATAAACATAAAAAGTACCATGTTATCTTTTTCACTATTTTCATACTTAACATCATAGTATTTAAATAATTGATTAGCTAAATCATTAGAATTCCTTCTTAACAATTGTAAATAATCAATGTTACCAAAGAAAATAATCATTTGACATATATAACTCTTGTTGTTGTTGACTGCTTTCTTTATCATTATTTTCTATATAACCTATTTCATAAAGATCTCTAGGCCTCCTATGTATAACAACACTCCATCATTCATTAGCCTCATCATCCACATAATATAGCATTCGAGCATTGATGCCAAAATATAAGGTTTATCTTTTTCTTACTCTTCAGTACTTATCAAGTGAGAAAAATTAACAACATTGAAATATAAGTCATCCTATTGAATCCTTTTTATATTTGCCCACATACATGTAAAATGATCTATTTGCAAGAATTAATTTTAATATATAATAATTTTCTTGATTTTGGCTTTGAATTATAGCATGAGATGAATGAAAATAAAAAATTTAAATATATTATCATGAGGAATTATATAATTAAATACCTAAAGTTTAAGATTTTATTCAATGTTGAATTCTCTAATTCTTAAGATTCTTGCAAAACTATTTGACTGACAATATTACGAAATCGAATCTGCCTTTATCATAACCACCCTAATTCTCACTTTGAGAAAAGAACAATAATGTCTGAGTACTAATGGGATATCACAGACTAGGGTTAGGTTATTAAAGTCAGGAGACCTCATTAAATATATTGGGTTGGTCATGGATCCTACCTACCTATCAGAGGATCCATATCTATCTAACCCACATTTAGGCTATAATGCCATACAAGCCTAATTCCATTTGTTAGTTTTATTTAGAGCTCATATAATAAAATTTAACATTAATTACCATTTATAAATTAATGTGAGGGCCACATTAAAAATTTCTAACAATCTCCTACTTAGGCTTACATTAATATATAAATGATAACTCCCTCAAAAGAATTAATGTTAAAAATGGTATTATCTCACCCATAAGTTCAATTAAGATCATAAGTATCTAATAATACAAAATATTATATTCGAAAGGATATTAATACAAAATATATTGAATGCCCATATATATCTCGTTAACGAAAATAATTAAATATAATGTGCATAGCAGAATTTACATTATCCCAATGTGATGGAATGTAAATTTCCTGCATAATGATTCCAGCATCCACTTAAAAGGCCTTATGAGAATCAATATTCTTAACATATAATGAGATAAGGTTTAAATGACTCTGTTCACAATAATGAGACTGGATCTGGGTGTTTCAACTCACACACTATAACTAAAATGTGCATAATATATTGTGTAGATATAAATATCTCATTATGAGCATTTCATTTGAACATATTATACAATATTAATGAGCTAATATCAACAAAACTCCCACTAACCCAAGACATTAAAAAAGGCTTAAGAAAAATTCACTTTATTCACATGATCATGCTTTATATTTACCTTTAAGCTTTCTTATTAGTGAATCCGTAATCATACAATCCATAAAAATTAAGTAATATATTTGCATATTTTCTCTCTCACGAATAGAAATTTTAATTTGAAGTCTTTCACATGGGCAAATTTGTTATCGTTGAGAGAAAATCTATAATAACAGTTTTGTCACAACATAAATCTAGTTAAAGCTAAAAAATCCTTAACTTGCCAATTTGATAAGAAATTTATTACATGCGACATGCTCTGCCCTTTAATGGAGGTTGTTGTAATTAACTACATAATAATTACATGACATAGCACCTCATAACATACGTCTAGTCATAGTTTTATGATCACCTGGATAACTTATAGAATAAGTCTGAGTAACTTATACATACAAGATCTATCGATCTTTTATAGGTTAGTGTATACACATTTGTACCACATTGATATAAAACTATTTGCAATCTAGAACCATTGACTTAAATTAATAACAGGCTACTTACAACTAATGCATATGAGATAACCTTTATCACTTAGAAAATATTTAGGCTTGATAACTTTAATCCTTCTAGATTAATTAACATAAGAGTATAGTGACATGTTAGACTCTTTTGCTACTATAACGAGACAGGCTAAACACCTTTGGGATTTGCATAGCATAAAGCCATCACAAATAATTTTGGGCTTATAAGCCCACTATATATGCTATTGTGGACCTATCATATTTTACTCCCAAGCCACTTTTAATTAAGTTTGATTTAATTATTTTGTTTTCACTGACATGTCTTAACCATAACCAATATAATCACACATATTGAAAATTACTAAAACGTCCAAATTTATCATATATTGATTTATGTTGCTCTTTATGAAAGAAAATTACAATCTTATTAAAATGATATACAACTTTGTAAATAGACATTATTCTCACTTTCTAAAAATTATTTGGCTATCAGGTCACTAATAAAAAAGGTTACTTTCTTTTCTGACTAACACGACTTCCATTAAAATGACTTATTTTAAAGTATAAGTAAGTTTTAAAATGTCAAAAAAAGAAAGCCTTTGATGAATTACACTTTTTTCTTAAAATAATTATTAATTATCAACCTGATCTTGAACTCATAAATGCACTTGAGCATCCCTTAAATAAAAAATTATGTTTATTTTTTACTTTCACCTTTCACATAATTTAATAGTCTTCCATTATCTTAGGATATCCTTAAATAGATCAGTCCTACTAGGCTTAGAGATGGCGTTAGGGTTAAATTTTTGAAATTTTAAAATTTGTAAAATTCTAAACAACCTTTTAAAAATATATGCTTTAAAACACCTTTAAAATGAAGTTTTATTTACTAAAACTTAATAACTAGTCAAAATAAATTTTTACTATTGAAATTTAATAAAATACTATGTTTTCTAGTACAACATGAACAAAACCTATATCTACTTGTAAAACCTTTTTCAAGAAGTCAACAAAACTTGATGGAAAAAATTTGGTATATTCCAAGTTAGAAAGACTAAAATTTTATATTTTTATCAAATTGAAACAAGATAATTAATAAAGTTCATAATGGCTTTCACAGCTCTCCGACCTCATTACTATCCATTCTCTCTATTAATTACTTTTTCCTGTTTGATTTAATTTCAGGTATTTTTCTTATCTGAAAATAGGTTAGATATTTACTATTTTAAGGGATGCTCCATTTGATGATCTAGTCTAAAATGAACACCAGATCAACTTCATGTGAAGGAAAACAATCCTTTATGTTTCAATTTTGTCCTATACTTGAATTCAAACTTATAGTAGGTTTTACACATAAAATTGTTAGATACATCATCTAGAACTAGGCCCTATTAAACACAGCATGTATTAAAAATTTTATTGCATAAACATTAGAATTTAGGAAATATTAAAAATATTTTATGCATTTAAAAAAAAACTTAATCATGGTAAATCTTTCATTATAAAATTATACTATGCAATATTAGTCAGCATCATGTTATAAGAACTAATGTCAAAAGGTATTTATATGCTTATAACATGATACAAGGATCAAATATCATATTCCTAAAATCCAACATTGAAAGGGTGTTTAAAAAAAATCTTAAAAATATAATATTCAACCTATCTCATACTATAGTCAATTTACTATACTAACAATATAATATTGAAAGGTATTTAATATTACCAATATAGCCTCTCTTTTATACAATTCAGAACAATTTTTTTTCAAAATTTTATATAACTGGTCCCATAAAATGAGTACACAATTATATAAAATTTTCATAGCATAATATGAGTACATAGTAATTCTCAATTTAATGAAATAATTCTTTAAAATTATTGCATTATGGAAATAATTTCCAAAAATACTATAAAAATTATAGTAGATAGCTTATAATATAGAAGTTACCTAGGAAAAATTTCAGCCAAAAATAACTTCAAATAATTATTTGAATAAATTGAGCAATAATTAGTATAAAAATTTTTTATTCCAAAAATTTATGATAAATTACCTAAAATTATGTGTTCGGAAAGTAGAATGTAACGGTGTAATCACCATTACAAGAAAATGCTCTTATGGTGGCATGCACCACATGTGTTATCAGTGCACGTAGGTCACGTGGACATTGCACTATTCACTTTCTTCCCTAGTTTGTTAGGTTCTATAACAAGTTGTTCAACCCAATTTGTCACCAAGGCAATATTCGAGCAAAAAATGTTTAATTCTTATGCCGTTTCTATTTATTTTTAATTTGAAATCATTCTAAAATTGATTTTACTACTAACCCATATAAAATTTCCATAAAAAACACATTAAAATTTGATTTCCCAAAATTTTCAAAATGGCAAAACATGGTTCTATTTGTTGTGATTTTAGGAGCCTTTCTAGTTATATTTTCAGCCTCAAATCATTTTAATAACCTAAAAATTTAGCTTTTAAATTTTCCCACTCATTGTTCAATCATTTCAATAATATTCTAAATACAATAAATGCTAAATAACATTAATGTAAAATTGTAATATTATTAAAGAGTATCTAGTAATAAGCAATAAGGTAATAAGAATTTACTTGTGGTAATTGAGCAATGAGATCAAGGTTAGCAAGGTTACAACTACCTTAATATGGTATAAAGGTTGCCATTTATACCTATTCCTCCTCTCTAGGGGTGGTCTATGTCTTGTATTCTTGTTAGAGAATGGCTATCACATCTTACAAAATGTCTCTTTTCAACTTTTTCCCATTTTAACTTTAAGCCTCGCTCTATCTCTATTGAGTAGTATTTTGTTGTAAGGATATCTTGAAGTGATGTCAAATGATTGCTTAATGACCATGGATCTCGCAATGCCCTTCATATTGTTAGGTTTCGGATCAACATACGTAGCAGAATTTTAAATTTTTTATCCAAATCCTTCCTAGGATCCATGCAAAAGTCATAAACCAATGTTAGGGTTTATCTTATTTGTGCTTGTGTTTTTTCTGAACGAATTCCTTGAAAGACCGAGATGAATCAAAACGTCGACCGAAAGGTATAGCGTCTCTATGGTATCCACATGGAGTGAACAACGACTTTTCTATTTCACGAAGCTGTTAGGATTCGTCTCTCTCACTAGGATTAGGATTCGGCATTTTCTGAGTGATTTAGGATTTTCTTAAAGCTTATGTTCATGAATCAAAGTACTATCTTCAAGTCCCTTTTATAGAATTAAGACATGTCACAATCCTAGTCCTACTAAGATAATACTTCAAAAAATCCTAATCACACTTAAAAAATATCACTTTATCCTTATCCTAGAGAGAGTGAAGAGAGATAGGATTTATATGTTAATTATCTAATATTAGATAATTGTATTATCTTATAATATAATTATCTAATATTAAATTAGCATATAATTATCTTATATTAGATAATAAATTATCTCATAATATAATTATCTAATATCTAATAATATAATTATTTGATATTACTTTAATATTAAATAATATCATATAATATTATATATATATTATGTGAAAAAATATATTATTATCTTAATAATAATATATATGCACGAAAATAAGTTCAATTAATTGAATTTTAGTCTAATTAAAACTCAATTAATTATTATCTTATTCCTACTCCTTTTATGTGACCTTGTGTATTTTTACTACATTGATAATGACTCATTTTAGGCTATAGATAGTGAGCAGTATCTAGCAATACATCACTGCCACTCAAGTAGTAAGAATGTTTGTGATTCGACATCTACCTAATATATGATCAACACTTTACATTATAGTTCCTTTTGTAACAATATCCAAATCAAACTGGAGGCATGGAGTGTATCATCCTCGTTAATATTTAATTTATATTTCTTGATACTGAGTAGACTTAAAATAAATTATCAATATCACATATTGATAAAATTGAGTGTGACCATGTATTTCTAAGTCTCACTCAATCAAAGGACCTAAGGATATTTCTCTTTTATATAAGAGTAACAAAATCCTATCTATATCACTTACTTCCCTCGGCATGATTCGTAATACACCTAATCAATGCCTTACTTGTCATTCCGATTAAAGATGACATAGGACGACATCAAAGTGAGTAACTCGTCATGTAGGAAACCGTAGTGATTTCAGATGAAAGGACTATGTGCATTTGTGGTCATATGAGAATAACTAATGACACGTCTATCCATGTAGTATTCTCACAATGGGTCAGTTCAGTGTACTCATATATTGACTTGATATCATATATCCATGATTCATAATCATCAGTCACTATACATGTTAGTCTTGATGTATTATTACTATCATTTTTGTAATAATACTTGACTAGAGGTATTTTAGGAATAGGAAAGCTATTCCAAGAATAATTATTATATTTAAGTTATAATTTATGCAAAATAAAATAAAGCAAAATATAATAATTGTATTACCAAATGAAAACATAATACATTTTGTAATATTGCAATCATCTTATTATTGGCTCGTAGGACACACACCAATACATATGTCTTGGATGCTTTGGACTTTTTAGGGTAGTAGTCAACAAAATTATTTTCCTCTTAGCTAAAACTTTCTTTGGATAGTTTGCTGCATAAACTTATTCTAGCATAGTGAAATCAAACACAATTAGTCATGTATTTGTAAATGAATGATATACTCTATATTTGACAAATAATATAATAACATTGCTTACTATTTATCGAGTAACCTATTGACTCCCTTTTGATGTGAATTTGCCTTTCTTATTAACTTTGGCTTTTATCCACGATTGATGTCATTGTATGAAGGTGATAGAGGTAAATGGTTGATCAATCACCTCCTTATAAGCTTTAGGTTTTTTCCTTGATAAGCTTTTCCTTGAGCTTTCTATATCTTCTTTGAGACAATGTACGCTTGAACACATTTTTAGCTTATTTTGCCTTACTTTAAATATTTATGACGTATTAACAAAAAAA
Source organism: Sindora glabra (assembly GCA_020226215.1). Taxonomy (NCBI): domain Eukaryota; kingdom Viridiplantae; phylum Streptophyta; class Magnoliopsida; order Fabales; family Fabaceae; genus Sindora; species Sindora glabra. Next base: position 21,780,466 of record CM035228.1, read on the forward strand.
AACAAATAAAATAAATGATGAGCAGATGGTTAACAATCTCACATTATTATTATATTTGATTTTATATACTTATATTATAATTCAATTTTTAAGTGTAGTACAACAATTAATTTAAGCTAATACTTTTTTTCAATGTAAGTTAATATTAATTAATAAAAAGGTCTTTTGGAGCTTTTTTTTGGTGATGCCATATCAATCCTAATTTTAGTGCACTCAGTCATAAATTAATAAATTTAAAATTTATAGTGCATTTATATCCTTATTTTTTTAATGCTTTAAAATAAAATAAAAAATTAAAATATCAAACCTTAACTATAAATAGATTACTATTACAATCTCTATTATTTCTTACAATTTTATCTTTAAATTTTTATTTACTTGTACTATTTACTTATTCCTCCTTTTTTCTATTTGAGTTTTTAAAAATTAAGAGGTAAAAATGAAAAAATTAAGTATTAATTTATTTTTAATAATTAATTAAGTTATTAATAAATAAATAGATTATTATACTATATGTTTAAGTTGGCATATTAATTTTTGTATTCATTACATGTTATTTCTATTTTAAATATGTTGTGTATAATATTTTATTATTAAACCTTTTTCAATAATACAATTTTAAAATATATGGTAAAAATAAAAAGCATAAGATATAACATTTCTTAGTATGAAACCATTAGAGGGGTAAGATAGTATTTTTCATATTTTAGCTAATTATATTAATTCTCACTATGTATAGGGTGTGAGGTTAATTTTTCAAGTATGTGTGTTATTATGTATAACTTTAAAGGATGTTGGAATAATTTACACAAATATTGTTAAGAAACTTTTACTAGATGGTTATGATGATGCGGAAGTGTGTTAATATAAAATTAAGATTAAAGAAGTAGAAAAATCACAAAAAACATTGATAATTTAATGTTGTTCGATTTTTAACCTACTTTACTACTGAAGATGAGAAATAAATTTACAAAATAAATCAAGAGAGAGAATATAAATAGCATATGAACTTTTAAACCTATATCTCAAATATACCAAAAAATACCTTATATATATTATTCACCCTTAATAATGTCATTAAAAAAATATGAACTAATTATAGGATCACCAATGACCTTACATAGGCATGACAGATATAAACTCTATTAACTTTTTCCTTTTACAAAGGAAACCTTGTATTAAGTATTTATAAGTTAAAATCCTTATAAAATGATAAGCCTAACTTGATCATAATATTAAATTATAAGATTCATTGAATTTGATTATAATCTTATCTTTTCAAAATTTAAACTTGAATAAGATAAAAATAAAAATATGTAATTATCCTATATAGCAAAAGTAAGCTTTGTGTCAAAATTCCAATAAATATGAAATAATTTATCAAAACAATTACAAGCAAACCTTATGTTTTGGTTAGGTATTTTAACCTATTATTTATCCACTGCTTGACAATATATTTGATCTCTAGTGACAAATATACATATGTTCTTTAAATTCATTTAAATCATACATTACTACAAAATTGTCATATAACATTAGTTATTTAATCCATTCTATGTTATTTTTTCATTGACATATATATGAGTCTGGTTGTATGTTTGGTATATTCAACATCAATTCTTAAATTAACACTAAATACATGTAAAGACACTAATTTTTTCATATAAGAATTGATGTGTTTAGTTTTTTAATATTATTGAATAATTAAAACAAGAAATTAATTTTTTGATTTAATAATCGATATGATTGTTTATATTAGATGTTAGTTAGTAAACCACCATTAAAAATTGACTTTTTTTCATGTCTTAAATTTCATATAATATGTCAATTTCTATTAAATAACTAAGGTGTAATGTTTATATAAGACAATATTTTTTCTAGAATAATTAATGTTGTTTACTATTTTTTTATCCATTGGAATTCTTCTAGACCATGCTACCCCCAATATAGTATCCAAACATAATACAAAATCAACAACTATATTACTATACAAGTAGTAAGACAATAATATTTAAACTCTATCTTAATATCTCTATGGTAAAAAATAATATTCTAAATACAATAAATGCCAAATGACAATAATCTTATACATTTAATTAGGTTTTAATAATAGAAGATATATAATATGTACATATTGCAAAGATTAAAAATTATATCTCTTAATGCATAGAAGGAAGTTACATTATCTTCCAATAACATGACCATTGATAAAAATCCTTATGAATTTCACTGTGGTAAAAGAAGAGTACAAACATGTCAAAATTGATATTATAAGTGTAACATTAATATAATATACTTTTATTGAAGGAAATTTTATTACCTAACTTACAATATTAAATTTTGGTGGAATTGTATGTTATTTGCATAGTATTCCTATCATGCTAACCATTTGTATGAAAACACCCATTGATTTTCTTTTGTAAGCAACAAGTTTATTACCTTTTTTTATTTCCAAATATGAATTCTATTTAAATCATTTATTAAAGTTATTTATAATATTAATCCTCATAACTTGATATATTAATAAACAAATCTAGGAACTTTTCTTTTAAAAAACATTCTTTTTAGCTTTAAATAACATCAGTAATATGATCTAAAAGGGATTTATATTTGTACAATCTATTTACTTAGTAGAAAATATGTTAACACCCAAACCACCTAAAATCCTAAAAAATAAAATTAGAAACATAAAATCTAAATAAATTAACAAATATATAATAATTCTTTATGAAGTTTAGAGGAAAAATGATGTATTTGAATAGATCTTAATATTGAGAATAAGATGCTAGTGAGATGGGGGAAAACAATTAGTTAAACTTGAGTTAATATGATAATTTATATGAATAAGAGATAGCAAAATTTTTTCTTATAAAAGAAAATCAATTGATTGATTTCTATGTAAAGCACTACGAATTTTATGAGTAAGACACTCTTGTTTTGTAATTTGTAATTTAGCATCGGGATAAGCTTTCCTTATATTTCAACTTTTGTCTTTATTTTTCCAAGTTTTGATAAAAGAAAATTGGTGACATTTTAATATTCCAGATCAGTTATATATTAAAATCAATGTCTAATACTATGTTTAATTATCAAATATAAAATGCTAGTTATTTGTAAAATTAACATCGTATGATATTGATGTCAGCTATTAATAAATAACTAACATTTTTTTTCTATTTTTTTTATCAAATTATTACTTTTACTACCTAATTCTTATTAAGACATAATTTTACTTTTCAACATTGCTTGATTTTATAAATCTAATATTGTAAAATATCCACACCAAATTTTAATAAATAATCAACATGGTTTCAATTTTTTTTAGAATTACTATTATTACTATGCAGAAGCTAGAAACTAGAAACTAAACCTATTATATATATATAGGGTAGATGTAGGCTTTGACAACCTATACTTAAAGGGGGTGAATTGAGTATTTTTAAAACTTTTCTTATTTTTAAGATTCTTTTTAAAAAACCTTTCATTTTGGGAAGCCATGAGAATAAATTTAATTTAACCAATTTTAAAAAAGCTTATGAAAATGTTTGTACTTAAGATATGATAATTCAATGAATTAATACAAATAAGCTTATTCAATTAAGCATATATAGATTATCAAGAGACAAACACAAGATTATTCAATCAAGAGGTGTGCACACAATATATAACAGTTCATTACATTTTTGCAAAGTAACTTATTTAACTATGCATAAATAAAGAATCAAGAAGCCAATGCATAGATGAATTTCTCTTTCAACCATTCAATCATTTAAAGATCAAGATTAATATTGATGCACAATGTATTCAATAATTAACAACAAGAAGAACAGAGCATACAACACTATATCTCAGCAAATAGCAATAGCAGAATAAAGATGAATTTCTCTTTTAATCATTCAAATATTGAAGTAACAACATAAGCATTACAGCATAAATATCAATAAAAAAATAGCAACAAAATAGAGTATATACAATAGGAAAAATAAAGTATAATGTAATGAAATAAAAGGATAGAGTAAAAAGATCAAATACAAAAATTTATAGTGGTTCCACTTTTGGATATTCTTTCTAAGGTATACATCTACTCTTCAAACTTGTGTATCAATTCATTATCCCTTCAAGTTTCAATTGATACTTAAAGAAGGCTTATAATCCTCTTGCTCTTCATTGAGCAAATTTTCCTTTTACAAGCGATACCTCACCTTCCGTATGATTTTTCAAGGGATACCTCGCCTTTCACAATCCTAAAGTGATACAAGATGAAAATTAATTCATATAAACTCTTCTAAAGAGTGGATGAAATAAATGAATCACTTAGAATAGAAGAATTTCATAAATTAGAGCTTAAGTCATGATTTGATGAAAGAAGATGTAAAATGATGTTTAATGTTGAGGTTTAGGCTTTTTCAATGTTGTATTTGATATTTCTTAACTTATATAAAAAGCCTATAGAGTATTATAGCTATTTAGATTTGTTAGGAATGAAAACTACTCGTTACTAGCTATTATTTGTACACCAGGATAATTAGAATTAATTTATGAATCGATTCAAGATGTCTAGAGTGCTCTTTGGATGTCCAGAATTGATTCACCCATATAGAAACGCAAATTCAACTTTAAAAGGTCATAACTTCTTCATTTTAAGTCCGTTTTAAACAAATGATCTATTGTTGAAAATCTATTTAAGTCTACTTTCCAACTCATATATAATGAAAATTTTGAGATATGTTTAAAATAATGAGCAAAGGTCAGAAACAATAAATATGTAAAAAATTTTATTTTGAGACTTAAATTGTAAAATTCATAACTCTTTCATATCTTAGTAATTTTAATCAAATGACCAGTGCATGGAAAGTTCTTTGACTTTATTTTCACATAAAAATGATTTTATGCTCATATCTCTTTCATATATTAATTATTTTAAGCAAATGATATGTCCATAAAAAACTCTTTGATTCTATGTTTATATTAAAAAGTTTTAACAATCAAATTAATAGTATTTTATGACGTATGATTAAAAGAATAACTAAAGGTCAATATTGAAAACATTAAAACCTCATATCTCATTTATTTCTGAAATATCTCGATAGGCTATTTTATAAAAACATGATTATAGGCTATATTTTTAAAACATTTTGATCAAGATAAGATTATGAAAACATATTTGAGCTTTATATCATAAAATATTTTATTTTACAAGAAAACATAAGCCTTAAAATAAAAAAATTATGCCAATCAAGTTCTTTAGCTTTTCTTGATGTTTCCAAACTTTCAAACGTTTTAATCTTCTTAACCTTTAATACTTGGATCATATATTCTTTTTTGTATTTCTTCCTTATTCTTGAAAAGCTCTTTGATATATTTCTTCCTTATTTTTTGTATTTCTTTTTTGGATAATATCAACTTGGAAAAATCATATTTCTTTAATATATTAAACATCTTAAGTAAATGATATGTCCATGAAAAGCTCCTTGAGTCTACTTTCATATGAAAAAGGTTTGACAATAAAATCATAAGTATTTTATGAAGTATGATTAAAAGAATAACTAAAGGTCAATATTGAAAATATTAAAACCTCATATCTCATTTGTTTTTAAAATGTCCCAATAAGTTATTTTATAAAAATATGATTATAGGCTATCTTTTTAAAATATTTTGATCAATCTAAGATTATGAAAATATGTTTGAGCTCTATATCATGAAATACTCTATTTTACAAGAAAATATAAGTCTTAAAATGAAAAACTATACCAATCAAATTCCTTGATTTTTCTTGATGCTTCTAAACTTTCAAACATTTTAATCTTTTCTACCTTTAATACTTAGATCATATCTTCTTTTTTTGTATTTCTTCCTTATTCTTGAGTTGAGCATAATGTGATCTTCCATTTTTTTACTTCAATGCTTACTCTTCTTCATCTTGAACTTTCCTATATATAAGTTCATGAACTTTGTAAACCATATAGTTAGTTCAATCTAATATATCAAGATATTGATGCATGATTCATATATAAAACAAATTAATACAAGAATATACATAATCATCATATCATATATCTTGATTAATCATATACTTAGTGATGCTTGTATAAAGTATAACTCTTTTAGCATATAATCAAGCATATGCATCAACCATAATATAGTATGTCTATTAAGGCTTGTATGATATATATATATATATATATATATATATATATATATATATATATATATATATATATATATATATATATATATATATATATAATTTTAGCATAAGACATACAATGCTATTGTAATATTTATTTATTATCATTAAACCTTATCACACGAAACCTTAAGGCTAACAATAGACACATTTGTTAATGTAAAAGAATATCAAAATGAAAACTTTAATAATATTTTTAAGAAATATAATAATTTATTTTTGAATAATTTTTTAAATCATACTTGCTTAAAAATATGATAAATTTAAAATATAATTAAAGATTTATTGTATTTCTTAAATTATTATATTTCATAAATACTTTATAGAAATTAATAATTATTATTTAATAAATTTATTTAATTTTTTTAGTAAGGATATGAATGAAAATATGTATATTATTTAAGGATAATTTTATGTTTTTACAAACTTATTATTAATAAGTTAATTAAAAATACTAGGTTCACTAACTTTTTCAAATTAACTAATTAGCTCTCAATTAATGAAAAAATATATAAATTGTAGTTAATTTTAGGCTAAATTATATTTATATTCTCTGAAGTTCTATGTAATTATATTAGTACGCTTTCCATTTTTAAGAATCTACACTCGCTATCTTTTTCACAGATAATCACATCCTTCTATTTTATCGTAAACATACATTCCCAAGATGGTGCCTATCATGTCATGGAGTGGTGCCTATTATGTGTTGGAGGGGCCATGACCTAAATTTTGATATTTTTAAATTTTGTATTTAAAATATTTTTTTCTTTTGAGAAAAATTATTAGATTAGCCATTCCTATATAATAAATTTGTTATATTAACCCTCGTGCCGAACTCTTCATGAGAAATTTTTTAAGTACACAAAGTGTATTATATATATCATTTAAAATTATTTTTTAAATATCAAATTATTTATAAATTTTAATTTAATGTAATAACTATATCTATAATTATTACATCTAACAAGTGAGTTCAATGCATTTTTATGGATTCCATACTAATTAAAGACTATATAAAGAATTTATGGTGAATTGGGATCAATGTGGGACTCATAAAAATGCAAAAATTCATTGATTTGAATAGTCAAATGTAGCAATATTATACTGAATCAAAACTTGTAATTAATTTTGCATTTAAAAAATATTTTAAATAACTTAATATAATACATCACATGTGCCTAAGAATTTCTTGCTCTTCATCTTCTGTCCTAATACATTCACCTCTCCTACTTTTAAAAAGAAGGAAAATTAATGTAAGCTTTTAAAAAAATAAAAGAGAATGAGTGTAAATAGATTAATTCTAAAAAAAAGTGAGTATAAATAAAGTAGCATTATTTTTATTATAAGATATAACAAATTTATATTGTTGTGCACCTGTTTAAGAAGCATGAGTAATTAATAATGATAAAACCTAGTACACATCAATTGTGATAGTTTTCAAGATGAGTACAATGAAGGGCATATATTAAGTAAGTGAAGTATTTTTATATGGAAGATGAGGAAAATAAATTATGTTCATTAAATTTTACATTGATGATGGGATTAAAATATAATTTAAGGTTAGGTGATCATTTAAAAAAGTTACATAATCACTTAAAAAAAGTTACATGATTTTATATTTTCATCCTAATTTTTTAATGTTAGATTTCATGGCTAGAATTCACTCATCACTCTTACATAAATAAACTTATGTTACTTGACATGTCCCATTTAATAAAATTAAGTATACTTATGTACAAATAATTATATGTGAAATGGTTAAAAATATATAAGACCATACTATTCATATTGTTTTTGATCTCATTACCAGGGCAACGAATCAGAGAAGCATTTGAAAATTTCCATATTTTATTAGTTAAGAAAAATATATAATATTCATCAAGTACCATTTTAGGAAGCATTATGTAAAACTAAAAAAATATGGAATACGATAGAATAATGAATTATTATAGAAGATGATAATTACAACTTAAAATAATATACACACACATGCTGATAATATAGTCATTTTTCTATGGTAAAACACAGCATTGGAACAAATATGCTGGATCATGACTGTTTTAAAAATCAGATTAAACTTCTAATTAGAATTAGAATGATTATTCAGTCATAGTTTGAAAGTACAATTCCAGGTTCCAATATTTTTTAATTTAATTTTAAAATTGCTTTCAAAATTAAGTTATTTGTATGTACATGTTTGTATTTTAAATATGTATAATATTAAAAATTTAAATACATTTAGTGAAGTATGACTAGACATAAAATTGACGCTCTCCATTTTGAAATTTTAATATTAAATAATGAGTCAGTCAAATTGAATATGTAATTAAAATTGTTATATAAAAATGTTAATTTTAATAATAAAATGGAAGATGATCGAACAAATATTAATATTTAATAACGGGATATATGGAAAATGCAAAATTTACTAAAAAAATGAAGAAAGTAAATTTGATACACAATTCTACTCTAATTATAAAGAGATGAATTTACGGTAACCAAATTTCGAAACTTGGTTATTGTGTCGATTTTAAAAATTATTAAATTATATTTACTAAAAGATGAATAAATATAATTAATTAATTTTGAATCTAAACATTAATCGATTATCTTGAAATTTGAAATGTTTGAAGCAGCATTATAAACAACTTATAAACAAAGAAAATATCCTCTCCCCCCCCCCCCCCTCCGGTGGGGGTGGGGGCCGGGGGACCATTAAAACAGCAACTTAAAAACATAGAATGACAAAAAGTGCCAGTTCATACAGACACAGCTTTCAAACGCAGTTTCTCCACCACCCCATACATAGAATTCCTTCCTTAATCTCTCTGCAAGAAACAGTCCTCAAACACGTTTTTCTCCACCATCTCAAAAATTTACAAAATCAAAACTAAAGCCTGCGCTGATAGTCAAAATTCGGACGAACAATACGGACAGATTTGACTGGAGATTTTTCAACAAGGAGAAGCAGCCATGGGTAGAGGAAGATGGTGAGGATATTCCTTGCCCTACTCCCCTAGGATCTATTCCACCGCCGGAATTATGGAAAGAATACAATCAAAGACGGCAAGAGTTTGCAAATCAGCCACCGAGGACTGGTCTTTCAAAAGAAGACCATGACTTGAATCCGCGTTGTGGATCCCCCGAGAGATGCTCGCAAGAGTTGGTGAAGAATGGAGATAAGCAAGGTCATGGTGGCGCTTCTGGATCTGGAACTACAAGAGTATTTGAAGACAATCGGAAAAGTTATGGATCAAATTCTGGTCCCATGCTTACAAAACTTAAGCAACCATTTCAGCTGCTCCTGGAGCAGGGGGAGCCGCTGGCGGGAGGTGCACCAAATTTTGGAGATGGAATGAGCGGCGTTCAGCCATATGGGGGGCACCAGCCCCCGACGATGGATACAGCAAATGCAGGTGGAGGATTTGGTGGATTTCCGGTACATGTAGACCAGAACCGACCCGTGATGGGTGCTACAAATACAGGTGGCGGAATTGCAGGCGGCTTTCATCCGTTTCCAGAGCAGCGCTGGCGGGGGACGGGTGAGAAAACCGTGGGCGGTGGAGTGGGAGGTTTTCCGAGGTATCCAGGGCAGAACCGGCCCCGGATGGGTGCAATGCAACATATGTAGGAGAAGGTGGAGTGGGTGGCACTCAGATGTTTCCAAATCGAAACCCGCCAGCGGCGGCAAATTCAGGTGGTGTCGACAGTTTTCCAGTGCCTCCAGCACAGAAGCAGCGGGCGATGGGTACATCAAATGAGGGCGGCGGAGTTGGCTGTGACCTTCAGCTTTACCCGGAGCACGGCCAGCCTGTGACGGGTGCATCAAATGGAGAAAGCGAAGACAGCGGATTCCCAGATTTTCCTGATCTGAACCGTCCAGCCAAGGGTGCAACCAATGAAGATAGCGAAAGTGATCGCAACTCTCATGCGGGGGCGGGTAATGAATATGGAAGGTGGCCTTTCCATAGCGAAGTGGATCCCTCTCCTGTCAACTCTTCCCAGAAGCAATTCTGGGATTTAAATTTTTTGAACCATTAATGTTGTTAACTGCAGAAGTGGTCATAGTTACTGGGAAGAATCGTTGAAATCTGCCTTTTTTTCCAGTCATTGTTCTTGTTGTTGCTTTGTTGCATTTGTTCAATGTTAACTCTTAATGTAAGCCTGGGGATACTGACGTTTGGGGCACCTCTGTGAAAAAATGATAGCGTAGTGCAACCTTGTTAGAGTCTACAACAGGGATTTTTGTTCATTTTTTGTAAATTGTGTTTTCCTTGACTCGATGATAACTAATATGTCTTCTGCAAGATCTTATAAGCAGTTCAACGCTATCCTGTCAGAATCGAATCCACAGTAAGATTACTAATTAAGACGAATTTAATCAGAACAATAATGCTAAGATCATCATTTTGTTTAGGCACCACTTTCTGCTGATGCTATAGGCTTAGGCAACCATTAGTTACAATGTAGAATAATAATGAACGTGGAAATCTGTAACATTCCAACCAAACCAACAATATAATCTTCATCCTGTCACCCAAATTCTAATAATTTGTGATCTATCATTATTTTCTATTTTGAAATTTTTTATTAAAATTAGGATTATTATTAATTTATAATTATATTTTATTTTGAATTATTCTTTTATTTAAATTAAATTTTATATTTAGTCTTTTATTATATAAATACATTATATTGGATATAAAGAATATGTTGAAAAAACTAAGATGAGAGAGTTTATATTTGTAATTTTATAAGGAGTATATGATATCTCACAATTTCTTTGTGAAATTATTTGTATAAGAGTAAAAAATGTGTACATGGTTTATGAAAATATATACTACTAATTAGAGGGAAACTGTAAAGTATTTTAGATATATTTGAAATGTAGGATTAAGAATGATCAAACATTTTGTAATATCTTTCTCTTTTATTCTTTATAGTAAATTTTGTTTATCTTCTTTGTTTGTAAGATAGGTTAAAAGCCAAAGTACATTAAATTTTTATCCCTTATTATTTTGTTACTTCTTTGATCTTAAATTATATCAATGTAATTCTAGATCATCACATCCTCCCATCCCTGAAAATTTCCCCTACACAACCAAGAATGTTCATTTCATTTTTTAATACTGATCCATTATTGTTGCTGCTGCTACAATCTCTTGTGGTTTATACATGGACAAAAACCCTTAATTTTGCCATATATGTTTTGGTATATTGCTCAATTCCATTGTCACGAACCAAAGAAATCCAGAGTGTTACCAATAGTAAAATTGGAGTATTTTGTAATTCCGTGAGAAATTCCCATGGTTTTATGGTTTATAAACGTGCCGCAAGCCTAAAAAAATTACTTCACTTTTTTTTCCCCCAACTCTCCTTCCTCATTTCTTTATATGTTTTTTATTTACGTTTAGAATATCCTCACACTTTTTTTATTAGGTACGTATAAGAGTAATCTTTGTTCGGAAAGAGAAAAAACCAGTTATCCCTTTTAAATGAAGGTGCCTTAAGAATGGAACTTTCATTATGCTTTCTCGTGAAAAAGGAAAAGCTCTTCTTTCGCCTTATTTGGTAGAAACCGTTTCGTTCTTTTATTCTTGCTTGGCTCGTAATAATTATTTCCAAACTTGATTAATACATATATCCCTCATTAATAGCATTTCTTAAAAGTCACATGAAAATTAGATGTGATATCCAAATTACATAGACTAGAAATTTTTTTAAATTCATAGAGATTAAAAAAAAAATTGTTAACCTATAAAGAGAGATATATGCGGCGGATGAAAAATAGAAAAGACGTAATCTAAATTAAATCCATGAATAAGGAGCTCTCATCTCTTTTTTACTTTGAAATATTTTGTGCCATGCATACTCAGATAGATAATAATTTTATCATACTCAATAAACAACTAAGTATTTCTCAAAATCACACGAAAATCATTTATTTGGCATGAAAATAAAAAAAAATCAATTAATCAAACTCTAAGTTTCTGTATATTAGTTCATCTCCATCACCAGCTTACCATTCATCCCAACCAAGCCTCCACAAACACGTAGAGATGTATAGAAAATATATTGAATGAGATGAATGTTTTTACGTAAAAGTGAAAATGAAAGGGTCGTGGTCTTGGATCTAATATTAAAGGATTAGAATCAAAATGTAAAATTTTATAATTTTTTTAAGTGATTATATAACTTTTTTAAAGAATTACATAATTTTTAATTATGTTTTAATTTTATCTATCAATATAAAATTTAATAATAATGATTCACCCCTTCCACATACATACATACATACATACATAAGATCTTCTTCAATTTATTCAGAATTGAATTTCACTTTATTTATGATTCCGTGTCAACGGGAGGGACCAAATTAAAGGTTTTCTTGGAGAAATAAAAATAAATAAATAAATGAATAAATTAGTAGTTCATTTAATGAGGAGGGGAACTTAAAAATGCTAGAAATTAATTCATTTGGAATGAAATTGAATTATTATTTTTATTAATTATTCCCAACAAAGTATTAAAGCTCAACGTCGGCTTAGGATTTTGAAGCACAACATTTTCCTGGGAAAAAAAAGGCTAAATTGCATACATAGATAATTACCTAACAATTCTACTCTAGGAGAGACTCTGGATCCTACTTAACTACTTCCTGTGAGTCTCAATGTGAGGCAGTTGCGCATTCAATTAGCTTCAGTTTTTGATATCTGAAAATCATAACTATTCCTTATATTGAGCGGTCACATTGGAATTTAGGATAACAAAATAGAAAATTTTGACTTGTTTTAGATGGATTTTCAGTTGTAAAGTGATTATGACGGGGGTATTAGCTCGCAAGAGGTACCTTAACTGATGAAAAGTGTGTAATTAGTTTATCATGGAAATTATAAGTAAACCCTCTCAGGTGTTTTAAGCCGCTTCTTTGGTTTATCCATTGTTTGGGTTTGTTAAAAAAAAAAATTAAAACAGTGATGATAATTATATGTCATCACACACAACACTTTTTTTTATTACCCAGTTTTATTAATATTACTTGTTTTATTTAGAAATATTACCGTCATAAATTGTTTATGATTTATTAAAAAAATGACCATCAAGTTATTATTTGTTTTAAAAGGATTATTAACAAATTTTAATAAAATTATTATCCATTGAAATATAATATTTATAATGTTATGTATATATAAGTACATGACAATTATTACTCGAAGTTCATTGGATCACACTCATTTTACCTTTGCGTTTGTGTGCTTATGGGTTACTAATCCAAACGGAGCAAAAATGTGACATGTCACATGATTAAATTAAATATTAGAGTTGAAAATGAGTCTCCTTTTTACAATAGGATTGAAAAATATTTTTTTAAAATATAATTATAAAATATTAAAATAAAAAAATATATTTTATTTATTTATTATTAAATATAAAACTTTTTAAAAAATTAATTTTTATTTTAAAAATTTATTTTTTATTTTTAAATTTTTAAATATTATTTTTTAATAATATATTATTTTTTTAATATAGTATATACATAAATAATATTTTTTACGGAAAAATATATTTTGATAAACCGGAGCCGAAATTTATTTACATAATTACTGGTTGTATTTTTTTGATGTGACAAGTCTGCTCAGACAAGCTATGTATCGCCCAGGAGACGTGTAGAGTTTTTGTAACAAAGTACATTGTCAGGTGGTCATCAGAAGAGGGCAACGAGGCGTCACGGGTATCTCAAGGTTGAGGATCTATGCCGGACAACGCGATTACAAGCCACGTTCAGATATCCAAAGCCCCCATGGTTCTAGCGTAACTCCAACCAATAGAGGAACGCCATGTGTCTAGAACCATCTGAAAGGTACGACCTTTTTTGCCGTGCAGACGAGGCTTTTTGAGCCGAGGTCATCTAGACTGTATAGCCCCTATGATCTGTCTAGCGACATTTCTTTAGACATAGTCCTCTTCTTTTATCTTTTGATTTGGACAAGTTCCTTTCCAATTTCATTTTGAATCCAAGACCTTTATCTACGGTAATGGCTGAGCGATTTTGTGATTCAAGCGGACAAGACCATGCCAGATTAATTCATGTTGACGAACCTAAATTTAATTGGATAAGCTCGGAAGTTCGAACCCAAACATCTTCTTCTAAATAGAAGCACCAAGAGCTTTTAGATTCCCTTTGCGACTCTTACTATCCTAATGAATTTGATCAGAAGTTGATACATTTTGTTACATGTTAGTATAATGAAAGAGTGTGCATCTATGACTCCATATTGTTCCTCATGTTTTATGGCGGTTATGTGACAAAAATAGGACTAGCACTGCTTTTCTCCTTCTTCTAACAAGAGGTTTTACACGGCTTGAACCAATGTTTAACCTGACTTACTCCCAATACATAGGTGATATTAATTTGTTTTACGGTCATTGTCGTAGAGCCCAATTACAAACCTTCCTAAGGGAATTTTTTTGTTTTTCTTTTCTTTTTCTAGTTAAAAAATTGGAAGTTAAATGCACTTATTCCAAAAAGACCTAATCAAATTATTATCAAGGAGTTGAAAACTAATATTAAGTATTGGGAAAACTCCTTTAAGATTACCCAAGATGTTCGCCCTTTCTGATTTGGTGAAGACAGAATCTTTGTTCACCTTATTCGATGGGAGGAAAGGGTTTAACCACAAAAATTCGTTATTTGCATTCCTACTCTGAGAAAGATTAAGATTTAATGCTTTGCCTACTAAGTCTGTAACTTCTTGATGCTCAATCGCCTTTAGGTATGCTATGATGTCATTATTTCTTTACTCTTCTTATTTTATATTTTTGATCGGCTTGCTTTGTTCAGGTATTTGGCTTAGAAAAGCAAAGTTTCCTAAAGGTATGACATGCATTAACGGGGCCCATTTCCAAAGGATGAAGGAAAAACATTCCAGGAAGAAGACCCTTGCATTAAAGGGTGTTGAAGGTTATACTAGTGGCTCAATTTCTATTAGAAAGAAGAGCAAGGAAACCTAGCAAAAAGCGATCTGATCGGTTTATCCTTCCTCCTCCATCTTCAGATATCTTCGAGCAAACTATGTCCCATAAAGGTGGCAGAAATTGAATTTCCAGAGGACAACTCTAGGCTTGAGACAACTTGGAAGAGAAGAAACAGTTAAAGAAGACGGAGGCTTGAGGAATATATACCTAGGATGAGAGGCTTGAGGAATTTTCATTAGGGATTAAGTTGACCGCGTATAATATGGATTCATTTTGGTGCAAAGAGGTAGACTTAGCTACTTTCGGGAATGATCGAATGCTACTATCGAAGGATCATGAAAAGAATATGAGGATTGGTAATCAAATAAGAAGTGACAAGTTTGGCCGAATGGCCATAAGTGATTTGTGTCGTGATTTCTCTGACATGTTTTGATCCATTAGTCTAATCTTAGCCACCCAAAAGAAGGCACTTGCTAAGTTTAAAGGTATTGACCCGGATACTGATGCCAATTTCCAGAGTTAATTGGATAGTGCTCTTGGTGAGGCTCAAGCCTATCGAGAGAATATAATGGATCGTGAGAATGAGATGGCTGGTATGAAGAAGGAGATTGAGGTACTTCATTTAGAAAAAGGGAAAATGAAGTCCTTTCCTTATCAATTAAAGAATGAGGTCTTAGAATCTAATCTTTCAAAGAAGAGTAACAAGATTACAGCTCTTCAGAAGTGATTAGCCATTTATGAAAAAGGAATTAATGGATGCCAAGTCAACCATGGAAGAAATTCAAAAGGAACTAGATGACCTGGAAGCGAACTCTTATGACATGTATCTTCATGGGTTTGTTGAGGCCAAAAAGCAGAGGTCTTACTTCAACCCTGGGGTGCTGATCAACTTCATTCAAGTCTCTAATGAGAAGGAGATATCTAAAATTTCATTTTTCTGGGGAAATCGCAACTCCTTGAAGTCATTTTATATGTTTATGTAACCTTTTTTTTTTTTTTGCGTGTGTGTGTGGTCACTTTGGATATTTCAAGGTCTTGAACTTTGTGATATTTTGTTTGGATGCTTTTGATGTTTTGTAATTGTTTTAGATATTATTTTGCAAATATTCTCTTCTACTCGTTTAAATGTTACATTTTGGCTTTTAACGAGTTATTTTATACTTTTTCTTTTTCGAGGTCAAGTCTTTTTACATGTTTTGTGGTAATTGAGGGATTAACTTAGGGACCGTTAGGATAATTAGGAAAGGGCAAGAAAATGGTAGGAATTTTATTTCTTTTATTTTTGTTTGGTTCAAAAAAATTTATTTTCTTGCCCCACTTTTTCTTAATAAGATTACCTCAAATGAGAGAATGGTGATTCTTCCCAATTCATTAAAAAATTTGATTTCCTCATTTTGAGTTTTAAATTTATTATCTTCAATATTATAATAATAAAAATAATTTATTATTATAAAATAATAATATAAGTAAAAATAAAATTAATTATTAAATAATAGTTAATAATAGAAATAATAAAATTAGTTCAATAAAAAATAAATAATCATACAATAATTATTATAATAAATATAATAAACTATTTAATAAAAAAAAATTAATAATATTAATAATTTAATTATAATAAATAATAATAATAAATATTCATAATAAAATGATAACTATCATGGTTACAAACAATAATAAATAATACAATAATAAATGAAATAATCATAAAAATAAAATATTAATAATTAAAATTAAATAATTATGAAAATCATAATTTTAGTTAATATAAAATATTTAATAACATGAAAATAATTAATAATATTAATAAAATAATAATAAATATAAATAATAAAATAAAAAATTATAGTAACTATAAAAAATAATAATTAATATTATTGAAATAATAAAATTAATCATTAATATTAAATAATTAAAATTTTATAATATTAGTAAATAAAGTAAAAATAATAAGATAATAATTATAATAATTATTTTAATAATAATTATAAGTGAATTATTTTTTAATATAATATTATTAGTAAATTAAATTAAAAATATTTGATTCTCTTTCTTGTTTGAACTAAATAAAATGGGTAATTATGAGATTTTCATTCCCTTTTTCCTTGTTTTCATTTATTGATTCATTTCCCTTTGTCTAATCAAATATTCTCTTTTTTTCCATTTATTAAAATAATTATAATAATTATAAGTGAATTATTTTTTAATATAATAATTATTAGTAAAATAAATTAAAAATATTTGATTCTTTTTCTTGTTTGAATCAAATAAAATGGGTAATTATGAGGTTTTCATTCCCTTTCTCCATGTTTCCATTTATTGATTCGTTTCCTTTTGTCTAATTGAACCAAACAGCCTTTTAGTATAAAGGGCTAATGGATTGAATCTCAAACTTATGATAATTGAGGAATCTGCTTCGTGTAAAATGTTAGGGGCCAAGTCTCGAGCTTTTAGTAACTAAAAGATTTTCTCAATGTGAAATACTAAGAAATTGAGTCTCAAATTTTTAGATAATCGTGAATTTGCTTACTGGTAAGTGCCAAGGGATCAAGTGTTGAGCTTTTATGTAATTGAGGGGTTTGCTCGAAGTGAAGTGTCGAGGGATCAAATCTTGGGCTCTTAGAAAATCAAGAGATTTACTTGTTGCCAAATGTTAATGGAATAAGTCTTGAGCTTTTAAATAATTGAAGGATTTGTTTGATGCAAATAATAAGTCTTGGTCATTTTGTCCTACCCCTTTGTCTTTCTAAGGACTTTGTTCTAAATTCCCTCTTCTATACTTTTTTATTATGAAAATGGGATAATTTGTTCTTGTGCCCTTCCATTTGCACCTAGGAGTTTGCTTGGACCTCTTCTAGTAATCCTAGTTCTTCCTTCACTTTTCCCTCATTTCTTTCTTTTTTGTAAGGTTTAATCCCCTTAGATAATAATTTGCAACTCTATCAATGTCATAACTATTTCTTTGTAGGTTAATTTAAAAAGGGATTTGCTAATAGCAGTTTGCTAGGTTGTTCAATATAACCATAAGTTCCTTTACCCAATTTTCTTTTGCCCCTTTAATTACATCCTTTTTACATTCAAAATTAATCAATTTGCAAGCTCTACTTATTCGTCAACTTGGGATGTTCAACTAAATAAAACTTTTATCTTATGTCTAAATTGTATTTAGACATGTAATATAAGTAGGATAGGCCTAACTTACATAAGCTAACCCAAACTTAAAATGGGTAAAAAATAAGAAGCTCACCCTATTTAGTGTACGGCTTAGGCAAAATTGTAGGTAGCCTATATTAATTTTTAAATTTGTTATTATTATTATTATTATTATTATTATTATTATTATTTTAATAAATGATGAACTAATTACTAATGGGTTGTTAAAAAAATATTATTGAATCATGATTGGGTGAGTATATGGATTGATTTTTTTTTTAATCTTAAACAATGTATTTAATACATAAGAATTAAGATATATGAAGTAAGGCATAAGCCTGCAAGCACATCTATGACCATGCAAGCTTGCCCATGTAAGTTAACCCCACTTAAAATAGACAAACAATAAGAAATTGACCCTGCCTTGTATCCACAAATAATTCATAAAGCTTGTGGACTCTTGACCCATTTTACATATCTAGCTATATTAAATGAGAATTTGTATTAGCATATATATTGGCTAAATTTTTCCCTACATTTGATTAGATGTTTTACCTTTGACAAAAGTTTATAAACTCTTTACTTGAAAATTGGATCCTATTATTAGTCACTATGGGCTTTGTCACCTCAAATTTGTATATGATAAATTTCCAAAGGAACTTCCTCGTGTGTTGAACATTGATTACTACTAGTGGTTTGATCTCTATCCACTTTGTAAAATAATTTATGACCATGAGGAAAAAGTTCCTTTGACCCGAGGCTTTCAGGAAGGGACCTAAGAAATCCATTCTCCATTAGTGAATGTCTATGATGAAGCGATCAAGCTTTGGATGTTTTCTGGGTACCTTTTTGTATCTCTGGTACTTCTTGCATTTTCTTACAAGTTGTAGAGTGTCACTCAGCATAATTGACCAAAAGTAACCTGATCAAATGACTTTCGTGGCCAAGGCAGGCCCCTAATGTGACACTCGCATATGCCCTCATGGTGTTCTCTCAAAACATTGTCTACTTCAGAGAGTCCTAGGCATCGCAGAGGCAAGGAGAAGCCTCTCTTAGATAGCTCGTTATTGTATAAAAGGAAGTGCGCTGCTTGCCTAGGGGGTTTTCGGGGTTCCTTCATTGCTTTTAGGTTTTATTCTTTCGGATAGGTATCTTATTATAGAGGTCATCCACATTTATTCTTTTTCTACCACTACTACTTCCTGCTTGCATATGCTTGGTTCATGCAATTTTTCTTGGATAATTGTTCTGTTGTTTATAGCTATTTTTGTATTGGCCAGCTTTGCGAGAGATTTTCTTCTACCATTTTATTCCTTTGGTATCCTTTGTGCTTCATATGTAAAGTCTGCCAGCAATCTTTTTGCTTCATATACATACTATTTCATCAAAGGCTCTTTTGCTTCATACTCCCCATTCACCTAACTAATAATTATTTGTGAATCGTTTAATACTAGAATTTTTCTTGCACCCACCTCCTTAGTCAATTGCAAATCTGTTATCAGAGATCTATGGTATGCTTGGTTATTTGTTGTGCAAAAATTAAAAAAAAAAAACAAATTGTAATGTCAGCGCTTTCAAATTTTCAATCCTTCTAGGGTTATACCAATGTCACTACCTTTTTCATTCGACAATTCGTCAACATATGCCATCCTTCATTCGTCTTTTCTCTATAATCCATCCTAGTTAATTTTACAAAGAAATATGTCACTGCCTGGACTTTTGTCTTTATCTATTTCTTTTCTTTTCTTTTCTTTTTTTTTTTTTTTTGGCTTCAAAAGTGATTTTGTATTCTAATAACTCTATGGACGATGGCACCAACCTACCAGCCAGATCAAACTTCTGTAGAACTTGATGAAGTGGTTGATCCATTTGGACAGTAATGTAGTAAGTTTGGAAATACGAATGATGTGGTTAGCAAGGCAAGGGACAACTTCTTAATTTTTTTGTATCCTCTTCTTTCTCCATATGTAGGACCATTTATGATTAATTTATCCATGAATACATAGATATACTTAATTCGCCGTATCTTTGGAAGTTATAGTAATTGATTTGAATGTCTTATATCGGCGTCATTATGTGACTCATAAAAACATGTACGTTAAATTTATGAATTTATCGTATCTTATAATAACAAATACAATCCATTCATCATAGGTTTGATTTGTCGTATTCAGTGGTAAGTAATATATATGATTCAAAATCCGTTTCATATCTTCTTGCGCGTCTTAGAAGTGACACGGGAAATGATATAAATGAATAACATGTAGTCTTATGTTACCGGCTTTTTATAATTAATTTATCGTGTTAAGAAATAATGAATAGATCTATATGTACACCAAAATAAACTAAATAATTAATTTAGCTCATGTATTTTTCATTTTTTTCATGAACTTGTCCATTTAGTAAAAATTTGAATCATGTTGAATCACTTATAAGCTATCTTATTTGTTTGGCAGTTTTAATTCTTTAAATCAATATTTACAAAATTGGATCAAATTAATCGATTCAACTAAAAAAAATCTGAAGAGATCATATGTTCAATTCAATTAATTCTTACAACTAACTTTCAAAAAATTGATTAAAAATTGATGAACTAGTGATGTACTGATCATAGTTTGTATGGCTTACTCAATTGACTTTTTTTAAAAAATACTAGTATTTATAATAGTAACATTATTTTTACTTAATATTAGGTACATATATAAAGTTCAATATCCCAAATAATAAAAATTATTTGTATTTATAAATGAAAGTCATAAAATAAAAAATAAATTCAATATTAATTTTTTTATGATAGTTTGAATTAAAACATGTAAAAATATGAAATTATTTTATAATATTTAAAATATTCTCATATTTATAATACAAACTTAATTTTATGATAATTTAATTATTTTAAATTATTATTTGTTAAGATTTTTAATATATATTTTGGTTCTAGTTCAACCCCTATTAAATCATGATCAAATCATTAAACCTTCCATCGCTTTCTTTTTGGATTTAGTATCCAATCCAATATTTAAAACATTTGCTTTAAATACATAGATATACAAAAGCCACTATATCTTTGAAAACTATCTTAATTAAAGAGTCGTATGTTCTATGAGCGCAATCGAATGCTTATTGAAACATTAAATTTATGAATTCATCGTATCTTTTAATAACAATAGTATGATTTATTCTTTGAATGTTCAATTTGATGCGTTTCTCTTTCTATCCATATATATAATTAAATTAAATATATTATTGCATGCTCTAAAAATAAATGATATAGATGGATCATGCAGTCTTATATTCTTGATTGTTTATAATTAATTTATCTATCAATACTTTAATATACTTAGTTTGTCATATCTTTGGAAACTATAATAATTAGTATGTCGTACATTGACGGATGATTTTTAAAATTGTATATATTAAATTTATAAATTAGCCATATCTTGTAATAACGATGGATACAATTTATTGTTCAAATTTTCATTTTGTCTGAATATGTAATTCAAATTTCCCTCTCCAAAGATGACACGATTAGTGATATAGATGAATAACATGTAGTTATACATTCTTGATTGTTAATAAATTATTTACCTATATATAAATAAATATATACACTTAATTTGTCATATATTTGAGAACTAAAATAATTGATATGCTATACATTTTAAAATCATTGTCACTTGATGATTCCTAAAAAAATATACATTAAATTTATGAATTTGTGGTATCTTATAAGTGTAATAATTATGATTCATCCTTCAAAGATTTGATTTGTCGTATTTGATGCTAAATACTATATATACATGATTTAAAATCCATTTCATCTCTTCTTGCATGCCCTAAAAGTAATAGAAGAAATAACATGTAATATTATATTATCGACTATTTATCATTAGTTTATTGTATTAAGAAATAATTAATAGACCGGTATATGTACCAAAATTTTCAAGTATTTGTAAAGAAGCTTAGAACTATGATCATTTCTTATGTTAATAAATCATATAAATCGATTAGTTGTATTATCTACATACATGTGCAAAGTTGTTTAGCATGTTAATTGAAAGACTAATTGTGTAGTATATTGCTTACATGTGACGAAAATTTCAAACATAAAATTCATTAAGAATACCCTCTTCTTGTGAAAAAACTCTTTCAATAAATTTTTTTGTTGATAATGAATATTATAGATAAAAGATGTGCTATGGATGACTTCAGTCCATTGCCTGATCAAAATTTGTGAAAATATAATAACTATTTGGATATTCGACATTAACATACAAAAATAATGTCAAAAATTATGTTAATGATCATTATGAAAAGTAAGCTTGTATAAAACTGGTTATGTATGTTACATGTCACATTTTGCTAGGTTATTTGGATACCAACCAAAAATATACAAACAAATAGATCAAACTTGACTTAATGAATTTAAAACAATAATACTATGTCTTGAGTTGTTGCCTCTTTTATTTACTGAAAAAACAATAATATTGATAACTGTATTAGAGACGAAATCTGTTTTTAGGTAGTTAAATATGTATGCTGTTTATTTAACCATATAAAATTTTCAGATAAATTCGGAAGATTAAAAAATACATGACCAAAACACCAAGGTTTACTTGTAAATAGCAGAGGATAAAATGATTACAAACCTTTCATCAATTAAGATACTTTTACCGGCTAATACCATCATAAATTCAGAAGATCAAAAAATTCCTCTTACCAACTAATACTATCATTATCATCACTTCATGTAAGCAAGCCTCAACTATTTCTCAATAAATAAATACCACAAAAATTCAACCAAAATAAAGGATAAGCTTAAATACATTATTGATCCTTCTAAAATACTTAAAGTTATTATTTAATTTTAGTCCTCTAAGACACAAATTAAATTATATGTTGGTCTGATCTACTTAACACATTGCAATTAATTTTTTTGACTAAATTGCCAGCATGGCATGTTAAACGCTAACATGGCACACAAGGTGGTTAGAAAAAAAAAAGTGGGACCTATGCAACACATAATCCCAACTGTAATAAAAGGAGACAATCAAAGTGGGAAAAACCTAAAAACTAAAAAGAAGAAGCTAGAGAGAGAATAGAAGCAAAGGAGACGGGAGAGACCGAAAGGAAGATATCATCTCATCACTTTGTTCCTTCGCTGAAAATTGTATTCTAATTTCTTTAATCTCATGTGTAAACGATACCAAGCCTCCCTCTTTATGAAGACTGAAGCCTCATGAACAAATATTACAATGCCTTTTTATGTTTTGTTTTTGCAAAAGAAATCCGGAAGAAGCAACAGAGTTTCCTAGGGAAGAGAAAATTGATTGAAACAAAGAATGAGGCAACGATAATGAAAATGTATAAAAAATATCGAAAGCATGAAGTCTAGAAACAACTATTTCTATTGAAGATTTGAGAAATAACAGGGTAAAAGGGAAATAGACATAGAGAGTGTTACAGAGCAATGACTATTGATTTCACGGAGATGTGTTTTGGGTTGGAAGATCTTTTTCCATTTTAGGCAAATTTTAGTTTGAATGGAGTTGATTCGATGAACTAAAATCTTAAGAAGTTAGGGCAAGTTTTTGGGAGAAAATTAAGGCCCTTGCCAGTTGGTGGCAGACGAAAAATGGGGAGGGATTCCATGATACACAGGTATAGTAAAGTGTTGCAGCGGGTTTGCGCCTTTTTCCTCCTTAGCCTGCCACATTGGCCTCCAATGTGCCAAGTTGGCAAGTGAGTTAAGAAATTCTGTAAATTGGACCAATAATGATATAATTCATGTATTAGATGGATGAAAATTCAATAATAAATTTAAGAGAATCGCAATTGATTTATATTTTGGAGAGATTAAAAATATATTTAAGTCTAAAATATATATTTATAAAATTAATCTTAAATGCACTTTTTTTTCATTGAATTTATTCACATAAATATACCGTAACTATTTCTCACTAAGCAATATTACCAAACAAATTTATTCTAACTTCCAAAATATAGATCTGTAAAAAATTAATATTAATTAATTAATTAAAAAATAATAGATTTAACATAATGCAGAATTTATTTTCTATTTAATTTATTCACATATATAAACCTATAACCATTTCTCATAAAAAAAATATTACGCAAAATCACCATAACTTTCATATTCAAACATTAATTTTCTATAATTCACAGATCCAATGTATTAAAAAAAATTCACACATTTCTACAATAATATTCAAAATTAAAATTAAATCAAATAAAAAAATCAAAATACAACAACCATAAGAGACATCATCAAACTCTTTTTACTTCCGACATATATAAGAAGAAATTTCAATGATTTGCACCAAAGATCCGGCATATAAAATTAGAACCTAATGTCAGAAATCCAGGAAAAATAAAGCAAAAAGGAGAAAAGAAGAAAAAAGACAGGAACTTACGGGTAGCCAATGAATATATAGCGACTGTCAAAGGTGAAACGTGGTCACAGCTTGCTTAGGTGGTGGAAGGAGGGTTTTAGATTAGGGGGAGAATTAGGAAGAGAAGTGAGAACATGCAGAAACTTATTGGTGATGGAGAAATAGGATCTTCGGATTTTTAATTGGCATTGCCTTAAATCTAGCAAATTTAAAAGTTTAATTAGAGGCAGCTTCTTGATGTGACTAAAGCCATCTCAAATCCGAAAGTATAAAATTTTGCCTATTTCCAATTTGGAATGGTAATGACATAGTATTTGAGGTGGGAATTTGAAGCAATTCATGCCGTCCAAAATACCGTTCGAAACCAATAACATTGTTGTAGTGAAATACATAGATATATTAACGGTATCTTTGGAAACTATGGTGATTGAAATGTTGTACATTTTATTAATGTCATCAGATGCTTCTTAAAACATTAAATTTATGAATTTATCATACCTTTTAATAGCAAGAAATGACATATAAATGGATAACATATAGCCTTATATTCTTGACCGTCTATAATTAATTTATTTATAAATTAATACATAGATATACTTAATTTGTCATAACTTTGGAAACTATACGTTTATATTAGAATTGTCAGATGGTTTTTAAAAAGGTGTACTCTTAATTTATGAATTTGTCGTATCTTATAAGAATAATGAATACCATTTATTCTTTAAAGGTTCATTTTTTGTGTTTGTATGTGATTCAAATTTTACTCTTATCTTCTTGCATGCCCATAGTTGGCATTGATAAATGATATAAATGGATAACATGGGGTTTTATATTGTTTAAAGTTAATAATTAATTTATCTATATGTAAATATATAGATATACTTAATTTACCGCATCATCTAAAATTAAAGTAATTGATATCTTATACATTTTATATATGATTCCTAAAAAAGTATGCATAAATTAAATTTATGAATTTACCGTATATCTCATAATTGTAATAATTATGATTCATTCTTTAAAGTTTTGATTAGTCGTATACATTGGTAAATAATATATATGCATATTCAAAATGTATTTCGTTTCTTCTTGCATGCCTAAAATTACAGGGAGAAATAACATGTAGTATTATAATATTAATTATTTTTCATTAGTTTATTGTATTAAGAAATAATTAACAAACCAATACATGTATCAAAATTTTCAGGTATTTAATTGCAAAGAAGCTTAGAAACTATCATCAGTTCTTATGTTAAGAAATCACATAAATCGATCAGTTTTAGTGTCAACATACTGGCGCAAAGTTGTTCAACATGCTAATTAGAAGAATAATTGTGTAGTATATTGTTTACCTGCGACAAAAATCTCAAACGTAAAATACATCAAAAAAATCCTCACCCTACGAAATTCACTTTCAATAAATTTGCTTGCTGATTACAGATGAAAAAAAAAGCGCTATATATAACTTGGTTGCCCGATATAAAATTTGTGAAATTATAACAACTATTTGGATTTCAACATTAATATACCATAGAAAAATAATGTCAGCAATTATGTTAATGAATTTTATGAAAAGCAAACTTGTATACAACGGATTATTCATGTTACATGTCACATTTTTCTATGTAAGCTCCGTTTCGCGCAACAAATAGGTTAATTTATAACTTATTAATCTGATCAATAAAATATAAGCTAACTTCTAGAAGTATTTCTTGTATTAACTTATAAGTTCTAATTTAATAAGTTACCTAGAGTAGGTTATAACTTATAAGCTTTATTTTTTAAAATTCTTTTCAAATCTATCCTTTTTTTTTTAATTTATAACTCATATATTTTATAATATAAATTTAAGTAATTTTTAAAAAATATATTTAATTATATTTTAATTAATTATAATTTTATAATAAATAATAAAATAAAAATTATATAATTAAATAAATATATAAGTTTATAAAATATAATTAATTAAATACTAAAAATTATACTTTTATTTTAAAATTTTTAATTACATTAATATAATTTAATTTTTAGATAAATATAAATTATTTTAATTATATATATTTCTATTAATATGTCATTTTGTAATTTCAGCTAATTTAATAATTAATTTTACAAAACACTTTAGTTAACTTATTAGTTATCAGTTAACTTATTAGATACTGAGTAACTTATTAGTTATCAGCTAACTTATTAATTAATTGTGCGAAATGAGTTTGGGTATCAATCCAAAAAGACACAAATATATAGGCCAAACTAAGCTTGATTTAATAATAATAATAATAATGATAATAATAATAATAATTGTATTAGAGATGAAATCTGTTATCAGGTAGTAGAAAATGCATGTTGTTTATTTAACTATATCCATTTTTCAGATAAATTCAGAAGATTAAAAAGTACATGAGAAAAACATGAAGGCTTACTTGTAAATAATAGTAAGGATAAACTAATTATACACTTTCATCAATCAAGTTACTTCTTACCAGCTAATACCATCATTATCATCACTTCACCTGATACAAAAATTCCTGAGAAATTTAAAATCCACCGTAAACAGGGTCAGAACTTCTATTATCCTAAATTCAAATGTAACAACTCAACGTAAGAAACAGTTGCGCTTTTTAAGCACAGACAACGGGAAGTAGTTAAATGCGTAACCGCCCCTCATCGAAATTCTAACAGGACGTAGGTCCCACACCCTCTCTTAAAACACGAATCTCGTGTGACATATTGGTGCTTATTATGGTAACAAAATATAGGATGATATAATAAATTTTAAAATTATTAAATAAAAATTATTTAATTATAATTATTTATTTTTTAAATAAATATGATTAAATAATTTTAATTTAATAATTTTTGAAATCATCACATCATCATACATTTTAAAATTTTTATGATACCATCGAATTTACCCTTATAATTATGTATGTAATTAGCCTTTTTCCCCCCAAGAGATCATGTTGAATAGAGAAACATTATGAGATCGACACTATTACCTTCAAATTCCCAAGCCCTTGACCTCAAGCTTCAACGTTAAACCCAGATTTCCCTTCTCATTGAATGAGCTACTAATTCTTCATTTCTGTTTCTCGTCGAAAACTTCATAATCGAATCGCAAGCCACTTTTTAATTTGGAATTATAAACAAGGTGAAATTCAATTGTAAATGAAATGTGTATTATGATTAGAGGGGTAAAAGATTTTTAGGGTGATTTGTCAGTGTTGGATCCTTGAGTAATATTAATATACATATAAAATGGGGTAGAGTGGAGCAGGGCCAGCTTAGGCCTGCATGGACCCTCCAACATTTTAAGCGGGCTAAAATAGTTAGGATTCTAGGAATCATGGGGCCCGTACTTTTTTTATTATTAAAAATAATTAAAGCATTAAAAATGTATTTGCAAAAATTAATAATCGAAAATTTGAAAGCTGAAGAAGGCGCTTTCAATGGAACATTGGATTGAGTTATATATATATATATATATATATATATACATATATATATACATATATATACATATATATATACATATATATACATATATATATACATATATATACATATATATATACATATATATACATATATATACATACATATATACATATATATATACATATATATATACATATATATACATATATATATACATATATATATATATATATATACATATATATATATATATATATATATATTGTGATTGATTAATTAAATTTTTATATTTTATGTAATGAATTAATCAAATAAATTTAAAGAAATTATATTAAACCATTAAACATTGAAATTGAATTGGATTAAAAAAATTTACAAATACTTGAAGGATTATTAAAAAAAATAAAAAAATTTAATTAAAACTGCAAGGCCCACGACCAAACCCATGCAAATTTTCCCCCATAATCTTACAATGAAAACGTGCTTTATTTTTTAAGCCTAAACTGTCCCATACACGTGGGAGTCCGCAGGCCTGAATAACGTATTTGCTCGTCTGATGGATTGGTAATAAAATCAATGGTCCAAACTAGATATTCTTACCTTTGTGACTCGTCTTTAGATCTTTGCTGGTAATTAAGTATGAAATCTAGGATATAATTTTTTATTTATACTCAAGATATTTTCACAATTTTTTATTAAATATGAGATTAATTCATATTTAATATATAGAAGTAGTAGAAGGTAAATTTCTTTCAATAAAAATATTTTTAAAAATCAAACTCAGAATCTTTTCTGGAACCTGCAACAATGTTTTAAGCCTTAGCCTGGATCTATTGAGAAGTTATATTGTAAAATTGATTAACACTAGGAGTGATTTAGGTGTAGTAATAGTGTGATGCTGCCGAAAGAGTGGCTTTAGGTGTTGTTAAATTGGTTATGAAATTAGGATAACACCTTTGTTATTTCTTATTTGCATCTCTTTTTAGAGAATCTTATCCTATAATTAATGGAGGTATTAATTATATGAAAATGAAAGTCTTTTTAAAGTTGGACAGGGGCAAATTGAGTTGGCTTACACATATCAATTGACCTATTTCTCAAAACAAGTCAAAAAGTAACTGACCATATATTCACACTTGAATTAATTAATATATTTATATTTACAAGAAAATTTTTAGTCATCAAACCCCAAATTTAAACTATCGTAGGTTACGAAAAAAAGGATTATAAAAGAAAGGCTTAAATGAAGAAGCGAATGGACACATAATTGAGGACTTCTTCAATACAAAACAAAATAATTAACCATTTGCCCCCACCATATGAGAAGTTTGGAGGAAGGAAAATGGAGAGGAAGAAAAAGAAAATAAGTCATACAGTCATTTTTTTTATTGGGCGTGCGAATTTGAAAGTTTTATGGTTTATTTGAATGAAGGAGCATGAATGAGAAGGGATAAAATATAAAATTATGTCATAATTTTTCTCTTTTGAAGTTCTGATTAAGGAGCAAAAGAAATTAAAATTTTGTTACTACTGTTTCAATATTAATTATTTTGAATTTTTTTAATTTTGAGAATTTTTTATGAAGATAAGAAATTGTGATCTCTCCATATCTTTTATTCTCTTCCCACGTGAATGGACCGTACAATTTCACGAAGTGGGAAAACGAATTGAGGATTATAATTAACCCTAAAAATTCCTCCGCCATACTTTTGTATTCCTCCGATTCGGAAGTTTTGAAAAAAATTTGAAAATATCTAAAGAAGGGAATAAATTTATCTTTTAATCATTAATTTTCCTCTCTTTCTTATCTTTCATCCTCTCTTGTTGTATTTCCTTTTATTTATTTTTTAACTCCCAATACACCATTAGTATACAACAATATCTAATGTTGCTTTGAAATTATTAGGATTTGACCCAAACTTTAAGAATTGTCAAATTGTAATTATTTTCTATTCATAATTATTCTTCTATTCAAATTAAGATAGTTTATCAATTTATGATTATTTCTTATTTTGAATTAGAGTCTTATTTTTTTGTCAAACAAGTTTAAAACTTATAAATACATTGTATTTGGGTACAACCAATTTGTCAAAGAAACTAATATAAAAGAATTTGTATTTGTAACGTCCATACAAGTTACTTAATATTTCATAATTAGCTGTCACTCTCTTTTGGTAAGATTATTTGTATTAAGTAAATAGTATATGCACAGTTCACAAGGATATGTAACATCAGTTAGAGGAAGATTGCAAAGTATTTTTGTTAGGAAAATATTATAGATATTGAAAATAGGATTTGAATTTAAATTTTAAATTTTTTATATTTATTAAATTAATTTTTATAAATTTACTTAATCATTATATATTTAATAATAGACGTTGATTGTTAGTTGGAATCAAATTTTGGACCCAATTTTTTTATATGTAGCATTACTGTTTTGATTATATTTAGTGTACGAATTTTTGAAAGTAATCAAATACTTTATGATCTCTATTTAATTTTTATTTTTATTAAATTTTATTTATCATCTTTGCACATGTAATAAGTTAAAAATCAAACTATAGTAGATATTTGTATTTTCTATTTATCTACTTTTTTTAATCTCGGATGATGTCAACGCATCGTTTGGTCAACATCATCGTAACTCATGAAAAATTTTTCCAACAAGAATTTTTTCTGAAAATTTTTTTCCTCTCTAGTATCTCAAGTTGAAATCCAAGATGTTGCTTGTATGTAGTAAGAGGCTTGTCATCCCTGTTGTTAAAGAAAAGAAAGCAAGATAAAGGAATACAGAAGGATAAGCTTTCGTACCTGACAGTGGTTAATGGTTTCTGTATGCACGTTACTCTCCTGTGCTTCAAAACCCTCAAGGCAATAGAAGAACTACCAATATATATATATATATATATGTATGTATGTATATATTTCCTAAATTCTGAAATTAAAATTCACCACATCTCATCAGAGAGCCTTCTGTGGGTACAAAGAGAAAGTTATCTCGTTTTAGATAACACATATTTATGGATTAGAAGCAAATTAAAAGATTGCCAAGGCTCAGGGATGGCTACTTATTATTTATTTTATGAAACAATAATTAATTAGTTCATAGAATTGATCAATAAATTGAATGATTTAGTAAAGTATTAACTGATATCTGTAATGGTTGTGTATTCTTTAAATCACAAGACTGAATTTGGGATGAGACTTAGATTTTGCAGAACATTAAAAATTATAAATTCATTAAAAAAAAAAAAAAGGAAAACACTTATTTAATATCACCAGGACCATCACGCAGGCTGAGTTACTTATCGTAAACCAAGGCAAAACCAACAAGAAGAACCTGTGCATGCACGCATTCTATTAACTTATCTCAATTTCACATACAATATTTCCTACAATTTACGTAGTCCTAAAACCAGAATCAATTCCAGCTTCATTAATCAGCGTTAAATCTTCTATAAAACATGCTTCCGTACTGCTCAACGAACTGCCAGCTGAATTGGAAGCCCCAACTGGGCAGCGGCCATGGCCACTGCCAGCATGCATTCTTCCCCCCATCAACGGCAGTTCTAGGTCTGGAAACAGCTCCAACGAACGTGCAGGTGGAAAGAGTTCCAACGGACGCTTGGCAGGCTTGACAGGAGGATAAGGACAGTACCTCTTTTGCTTCATATCATATAGCCTTTGAGGAGATCCAGAGCCAGAACCATGAAGAGGGATGAACTCATAGTAACTTGGAGGTCTAGGAGGTGAGCCACAGCAAAGCCTCAGTTCAAGGTCAATTTCTCGATCATAAACCTCTGGTAAAGCCACCACATTCGGTGGTGGTGCTGCGGCTATGGGAGGAGGGCGACGGCGGATGGGTTCTTCTTGAACCGTGATTGGCAGATTTTCAAGAACTCGCAATTTCATTGGATACTTTTGCTGTTGATTTCTTCTAGGAAGGTGATCAGCCCTCCGGTGTTCTTCTAAGGCTTGCAAGGAAGTGAAAATTGTTCCGCAGGAAAGGCATGGCAAATTGTTTCCAGTAGAAGGCCTGAAACCGGTTGAGCTTTCTGCGAAAAAAGCCATCTTTTTGCTAGAGAGAGAAAAAAATTGAGTTTTCGGAAAGATGGAGAAAGAGGGATGATGGATGCAATTGGTAAGAGAGATTTATAGCAGAAATTTGGGTGACCCTGAAGGAGGAGGATTGGATTAATGGAACAAAATAAATTTTTTAAACAACACTAAAATTAATTATAAGTTAGAGTTTCATTCAAATTCTAATAATCATGAAGTAGTGATAATTTTTTTATTATAAGTTATTTTTCTATTCAAGTTTAAGATTTTGTATTGGAATAAAATTGTAATTGCTTGCGAAGTGAATACTTTAATTTAAAGAGATAAATGTTTGTATTAGACCAATGTTTAACATAAGAATGAAGAAAAACAAGTGTTTTGTGAAGATGTAGAGATAATTGTAAAATAATTACTGAGCTATGATTCACAATGTTATACATATTATCATGTAATTTTAATATTGCAGCAAATTTCTTTAAGTGGCAGACCCAAAAATTTAATTTATGAAGCTATATACACATAAAAAAATAAATTTAAATTATTATAAAAATAATTAAATATTAAAATAAGAATAAAACTCTATTTTTCCGCGTTCTCCCTACATATATCATAATATAAGTAAAATTTTATTAAAGTAAAAGTTTTTATTCTTTCAATTAATAGAGAGAGTTAGTATGTGATTAATGCACATATATGTAGAATTTTTTTAATTAATTACCTCCACAAATGTATGTATAAATTTGACTTTATTTTTTATTTGTATTTTTAAAAAAAAATTGAAATGCTCCGTTAAATAATTATATATTACATTTAGACCTTGATTATTGTTTTAGGAAGGAGGAATATTTTTCATCAAGAAGGGATTGAGGTTTGAAGGTTATGGGGCAGTAGTGAAGGAGAGAAGAACAAATTGCATAAGAATTGAAGTGGAGGAAGTGGAACGTCCGGCAAGAAAGTGATATATCAGGCTATTATAGCGTGGGATAAATTCTCATATATTTAAATTATAACACCTATTTTACATCTAACTAATAAAAAAGAAAATAATTATAATTTTTAATATTTTAAGAATTAAAGTTATCATTTTTAATAAAAATATAAAATAACTCCTGCAACTTTGTAGTGATTAGATTTTATTCTATTCTATTTTAAAAATTTAGAACTCACTTTTTAAATTATATAAAATTTGAAATTAATGCTTACCATGAAATTAATTTATTATTTATGAAATTACACAATTTTTTAATGATATTTTTAAACAAAAATTACAATATTATAATATGTTAGTTTATCTTATCATTTTTTTGCAAATAATTTTTATATTTTATAATTAGTAGAAATTAAATTGGATATATAAATTTCATTTAAATAATAATAAAATTATTTGTAAAATTATACATGAAAAATGGAGAAATAAACTACTATACTATAATATTGTAATTGTTATTAAAAATTTCATAAAAAATTACATAATTAGATAAAATAATTAATTAATTTGACAATAGGTGTTGAATATAAGTTTTGTGAAATTTAAGAAAATAATTTTCAAATTTTCAAAATAGAAAGAGATAAAATTCATCCACCCTAAAATTAAAAGAGATATTTTATATATTTTTTAATATATGTAAATTTTATAAAACTATAATGAACTTAAAGAAAGAACGTGTATTATAACCAATATATATAAATATTTCTCCGAGGGTTAACATATAAAATTGGAAAAGTAATTATATAATCAAGTATTCATATTCACATCAAATAATAAGGTAGTTATTAATTTTGTTATTTATAAATTAATTTTATAGAATTCAAAGTTATTAAAATTTTACTTTCGAATTTTAAGAGTATTGAAAATTGTAACTGTTTCTTTTCTATTAAATAAGAACAATAACTAATGTTGGGAAATATATAAAACTTTCTTGTCAAGTTTATTTGAAGTCAAAGAGAGATTTCATGTCTATTGAGTTGTCCATCCTTAGTAATCAACCACGTTATTAACGGTGAATTTTAACATAAATTTTGAAAGGTTAGTAATAAAGAAAATTTTTTGGGAGATTAGAACTTGTATAATTATATATTAATATTAATACATAATTCGGTATAACCTTTTATTTCTAGAAAGCTTCGCTCCCAGATGCTGTAAATTGAATTCCATCTTAAGGGTTAAATGATCTGGTTTTATTTGATAGAGGGGGTCAGCATAGGGCCATAGGCATTTTATTATAAAAACAAAAATAAAAATAAAAATTCTGGAATATAACGGTAACTATGGTAAAATGGGACAGGCTTCCATGTAAAAAATACAGGAAAAAAATTGCCAAGTTCATAGGCATGGGCAGGAAGTTTGTGAATACTCACAGGCAGGTTACATTAATTTTTTTTATTATTAAAAATAATTAAATTATTAAATATGTACATATAAAGATCAAAAATCAAATCTTAAAGGTAAAAAAAAGGATGGCATCTTCAAGAGATATTGAATTAAGTTAAATTAAAAAAATATTTTTTAAATTATAATTAAGCAATGTTTTTATAATGGATTAATAAAATAAAGTTAAAGAATTATATTAATCTATTAGACATTAAATTAAAATTTTAGTTGAATTAAAAAAATCTTCAAACACTTGACGGATAACAAAAATTTAATATAAAAAGGCCTTAGGCTTGTCGGCAATCTTGCAACTACAGGAGCAAGATCGTGTGGATTTATCCATATTAATCTGTAAAAAATATAAGTTATAATATAAGAAGTTTAAATTGACCGTAGGCTACCCGTATTATTCACAAGCTTTAAATCCGTTTTACATTTATAATAACTCCCTTTTAAACAGTATATGCCATCAATTTTTTTTAACTTACAATAGTTAAAAACATTACTTACAATAGTGTATAAAAATTACGGCTAGCATTTGAGTGGTATGTACAGTCACAATCCATAATATTATCTTAAAATTTTTATTTTTTTATTATATTTAAAATTTAAATTCATAATTATATATATATATGAATTAAATGAATTATTACTTCTATAATAAAAATAATACTTTATAAAAATTACTTATTATGTTTTTTATTACTGCCCATAAAATTCAGATACAAAATACAAATAATCAAAAACAACAATTTTTATCAATAAACTAAGCGTGTGTTTGGAATAGCTGAAAAGGGAGGGGGGTGAAAGTGTAAAGGTGAAAATAGAGGTGAAATTTCGAATTTCACCTGTTTGGCTGAAGGTGAAAACGCAGGGGGGGGGGCGAAATGAAAAAGCAAAAATCTCCTGGGTCGAGGTGAAATTAATCCCCCTCCAAATTGGGGTGAAAGTGGGGTGGGCGTAATTGCCCAAAACATTTTCCCACTTCCTACCCTTCGCTCTGCTCGCGCGCTCTGCCTCCTCTCTGGCCGCACACCGCTCCTCAGCGCCGGAGAAGATTCTTTGCCATTGCCGTTTGCTCGTAGCCGGAGAAGCCAGAAGCCATTACCGATCAGGTATCCCTCTTTTCCTCTCTGTCAGTTTGCAAGCTTTTGTGTCGTTTTTGGCGTTTTTTAGCAGGGGACTTCGACGGAAGGAGGACTGTCCGATTCGACGTCAATCTCCGGTGGATGAGGCGGTAGAAGTTCTCCGGAGGCAGACAAAGCTCTTGCAAGGCCGATCTGCTGGTGGCGTGGGCAGGGGAAGACGGCTGAGCACGGTGTCATCTGGTCGATGTCGGGTTGAGGATCCGGGTCGGGTTGTGTCATCTGTGCTTCGAACCCGAAACCCGGCAGAGATCCGATCCGATGCATTTCAATTTTTTCCATTTTCATTAAATTTAAATTTTTTCTTATCAGTATTCCCATTCTCTCCATCTTCATACTGAACACGAATGCAATATGAATCTTTGATTGTTGCAATTGTGATTGTTGACTAGTAATGTTTCTGCTAAATTGAAAAGTAGGGAAGATTCAACAGTGTGATTGTTTCTACCAAATAGTAATGCAATGCAATATGAATCTTTGATTGTTGACTAGTAATGTTTCTGTGAAATTCGAATGCAATGTGGTTGTTGACTTTCGAATGCAGTGTGATTGTTACTTTCGAATGCAATGTAATTTATCATTTTTCATTTTTTTAAGATAATTTTGTTTACTGAAAAATACACCATGTTTGACTCGGCTTAACTGGATTAAAATTATATGTTAAAGGCACAATGTAATCAATTATTTTTTTCAACCAAAAAAATATAATAACAACATATCACAATTAAATTTAATTAAATTACTAGGTTTTTTATTCAAAAATTAAAACTGTCACATTTCATGGTTGTTTAAGAAGCAATTGGTACATTATTTTATAAATTAAATTATTATCCGTTTATCAAAATATAATAATTATATACTTAATTAACTAATCCAATGATTCTGTAATAAAACACTGATTTCACTTGTTGGAAAATATAATAAAAAATAGGAGCTAAATCATTATTCAATCTTACACTAATGTAAAAGAATGTGATGATGAGAATATAATTATTTCATAATATAAATTAATCTCTCATTTGTGTAAAATTTCAAGGTAAACTTAACTGCAATTTCTAACTGACCTATTACCATAATTGATGTATATAAAATCTATTAAAATGACAACATGAAAAAAAAATATATATATATACCACACAATCGTATAAGGGGTTCAAAATTTTTTTTACTAAATTTTTATCCGAATGTAGGCTCTAAAGGAATAAATCATTTTTCTTACATTTCTTTGTAGTTATTTTAATTCACACAACTATATTAATTAAAATGAATATTATGAATATGATGGCAGAAATTTTTTTTCAAAGTTTTAGTGTGGTTGAATTCAACATATATGTGTGTTTACGGTGCTTGAGTTTCAATTATCCATGTTTTAATTTATATACACACTTGTTATATGCATGAGTACACTTTAACAGAAATTTCTTACATGGGTGTCTTATGCACAGATCTTGCAGTGAAAAGGAAGAGTCCTTGTCTAAGGAATTACAAAAGGCTTGATACACCGATTCATCATTATCTGAAGTAAGTGCACGTCTATTTTCTTGTAAATGATCACTTGAATCATATTTATAAATCTTCCATGTCATAATTGTGAATTTATGTTGTCCATTTAATAGTTACACATTTACAGTATTTTCAAAGTTATCGTGGAAGATAACATGGATGACTCATTCGAAGAGTGGCTGGAGCTATTCAAATTGATTAATGTAGATATGATAGAAGAGTGGGAAATATTATGTAATATGTTTATTATCCAAATGGTGTCATACACTGTACAGTCAATGCAAATGTTACAATTACAAGCGAGTTGCTTGCAACTTCCTATTGATGAACCTAGTGGTTCAAGAGATCAAATGCGTCAACAATTACTTGAAAACTTATTACAGCCTGATAGTTGCCATAATCTCATACGCATGAGTCCCCATGCTTTCCATCACCTGTGCCAAAAGTTGAGGGCAACTGGTAGAGTTAGAGATTCTAAATACGCAGTAGTCGAGGAGCAAGTTGCCCAATTTTTGCACATGTTAGCTCATAATGCAAAAAATAGGACTATGTCTTTCTTCTTCCATCGATCAGGGGAGACAATCAGTCGGCACTTTCATAATGTTTTACGGGCTACTATTTTCCTTGGGGATGAGTATCTAGTTCAACTTATAGGATCAGATGTTCCTCAACAGATTTTCAATAACAGTAGGTTTTATCCTTATTTCAAGGTAATTCAATTAGTTAAGAATGTTAAGATACTTCATTGATGTGTGTTGTTACTGTTGCAATCATCTTTCACTTCAACTTCTGAATAATTAATATAACACAGGATTGTATTGGAGCCTTAGACGGGACTCATATACGAGTCAAGGTATCAAGAGAAGATGCTCCTCGATTCCGAGGTAGAAAGGATTATCTAACTCAAAATGTATTAGCAGTTTGTGGTTTTGATATGAAATTTACATATGTTTTAGCTGGATGGGAAGGAACTGCATCGGACTCTAGAGTCCTGAAACATGCATTGACTAAAAGAGGGGATAAGTTGAAAATCCCTAGAGGTAAGATAATATGTGATGCTTTGAAACAATGGGAGATTGATATGAAGATAGTGATTTATATTTGCATGATTGTCATATATCCTAGGTAAATTCTACCTAGGTGATGCAGGTTATCCTCTGAAAAGTGGGCTATTGACACCATATAGAGGGGTGCGTTATCACCTGAAGGAGTACACAACACGTGGCCCGCAGAATGCAAAGGAAATATTTAATCACCAACATGCTTCGCTCAGAAATATGATTGAGAGAGCATTTGGTGTACTTAAAAAGAGGTTTCCCATTATAGCCAGTGGAATAGAACTATATTATTCTTTCACCACCATGACAGATATCACCATTGCGTGTTATGTACTACATAATTTTCTGATGAATGTTGATCCCGATCCACGGTTGATGGATGAAGTGGATCGTGAGTTGTTGCACAATGACGTAGAAGACTCTGGGAATCGTGAAGCACGAAATACTGAGGAAGACTATCAGGAAGGATACCTTCTTAGGGAATA
Source organism: Sindora glabra (assembly GCA_020226215.1). Taxonomy (NCBI): domain Eukaryota; kingdom Viridiplantae; phylum Streptophyta; class Magnoliopsida; order Fabales; family Fabaceae; genus Sindora; species Sindora glabra. Next base: position 21,819,254 of record CM035228.1, read on the forward strand.
CATAGCCACCCAAATGTGGAATGACTATGAGAATAACTTGTGATAGTCAGAGTTTTCGTATTTTGTATCATTTTCTAACTTCCAATGCGGTAGGGATAACTGTTGTAACATAAATGGGGGATTGTTTGGATATTTTATATTTCTCTATTACAATAGTTGTGTCTTATGTATGCCTAGTGGTTCATTTATCCTTGTATGACAGTTTAACTATGAAGGTTTGTCTAATTTTTGATAGCATAAAATGGAAAGCTTTCATGTGTGAGTTCACGGTGTTTTCTAATTTACTTCCATGAATTTGTCTAAAATTAATATATTAACTTTAACATGCATTGCATCCGTTGGTAGATACGATTCGATTGATATAAGTGTTAGTATGAGCTATACTTGTGTTTGTCATACAAGATTTGTGCAACTGTGAATTCCTTTAATTCACTTACTTTCTCATGGCGATATACAATTTTGATTTTAATTACATTAACTGACACTAAATGTTTATGTTATGTTTCACAGATAGACGATGCCAAGGAACAGGAAATCTGGTAGCGGTGAGGAGGGTTCATCTCGAGACACACTACGGTGGACGCCCGAGATGGATGCAATGTTGCTAGATGCATTACTGGAAGAAGTGCATAAGGGTAATAGGCCTAATGGGACTTTCACTACAGTGGCATATGCCACTGTAGTAGCGGAGCTAAAGCAGACCATTGGTCCATTTTTCCAAAAACACCACATCAAAAATAGAATGAGAACATTGAAGGATCACTTCAACGAGTGCTATGACCTATTTCATAAGTGGAGCGGAGTAGCTTGGAATCCAATTACAAGAATGTTTGAAGCTGAGCCTGAAGTATGGAACGAGATTTGTGCGGTAATGAATCAAGTAACCCTATGTGTGAATGAAAATTACTAACATTATTGTCACACATTACAAGATATGGCATAAAGATTCATATTGCATGCTTTTACTTATAATGTTTCGTACAAAGGCATATGTTTCGATTAAAAGGCATTGATTGTTGATTATTCATGTTAAATGTTTATCTAATGGAGGGTGCATTTTGCAGGACAAGCCAGAAGCACAAAAATGGAAACGGACTCCTATCCATAATTATGACAAGTTGTTGGAGCTCTTTGCTAGAGACCGAGCTACAGGTGGACAAGCTGAAACATTGAGGGACAAAGTTCATAGGTGGGAGAGAGGAGGCTTTGACCTCAATGATAGCTTTGAGTTTATGTCTGATTCGAATGTTCAATGGGGAAGTGAAGATCCTAATTTGACACACCATGTTGATCATTTCAATCCTGAGGGAGCTCCCTCTAACCACTCTCAAGAGTATGCACCTTCAGATCCCTCCATTCACTCACAAGGAACTTCATCTTCAAGGGGTTCCAAAAGGAAAGCACCTATGGTTGATGTCATTGAAAGAGGGTATGAAAGACTAGACATAGGAATGGAAAAGATGACAGAGGTAATGAGAGAGGTAGCAGACAAACACACTCAGGCAATTAAAGAAAGTGTAGCTATCTTTCAGAGTAGTAGACCTCGTTATTATAGCGAGGCAGAAGTTTGGGGGGAATTGGAGAACATAGGAGTGCCTCAAGATTTCCTTCTGAAGTGTTACAACTTCTTGTGTGATAATGAAAAGGCTAGGAATAAATTCTTTGGTGTGCCTCCTCATTTTCGTCTACAATTGTTGTACTAACTCATGGCGAATGCTGGAGATGATTGAGTTGCTTAGGATGAAAGGATACAAGGCCACCTTGGAGAAAGATATAGGGTAATGTAGTTATTTATTGATGTATATTGAGTTTGCATGATAATTAACTAGCTTATTTGTATTTTTGTCCTGACAACCACTATCCATATCCTTACGGGGTATTCTGACTATGTGTTTATCTTAATTGTAGGTATTTTAGCTCCACCAATTCATGAAAATATGCCTGATCTGGAAGTGTTGACTACAGTAGAGTATGCACTGATCATTGTAGGGTGGGAGTTAGTTTTTGGATAAAATCATTCTCTTTGTTTGGTTACTTACAGCTACTTGTGGCTGGACACATTATGTAGTATAATGTATTCTGTGTGTGTATAATTAGTAGAATATGACAACTAACGACGATATTAGACTTTATGGAATTCTATTATGTTATGTCTATTTTAAAAATTAGCACATGCTGTCATTGAAGGATCAATGACCTATATATGTGAAGACAGCACTTTGCCCTTATGTGAATGGTATTTGCCTTATATGACAGGTCTTTGTTGTGTTTATAGTTATTGGAGCTATGCAATGTATGTACATTGCACCCAATAAGCAAGTGTTTTTTTTTTTCAACCTTACTTATGTTAAATGTTATTCCTACTAATTGTACTCCTTTTGCATTAATTTTCAATACAGGAGTTTGTATATTTATACTAAGTGAATTGTTGCTTCTATGTGTATGTGTGTAAATGTATACTGCAACAGTTAATGAACATGATATATATCTTCTACTACCAAAAAATAAATTGACAATATTAGGAGAAATGTGTTATTTACTAATTAATTCTATGTGATGAGATATCACTTGTTAATTAATTCTGTAATAAAAATATATTAATTATAATTTTTAAAAAATGAATAATTAATTATTGAATAATGTTCTTAGTAATAAAATAAATTAAAAGTAATTTAAAATTATCAAATAAAATTATTATCATCAAATATGTATAATTCTATTAAACAATGATAATATAGTAATTTTACTACCTCACCATAAGTATTTTTCTAAAATACATACCAAATTTTTTAATATTTATTAATTATATAAAACTAAAAAATTAAAATTTTTTAAATATGCTAGTATTTAGAAAAAAATTTAACATATTTTCCTTTGTTCATAAATTATTTGTTATTTAATTTTATTAAATTATATTATAACTAATTCAACATAACATAACAAAAGGATATTTTAGTCATTTCACTCATTCACATTTCCTTCCCCCTCTATTTTCACTCATTCCAAACAAAAGAAATTCATTTCACCTACATTTACTCCCCCTTCTATTTTCACCCATTCCAAACAACTCAGGTGAAATTACTTTCACCTCTATTTCCTCCCCCCTCCATTTCCACCCCCTCTCATTTTCACCTCCAGCCAAACAGACCCTAAAAAGATTTACAAAGTATGTTATATTTAAAATATAATCACAGTATATGATACCTCAATAATTGTAAGCACTATTAATCATTGAAATGTACGGGTTAACCTGAGAGGTGGGGTTTCTGGCAGAGAAACGACCTATGGTGCATCGCTTAAATATTAATTCGGACATGCTTCTTTTTTTGGTTTAATGAAAATAATGGCAAAAATAAGATAATCATTACGTAGATATATTTCTCTCCATGTAACGTTACGGGATTTTCATCTTTCTATAATTTACCGTTAAATCATTTTTTCTTAAATTTTAAAATAAATAAATTAAATTAAATTGAAAATATAAATATTAATACATTGACTTTGTGTTTGAATGAAATATTTAGTAAATATTAGGAATTTCAAAGTTTTGTGTTAAAAATGAATAATTTTTCTTACTTTTCATAAATGAAGAATCATAGTGAATAATGTATTTTAAGATTAAATATAAAATTTACAAAATAAAATTTATTTTGATTAAATTTAAAATATTAAAGTTGGTAACTTAAATTCTTTATTTATAATACTTAAGAAATTTATAAGTTGTATCTTCTTATTATTAAATAAAATATTTTGATATATAAAATTTAAGTTCTTTGTTAATTCAATTACCAACTTTAATTTTTAATTCCAAACATAATATAAATATAATCCAATGATAAAATTATTCAACAAAGCTGATTTTTTTATAACATTACCCTTTCCCTTCTCTAAAATAAAGATTAGAATTTAAATCATTAAATAAATATATATATATATATAAATTAAGAATTAAATTCTAAATATCGAAGGAAAGTATAAGATTTCCGAGAAACTTCAAATATAACTTGGGTCAATATCTCTGCACCTTAATTTTAATCATCATACAACTGTTTAGGTATATGGATTCCTAGATGGGCCTCCCCAAATTTAAGCCAATGTGAAGTCTCATGTAAGGGTTAAGCCGCCTCAGCCCCAAAAATTCGAAATTTTTATTAATAGTGTGTATATTTATCAATAAAACAAGTTAATTCAGTAAAGAAGCATTTTATATGGCTCATTATTTTCTACGTGTTTAACAATGTCAATGAAAACTCTACATAGGAAAAATAATAAACCACTTATCAAATAATATATATTAGTTATAAGTGAATTATTCTTTAATAGACTATGGCTATTAAAAAAATTACTCAAGTTAAAGAGGAGAAAATTTTAATTATTTTACCTTTTAAATCAAGTCCCTTCCACTTTCATCTTTTTCTCTCATTCGGTCATTTTTTTTTTCTTTTATCTTACTTCCTTTTTGTTGCCCTTTTTGCTTGAACAATAACAATGTAAAAAAATTAGTAGAGTCAGAAATGCCAAGTTTTTTAAAACTTTTACTTTTGTACCTTATATTACCATTTCTTCTAATGATATTATATTTAATAATCATAATCAAGGTAATTAATCAATAAAATCTTATATCAAAATGCCCTATTAAAATCTCACATATATATATATATATATATATACACACACACACACACATACATATATATATTTATAATATCTTAATTTTTCACTTCTCAATGAAAATTGGCCAACTATGTCTTTGAGTTCAGGGTTAATTTGTGCCTGTCAAAAGAGATTTTAAAAGAAAATTAATATCCATGTTATCAAATGTATACTCTTAAAAAATATTCCTAAAGATATTTATTTATTTTTTCAGCTGCGAGTTTCATATGTTTAAACCCGCACGTTACCGAAATTGTTTGAAGAAATAGATTGATGTAGCTTCAAAAGCATGTTTCAATAATCGAAATGTGGACTGAATTAATGGATTAAGAAAAGAAAGGAATTGGGTCATATTGCTGTGGTAAGTTTGAATCTATAATCTCTGATGTATTACTCAAGCCTCTGACCATAATTTCATGTGAGAGGTGTCTTTTTTAAAACTTCTCAATTACAAAAACTAGCTAAAAAATTTAGGATTTCCCTCATATCTTTAAATTAATACCCAACCCCTTCCATATCTAATATAAGATAATCCAACAATTTCTCCCTTTCACGATAGGCCATCGGTTGACAGTTGAAAGCTTAACATCAACTAGCTCTATTACAGATTGTTGGACAAAGATATTATAACTAGATTATAGCCCTTTTCATAACCGATGTAGAATAACCTAAACAATTTCCCTCTCACACATTGGATTATTAATATAATGGCATTTTTTCAAAATCTAAGGACATATAAATGAAATCCATTTAATAAGAATTTTAAATGAATAAAATTATATCCAAATAAATGACATTTACGAATAAATCTAAATGAATGGAACTAAAGATGACTTCAAGATTGGCATCTAATGAAGGAAATTATGACGTTAGTTATTTATGGTGACCATTATTTAAGTGCATTTTATTTACCATGATAGTTTATCAACTAAGAATTACAATGTTAATTTATTTTTAGTTATTGTCGTGTAGATCCATTCCAATCGACATGATAGTTTATCAACAATTTATATATCATTTTATTCATTGCAACCATAGGAATGAACAAATTATGATGTCAACTTTAAATTAACAACTAACATCTAATTAGTTTGCTTTTAGCCTATAAAAAAAGCTCTCTCTACCTATTTGAAATAAATTGGTGGTACATCAAGATAACTTTCCTTATATAAAAAAAAAGGCTTTTAAAATGCTTGATTCCATAAATTTTGGGTCAAATGAGGTGCTTGATTACTTCATTTGCTATATACTTCTAATTGTCCTTGTTTTTAAATGTGAGAACGGAGAAATACTACTTATTTTATGTGCTGTCTCAAATTTGGTAAAACAAGTCTCATTTTTACCATGCTAATTGACATTATTCAATAAAGGGTTGGCATTTTATAATCTTTCAAAGTTTCATGTATAAATGTAGAACATGTTGTACAAAAATTATGAATTATAATAAGATCATAGACCATCAAAATTTACACCTTTATGAACCATGTTTCTATCCATTATAAAAGACATAGTTCACAGAAGTGTGAGTTTGTTGCTCCATAATCTTATTATAACTCATAATTTCCACACCACTATATTCAACATTTACGCATAAAACTTTAAGAAATTCTAGAATAATAGGTTAGCAACAAATGGTACCAATTAGCATGGCACAAATAGGACATTTATCACCAAATTTGAGATAACATAAAAAGCAAGAAGCTAGTATGATCATTATTACATTGAAAAATAGGAACAGTCAATGACCCATAACAAATGAAGCAATCAAGTAATATAAAAGAATTATGAGCAACAAATAATCGCTTTTCCTTTTAATTTGTAAGGATATCATATATATTTGTTGTAAATAAAAAGCCTATAATTCATTTTAAATAACATTTTTTTCTTTATATATGTTCATGTATTAATATAAAAATAAATAAAATGATAGAATTAATTTTCATAATAGATTATCTCCTTTCTCATATATTTCATTTATATTCAATTTGTTACTAATTATATAAGAAAAATGTCATAATACAAAAATGAATTTTAATGTTACAAATTTCGCTTAGAGTAACTTAAATAAAACAAAAAAGATCAATATAATATTGTAACCTATATATAGGGTAGCAATTCGTATCATTTGAGTCAATCCATTTATTACATATATTAGAAGGAGTCATTCATCTAACCTATTTAACAATTGTATTAATAAAATTTATATTATAAAATTATTTATTAAATTTAATTATTTTTTATTTTTTATAAAAATATATTTTTAATATTAATAAAATACTATTTAAAACTTTTATTATTATTTTATTAAAATAAAAATTTTATATCTTTATTATATATACATATTTATAATTAAATTATTAATTATTTTTAAATAAAATTATAAAAAAATTAATATAAATTTTTAACCAAGTTAGCCTGTCAACCCAAACCTAAGTAAATATATCATATCAAAAATTACTATCCCCCCTACACACACACACACACACACACACACACACACACATATATATATATGTGTGTGTGTGTAATAAAAATTAGAAATTATAAATTTTAATACATATATGATGTGTACAATTAAATCAATTTTAATCTAATATATACATCTTTATTATATCTAGTCATTCTAGAGTAATTCTAGAAAGATTTTAGGATTATTCTAGAATAGTTATAAAAAAAGCTATCAATACAAAAGAAATCTTTTAATAAAAAGTACTCATTAATTATGACGTTAATATTTGTGTAGTAATAGAGATTAAATATTACCTAATAAAATAATGTCATTGCATTAAAGATAATTGTGTTTTCTTGAAATTAACATCTAATATGTAAATTTAAACATTGATTTATTATACGAACCGACAAGGAAACTTCAAACATGGGTGCAAATTGAAAATGAAAAAGATAAAGTATAGCACAAGTTAAAAAAAAGTGAAGAACAATATCATTTGTAAATTTTATCTTGAGACTTTTCCAATTCTAAAATGATTCTTTATTTAATGAGGTATACTCTCCTTCTAACCTTTAAAATGATTCTCTTCAATTTTGTATTTTTACTTTTTAATTATTTTGTAGGATTGAAGCTCAATTAGCCTATGCCTAAATATATGAGGTTTAATATTCACTAAAAGAGCATAGAATATGAATATAAGGATGTTTTTTCTTTTATGTTTGTTCTTCTAATTCAATTTTTAATTTCCTAGTCAATCATGTTTTATTGCTTATCATTTTGATATAGTTTTTACAAGTTAGTATAGGTAAGAAATTTGATCCTATTCATCTTTTTTTGCATTCTATCATGTTATTTACTATTTATTAGGGGTGGCAATTCAAGTTAGCGGGTCGAATTCGTATCGAGTTAAGGTATAGTCTCAACCTGCTCATGCTAAACCCAAACATGATTCGTTTATTAAACAAATGACACGACACAATTGTTTATTGAATGAGTTAACCTGACTTGACCTAATCCACATAACCTGAAATATTCATAATATGCTTATATAATAATAACATGACCTATTTAACTCGACTCGAACTCGTTTATCAACCTATTGATGTTAATTTTTTATTTTATATAAATTAATATATTATATAATTTATTATTATGAGTTACATGGGTTAAGTTGACCCAATTAATAATTCATATAACTTAAATAGGTTAAGATAAGTTATATGGATTAACCTAAATTGGACATAAAATTTATTTGAATTAGACAGGTCAACCTGTTTATAACTTAAACCCAATTAAGTCTAACTTGAATTCATATAACTCATGTTATGTTTATGTTGTATTATTGTATTGTATCAAAAATTATCACTCCTACTATTTATTCATATTAAATATGTAATACACCAATTTCTTATAAATGCTCATTGCATTTACATGTATTATATTCAAAAGGCCTTTTTAAAGAGTATAAACTTCATATATTAAACTATAGATATTAAGACAAATTTAATGAAGTACCCATCTCTGATTATGGTATTATATATAAACTTTTATTATTTTTAATATTTTATTATTTAATTTATTCTTTAAAGTTAGTTAAATTAAGATTATCTAGAGTAATGGGAATTGTTAGCTTTCTATATCTAGTTAAGGATACATAGTAAATAAGGAGGACAAATGAGTAACGAACAATGAGACAAGGTTAAGGTTTAGGATGAAAGAATAATAAATTAAAGGCCAAGGTTTAGGTAGGTGGAGTGAGTAAACATACAATATTAGTTATTAAAATAAATCAATGTGGTATTATAAATATTAGATATTAGTTTTTTTAAGAAAATGACATTTAATGTTATTTCCTAAAATTATAAAAATATTAGTAAAGTTAATTTTTTTTAAAATGACATTATTGTTATATTGTACAAGAGTTTATAAATCGACATTAAAATCATATATACTATAATGTTCAATTACATGTTAATCGTTTTTCAATATATAATTCCTTAAACACCTTATGTCAATTAGTTATTCTATAATGGTGAGACTCTAATACTAATATTATATATTTTTTTTTAGCCTTTTTAATCACAAAATTTAACTTAAGAGTTAAGACTTTTTCTCATACTTATAAACCAAAACGTAGCCCTTTTCCACAATTAAGGTGGAAGATAACCCATTAATTTCTCCCTATACATTAGCCCTAATTAAAACCTTGATATCAACTAGCTCTCTTATGGATTTTTCGCAAAGATGTTGTAACTAGGCTCTAATACTTGTGTTAAGTATTATTTTTTGGACCTTCTTAACTACAAAAGTTAACTTAAGAGTTGAGACATTACCTTATACTTTTAAACCAATCCCTTCCAAATCTAATGTAAACAATCCAACAAGTCATCACCTAGTTACTTTATATTGATTCAATTTGCTATACATTTTTTATACATTAACTATGAAAGGTTTTTAATTTAAAATTTTTAACATATTATTTAAATTTCTCACAATTAAACTTTTACCTAATGGCTAAAAGCATTTGCCATGTAATGTAGAAATCATATTTTCATTATAATTGCAACTAGAGTTAGCAAATAGATAGGTTATGATCAATAAGGATTGGATCAAAAGTTGATAGATTATTATTTACCCATTTATCCATTTATAACATATTCTAAAATTTCAAGTGGATTATGAATAATTCACAACCTTTAGATATATAGTTAACATGACATATTCATTTATCTATCAAATTATTATTTTATATTTTATTATTTTCATTAATATTATTTTTTCATTACTATATTATATTTGTCACCATCATTTCAAAACAAACTCATACTATTAGAAACTATGAACTAAATTTTTTTAATTCTAATTTTTTTATCTTTTATTATATAAATAATTATTTTCTTAATATTATATTTCTTAAAATTGAAATTAAAAAAATTAATTATAATCAAAAAAATATTTTAACATTGGTATACATTAAATAAAAAATTAATTATTTCAAGACTAACATTAAAATAAAAAAACATTCAAAATAGTAAAAAATTATCATTTTTCCTTTTATGTTGATTATGAAAATAATATTATTTTTCAACAAAAATTATGTATCCATTTTTTATGCCATATCTCTTTACTTCATTTCATAATCTTGATATAGATGCTTATTATAATAATTATATATAGGTCACTTGCTAGAAAATCTCTTAATTAATAATAATATTTAAGATTATTTTTATGAGATTTCTTTTAGAAATTAATTAGTGCCTATTAAATTAAGATTTATACAAGCAAATTAGACTTAATTTTATATTAAATTTAATTTTAAATAATATTAAAATAAAATTAATATAAATGGCTAAATTTGATTTTACTTTCTTTAGATGAAAATTAATACCATCACATATATAAAAATTTTATGATATGATAGTTTGTTCAAGATATATAATTTCAAGATATTTGAATTTATATTAAATTGTTAAGATGTATTTTTGGTAAATAAATAGTAAGATATTTTAATACAATATCTTCTTTATTTATAATATTAACTTATATAATATACAAATCAATTTCTTATATATATATAGATAATTGGTTATCCATAAGTTAATCCAATATAACTATTATTTAATAAGATTAATAAAGACCTCACCCATTTTAACCTTAAATATAAGTGGATATGGATAGGTTAAAATCAAGATGGATATGGATGATAATTACTAACACTAATTGTAATAGTACAAAAAATTAAAATAAACATTAAAAAGATTGCTTGATTAGTAGAATTGATGAGTTAAAAAAATGCTAGTATCTTTTACAGGATATATCAAGAACTATTCAAGTAGTTTCAAAGTTTACTAGTAATATTTATTGTTGCAATAAATAGAAGTGAATGTTACAACACTTTTTTATTAGGTTTCAGTTTCCTAAGTTATCAGTTTCTCAATTTGAAGTTGAAACATTTTATCACTATTAAACTCTCAAAAGGAGTTACTATGATGTCATGGATGATAATTACATCCAACTAACCTTCCACTTTCTCTATAAAAATTCTCTAATAATGATGTATTAATAAATAATGCATTTAGGTGGAGAAAAAAATAACATAAGAAAATTGAAGAAAGTTTATTTAATAATTTTTTATAGTATGTTTGGTTAAGGAGAGTGAAAAAAAGGAAAGGAAAGTGAGAATATATGCTTATACACATGATTCTAGGATCGAACTTAAGATGGATATTAAGGCAAAATCTTCAAGTAATATCATATATTGCAAATTAAGCTAAATGTTCTTGGCTTCTTATTTAAACATTTTGATTAAAAAGGAAAAGAGATTGAAAGATATATTATGATTAATTTTTTAAATTTCTTCAAAATTATCTAATGTTTACTATTTTGTATTATTTTAATTTTAAGATTTTTAAAGAATTTTTTTAAACATCCAAATAAAGAGCATTTTAGGAGTTAAAAAGAGAGAAAAAGGAAAATAATAAGGGATGAGGGAGGGAAAAGTGGATGAAAAAGAATAAATGATTAAGTTATAACTCTCGTCTCTTCTATAATAGAAAAGGATAAAAACATTAGTATTGAAAATTGTTGAAGTATGTTAAAGGATTAACTATTATCTTTATTCCCTTCTCTCTCTAGTAATACTATGTTTGGATGGAATGAAAAGCCTTATTTAGGAATTTCATAACTAATATGTTCTTCAAAGTCATTCAAAACTTCTTATTATTAAATATTATGTATTTTTTCAATTTGAAAAATTTTAGAAGATTTTATAAATATTAAAAGTAGGAAAAGTCATAACTTATTCATTCATTCTCCTCCTTTCTCATACATTTACTTCCATTATCTAACATTCCATTTCTCTCTTAATTTTCAATAACATCTTTAATCTTGACATACTTTTAAATTGTAATTACAAGTGTTATCAATTTGTTAATTTACAATTAACTACAAGAATTTTTATATTTAGTGACAGAAATTCCAATGATAAATAGTTTTTAGTTGCAAAAAATATTTGATTATACGCCCTAAATTTTAAATTATTTTAGTGCAATCATGAAATATTTTCAAGATTTAGTTATAGAATATTTAAAATCTATCCTAAATTAAACATACTATTTCATTAAAAGAACTTAGGGATAGATAACCTAAAATTATATCTAAGTAGCAACAGCAACCCTCCACTTTCGTTGTCCATCTTCTCTCCACCATCACCTTAATCATTGTCACCGTCACTCCAACACATTCTAGTGACCTTCTCAATCTTTGCCATCAACATTTGCAACCTCTTAAAGCATCATTGGCATCTTTTCTTAAATTTACTCGATGAGTTTTTCAAAAAAGGTTAAGATTTTGAGCTTTTTATTTTTAGATTATTTTGTTAATTAATTTGATTAGAATTAGTTTCTAATGATTTGAAAGTGAAATTGATAGTTTTTAACAATAAATTGCTAATTTGTTATGAATTTTATTTTATTTTATTGATTAATTTGATTATGATTATTATATATTTGTATTTATAGTTAAGGTTCATAATCATATTTTAGCTAGATGTTAATACTGGTAAAAAGCTGTCTAGCTTGAATATTGGGAAAGATACATTTTTCTTCTAAATGGAGTGAATTTTATTATTGCTAATTGTACTCAATTTTTAATCTAAAAAATTACATTATTAATATGATTTGCAAAGCTTTCCAAAAAATATGTTTTTGATTTTGAGTTAGAAATGTATAAAATTGAGAGATTTGTTAAGCTATGTTTGAATTATAGATTGTTGACTACGTAATAGGTTTTACATGCAAATTTGAACTTAAGTGTGATTAAATGTTGAATAGAATCTTTAATCACATAGGTTAAGATATATTTGGCTACACATAACAAAAGTTTCATATGAATTAAGTTATAGTGTTAATTTTACTATTGATTAGGAAAATAGGTAGTCAAATTAGTGTTAATTTTAAATTAGTTTCAATATTATTTAGGAAAGAAAAAGAAATTGAAATTATTGTTAGTTTCACTATTAGTTAGGAAAGAAATAGAAAGTGAAATTAGCATAAGTTTTAAGCTAGAGTTTCTTAGCAATTGTTTAAAAATTGATGCCTACGTGGATTTAACTTAACTTTTCTTTTCATTCATTTTAAGTTACTTTGTCTTCATTTCATTGAGATGGAGATACTCCCACCATGGATGGATGCATGGTCATTTATCATAGTGATAGAATGATGCCATTATCTTCTACGACTCGAAATGCCATATCATCCACCCCTATTGCATTAAGACTGCAAATTATTTGACAAGTACCACCCTGCCACCCACCTAGGTTGGAATCTTATGCCTTGCAACCTCCTTCTCCAAAGCTTATTTCAAGAACTTAACTAAAAGTAGCCTACTTAGCAGAATCCTCCAATATTGGCAACTTGTCCAAGGTGGCCATTGGCATTGGTCTAGCGTAGAGACCCAAATGAAAGTAAAGTTTTGATACATCCAAAGAGTGACTTGTAAGTATTGTTTAATTAACAATTAATGGTATAATTCTTGTTAACATATTAATAATTTTTGTAATCACTATATATGTGTCACTGATGTATGTGGTCACAGGTTGATTGCTTCGTGTACTTATGGTACCATTAAGAACATAACAAAGGTGTCACTTATAATAGTTTCTCTTAAGGTCTTAAAGACTAATGATTTAGGGATTCGTAAGTAAATATAAGTTCTCAATTGTTAACTTTATATTTATACTTTAATTTGCCAATTTACGTTCATTTAAATTCAATTGTTTAATGTTTGCCGGCCACATCCAAATGGAATCCTAAGCTCACATACTTGATAAAGAAAATTTTTACTAATAAAGTTATGGTAAATTACAAAGTTATAATGGATTGGACAAAGAAGGGCCTATCAAAGAAGCCTAAATAGATATCTGATAAGTTATTTGCTAATCTCAAGAAAAAGTAAGGTGTCAATAAAAACAACAAAGCCACTATCATTGGTCAGAGCCTACATATTATGAATTCAATCTTTACCTTTGAGCACAAAAGAAAGATGATGAGACATTAATAATGGTTACTCTCAATATGTAATTGCATATATGAACCATACTAATTTAATTTACTTTTATGTTGTATATAAATTTTTAAGTTGCTAGTCTCAATTGGATACCTACTAATCTGAAGGTGTTCTTATGCACTCACAATCATGTGAATGGACCAGAGATTAAAGAAGACCTTGGTAAAATTAATTGCTTCTTTTAGTATGCATTATATTATATGTAATTTATCAAAAATGTTTAACTTTGAAATTTAATTTGTAAGATAAGTGTTTTGGGATGATAGAAAAGCACTTTTCTTAAGTATTAGTTAAAAGTAGTAAAAATAGCTCTTAAGGTTGATGAGAGTTTCATATGGATAGAAGTGGCTAGCAATCAAAACTACAAATGTTATATTTATGACATGAGATTGGAGTCACACAAGGTTACTAGGCTTTTATTTGCCATGGTTAGTTCATCATTGTAAGCCAAGCTACAAATGTTATTTTGAATGATTTACATTGATGCAGGATGTTTATTGCTTAGGTTGCTATGAAAATAAGCAACATATTTATAATATTTCCCATATAAGTGATAGATTTTTTTAATAATAATGCCTGTAATTTTTAGAAATTCATAAATTAGCAACAGATTTATTAATAGATCACATTTAGCAATGAAATATTCCATTACTAGCTAAAAACAATTACCAGTAGCTAATGCATCGCTAATTTGCTATATAGTCATTAGTTGTAAGTCATTGTGGGTTGTAACTTTACCAATGGAATTTAGCAACAAATATAAAAATTCATTATTAAATCAATTACTAATGCATAATTTACTAATGGCTTTCAATATGTCACTAATTTAATCAACAACAAAAATTTTCCATTGCTAAATGGTATTTTTTTAAAATAAATTACAATATTCTCTTACCATTATAATTTGCCAAAAAATGATCTTTTACAATTTTTTATTTTATATTAATATTTATTTATAATCTTATCTATTAATTATAGTTGTAATTTAAATTCATGGAGAATATTTTTCATATCAATTAGTTTATTACAAGATATCCCATCCCAACACTATAGAAATATAATTATACATCAATTAGAAAATATAAAAAAAGTTTAGATATTGATCCTTAAAGATAACTGACTTGTTTTTCTTTCAAAATATTTTAGACATTAATTTCTAAAATAATCAACATCTAAAGTTATAAGAACAATGATATTTTTGAAAACATTAGAAAATTTTACATGTGATTTTTTTATAAAAAAATATTTTCTTTCTATGAGATTTTAGACATTAATTCTTAAAATAACTAATATCTAAAATTATGGGAACAGTGGCATTTTTATATTATAAAGAAAGTAAATTCTTTTTTCCTTATTATCATTTATACTCTTTCTTTTATTTGTTTGAAAACTCAATTTTTGTTTCTATCCAACTCTCTCTGCAAAACCTCAAAATTTACTCTGTACTTTACCACATATCTATGAGCTACCAATATTTATTCAACTAGTATCAAGCATGAAAAAAATGTCCTATTCTAGGTCATTAGTTTATCTTTCTTTCTTCTATTTTTCAAATCTTTACCTCACCAATTCTCTAATTTTTTGCATTGATTTTTTTTAAAAAAATTTATTTATATTTTCTTTTTATAATTTTTGAGATCATATTTGATATTTAAATATTTATTATATATTTAATAAAATATTACAGTAAAGTCTAAAGTTAGCTGAACAATAATGAAAAATAGAGAAAAAGTGAAAAATATTCATGAAAACAATCATTTTTTTATGATTTCAAGAGGAAAAAGTGCCTTTGACAGTTTGTAGATGGATAAATCATGAAAAATTATATGAAATAAAAAAATCACTCCAAATAGACAAATAAGCATGAAATTATGGTCATTCAAAATTTTTAATTTAAAATATATATTTTTTGAAGTGCTAGAATTATTTAACTCTCTCTCTCTCTCTCTCTCTCTCTCTCTCTCTCTCTCTCTCTATATATATATATATATATATATATATATATTCTAGCATGAAAGCAAAAAAATGGTGTTAAAAAATATTATGTACACATTTTATGTTGATTTTTAATAAAAAAACCGATGTCAAATGTAAAATTAAATGAAAAGAAATTATTTTTTAACAATAAACCATCTTTATAATTTTCTTTCACTATTGGTTATATAATTGACGTCAAATCAAAATATATAATGATTCACTTAAACATCAATTAAGAATTGGTGTGATATTTATTAAATATCCGACGTATATCTACATTTTAATAGCTATGAGGAGTAGTGTCATATTCACACCCTCATTTACAAATTAGGGTGAATTGGAATTATTTATTGTGTATGTGATAAATATCACAATTTTTATGAAAAATTTAATCATAAGTAATTATAAATATCAAATTTATTTTTAAATTATTTTTATATAATCTTTTGATTTCATTTAAAGGTGGAAACAAGCCAAATTTTTAACATAAATAAATTAAGCCTATTTTAAAATGTTTTAGTCTACATCGATCTAACTTATTACCTATCCGTAAATTAAAGTTCAACCTATCATAATTTGTTTACAAAATCTGAGAAGTTTGCCTTGGTTTATAATTCTATTTAAACCTAACTATTGAAATATAAATAAATTATTGATGAGTTTATAAATTTAAGCATACCATTAACTGGGTCATTAGTCAAAAAATAAAATAACAATTTTGTGAAATAATTAAGATATTAATAAGATTTTATCTCTAATTTTATTGAATTCTTAATAATTTTATATAATAAACTATCATTAGATTTAAGATTTATTAAAAATAAAAAATATTAAAGGATATAATAATACAAATTCATCATTCATAAATTTTAAAACTTTCAAAAGATTGATATTGAATTGAAGAATGAGAAGAAGACATAATATTTATAGAGTAATAAATATAATGTAATCACATCAATTAATTTAAATTTATTAAATTAAAGTAATATATATGTTAAATAAATTAATTGGCCTAATAAATCAACAGGACAAATCTGAAGTTAAACAAGTTAAACCTGTTTAATAAAGAGGCAAATATATTAATTTAGATTTAATTTATTTAATTAAATAAATAAATTATACTAAACTTTTAATGAATCAAATTAAATCATTTATAAATAATGTGATTTATTTCATACCCTAATTTTATTGTAACATTCCCCCTTACCCACGTTGTTACCGTGTAATTGATAGAAGAAAAACCAATACCGCAACGGCCGGAGGAGAATTGCAATTTGGTTTGACCCAAAAATGGGCAATGCATGGAATTTTGAGGGTGCGTTTTAATTATTTTTGATAGGTTTTCTGTTTTTGTCACCACAAATCACCTTTTCTTGTAGCAACAAAAGGTGGTTTTCGAGCATTTCAGGAAGAATTCTTTTTTTAAGTTTTTAAATAAGTTTTTTTCCCTCTTATAGCAGAATATAATAATTAAACTTGCAATAACTACACTCCCCCATGCGTGTCAAGGGAGGCTGAAACGGAAATTTTCCGATATATAACTCATTATACTTTGCAACTTATGATATTTTTCTAAGAGTTTAAATTTAGTTTATTATTAATATAAAAAAATTTATATTATTAATAAATAAAAAATATATGTTATTAAAAAATAATAATTAAATTTTTTTAATAATGATATAAAAGATTTAATATATTTTATTAAAAAACAATATTTAATTAAATAATAATATAAATTTATTTATATTAATAATAGATTAAATTTAAATTTTTAAGACGTGGTACGAGAAAGTTAAAACTTAAAATTTCCGATATATAGCTCATCATTCCTCGTAATTATCTCTATTTATTCGTAGGTTATGTTGTGTGCACAAATTATTAAAAAAATTATACTTTATTTATGTGTAATTTTTTTATTTTTTACTTAATTTACTTATATTTTTAAATATTATAACTTCTCTATCTATATTTTTTAATATTAACATTTTACTTACCTAAATTTTTTGTCAAATTTTTAACAAAATATCTCATAATAAGTAAATCAAGTAAATTCAAAGAAAAGTATTGGAGAGTAAATCATAATTTTTTCATATTTATGTGTATTGGTATTCAAAATTTTTAATTGAAATTAAAAAAATTATATTACCTTCTCTCTTCAATTTAGATCTATAAATTATATATTATTATCATATATTTTATAAAATAATTAGTATTAAAATATATAAATATTGTTATTTACAGACATAAAAAATTTTAATTAATTTTTTTTACATGTGCCATGTATTATAATAGATTTTTTTTCATTTAAAATGTATTATTAAGCTAAGGAAACAAAACTAATATATTTTAATCCTTATCGAGAATTAATTCACATAAATATAAAAAAATCATACTTTATTCACATCTGACTTATTTAATTTGGTTTAAGTGGATAAAGTATTAATGACAAAAAAACATGAATAGATAAATTATAATGCTTGAAAATATAAGTGAATTAAGTAAAAATTAACAAAATTATAGATGGTGGGTAAAGTCTAATTTTAAAAAAATATATATAAAAAATTAATTACTCAACTAATTTTTTCTAGTACATTATCAGAGGTTTGAACATAAAACGTTCAACATACCGTCGCTGCTGTCCTACTGGCCAGTAGCTTTAACTAACATTTTTATTATAGCATATTAACCGTATGCATTGCATTGAAGATTTTTATCCTACATCCTTTACCAGAAGCTGGGGGGAAAATGAAAGGCTTATTAAAGAAAAGAAGAACGCCCTTCACTTCATTTTCCAAAGTAAAGGCTTATTAAAAAGGAAAAAAATACTCATGCAAGGGAAGTCCTGGAAGACTTACGTACTTAACGCGCGTTAATTAGATGCATTTGAAAATTTGAAGTCAACCTAAACCCACTTTTATATTGAAATGGAAAATAAACATTGTTTTTTACTTTTACATTTTCTAATATAGTGTATTATCTTTTCCACTTCATTCTTATGGGAATGGGAACTACCCGGGAGAAATTCTGGATTATCATATGGAGTTTTTTTTAAATATATTTTCAATATTATATTATTTATAAATTTTAATTTAATATAATAAGTATAATTATTTGTTATATGCAACGGTATAAATGAGTAGTCTCTACATTTTCATGGATCTCTTGTTGATCTCAATCTATCATAAACCTTTCATCTAACCTTTAATTAGTATGGAATTCATGAAAATGCAGGAGTTCAATCATTTAAATAATCAAATATAATAATTGTAATTAAAGTTGCTATCCTAAATCAAAATTTATAAATAATTTAATATTTAAAAATTATTTTAAAATAACTTCATATATGATGTATACTTAAGAAGAATGAGCTCCCTTTTTTATGAACCTTCTGTTGATTTCAATTTACTACAAATCCTTTATCTAATATTTAATTAGTAGGAGATCTATAAAAATATTAGAATCCAATTATTTGAATGAACAAATGTAATAATTATAATTAAAATCTATAAATAATTTAATATATAAAATTTATTTTAAATAATTTTATATAATACATGATATATATTTAAAAATTTGTACATGCTAGGGTCGTATATTGTTGCTTCATCATAGTTGCAATATTGCATCTATCTAGTTGGGCTTTTTTTTTAACAATTGGCTTAGCACTTAGTAAAAAAATTGGGCTTTACTTGCTCTGTTAAATAGACTCAATGAGATTTCAAGCCCAGCTCATGAAAACGGGCGTTCCATTAACTTATGTCTGTCTTCGGAGTGGTACAGGCATGCAAAATAGGGTGAGTGCCACGATGAGTTTCTGCATAAACTTGTATCCATGCAAATTTGTCTGGATAAATTCATAAAAAATATGATGAAAATTATCATGTTCGCTGCCTCTGGGAAGTATCAGATTTTTGAACTCAAGAAGATATTGCATTATTCTCTCTGACTATCAAGTTACATTGTTCATGTATATATACAGAGAGGATTGAACTAACTAACTATTGTAACTAACTAACTAACTAACTAACTATGTCACTGGTTAACTAACTAAACCTTCTAACTAATCTACTAACGAAATACAGTACATATTACATTGATTTATGTTACCCCTCTCAAGTTGGAGCATAAATGTTAATGATGCCCAGCTTGGATAATGAAGAGGAA
Source organism: Sindora glabra (assembly GCA_020226215.1). Taxonomy (NCBI): domain Eukaryota; kingdom Viridiplantae; phylum Streptophyta; class Magnoliopsida; order Fabales; family Fabaceae; genus Sindora; species Sindora glabra. The sequence goes on from CM035228.1 coordinate 21,839,562, forward strand.
AAATGAGAAATGGGAAGAGGCTTAGTTAAAAAATCTGCAAGCTGATGAGAAGATGGCACTGGCAGAAGATGAATGAGTCTAGATTGCAATTTTTGTCTGACTAAGTGACAATCAAGCTTAATATGTTTTGTTCTCTCATAATAGACTGGATTCTCAGCAATTTGAATGGCTAATTTGTTATCACAGAACAAGGAAGGTGGCTGAAAAATAGTAATGCGAAGGTCTTGAAGAATGTAAGTCAACCATTAAAAAATAGTATACATAGAGGATTGAACTAACTAACTATGTCACTAGTTAACTAACTAAACCTTCTAACTAATCTACTAATGAAATATAGTACAGATTACATTGATTTATGTTACCCTTCTCAAGCTGGAGCATAAATGTTAATGATGCCCAGCTTGGATAATGAAGAGGAAAAATGAGAAATGGGAAATGGCTTAGTTAAAAAATCTGCAAGCTGATGAGAAGATGGCACTGGCAGAAGATGAATGAGTCTAGATTGTAATTTTTTTCTGACTAAGTGACAATCAAGCTCAATATGTTTTATTCTCTCATAATAGACTGGATTCTTAGCAATTTGAATGGCTAATTTGTTATCACAAAACAAGGAAGCTGGTTGAAAAATAGTAATGCGAAGGTCCTGAAGAATGTAAGTCAATCATTGAAAAATAGTACACAGAGAGGATTGAACTAACTAACTATTGTAACTAACTAACTATGTCACTAGTTAACTAACTAAACCTTCTAACTAATCTACTAATGAAATATAGTACAGATTACATTAATTTATGTTACCCCTATCAAGTTGGAGCATAAATGTTAATGATGCCCAGCTTGGATAATGAAGAGGAAAAATGAGAAATGGGAAGAGGCTTAGTTAAAAAATCTGCAAGCTGATGAGAAGATGGCACTGGCAGAAGATGAATGAGTCTAGATTGTAATTTTTGCCTGACTAAGTGACAATCAAGCTTAATATGTTTTGTTCTATCATAATAGACTGGTTTCTTAGCAATTTGAATGGCTAATTTGTTATCACAGAACAAGGAAGCTAGCTGAAAAATAGTAATGCGAAGGTCCTGAAGAATGTAAGTTAACCATTGAAGTTCACAGGTCACATAGGCCAAGGCTTGGTACTCTGCTTCAGAGGAGGAACGAGAAATAGTCTGTTGTTTCTTAGATTTCTAAAAGATAAGGGAGGAACCAAGCAGAACATAGAACCCAGTGATAGACCTTCTTGTGTCCGAATAAGTAGCCCAATCTAAATCACTGAAGGTGTGTGATTGGAAGTCATTTATGGCAGGAAAGAATAAACCCTAACCTAGGGTTCCTTTGATGTAGCAAAGGATACGGTGGGCAGCAATTAACTGATTAATGGTAGAACAATTAATGAATTGAGATAGCAGTTGGATGACAAAACTAAGATCAGGTTTTGTATTGGTGAGGTAAAGTAATTTGCAAATCAGTTTTCCATAAAAGGTGACATTAGAAAGAAGAGGACTATCATTTTTACTAAGTTTAGAAGAAGAAACCATTGGAGAAGAGGTTGGTTTACACTTAAGGAAGCCAGTGTTAGCCAACATGTCCAGGGCATACTTTTATTGGCAAAAAACAATGCCTTTAGAAGATTTGGCGACTTCAAGACCAAGGAAATACCTTAAGGTACCAAGATCCTTAATCTGGAATTTATCATGAAGAAAGGCTTTAATTTTAGAGAATTAAGCCAAGGACGTACCAGCCAAGATAATATCATCAACATATACTAGTAATGTAGTGAAGGAATCAGCAATATGGTAGAGAAACAAAGAGGGATCAGCTAAAGATTGGATAAAAACATATTAAATGAGAGAGTGAGTAAGGGTGGCATTCCACTGTCTACTGGCCTACTTCAGTCCATATAAGCTTTTGAGAAGTTTGCATACAGGATTAGGAATTATGGTAGTGATACCAAAGGGAACCTGCATATAGACTTCTTCAAGAAGATCATTGTGAAGAAATGTATTATTGATGTCAAGTTGATGAAGAAACCAGTGTTGAGCAGCTACAACTGATAAGAGGGTTTTGATTGTAGTCATTTTAGCCACTAGAGAAAAAGTCTCCAAGTAATCAACTCTTAATTGTTGTGTATAACCTTTAGCTACAAGTCGAGCTTTGCATCTGTCCAAAAAGCCATTTGGGTCAAATTTGTGTTTGTAAACCCATCTGTAACTAATGGGATGTTTATTAGCAGGCAGAGAGACAATTTGCCATATATTATTTTGTTGAAGAACTTGAATTTCTTGACTCATGGCTTCTTTCCAGCAAGCATGTTTAATAGCTTCAGAGTAGCTCCTAAGTTCTGGTGTATGGGTGATGTTAAGAGCAAATTGATGATAAACAGGAGAAAAATTGGAATAGGACAAAGTTAAAGAAATAGGATGTAGGGAAGTATAGGACCTAGGTTAATGAATATTATAAACATAATCTGAGTCTAGTAAGCACATGACGAGATCTAAGTGATCTTCACAGCAATGGAGATTATGAGGGGGCGTGAGAATTTGATGGAATGGTGGAAGGTGAGGGAAGTAGGATAATATCAACAAAAGAAGTTAAAGGGGACAAAGAATGGTTAAGTAGGCAGAGAAGGAAGGAGAATGATTATTATTAGTAGAGGCGATTAAGATCAGTAAAATCAATAAAAGCATTAGGATTATTTTAGGAGGAAGTAAAAGATTCAGCTAATGAATGAGAATTGGGTTAGGATAAGGCAAAAGGAAAAACACTTTCTAAGAAAACAACATTTCGAGAGATCGATATAGTGTAAGTTGAAAGGTTGTAGGTTCTGTAACCTTTTGTTCCAGAAGAAAAACCAATGAAAACACATTTGCAGCTTTGGGATCAAACTTGTGTCTGGTGTGTTCTAAGGTGGAGACATAGCAAAGATAACCAAAAACTTTGAGGTGTGAATAAGAAGGAATTTTCTTGCAAAGTTTTTCAAAGGAGTTTGATTTTGTAAAATGGGAGTGGGAAGTCTATTGATAAGGTAAGTAGTATGAGTGATGCAGTCTGCCCAGAAGTTTAGAGGTAAATAAGCTTGAAATCGTATAGCTCTTGCCACATTAAGGATATGCTGATGTTTTCTTTCAACTACACTATTTTGTTGTGGTGTGTAAATGCATGAGGTTTGATGGTGAATAACTTTGGATGCATAAAAGGAAGGCATGTTGAATTCGATAGCATTATCAGTTCTTATAGACTTGATTTTAGTGGAAAATTGAGTTTTAATGTACTGATAAAAGTCTTGTAAAAAGGTTCTAGTCTCCGATTTGGATTTCATCAAGAAAACCTAAGTATATTTGCTAAAATCATCAACAACTGTTAAGAAATAAAGATAAACATAAATTAATGCTGAAGAGAAAGTTCCCCAAGTATCAACATGTATAAGATCAAAACATTTTTTTATGGAAGAGTTGCTAATAGGAAAAGGTAACTTTATTTGTTTTGATAGCTGACAAATATCACAAAGGTTTTTACATTTAAATTAGATAGTAAGATCTGTATGGTATAACAATTTCATTCTAGAAATGGAAGCATGTCCTAATCGACAATGCTAAAGTTCACTAAGATTATATGTAGTTACAGTAGAATTAGAACATGTATTAGAGGAAATGTTGTGGCTTGGAAGCTTGAAAGGAGGTACTAAAAATTGATATAGTCCATTGTGTTGTTCAGCTAACCCAATCATCTTTAAAGTCTTGGTGTCCTAGATAAAACATAAATTGGAATGAAATAAAACAGAAGAGGGTGTTTGTTTGGTAAGCTTACTAATAGAAAGAAAATTAAATGAAAAGTTAGAAACACAGAGAACATCTAATAAGACCAATGTTGAGCTCAATTTGATAGTGCCAATATGAGAAACAGGAATCTGGTTGCCGTTTGATAGCTTGACATAAGAATTTTGGATAGGTATATATAAATCAAAGATATTTAGAGAGCAGATAATGCGATCAATAGCACCAGAGTCTAAAATCCATGTGGTGTTGTTCTTTTACTCCTGATAACTAGAATCAAAGCAGAAACGGATACCTTGGTCTAGTTGTATATCATATTAAGTAGTAAGAACATTAGCCTAAATAGTTTAAGAGTCAGACGGTTGTATTAGAGCTACAAGTTTGATGAATTAATCCTGAGTGAAGCTAAATTGTTACTGTTGAGTGTGAGAAGAATCATTCATATCTGGGACTTCATTATGCTGCAAGTCGGGTGAAGAAGGTTGTCTCAGCCTTGAAGAAAAGTCATTGATATGTGCTGAACTTTGTAGTTCAATTTGATTGGCAGAACTCGTTACTTACTTCCCTTTGGGTCTGTAGCCAAGTGGAAAACCATGTTTTCTATAACATTTGTCAATAGTATGTCCTTCAACTCCATAGTGTGTACAAACAGGTCTCCTACTAGAAGAATGAAACCGTCTTGGATAGTTGGGATTGGGAGTTGAAGTAGGTCTAGTATTGCTATATAGAATGGTAGGTTCAGATGGCAAAGGATTGGCCAGTCCATACTGTCTTTCTTACTGAATTACAAGAGCAAAGGCTCTATTAATTAAAGGTAATGGTTCCATCATAAGGATTTGGGATCTAATATGAGTGAAGGTGTCATTCAATCTTGTCAAAAACCTAATGAGGTAATCATTTTCTTGGTATGTTTTGACTATTTGAAGAGCTCCACAGCTACATTTGACATCACAATAATAGACTGGAATTGGTCTCAAATTAAGCAGTTCATCCCACAAAGTCTTTAATTAAGTGAAGTATGAGGTAACATTGAGAGAACCTTGCCGAAGGGAAAATAGTTCTTACTGAAGATCTGAAATTCTTACTACATCACCATAAGAAAATCTGTACTTCAAATTATTCCATATGTTAGCAGTAACATTAAAGGAAATAACAGATTGAGTAATTGTTGGAGATAGAGATCGAATTAGCTAGGTTAACACCATTGTATTACACCTCTCCCGTGCTAGAAAGAGAGCATCATTCTTATCGGGAATAGGGATGGTTCCATTCACAAACTGGAACTTATTCTTTGAAATAAGAGCCATCTTCATAGCTCTTGACCATAAATAGTAATTAGTTTCATCCAGCACTGGAGATACCAAGATTAATGCTATATTTTCACTAAGATGTAAGAAGAATGGACTTGAAGGAAGTTCCTCTGGTCTTCAAAATTTCGCCATTAAGAAGCTTAAGATAATCAAGAAGAATAATTCCAATTTTTGTTTGTCGGAGGAAGAAAAAAGGAAGAAATAAAGGAAATTACGTTGTTGAGAAAATTTTAAGGCCAAGAAAATGCGAGAAAAAACCAGAGAAGGTTCCGTTTGCTTACTGAAAGAGAAGAAGAAATGGAAAAAGTATTAAAAGAAAATACCTCTGAAAATGTGAGGAAGAACCAAAGAAGATTCCGTTTGCTTGCTGAGAAAGAAGAAAAGATCGAAGAAGTATTAAAAGAAAATAGCTCTGATACCATATCAGATTTTGAACTCAGGAAGATATTGCATTATTCTCTCTAACTATCAAGTTACATTGTTCATGTATATATACAAAGAGGATTGAACTAACTAACTATTGTAACTAACTAATTGTGTCACTGGTTAACTAATTAAACCTTCTAACTAATCTACTAATGAAATACAATACAAATTACATTGATTTGTGTTAGGAAGCATTGGGACAAACTACATTATTTTAATTTTCTACTATTAAGAGTAATTATATCACCAAATACATACATATAAAGATTAGAAATCAAATTTTAGATGTAAAAACAAATACACCTTTAAGGAATATTAGATTTGATTAAATTAGGAAAAAATCTAATTTTTTACAAATTGCAATTGAATTTTTTTTATTTTATGTAATAGATTAGTTAAGTAAAATTAAAAAAAAATACATTACCTTATTAGACAATAAATTAGATTATAAAGTTTCCAAATACTTAAAGAATTACAAAAAATCTTAGTCCCTATACAAATTCATACTCAAACAGTCTTACCATTGCGAACTTGTATCCATGCAAACTTACCTGCGTTAACCTATAAAAAATATAGAGTCCAATTCAAAGAGTTCAGTTCACCTCACACCTGTGGGTTACCCTTATTGTTTATAGACTTTTTGCTTATTTTACATGTTTAAATGACACTAAAAGTTATGGGGATCAATTCCACCTAACTGCATCCCTATCCCCTGCCCCTTCCTTGACTCAAAAAGAAAAAGAAAAATTACAGTAAATGCTTAATAAATATATAATAATTTTTAAAATTATCATATTATTCAAATTTTAAAACCATAAAGATATTATAAAATTTACCAATAAAACAACAAGTTGTCTCCTAATATCAGTTTGACTTCATAAATTACTTATTGTCCTTGTATTTTATCTAAAACCAAATTTTAATAAAACTATTTATAACATGATTCTTTCTTAGTTTTTCCTAAAATTAACGAAGATTTTAAAAGGAGACCAAATGACTTATATAAAATTTTGGGGGAGAAGGCTAAATAATTTATATTAAAAAATTAAATAATTATGTAATATTAATACATAATTTTAAAAATGTTAAGGCTCTCAACCTCTTAAAAGCTCTATCACTGGTTGTTAATATCTATTAAGGGCATTATTATCCTTTAATTTTTTATAAAAAGTGTTCATTGGTCTTCTTTTATGTGTACAATCCATTCAAGCCTATTTTCAATGGATTTGGAATATTTTCCTTTATTTAGTCATCTTTTATTATATTAAAAAAGATAGATATAAAAATAGTTTATAGATCTTATTGTACATAAAAAGTATTCTGGCTTCACGGTACCTAAAAATTGTGTCTACTTCTTTTGAAGGAAAACATAACCAAAAGAAGGTGAAATCTTCCATATCTTGAACAAAAACTCTAGGTATGAATACCTATACTTGCTCATCAATATAGAAATGACATGTGGCCTTATTATATTCTATTTGGTCAATTCATTTCATCAATTGCATGCTTCTAATTTTATTCTTTTTTATTATAAATATTTTGAAAATATAAATGAAGCTCAGTAAAATTTTTAAAACTCATCCTTTACACATTTAAGTCATTTCTATTTTCAAAATATGTAGAATTTAGACCTTAATGTATTTATTTTGTGGGTGGAAATAAGGAGTGAGAAACTAATTTTTTTTTTTGTGTAAGGATTTTTTTTCTACTACAAACTCATTACTTGACATTAATAATTTTTTTTACCAAAAAGGGACATTAATGAAATTTTCTTTTACTCCTTTTCCTATTTCGCATATAAATAAAGTTTGAATAAAAGAAATTTGAATTCTTTCCATTTCTTTCTATTAAGTTCAAAAATATATAATATAATTTCATTTTAAGATTCATTATTTTTTTATTGAAACCCACAATTTTAAATAAAAATATTTTATATTTATTTTTTTAAAATTTATATGATGTACTTTTTAATAAATACACCGAAAATCTAAGTTAAAGATAGAAAAGATACCCCTTACTAATAAACTACTTGTTATACAATTTAAAGTTGTTACTATTAGTATTAAAGATTTCATTTAAAGATAAAGGCAAAGTGCCTTATATATACCACTTGACAAGCCCATCATAATGAAAATTTTTACTTGGAATTATATAAATAATTATACATTTTTTCTTATTAATAAATTAAGTCTCATTCATCAATAAAACTTAAAGACACATAATAAAAATAGTGATATACACACCAAAACTAGTGGTATAAAAAAAATCTTGAGGATGCACTATAAATCATATATTTTAATCTAAATATTGTATAATTGTATATATTAATATTATACATTATATGAAAAATTTTCTCACAATTTATTATTTATTTTAATTATCAATAAGTAAATAATCTATAAAATTTTTAGAAATTATAAATGTTGTCACATGAAGAAAATACAATGAAAAATTTAATATAAAATATTGTAAGAAATTCATTAGAAATCTAAAGCAACAAAAAGTAAGAGTATAATTCATTAAACATTTCAAAATCTTTTTCCCAAGCCCCCATTTTTATTACAAATAATTTAATTTTTATGTAAGTCCTAATAGTAATAGTTAAAAAGTATTATGAGCGTTTAGTGTTAAAACATACATGTAATAAGCTTTAGTGAAAATCAAAACATTGCAATGCAAAAAAAAAATGGGAAGCTGTTATTAAAAGGATTAAAGATTAGATAAAAAGTCCTAAACTTGATCTTTGCAAGCACATTAATTAAGATGAATTTACTTTTTATTATTCTTACCTCGAATAAAAATTAGTTTCATATTTGATGAAAAATATGTGGAGATACCTTGGTGAAAACCAAAAAATTTAAGCACTACTATAATTAATAAATCATAAATAAAGGAGTAAATTTGAAAATTTAACAATGTGTTGGTCATACCTTTAACCAATTCTTTAAGGAAAGTTATTGATCAAATATTTGACACAATCAAATGACTTATATTTTGACACAAAGTCAAGGCATCCATACCTTGAGTTCTCACTCATGATAGAATTGGCCCCAAAAGAAGATAAGGATATCCAAATTCATTTTCCACACATCATTAATTGATAATACACTATAATACTATACATGACATTTAAAACAGGGCAAGTATCAACCTGTTAACACAAACAACAAGAGAGACTATTCCATTCATCTCAAAATTCATAATAATAAAATATTTTGTCATTCATTAGTCTCTATTTTATTTTGTTTAGCCAAATGTCATGGCTGGCTATTGGGAAGTTGGCTAAGAACAGAGTGCTCTGGCTTATGTTCACATTCAGTATCAAGATGAACAAAGGCTCTTTCAACTTCAGGAAGTTCTTCGATCTTTATCTGCAATGATTCTCCTATTTCATGTGCTTCTCTTAGTGGCAGATCTTCTGGTAGTTCAATGTCCACCTGCTCAAAAGGGGGCTTCAAAATAAATCAAGTCCATCTTAAAAGGAGAATCAAAACCCAAGGATAGCTTTAATAAAATAAAAAAATGCAACACATTATGCTTCTATTAATTTTCTCGCATATGTGCAGATGACACTGCCTAAGTCAAACCGACCATACTTATTTGATACAAATAGTGTTACTTTGCATGTGTGACAAATTGTGTGAGGTATAACACTAAAAAATTCTTAACTTAAGCATGTTTCTAATAATAATTTAAGGTAAAAAGAAAAAGAAAAATGTCAGTTACACGAATCATGTTTTCACTCTTATCTCACAAGTATAGGTATGACATTATTTGAATCAGATTGACTACATTTGTCTAATTTAAATAATGATAAGATAAGAAAGAAAAACGCCAGTTATACACATCATGCTTTCACTTCTATATCTCAGGAATGTATAATACTATTTAAATTAGATTAGCCACATTTGTTTGTTTTAAATAATGTCATGTATGATTTGTGAAGAATAATATATGTAAATAAGACAACTAGATAAAAAGGAAACGTAGAAACAAACAATAACCAACTCACCTCAACAAAGTACAAGACTCCAAAGGTATAAGCACGGACAGTGTCTATGCGTTTAATCTGAGGATGGTATCTTAAAACAAGGTACGTCAGTTTCTGCAACACTTCAGGAGATGCTGATTGCCCAACCAACAAGACTACAACAACATATGAAAAAACATACAATGTCAAATAGAAGACTTAAACACATAATACAAACAATTTTATAGAGCATTAAAAGGAACAGCCTCAAAAGAGGAACCTGCATTTTCGAGTACGGTTCTGGACCAGTTTGAGATTGTATAGACAGCAAGCATAATAGCGCCAGCAGGGTCAATCCACCAACAATACTTATCCCCAAGCACCGCAGCAACCAAACCAACCACGTTGGTTATCACATCAAAATAGTGGTCCTGTTAAGTATTATACAGGAAGCAAAAGGAAACTGCATCGCCTTCCATTGCATCCAAATATTATGTAACATGTGAGACCAGTTTAACTCAGACAGCTACATACACACGACGTGCATGAAGAAAAATTCTATCTTACTCTTGGAAAGGAAGAGGAAAAGATTCGTACATATGAGGGGTCCAATTTGTGTGCGAGTGGAACCCACCCCTACTGAGTAAGAGAGAGATTTCTTCTGTTCCAAAAGTAAGAAAGAATTTCTTGTCACGGTGTGTATGTGAGGATTACAGAGCAAGGAAAAGACCTCTGCGTAGGCACGAACTATTTTGTTTCCTGAGCTTCTACAATAGAACCAGAGCAAAAGCTTCACTGCAGTGGCTGTCAGCATTATTACATACAACCAGAACAATTGATTTGAAGTCATCTTGTCAGATGGTTTGTCTTCTATCAATTGTTGTAGAGCCTCAATCAGCACTTGGAATCCTTTATTAAGAATGTTAGGGGGAAAAAAAAGAGACACTGTCATTGTACTATTCATCTTCTCTAATTTTAATTCAGTTTGAACATGTTAGATCTTAGTGCTAACAGCAGAAAGAACTTAAACCAAACTAGGATGTGGAAAATTACAAGTAAATATTAGTTGCACTTAACATTATATACAACTATTTTGTTCATAGTAAAATTTAAACAAGATAAATCGTTTCAATTAAATTATGATATGTGCACAATTAACTAACACTTTATGAGATAAAATAATAATACCTAGCATCAAATACTCATCAATTTGTATCATCTATAAAAGGCTTCTTCATCTTTTCCATCCTCTTAATATTATAACAAAGTTATTCATGACTTTCATTTAATAGAGTAAGTTTTTTAGGATCAATTGATACTTGACATGACATTAAAGTTTTTTAAATCCTAAGATCAAGGGTTCAATTCATGCAGTTTCAACTGTTTTAACTAAATTAAATTTTAGTCCACAATAAGATGGATTTATATTGTATTCACACTTTAAAACCAAAAAGTGTAATGTAAGGTGGGTGTGATAAAGTTATAATATAACCTTCAATTGATTAATATTCTCCTAAGGAAAAAGTAATCTGACATGAGTATGTTGGAGTTGGACACTAGATGGTGAACTTGCATGAAGCTAAAGAAGCATGAGGGACACGCATACCCAGAGTAGCCATGATGGCAGCAAAGATGATAATGCCAACAGGCTGCATTCTCAATTTGCCAATGGGATACTTGTAAATATTTGTGTGTTTCATAGACAAGTGTGTGAACCAAAGTACACCACCAGCCATCAAATCCAGCAGAGAATCCAGTGTTGATGCAGCAATAGCTATGGATCCACTCTTCACTGTTGCATATATCTGCAATGTGCATATTCACAATCAAAATACTTATAAAAATTGAGAGAACATTCCTTTTAATATACCACAAAAATAAGAATGAAGAACCTTAAAAGCAAGCAAAAGCACGTTTGCCCCATTAGATATGTTCATGGCCCTTTCGTGTTGCACTTGTTCTCCATACACTCGCTCATCCTCAAATGCAAGTGATGATTCTGTGGAATCGACTTCCTCGAAAGACCCTAGGGTGGAAAGTTGCTTTTCATAATATTCTTTCTCCCCTGCCACATGAAGGAAGATGATAAAAAGGTCCAACTGAAAGGAAACGTATTCCACCAAGTGACCAAATGAAAGAATAGTGTTATTTCTATTCATTTACAACTTTTTGCTATAACCGTACATGTAGAACATTTTGAATAAGGTAGACTTATCTACTTTGAAATTGACGAGAATCATTTTGATTAAAGATATTATTTAAAATGAACAGTTGCGAAAATATCTGTAAATAAATGAAAGCGGAAAGCAAGAACAATATTTTCCTCGAACTATTATAAAATTGTAAATACGACTATGTTATTTAGAAATTTACTGTTCATATCAACATTTAATTGAACATTGTTATAAATCAATTTTAATAAATAATAATGGTGGTTATGAACCGGACTGTGAATCTTCTGCAATCAAACAAAAGATAGTTCTTACGAATTGGCCACCAAGAGGTTTGACTTTTGAGCACATGAAAAACCAACCACCGTTTACCTGCCCCGGAAGAAAGTATCTTATGCCATAACAAAGTTAAGGTACAAATTTTCAGCAGAATCAAATGCCTAATTCTAATTGGAAATACAAAAAAATTAAAATTGAATTCATATAAAAAGTTCATTGTAATTCAACTATCTCATGTTTTCAATTCATTTACAGGTACTTGCTACGGTACCTTAAAAAATTTAAAATCTTGAGTGACGTAACAAAATTTAGGTTATCAGATGAGATAATTAAGAGATTTAATCATCTCATTCAATGCCTTGAATTTTATCATGTCACCCAAGGTTCCAAACTCTCCGGAACACTTTAGAATTTACAACCCAATTAAATTTGATGAGGTTTCACCAAAATTTATTTTTATTTAGCATAAATATAAGTTGCATCGGTGACTTTATTTTATTACTGTTCTTTTTAACAGAATACCATCATAATTTATAAACAAAATTAGAATTAAGTAACCCACTTATAATTTCATATTTTTTATTTAATTTATTAAATCATTTTTCTTTTAAAATTTATTTGACTACTTCCATTTATCATATTTACTCTCTTAAATTTTGACTCAGACATACTCAAAATTAATTTAAGTAAGAAAAAAGAGCTATTAAATAGCCTCTATTCAATAATTGTGGAGTAAATTATAGAAGAAAAATCTCCAATAAAATTAGAATTCTTTTGGTAAAATTTGGTGTGGATAAATATTAAATTGAATTAAAATTAAGGAAAGTAAAGATCAAGTGTCAAGCACTTAGATTCTTTGCTAAAAGCACACGTTTCGAAATTTTAGATGACGTTTCGAAATTTCAACTCTTAAACCCGTAGTAAATTTCCTTAGTTTTATATCCCAGCTGAATTGTGTAGCGTTTCAGCAACGTGTTTCAAACAGAAGATTGCATTTTTATAAATCAATTGAACTCATTTTTATACCAAATGGTTTCAAATAAAGCAGCAGTGAACCTGAAGTTGCATTGACGAGGCAAAATCTGGTTAAATTACCTTTGGCCAAGCCAATGGTTCTGGAGAAGTCAATATGAAAAGTATGCTCAGGATGGATACCGCAGCGAACCTTATCGGGCAATTTGGAGAAGAAATCGCATTTGAGAGTACTGACTGAGTTGCGATCCCTCTTGGCCGACAAAAATGGCGTTTCTAGATGATCCAAACCGCCTTCTTCCATTCACTCTGCAATACACAAACTCAAAATCATCAAAAGCAAACAGAACAACTTCACTGCACCAAAATTGGGAAGAAGATGGATGCCTCAATTCTGATTATAAACCCAATACATATGTCTGAAATTAACCGATCCAAGTTGTAGTCTTGTGGATATTTTACAATGATTTTTGTGCAAGAATTTGAAATTGAATTTAACAAGGTATATAAATGTCTGGGGATGGCAGTGGGATAGAATGGGGCAAATTTGCTTCAAATTGTCCTGTCTCGCCTTACACTGTCTTGCCATTTGTACCAAATCTGCCCAACCCTGTCCTGCTCCATTCTGTTCAGCAGGACAGAATGAGTTGGAACATCGTTTTCACAATTTGTGGAGCACCGATATCCCAAAAAACAAATTTAAAAGTTTGAAAACAAATAAAAATTTTAAATTTTGTATATTTAAAATTAAAATACAAATAATACATGATATTTGAAATATACATAATTTAATTAATAAATTAGAACAATTAAAATAATAATAATCCTCTTTTATTTTCTTTATTAATTTTATTTTTTCCTTATTTTTTATTATAATTAAATTATTAAAAAAAATTATATATATATAAAATATATACATATATTATTTATATAAATAAAATTATAATATTAATATTAAAATTTTGTAAAATAAATTACACTAATATTATTCCGTATTTTAAATAAATCCTGCAAGGATTGAATAAATTTTTCCACTATATCTGCTCCACTCAAGTAAAATCTGCGGGATCAACCGTTTGATCCACAATTTTGCCATCCTGTGAGTGTCCTCGAAAGGACAATCTGACAAGTTCCCGCCTCTAAAGACTGGCTAAAAATTGCAAGAGATTACCGACGTCATACCTAACACACACACATATATATATATATATATATATATATATATACACCGACCTATAAGAGAAGAAAATGTTTATTATTGTTAACTTTTTACTTATTTATTACAAGCTGAAAATTATATTTTTAAAATAAAATTCAGTGTAGGGCTAGTCACATTTTATTCCAAATAAAAATTTTTACACGGACTAATTTGCTCTTTAAATGAATAAAGTAATAATTAAATGTAATAACCAACTACTTAACGGCTAGGGTTGATATACTCTTTTTTTATAAAAAAGATAGTAATTTACTTAAAACTCATAAAATTATAAATTTAAATATTAAACATAATAAAAATAAAAATTTTAAAATGACATTAAAATTTAATTATATTATTAAAATACCGGCTAATACGCCCTTGTTAAAAGTGAGATATAATGTCCTCATGCAGGTTAGCACGTGCTGTACCCTTCTGGCCAGCACACCTGTTTGGCATTTGGCAGAGCAAGGGCTTGATTGTGTCCGGCCATCAGCCAAATGCCATCAAGATGGCCAGAAGGGTACAATACTAATCAGCTTAATTATAAGTTGGCATTTAGATACCATGAGAGGTAAATGTGCTCGGTCTAAAATAAAATTTGGTGAAAAGATTAAGTATGTTGTAGAAGTTTTATGACTAAAATTTAATATTAATTTAATTTATATGTTTTTTTATTTTTTTTAAATTCAGAGATATTTTAATAATTTTGATATAATTTAAAATTTTTAAAGAATTTAAAAAATTTATAATTATAATTTTTATATTTTTATATTTTTATTTTCATGTTAAGCCTTGATACTAAATTGAGAACTTGAGTATGTTATTTGTAACCATTCCTCTATACTCATAAAATGAAACATATGTGGAATAAATAAAGTATTCCTCTACTTATTTAAATCTATTATACTTGTGAGACAATCTTGCCAATTGATATATGCACATATTTGGACAATAGTTGATTATGCTTTCGAATAGGTGATATATGAAATTTTATTATATGAATAATAAATTCTATTACTTTATAATCTTTGCGAAACACAAAAAATTTTTACAAAATATATTATATTTATTAGAAATGATAAGTATACATCTCACAATTTCAATTAAAAAACTCTTGACATATGATACCATATCATGACATTGCTCAACTAAATGTTAAATAACAATACAACCGAGTCGAGACGAGCCGAGTTGAATATCTGCATGCTCAAGCTCAAGTTCAAGTTCAAGCTCAAACTCAAGCTCAAGCTCAAGCTCAACCTCAACGATATTAAACGAACTTGAATTCGAGTTCAATTCGAACACAAGTTTAATTGAACTTATTTAAGTTTAAATAAATTTTAGATTTCTTACTCTAAATTTTTTATTGAACCCCAATATTTGAACTCAAATTCGAACTTAGGTTATATTTGAGTTTAAGTTATATTTGAGCATAAATTTTTTATCAAATTTAAGTATTTGAACTCAAATTCAAGCTTAAATTATATTTGATTTTAAACTAGTTTATATGAGCCTAGATGAACTTTAAAAAAAATTTATATTTATATTATATTAATATAAAAAATAAAAATATATTTTATATTAAATTCTTTTAGGTTCATAAATAATTCGAGTGGAGTAATAAAAAGTTTAGATTCAATTTGTTTAATAAACAAACTAAACGAATCAAATTTATTTAGACTTGACTTGTTAAAATTTAAATTCAAACCGAATTGATTTTGAATTGCATAATTCTAACTCATTTGCGCTCCTAATATCATACGGGCAAGGTGGCCAGACAAAACCAAGTTAAAACGTTGCTCAGCTGAAGAAATGCCGAATTCAAGTTGGGTTTGGAAAAAATTAATATTGGGAAATGGGTACTATAATTCAAGTTGGGTTCATGTCGTATAGGGCGACGCGGCAAGTGGGTGTATGTGTGACCTACCAAAATTTATTCTTCCCACAGTATCTGAATTTAAAATTTTGTCTTAGTCAAAAGCTTGAACGGGAAGAGTGAAAATATCAAACTCAAAAGCAAGGGGAAAAAATTATAAAATACCTACTTCAATTTTAAAATAATTAAATTTTACTTCTTTAAATTCAAAAAATTAAAAATTATTTTTAAAATTTAATAAAATTTAAAATTATGTTTATTATTAACTTTATTAATTATTTTTATAAAATTATAATTTATTTTATAAAATTTTTAAATAAGAATCATAATATTATAAATTTCAACTTATTTTATAATTTTTTGACATATAATTGTACACTTTATTTATAAGTATTTAATTCAAAATTTTTATATATAACTTAATTTTTATTAATTGTTTAACATAAAAATTATATGTAAAAAATAATCAAAAAATTTATTATAGTATAATATTAAAAATTATTTTTTAAAATTTTATAAAAAAATTACATAATTTAATAAGATAATTAATTAAGTAAATGATGAGTATTAATTTTAAATTTTGAAAAATTTAAGGATGTGATTTTTAATTTTTTAAAGTTGAAGAAAAAATCCAACTATTTTAAAATTAAAGGAGATAATTTGTATTTTTCCGTAAAAAAGGAAAAAACCTTACTTACACTACTGTTGATGTTTCCCACAATTATCTCATATAATGGAAAATTTGTGAGTATTTAATTGCTCTCACAGCCATATCAAGGTTAAACACTTGGGAGAGATTATAATATATTACTATAATAATATATTAATGTGTCATTAAATTTTATTATATATTAAAGTTACTTTCTTTTAAAGTTAAATATGACATATTATATAATAATAAGTTAGCAATTAAATTTGATTATATATCAATATATCATTATATCAATAATATATTATAATATTTTATTAAAGAAAATTTATAACATATTCCCAAAAGTGAGTATATTAAACATTTTCGGCGAGAGAAAGTCACTCCTACTCATGGAAACAAGACAGTGATGATTTAGGGGTCCAAAAGTTAGTTAATAGGTTTGGTTTGGGGTAGAAAAATTTAACTTTAGCCCTATTGATATTGAGTAAGTAGTTGGGTTCCTTCTTTCTGACTTATAAAGCCCAAAAAATGAAGAAAAGAAGGCTTCTGGGCCCCAATGTGGTCCCACTCGTTGCCTAAGAAGGCAACAAAAAATGGGCCAAGAAAATAGCCATGGCAGCCATGCTTAACATTTAGCAAAGGAATTTGTAACTCCAAGCAAGCTAACAGGAAGAAAAGCTAGACACTATTAAAAAGAATCTGCATGTCATAATTGGCTAAGTCCTTCTTTGCATGAAATCATAAGGTTTCCCATTGTTCTTCCAAATCTCGAATGACAGGAAAATATGTAGAATAAATAGGCTAAATATGTATTTTTGTCCGGAAAGATGAAATGTACTTGGATAACTATCACCTTGTTATATTATATTAAACTAGCACGGTGAAATCAACATATAGTTAGCTTAGTAATAATAAATTGAGTCTTAGTACTATTTACTCTTCATATTTTAAATAAGGATTAGTCTCATATTAAATAATACAAAAAATTTAAATATCATTATTGAAAGAAATTTATCATTTATTGTTTTATTAATCCCTTTTGTACTAAATGATTTGAGAATGTCTAGATGAAAAAATAGAAAAAGTGCATATATAGATCCAAATTTTAAGTGAAACAAAAGGCTAAGAAAAACTACCATCAACGAATCTGATTTAAAGCCTTATTATTAAATATTGTTTTTGCGTATATAATCCTAAACACCATAAAGTTGAAGTATTGTCCATTCAATTGATTAATGTTCCATTTTTTTTTAAATTCAACAAAAAACCTCTAAAGGTCACTAAAAATACATTTTCAGCCTATCTATTAATTTATTATATATGTGATCATTTTCATAAAAGCATAAAGAGTGACGAGGAGAAATTAATGTAGTATAAGTAACTTTTACCTCTCTATATGTTGCTCATGAATTCATACCAATCTTTAGTTCCATTATAATATCACAAGTAAGATACTCATATCCAAACTTTGATTTAGGTGTGATAGTCTTGGCTATTTTCTTTTACACCAAGAATACAGGAGTTCAAATTTAAAACTTCTAGTGTATTATAGAAACAAGTTAGCAAATCAATAAATTATGTTTAATTCTTACTTAGGATCAAAAGATGGGAAATTTATGGTTAAAGGGATTTGATCCGAGACTCTTATTTATTGGACCTTCATGCAATAGCTTTTGCAATATTTCATGAACCGGTAGATGGTTTGCAACATAAAAGACTAGAACATGCCAATTCAGCTACTCTTAAAAATTAGAATTGAAGTATCTTCTCTACTTTCTAGTTCCAATAAAGGTTTTTTTGGAGATTTTTAATATAGATAAGATTTTTTATTTTTTTAACTCTTTGCTTGGCTTAACTAGCCTTCCATGACCTTTATTGTAGTAGAAAGTTTATTCATTCTATTTGTATGTGCCTAAAGGATACTTATTTGTATGGTCATGCCACTACTTTATTGTTATGATCCACTCAGAATGTGATTAATGTAAAAAGTTGCTACCAACAATCACCTACTAGCTCTACTAATACACAATAACATGCTAGATTTATTATAATGCTATGTGGTGTGCATTTTAATCTTGAGTTTTAATTTAAGTTTCTTATCATGCAAATATATAGTGTAACTCTTTCATTACTTATTGTTATACAATAAGAATTCTTGTCACAAGCCCATTTTTACCTATCTTAAGCAATAACTAGTTACCTAAGAGGAAGATATTTCCTCTAAGAGAAAAGAAACAAAAATGAGTGAGTTGATATTGAAAATTAATGAGTAACCATTTTAAACAAATTATAATTTAAATCCATAATTCAAATAATTTTACTATTAAGATTTTAGAAGAGTTTAACTTATATCTCATCTATAAGAGGGAGTAAATAATTATACCTTTACATAAAGAAGAATCATATGCATAGAACGAATCTAAACTTATTAGCTTCAACATGATCCTAAGAGTGAATAGATACATATAACAAGGTGAATCCTGACAATAGGGTATCAAAACAAAGGTTCCATCAATTTCATTCACAATTTCAATAACAATCAAAAGAAATTTTAACCAATTAATAAAATATTCAAACATAGCAATTAAATAAATGTCCTTGTGACTCCTTTTAGCCTTATCCTATATGAATATATCCTTATTTCTTCAAAGTTAACCTTACTTTTTTATAAATAGATAAGTAGATCTAGTGCATAAAGTTACTATATGAATATCATTGCATCCTGACATCATTAAATTTCATTCATAAAACAATATATCATATTAAAATTAAATCCATCACCTTAGTCTTATTATAATGACAATAATATCCATAAATATATAAACAAATGTCTCAATTGGCATATTAATCTTAATGTACATTGAATTCCGTATATTATATACTTATACGTACAAGGGCAATCATAATTTGGCATACAAGTTATTAGTTATCTATCACATCAATGACCCTATACGTTCTTATATTTAAGTAAGCTACACTTACATAAGAATATATGCCTCTTAATATAAATATTAAATATGCATACTCATATTGTAATTATGGGATGAATCAATGCTCCTAAAATCCATAAAATATGCAAAACTAAAAAGAAAGTAAAGTGTAATTGATTATTTTTAGGCAAAGATAACTTCAACCCATGATAATCGATTATCTCTTCAATTTCGCTATATTAATTGATTACCTTTGCCTATGGTAATTAATTATCTAATAGATTACCTCTTGATCTCATTATGATAATTGATTATCTAATTTATTACCATCAAGTAGAAATAACTTTCAGCCAATGATAATCAATTACCTAATAGATACCTCCTTAATCTCACTATGGTAATCAATTATTAAATTAATTACATCAACTATAAATAACTTTCAGGCTATGGTAATCAATTATATCATAAACATCTTTTAATTTTACAGATTTTCTTAGGAAAAACATTATTTACTCACTATATTTTGGTTTCAAATCTCATTTAGAACATAAAATCTTACACTCTAACCATCAAAATTCATAATAAACACTTTAATACAACATGATCCATCATAAAAATCTTAATTTCAAAATCCATAACATAAAATCATTTAAAATCCTTCAAAAGCCTATGTTTGTCAAAATGTAAGAAATTAAATGAATTCAAGAAAAGTTCAAGTAAAATGTTACTTACAAGTTTCAAGAACAAGGTTTAGAGCAAGATTTATAAGGGGATTCAGTAACTTAATTGCTTAATGATAATAGAAGAACGAGGATGAAGAGGAGTAGCTCTTGGTGTGGGGAGTTTTAAAAGATAAGGATGAGGAAAAATAAAGAGAAGAAAAATAGGTTTCTTTTATAAAATAAGGTCAACCTATTTCATGTTCAAAATGGGAAAAAGAAATGTAACTATTTTGAACTTATTTATATTGCTTTATTTTATAAAATCACACTAATTAGTTCTATAAATAATTAGCACCATATCCTACATTATCATGTTATTTACTAGACTATTCATTTAACTACAAAAGTTCACCTATTTAAGAATTAATTTTGTCATTTCTTTTCTTTTTTCATCTACTGATCACTTGATAAATCAATTAAATCTAAAACTTACATTGAAAAATCGAAGCACCCTTAATGTCTTAATTCAAATTAGAACCATTAAAATAAAATCAAGTTAATGGACAAGTCCAAGAGTCAATAAAAAAATATAAATTAAGACTTGTAAAATATGAATCTATTTAAATATGGATCAAATTGGGCAATTTGCAAACAGGTTCACATTCTTTTTTTTTTTACATGTTAACCTTCAGTGTACACTAACACACTACATAAATATTTACCTAACTAATCCTAATACTCATTTTCAAATTTAATTATTTTTCTTTCCAATTAACCCAACATAAATAAATTATTTCTAAATCAATTACTTTATTCCTAAATTAATAATTTTAAAGTTAACTAATTTTCATTATAGTTTATCTAGTTGTAAATTATTAATGTGGATTAAGAATGTATTGAATGTGTAATTTTTGAATTTATAATTGTTATTTTAGATTTAAAATTATTTTAAAAGGTTTAGAAATCCTTTTTAAAAAAATTTATGGACTTGGTTATAAATCTTAAGGATGGCAATCGGGAAGAATGGAGCCAAATCTATTTTAAATTGCCTTACTTTATATCCCCCTCCGCCATTTGCTTTGAACTTACCCTATCTCATAAAATGAGGCAAATTTGAGCATTATCCTTATGATTTACATGGTATAAGTGGCCTATGAGAAAATTTGCAAAAAAGAAAAAATAGAAAAAATTGATAAAAAATTAAATTTTATATATTTAAAATCTATATAGAAATAATATATAATATTTAATATAATTTTATCATATAAATTTAGAAATATACATAATTTAGTCAATAATATCAAATTACAAGAAAAATAATGAAGATACATGATGTATGAATTAAGAGAAACACTAAATCTTCTTTTTTTAATCTTTACATAATATTTGAATTAAAAATAACATTATTAAAAAGCATTTTAAATCGTTAAAGTAATAAAAAGCCTATATATATATATATATATATATATATATATATATATATATATATATATATATATATATATATATATATATATATATATCATTTATATAGATAAATTTGTAATTTTACATACATAGAGCTTTGCAGGGCAAATTGCACTATTATTACCCCACACCTCAAATCCACTCTAAGGAAAAAATTTGCCCCATGTTTTGCCTTATAGAGCAAATCCTTCTACCATATCTATATGCCATTGGGGCAAAATTTGCTTGGTAATTATTTGTCCTGAAATTTTGCCATCCCTAATGGACTAACACTTTAAAACTTAAACTCCCATTTTAGGAGTTTACAATTTTTATGGACTTATTTGGTCTAACTCATTTATGGTTAATCCACACACATTAACCTATAAACTAATTGAATAAATCCATTTAACAATTATAGTTCAAATCATCCTACTATTCCCACTTATAGTATCATCTACTACATAATTAATTATAAAATCATTAGTTTTAATACTATTAAGTGTAACATTTATTATTAGTTGTTGTCTAATTATTCATTTTAAACATAGATAATAATAATTTATCAATTGAGAGTATGCCCTGGCTTGGAGACATCAGTATAACATAATTTAAAAGATTCTTTATGATGGAAGATTATATGAAAAGAAAGGAAAAATATATTCTAACCATCAAAGTAGGCCTAGCCTTTCAACCATTAAGATATAATGCTTTATAAGCATGCAAACCATTTTAAATAACTGTAAGAAAGGTGAAACCATGACATGCTTAACCTTATAAATTAATCTGACCATCTTTATTACCTTTCAATGTAATCTAATATAATATAGGGGTTTCCCCATCACTATTTCTATACCATATGGATTCCTACAACTAGTCTATCAAGTAAACATTTATTTTCTTATTAAATGAAAAGAGAAAAGCATGTGAGCAAGTTAGAGAGGCCTCTTTTTTACAAGGTACAAAAGAAAGATATTGATTTGAGAGAATTGCAAGCAATGTTAATCATTACCAATTTTAAAAGCAATTCATTTATCATTAAAGTGGCAAGTCAAGTTGATAGCTACTACAATATCTATATTTTTCACTGCAGGCTTCATGCTCTTTAGATGGATTCATTTTTTATGCTATGTAAAATGACTAACAAGATTAGATGTATTGCTTCAGCCTAGTACGAGCTTTAAATAAAGCAGAGCCCTGACTTTGCTACTAAGAAAAAAAAGGTGTTAGGCTTCATTTTCATGTTCGACATCTATCTTGATTTATTATTACATCTAGGGAAGCTTAGTTGGTAGCTAATTCATAAAGTGCCATTATAGCTTCTTTCCCATCTAATGCCCTTTTAACTAGTTTGTTTCACACCTTATTTCAACCATCAAATTCTTCTAACTTCAAATCATGCTTACCATTTTGCTATCACCACTATAGGCTACTTCAGTAAGTGGGAGAAATAATACTAATAGCTAAAGTGCCAATAAGAAAGGTATGGCATGCATTATGTACATTGATATTGTTTCTAGCTTAGCTCAAATAACATGTGCTCTTCCTCTTGAGCCAACCTTTCTCTAATTCAATTCTAAATGCAATTTCCTCTATTTCCACCCTAACCTATTGTTTAAACAAGAAGAAAATAAATAAGAAAGAAGAGAAAATTTTCAAATTTAAATTGGAACAAAAACATGAGAGAAAAATGTTAAAATTTGAATTGTTAAGAAAATTCTAACCATAAATTTAGCATCTAATATTTAAAAGAGAAGAAAATTTGAAAAATTACTTTCCCCTCTTCCAAACAAAGCCTAAAAAAAAAGAGAATGGTTTAGTGCTCTAATTAATCAAGCCATTTAAAGCTAAATAGAAAAGCTTCACATTAAGTCAGTCAATCAAAGTTGATCATACTATCATCTTAAGGTTTACATCACTTCACATTAACCAAAACAAAACTTAAATGAGTGTAGTTAGGAAATCAACACCTTCTATAATTAAAGATGGAGGCTCAAACCTTAGCTTTTACATTTTTATTTCTTTAACTTAGGGCTTGTTTATCATTTTTATAGCTAGCTTTGAGGCTTTTCTCCTTGTATTGCATTAAGCTTTTTTTCTTAATTAATAAATCTCTTTTTATAGATTGCTTTTAAACCTTGATATAACACTAAGTGAAAGCTTCAGAAAACATATCATTAACAAGACAAAAAATGTGATAATGTATAACATTGGATTTCTAGGTTGTGGGTTACAAATAAAGCCATACCACTTTATAAGCTTAAAAAATGGCATAAACAAAAGTGAAAGCACTTGGTGGAAAATACTAATGCCTTGCTCACCATCACACAAGTTATTTATATGGATATAGGAAATTAAAGAAAAGACACTTTGAAAACTTAAACCTTATTGCACTTATTTTGCTTCCACTACTCAATCATCTTTAGCTATAACTTTATGATTAAGTCCCTTTATTGAATTACCTTATATATGGTCTCCTTAGACTTCAAAATCCAATATTTCACTTTATATTATATTTCATTAGGCAAGGACAACCATGCCTAAGGAGAATTTAATTTATCAATCCTACAAATGGAATACTCATATTGCCAACATGCTCCGAAAGTTACAAGTTCAACGACCTTGGCTTCAACCTAGGAATTTAACTAAAAAATACTTTCCATCTTAAGTGGATTGATTTTTAATGCTTTATTTCATATCTTTCTTCTATTGTTAAGTTACCTCTTCCATTCTTATCCTTTTGTATTAAAAAGATTGAACAAAGTAAACCTCGATTAAAGTTTTAAAATTCAAATGATGTGAAAGTTAGATTGTCATGATTCATACTATTCACACTTATATTGGTGGAGTAACCATTTTAAAGGAAAGTGCAAATTTTGAGTTTGTATAACTCGTCGACCTATTTAGAAGCTATCTTAATAGATTGCAATAAAAAAGAGAGGATCAAAACTAATAGACAACTCTAACTAAAGGGAAAGGGTCTATTATAAGGATAACTCTAATCAGAGCTACTAATAGATTGAAATAATAAGAGTTAATACCCTAATTGTTACTATTAAAGAGTAAATAAAACTACTACCAAAGGCAAAGTTACTTCTTGAAGGCAATTGTTCCCTTTTTCTTTAGGAAGTTTCATTAAAAGAGTAAGACCGAGATTCAATTTGTAGTCCACCTCCAAGAACTTGTGATTGATTGTAATAAGAATCTAGCACATGGTGAAACTATATAATAAAGGAAGAGGTTGGTATTAACTCATTTAGAAGTTTAATTATTTCCTTCCTATATATATATATATATATATATTTGTGAGGATATAGTCTTTATTAATAGTTCTATCATTCCATGAATTTGATTTCAAGTATATGCACCATGTATAGAATAATATAATAAAAAAATAATAAACAAAAAAGACTTGTGAAATAATTCATTTATATTGTGTTTAGATGGAGTATTTAAAAAGAAATTCATTTTGCAAGGGTATTTAAAATAATGCACTCTATAATTTCTTATTTGAATAATTGATATGAGAAATTTAAAAATACTAAATATTTCAAATAAGAATTCTAATTATGTAAAATTAGAAATTTAAGAGTGTGTTTAGATATATTTTTATTTTTATATTTTTAAAAATTATTCAAAAAAACTATTTTTCAATTGAAAGAAAATCAAGATTAGAGAATGGTTGATATTGTAAATAAAAATATTTTATTTAAATATAAAATTAACATTTAAAACAAGAGAATAAATTTGGAAAATAACTAAAAATTATTTTTTTATTTTCAAGTTATATATTTAGAAAATAAATTTTAAAAACTTTGGCAAACAAGTTCTTTTATTTTTAAAAATAAAAAAATAAAAAATTATTTTTAAAAATAAAAAATAAATAAACCCTACAACTCCAGCATAAGAGGTAAAATTAGAAATCCTAGCCTGTAGCATGCCTTTCCTTCTGCCATTTGCTACGCTTGTATGACCTTTAAAGTTTTGTCCCTCACTTCTTTATATAGACTTTTTTTTGTAACTAATTTTTTAAAATTATATATTTTTTATTTAAGAGAAAATTGTACATTGTTATGATTTAAATTTTTATAAATTTTCCATGATATTATATACAAGCTAATTTTAAAAGTAAATAGGGTAGAAAATTTTAATGATACAAAAATAAAAATACATCAATTAAAAATTTAAATTAATAAAATATTAAAATAATAATAGAATACACAATTTACTTAAAATAAATATTTAATAATGTAATTATAATGTTACTTTAACTATTTACTAATTTTTAAAAATAAATATTTAAAAATCATTCAACATAATTAAATATGACCCAAGTAAATTATTTTTAAAATGAAAGAAATTCAAATGAAAATATTTCAAAAGTTAGTATTTTAAATTCTTTGAATTTTATAAATATTCCATCCAAATGCAATATTAAAATACAAAATATTATAATAATATGGATGAAGACTGACCTTTTATCATTCTTCAGGCTTTTGCTTTAGTACTTAGTGGAATTATTACATTACAAACAATTCCAAGATGTTCAAACTTTTATTTTGAACATTGGCATCTTGACTTTGCGATAAAATGAAAATTATTAGATTTTAATAATACAAAAATAAATAATTAAGATTCATGGTTAGAAGATTTATTTAATAGATAAAAAATTGATTACATGACAATTATGTGCTAGACTATAAATTTTATTTTAATTTTTGATTCATCAATAACTTAAAATAAGTAATTTGACTAAATTGTCTATATTAATTTATATATATATATATATATATATATATATATATATATATATATATATATATATATATATAATAAACCTTATTCAATAATTATTAACTTAAGTTTATTAAAAATTATCATATAATCATTTTAAAAATATAAAATATAATTAACAAATTAAAAATATAAATTTTTATGTTATAAATTTAATTTTTTATTTTTCTTGTCTTTTTTTAAATAATATGCTTCAATTATTTCTTACACATTAATATACAAAAGAATTTTTTAAACATATTCAATTTAGTAATAAAATTTAGTATTATTTTCAATTAAAAGCCTAATATCCATTGATATTTTTTAAAAAAGTGATACTTATATATATTATTTTTCTAACATGTCACCTTCTAGAATTAAGTTCTCTAAACATATTTAAAATATGTTGAGCAAATTTTATTTAAAAATTTAAGTGTTATGCGCACACTTATAAAGCATAATATATGTATTTTTTTTTATTTTCTCATCTTATAGATTATATTAAATAGAAACTTTTACAACGTACATACCATTATTTTTAAATAAAAATTTATTTTATTAATTTAATTTATTGTTATTAATGATTTTTTATGAAATAAAATAAGAAATAAAAAATGAATGAGACAAAATTGAGTTTCTATTGGTAATATGTGAAATTATGGAAAAAAAAAGGCTAACATTAAGAGAAAAGGAAAAAACACAATTGATAAACTAATGTATGAAGTCCAAAAAATAACTATTTATATTAGGTTAAAATTATATAATAATAAGTCACTTATATTTTTTAGTCTTGAATTTCTATGTGACACATATTTGAGCATACATATATATATAGACAAATATGTGTGCATGTATGCTGATATTTTACTAATAGTTTTTTTGGTATTTTTTGATTTTATATATAAATTTAAATAATTTAAAATAATAAAAAGTAAAAATAATACATTATATTAAAAAATAATATGATTTCTATGAAAAAATTTTAACTGGTTAAAATAAAAAAATTTCAAAAATTGTTCGGACATAGTACATTAATGTCCAAATATAATTTTATTGCATTATATGCAATAACATATTTCTTCAACAAGTTTACCATAAATAAAGACTTTATTGCTAAAAAAACAATACTTTTGATAAAATAATTAAAATAAAATATTTAAGAACATAATATATAATTTTTCTAAGTTTTTGCATTAATAATAATTTTTCATTTAATATAAAAGCATCAAATTTTATATAAATTTACTTTAATATAAATGAGTAGTTTTAAAAAGTGATTTTTTTTAATTTCATGTAACATTTAAATAATAAATAGTAACTTTTGATTAATTTTTGGTAATAACTAATATGTTATTTTATTTAGTAAAATAATAACTTTATTATATATTTTTAAAGTTAAGTACAAATATAAATTTTAAAAATAACTGTGTGTCTAAAGTAATAAGAGAGAAAAAAATTGAAGCAAGAATTTTCTAAATTTGTGTAAATTGACCAAACTTACATTTTATTTGGCTATTAATATTTTTTAAAAAAGATATAGAGTTAAAATAAAATTAAAATAAGTTTAAAGTTTGATTTAAAAGGTTTATCAAGAAATAATTAATTTAAAAATTTCTTCTATACAAATGTATTATCATTATATTAATTTATTAATTAGAATATCAATATCCATAATTATAATTTAAGTATATGAAAAATTATTCTTGGATCAAAATACTATATCTAATACCTAATGTTTTCAAACCTGAACTAATCATTGACTTGGTATAAAGAGTAGGTCAAGGTCGGACTAGTGTAATTAATCGGATCGAGTGGTTAAATCGATTATTATATTTTTATATATAAAAAATTATATATTACATATACGTATATAAAAATAAATTTATTTAATTAATATAGGTTTATTAGTATATTTCTAAAGCATAAATAAACATTAATCTTATTGGAATTATGAGTGACATAGAAGTAAAAGGAATAATTAATCAAAAAAACTAATATAAAGAACCTTTAAAATTATTGAAACATAATGTCTTATATTCAAATTACAAGGATATCATTTGTTAGAAATTTATATTTCAGTGAGTTTACATATATTAGCAAGATATTATTTTTATATATACTTTAATATAAAGTAAAAATAATAGTAATTTATATTATGATAAACAGATAATAAAGTTATAAATCTTAAAATATAAAAAATATAAACTAAACAAAATAGTTTAAGAGATAGTTGTCTCTTTAAATATTTCATAATTGTTCACTAAAAAGTTATTTCAAACAATATTAATATTCATAAAGTGTTTTAAATAATATAATGATAACAATAAATATAATTCAAAAATTTTCATTCATTTTAATTTTTAAACATATAATAAATTTTTAAATTTAGGTAGAGCTTTTTTTTTACGTTAAGTTTTTGAATTGTATAAAAGTTTAAAAAAAATTGAACAAACCAAGTCATCGAATCAACTGGGTTAGTGATTCAACCAATTTTTTATCGGGTTTAACCAGGCCAACTCAAGTTTTTCCCAAGTTCAGATTTATGGATCTATCGAAATCATTTTCTCACCTGGGTGCCAATCCGAGTGATTAAACTTGCTAAGCCGGTCCAAGTTTGAAAACATTACTAATGCCATCAAATAAATTTCTTGAGGTGTCAATATTTTATGGGTGCAATGATGTGATACTTGGAGTATGAATGAAGCATCATTCCTAATTCTAGTAGATATGCTTATTAAG
Source organism: Sindora glabra (assembly GCA_020226215.1). Lineage (NCBI taxonomy): Eukaryota > Viridiplantae > Streptophyta > Magnoliopsida > Fabales > Fabaceae > Sindora > Sindora glabra. The sequence goes on from CM035228.1 coordinate 21,868,736, forward strand.
TAATTAATGCTTTATGAGATTCCTTGAAAATCTATGTTTATTTAAAAGAAAATACTACAAGTATTGAAAATACAATTTAAAATTGATTTCTATATCTTTTATATTTATTAAATTAAGTTTTTTAAAATTATTCAACTATTTTGTATTTAATGACAAACTTTAATTTTCATTTGAAACCTAATTTTGAATCCATTTTTAACACATATAGCATTGTTGTTATGAAAAATACTATGAGTATTGAAAATTGAATTCAAAAGTTCCGAATTTTCTATATCCATTAGATTAAATTTTACAAATTTGTTCAATTATCTTTTATTTAATGACGATATTTAATTTCTAATTGAAACTTAATCTCTAATCTTATTCTTAGCAATTATAGTATTTTTTATAACAACAACAACAATAATAATAATAATAATTTGAAACTTAATTTCTAATCCCATTCTTAGCAATTATAGTATTTTTTATAACAACAACAACAATAATAACAATAATAATAATATATGTAACAAAAATGTTATATCCATTACATCTATAATAAAAGGATTGATTTTGACTACAATTAATATAAATATACAAATTAGATGATTATGTGTTAGGAAGAAAATTTTATGATGAGAAATTGAGGTATATGAAACTTAGATTTTGGATTTGAGAGGTATCATTGATTTAAAGTATTCTTAAAAGGTTTAGACTTTTTTTTGGTTGGATGGAATGAAATAAGAATAGGAAATAACATGTGTAAAAAATTTGTTTGTACGGTACTATAAAATGGAGATGCCCATTTTATAGGGAATAAATAATAGAATTTTCATTCTACTAAATAATAGAATTTTCATTCTACAATAAAAGTGATAGAATAACTTATTTTATCATTTATGGATTAAACTTTTTTACATGCATTTCTCTTGTATTTTTCATATATTTCAACATTACTGTTTATTAGTATATAATAAAAAAATTAAATTTTGAATATTTTTCTATTAAAATATTTTAATAATTATATTTTTAATTATAAAATTTAAAATATGACATTTTTGTATTTCTTGCAAAAAGTGTTTAATATAAAAATTTAGTAAATTAGAATTTTTATGCTTTTATTATAATTTTTTTTAATTATAATTTGATAATAAAATTTAAATCATGATAATTTTTATTACTAATTATATCATATATTCCAATAATATTAAACTATTTAATAAAATACTTATTATTTTTATAATAAGGATATTATTATTTTTAATTATACTTTTTTCATTCCAAAGTTATTTTGTTGTACCATACATAAAATTGAAATGGCATACCCATTTCATTTCTTAATACACCAAAATATAAACTATGTCTCATATAATAAATAAATTTATAATTTACTGATCAAGTTAATAAGTTTTAAGTTAGTTTCTAAAAGTATTTTACATATTAATTTATTAAAAAAGAATAAGATTTAAGTTAGTTTCTAAAAGTGTTTTACATACTAGTTTATTAAAAAAGAATAAGTTTTGATTTAATAAATAACCTTGAATAATTTATAAGTTACTAACTTATTAATCAAGTCAATAAGTTATATATTAGTTTCTAAAGATATTTCATATGCTAGTTTATTGAAAAAATAAATTTTGTTTTAATAAATTACCTTATGTAACTTATAAGTTGCTAACTCTTTAATTTTTTTTCAAATCTATCCTTATTTTTTTATTAATTTACAACATACATAGTTCATTAATATGAATTATTTCAATTTATATATTTATATCTATTAATATATCTTTTTAGGTCATTTTATAATTTTAATTAATTCAATAACTAATTTTATAAAATATTTTTTATATAATCAATTAACTTATCAATTATAAGTTATCGATTAACTTATTAATTATCAATTACTTATACAAAATAGAACTATAATTATAAAATTATTATTCTATTCCATTTTCCTTTCATTCCATATAACTAAATATTGCAGAGCTTGTTAAAAGGAGAGAGTAAGGGATCAATTATGAACCCATAGAATTAATTCTGGTTACTTCTATTGGCACACTAGTCATGTATATAAATGAGCATCACAAATCAAAATTTCAAAATATTTATTATTAAAATAATAAATAAACGTGTTTTATTTATTACTTATATGCCAAAAGTAGTTGTAACAAATTATTTGAATTTATAGAGTTTAAAATTTCCCCACTCAAAAGTTCACTGTTTCATGGGGCTGGGCTTCACGATTTAGTATCCATAGTTTTAAGAAGCAATATTCTATTGAAATTTTAATCATGTCAATTAAAAAATAAATTAGCATTAATTACGTTGAGAAGATTCAAATCAAATTTTATAATTATCATAAATTGGCAATCATCTAATGAAATTAACAGTTACCTTGAATTGTACTTTATGTGGTAAGAGCATAAAATTTGCACCATGAGGTTTTAAGGTGAAAATACAAAGATTAATTATTTAATTCCCCATTTTTGCATTTCATTAACTCAAATCACTGGCTAAAAACTTCAAATGGTTTGGTGGGTGAAATACCCGAAAGCCAAAACCCAAACCGTTGATCCCCAATTTCTAGTCAGAGTCAGTGCCCTGCAAAGCCAAAACCACAACAGTGATTCTGATAAATCTATCTCAGATATTCTGTTCGGCTTTCCCATTCATGGCTTCGATTTTGTCAAATTTCAAGTACTCTGATAGCCTCACAGTCGTGGGCATCTCTATCTGCACAGCCATTGTTTGTGAAGCCATCTCCTGGGTCCTCATCTACCGCACCAACTCCTACAAGAACCTGCGATCCAACATCGACAAAGCCGCCAAGAAGCTCGAGACCATGAAAACAGACACCAATAAAATCAGCACTAAAAAATCCAAGACCAAGAAGATCGACCGCGTCGAGACCAGTCTCAAGGAGTCCAGCCGTGATTTGTCTCTTTTCAAGTTCAAGTCTGGTGGAGTGGTGGCTCTGGTTCTCTTCGTTGTCTTTGGGTTGCTCAATTCGCTCTTTGAAGGCAAGGTGGTTGCGAAATTGCCCTTTCATCCTTTCGGGCTTCTCATGAAGATGAGCCATCGAGGATTGCAGGGTAACGATCCCACTGATTGTTCCATGGCGTTTCTGTACTTTTTGTGTTCGATCAGTATCCGAACCAATTTGCAGAAGTTCTTGGGGTTCGCGCCTCCAAGGGGTACCGGTGCTGGCCTCTTCCCAATGCCAGATCCGAAGACCAATTGATTGGGTTCTGTGTTTTATTTTTAAGTATTAATGCAATTTCTGTGAAGCAGGTAGTGCGGAACTGGATATTTCAGTACTTTGTTAGGGATTTGATTAGTTTTAGATAATGGTAAAAGAAGAAAAAAGAAAGTGTTTTTACTGATTTTTGGAAGCGTAAACTTTGAATTGTTGGAGGATCAAATTTTAGATTTTATTATCATGTTTGCTTCTGTAGGGGAGTTTTTGTTTTGGAGTAATTGCTTGATAAATGTCTTGATTTACCGGTTGATGCTCCAGCTTTTAGGTACCTTGATTATTATTTGTTCGTGATAGATTAGTCACTAAAAACTGTTATGCTAGTTCATCTTTTAACATGAACAATTACTCGAGAGACTTTTTGTTTGACAGAAGTAAAATATGCAGATATGTTAATGAACTCTTTCCTGGAATTGCAGTTGGGTTTTGTATAATTTTCATTAACAGATTTATTTATTTATTTATTTTTGTTACATAGGCTGAAATCTATGTTGTAGAGTGCGTGACATACTTCTAATAGACACGCTTAATTCAGTGTAGATAAACGGTAAGGCAGGTGATTGAGGAACTGTAAGCAAGGAGAAAAATTATGCAAATATATACTTGGTTATATTACTTAATTTCAATATAAGGACTATTTTAGGCCGGCTGGTTATAATATCCTCTATATTAGCATGCTGGGTTCTAATAGAAATTTGAAAACATAGGATGACTTCTGATTTTATAATATTCTAGAATTGAGGGAGGCATACCAGATCAGGTTGGAGTAAGACAATTAATTTAGTATAAACTTCCACAGGTCACTTTAAAAATTTTACAAGAAGCAAGATGATTGGATAGATGAATGCTTAGGTGAAAAGCACCCTTCGGTCAATCTTAAGTTGAGATCTTTCCTTTGTTCAACTTATTGGCTTAGTTTGGACAGGCCAGTCAAATTTTCTGACATCTATGTGCATCAACTATCTTTTGTTGTTGATGATGATGATTACATATGTAGCTTAATAACAAGTGAAGTTGAACTATGCTGGTAAGTATCATTCTTCTGCTTTGTGAAATAATTGATATGGGATTGAAAATGCGCATGCTTTTTTCCATTGTTAGTTTCATCAAGCTTGTCTTGTTGAGTAAGGAACAAGAGTTACATGTTTATCTTTTGTTCTTCTGTGGTTGTTAGTGAAAGTTGAAACTCACATTATCTGATTCCATTGTCTGTTCAAGTTTTCAACTGCAAGTTTGTTTAACATGCACATCGGCGAGTTTGTAATTTTTTATATTACGGATTCTTATACGATCTTATGTTCAATTTTGCATATGTTCTAGGAATATGTGAGTATACCATGTTCTTGTATTAATTCTTTTCATTAACATGCTTCATGCTTCTCTTTTGCTTTGAAATTTCTTGATGTCAATTTTGAAAAAGTAATGCCCGGAAACTCTGGACAAGTATTCTGCCTGACTGTTATTTACGGTGGTTTTTTACTCCTGCTGAATCTTTATTGAAGAAAATCAGAGAAAACAAAGAGAATGAAGAAGAAAGTTGGGCACATATAGGCATATAGTTAATTTTGGTAGTGGATTAGTGATATCATTACAATTAATCTAGTGTATACTGACGCTAGGCAAGGTTGACGATTTAAACCGTGTCAATTTCATTCTTAAGGAATGGGTCGCAGGATTCTGCTGAGCCAATTGGATAATGGATAACAGGATGTGGGGCTGCGAGCTACGTATATGTTCATCTATGCAAGGTTCTTCCAATGCCAAGGAAGGGAAGACTTTCAAATAATATCATATGTCACTCTGTTTGTTTTCATGGTTAATGTTATCTTATTTTCAGCTGACCATTTTACGTTGTTTCCTCAATGACGGGCTATGTTGTAGCTGAGATTTGATAATTTGATATTGTTGTTTCATCACAATTCTGATGCATTTTTATCGTTTGATGACTGATTAAAAATTAACAGATCTATTTCATTTAATTTATTTTATCAGTTGAAGATATTGATCTGAATCAGTTCCACATTTTATATTTATAAATGCATGTACCGGACTTTGGTTAAAAACTGAAAAATGGAAATGCAATCAATAAAAATTAATAAATGTATGGGTTCCCGTTCCTTGAAACTGTCTTAAATTTAATTTCAACTTTCCTCTGAGAACTTCTAACTTTTTCCAAGTTACCCTTTATAACAGTTATACAAAACATCACAAAAACAATCCCGTTTTTGCTGAAATAATCATAATTATTTAGAATTATGAAATAAGGAACCTATTGTTTGGATGAACCTAAATGAAATTTTCTTTTATTACATGTTTCCACTGCTTTTGACGATATTGATTCATTGAACTCTGTATCCATACCTTGGACCAAGGTCCAACAAGGCACAAGTGAAAGTCAGACATAAAAATTAAAAGGTAATATTTCTAAACAAGCTTAATGATTTTAAGGTCTTCGTTTTTTATTTTTTGGGTTACAAAAAATTACAAATAATAAAAATAATACTGTTACAAGAATTTTTAAATGCATTTGAAAGATAATATTAGAGTTGTTAAATAAATTATAAGAGACCTATATACAGTGTTGGAAAAAATGTAAAATAATCTTTTTTTATATTTGGGGTGGTTTAATTTTATACTCATAAAATTACAAATAGTCTTTTTTTTTGTTACAAAAAATTACAAATAATAAAAATAATACTGTTACAAGAATTTTTAAATGCATTTGAAAGATAATATTAGAGTTGTTAAATAAATTATAAGAGACTATATACAGTGTTGAGAAAAATGTAAAATAATCTTTTATTATATTTGGGGTGGTTGAATTTTATACTCATAAATTTTAAAATTTTATAATCAAAACCTTAAATTATATAAAATTTAAATACAATAATTATCATTCATTCAAGTAATCATTTTATTTTTTATAAATTTTTTAAGATATAATTACAATATTATTTTATTTTGGCTTATCACATCTTTTTTCTCATATAATTTTGTAATTCTTGTTTGAATAATTTATCAAAAAAGTCAAGTTTTTAAAATTTAACGATATAGATGATAAGTATTAATTTTAAATTTTATATGATTTATAATTTTAATTTTTAAGTTTTTATACAATGAGAGTAAAATACAACCACATTTAAGGCGCAGCCATTTGCATTTTTTCTGTTTCTTTTTATTTTCTTATTTGGTCTTCTGGATCATGTTCTACCTAAAAGGTTCTTTCTGCATTTTTGAAAAAAAAAATGTAAAATACCCTTGAATGATTAAATTTTACTTTTATTAATTTTAAAAATTTGAAAATCATTCTACTAATAAATTTTATAGAATTTAAAATTAATTATTATCATTCACTTAATTAATTATTTTATCAAATTATATAAATTTTTATAAAATTTAAAAAAATGATAATATTTATAAAATATCAATTTATTTTTATTTTTCAGATATAACACCTTATACAAGTATTTAATTAAAAAAATTTATATATAATTTTTTTATCAATTATATAATACAATATATATATATAAATAATAAAAATTAATATATTATAATATTATAATTTTTCTTCAAAAATATATAATAATTTAATAAAATAATTAATTAAATAGATGATGAATATTAAGTCAAATTTTAAAATTTTAAAATTGAAGATGTAACTTAATTTTTTTAAATTAAAAAAAATAAAAAACTCTCTTTCAACAATGCCGCTGGGCAGGCGAGGAAAGTTAGCCCAACCTCGTTCCGTCTTAAGGGCCACTGCCATCAAAGACCGCCTCTCATCCTCTGAAGCTCAACTTCTCGATATCATTTTCTCCTTGCGCTTCACTTTTTTCCAGTTTCTCTCTCGGTCGCTATGGTTTTCTAGTCTCGGTGCCCTCTGTGTCTGCATTTCGATACTATTTCTAGTGATTGTTATTTCTTCTGTCTTCTTGAAGCCCTTGCGGGGTAATAATTGCCATTATCAGCTCTTGTTCTATCTAATTTTCAGTGAGTAATAAGTGGGCATAGTAAAAGCTGAAAGATGTGTTCGTCTTTGAAATTTGTCAGTTTTCAAGTGGAAAACTGACGCATGAGAATTTTTTAGGAAATATAGTCATTTGTTAGTTAATGGACTGGAGCAATTTTGAAGCTTTACAATGGGATATAAAATTTATGGAGAACCTTAACTGTTGAGAGATTGTTGTAAATCTACGGACAGATTTTAGTTCAAGTTTGAAGGCATTAATGAACTTAAATTCAAAAAGTAATCTTTTACCCAAGAGACTGCATTAGAGGATTACAGATTAAGGTTTTATCATTTATGTAATTGTATATAGTCATATAGATATAGCTCATGCCAACTACATAATCTATGATGCTTCACTCATGCATGGCTGAACTTTAAAAGCTAGTTTTGTTGATCTAATCACATGTATTTTGCTCATCGTAACCCGTTTTTGCTCCAAAATTTTAGTTCAGTATTTTCTTATGTACTTTTTTATTGGCAAAATATAACTTCTAATAATGCTTTGTTACTTTTTATAGGAAAACAAAGTAGCTATTACTCTGCAAGCAAGATTTATAGAAGGGATTTGAGGGATAGGTTATACAAACTTACTGCTTGAAGAGTGGCCAACTATCTTTTCGAAGCATCAATAAACTCCCAATATTCGTCATCTCAACTAGTAACAATCCAGCAATTGGATAAACTTGTTCTTTGCCCCATGAATTCCTCCTTATTCTGTTCCTTGAACCTTAAATCAGTACCGGTGGCCAGGTCCCATTCATATCTTCAGATAAAAAGTCGACCTAAATCCTTTCTCTTTCAGCATTTTTTCCATCCATCTCCTGTGTTTCTTTCATGTTCATTCAGTGAACATACGCCTTTGCGTGCCACTGACTCAAATATTGATGCTACAATTTCCTTACCTGAGGGTGCTATATCTGTTATGAACCTTGAAGAATTTGTCGAGAAGGATTGGTCGGTACTTGATTCGGATGATTGTAGTTCCAAAGAGGAGTTTATTCAAAATATAAACCGTATTATTACTGCTGGAAAGATTGAGGAAAGTTCTAGGGTGTTGGTTTCAATTGGTTCTGAAGCATTTGTGGATCGCTTGGTCAATATATCTCCCTGCAAATTTCTTCTTGTTGTTCATGATTCACTTTTGACATTGGCTCTTCTTAAAGAGAAATATGACAATATTAAGTGTTGGCAAGGGGAAATCATACATGTTCCAGAGAAGTGGGCACCGTTAGATGTTGTGTTTCTTTATTTCCTACCAGCTTTGCCCTTCAAACTTGACCAGATTATGGGAACACTTGCTCAAAGATGTTCGCCTGGTAAGTTTTCTAGCGGTTTAGTAACAGTGTGAGCCATCCTTTTAATCTACTTTCTCTTTTTATTCCATGTAGGTATGCCAAATAAAGCTTTATTAATTGTTATTAGTTTTTCTGAACTTTTACAAGTCCCAAAGGGGCTCAAATTTGTATTCAATGAAAGATATTTGAATTGTAGGGTTTTTGGCGCCACTGCAAGGCAAAACCTAGTATCTGTTTTGTGAACTGAATTTTCTTTATCCACGATATGTTTATGTTGGCTTAATATTTGGGGTTAGACTTCAATAACCCTGGGCCATGGATATCCCAGATGCTACTCAAATGCTAAAACAATAGCATCTAGGTGATAGAACGGTTTAGTTTTGTTGATTTGTGCAATACTTCGTAGGGTGAATGAAATATAGTGATTTTATGCCCACTGGTGTGTCATAAGATCGTGTGTCTTAGTTTTTTTCTTAAATATTTAGTATTTTAAAAGTATACAAGGAAAAAACTAAGACGCATCACCTTACGACACACTAATAAGTCTAAAACTACTATATTTCATTTACCTTGTACAATATTGTACAAATTAACAAATCTGACCATTCTATCATCCAGATGCCATTGTTTTAGCATTTAGGGCATCTATGGCCCCGGGCTATTGAAGTCTAGTCCTAATTTTGAGAGTGTGGGTACAACTTCCAAAAGATATATTTTAGTATCTTGTAACTTCTAATAACTCTCAAATTGGTTCTGATTTTGGATTCCATACGTAGGTGCGAGGCTAATTATTAGTCACCCTCAAGGGAGAGAAGAATTACAAAAGCAACGACAACAATACCCACTTGTAGTTGTTTCAGAACTGCCTGATAAAAAAACTCTAGAGATGGTTGCAGCTGCACATTCTTTTCATGTGATTGAGTTCATCAACGAAACTGGGTTATATCTGGCTGTTTTGAACTTTTCAGGAGCTAAAAGCTAGGATATATCACCAAAAGTCCACCATATATTCATTTGACAATATATTTCTGATTTTCTCCTATCGGAAAAAGTCCTTATAGCGTGAATATTTGATGAGAACTCTTCATAATTATTAAGCATGTTATTCAAAAGTCATTAGCCGTATGTAAGCAATACTTTAAGCTTGTGTATTATCCGATCATTAGAGGTCACTTTTTACGATCATCTCAAAGAATTCCGTTTGACAATTCCTGTAGATTTGATTACTGATACTTATTTGAGGGCCCTTTGATTGGTTTCAACTTCCGATTTGGGCCGCTTTTGTTCATTCTCGTGTCAAGGGGTCATTCGGCAATCCGTTGATTTACAGAGCTACTTTTTCTGGTTCAATTCCTTAGACTAAGCTTGGTTAGCGAGGTAAAAGTAGAGAAGATGGAAAATAGAGATGTGAAAGTGAGAATATGAGAGGGGCACTTTTTCCTTTTCCGTCTCCGTTCTGGGGTGGGGACTTCACAACTCGATAGTTATATCAACGCCATTTGAGCCAGGAATGATATTTGTTGTATGAAAAAGATGAAAATGATAAATGCGCACTCAACAAGTGTGTTGTTTGTATACTTGACAAAATTGACTAAAGTAGATCATTAAATAAGAAGGGACAGTCTAAATCAAATTCTATCAAATATGAATAACATTACTCTCACAAATATGCAAGAAAAATGAGTGCATTACTCTTGTTCAGTAGCTACTCATCACATGCAGTAGCATCTTCAAATATAATTCCAGCTAATGCTATTTTAGAGTATTGTTATTTTGCACAATTTTACGGTGTCCTCATACATTGTGCCCATAAAAAATAAAAATAAACATTTTCCCCATTCATGGAGGGCATTTGTAACCTATATACTTGTATGGATTCCCCACTTCACTCACTGTATTAGAGTTACACTATGCAATGAACTTTTCTCACTGGAAAGTTACCCGAACATGCCATAATTATATTCGGCACTTGGGAAATCATAATGGTCAACTACTCATCAAAAGCCATAGTAAATAAATAGTCAAATTCAGTCAAGGTTGTCAAGCAGATTATTACTGTAATCAAAATTGATAAGGTATGCTCAAAAACCCAAAACAACTTTCACTGTGAAAGCATTTCGGTTTCATCATGACAAATAATTGTAAGGAAAAAATAAAAGATGGGGGGGGGGTCAAATCGGGTGACAATCAACTGATCAAACTATAGGCTAAAATTGGAAATTGCTGAAGGAAGCTTATTGTTTTTGAAATTACAGGAACTCAACCAATTTACCATACATGAAGGTTGGAACTGAATTCCAAAACAGCAACCTTATACTTCTTGCCTCACTGCTTCTAAAAAATTGAAAAACTTACGCTATTGTTTGCTGGAAACAAGTTGTATTCTTCCATGGTGGTTGTCTCTTTCTTATTGCATGCATGATCTTTCTCAACATGATCATCTAAACATTTTGAGCAAATATTCTCAACTGGCACACCATTTGATGTTGCAGAAATGGATTTACATCCTTTTGAAAGGGCTACAGGCCCGCCAAAATGAAACAAGGAAAAACTAGTGTTATTCACCTGTGACACAGCAGAATTATCATGTCCAACTTCCCCATTCACTGCTGCTCGTCTGGAATTGGCTCCACCAGAAACAATATTTTCTGCAGTAGATCCTTTATGATGCTCTTGCATTGAAGCCTTAGAAATTTGAGTGTGTTCCTTTGCATTCAAGCCTTTAGCTCTGGCAACTGGCTGGTAAACCGGGACTGTGGCAGGATTGAATAGGGGTGTTGCTGGCTGGAGAGCACCATACTGCAAACAGAAGCGAGGGTTCTCATTTAAGCTGTATCCAAGCCGCGTAGCATATAAAAAGTAATTTGGATGTGGGAAGGACATCAACCCGTTTGTGGGTGCTGCTGTCCATGAAACTGGATTTTGATGGAAATAACCAATTGTTGAAGCAGCTTGAAACACTGAAAACTCAATATTTTGGTTTAGCCGAGGGGGAAGCATGCTTTGTGGTTGAGAGAACGTATTGTCCAAATTGTTGGGAAATTCCATCCCAGGATTCACTGATAAATTAATTCCCGCTGTGTCTGAGGATGGCCCAGAAAGTGATCTACTTGCCAAACCCTCCCCATTTGTATTCTGAACTTTCTCAATCCGGATTTCATGACAATCAAGCAAGCCATTTTGAATGCCTGCTGAACCTTCTCTTCCTTGATATAGTTGGTTGGTATCTTCCAAATCTGACGTGGTTGAGGATTCTGAATTTCCATGGTTAGAAGAGATTCTATTGCTGTTACGCTCACTTAAGCATGATGAACAGTCATCAGAATTAGATGAGCAGCTCTGACAGGGACCATCAGAACCATTCAAGGCAGAGTTTGTAGCCTGACAAATTCCGGAATCCTCACAAGCAACTTTGGAGCTGCAAAATCTCTCAGCTTCTGTATGAAGATCATCCTGACAGCCTTCATTTATTCCGCTTGATCCCTTCAAATTACTATCCTCACCATCAATTTTACCCGAATCACCAGCTTCACCAACAACTCCTTTGCTCAGTTTATTAGTGGACTGAATCACTTGAACACTCATAGTAGATGTCCTTAACATAACATCAGAATCTGAATTACCAAGGGGATTATTCTTCTGTGACTCCAATTGATCGCACACTTTCTTTGGTTGAAGCAAATCCTTGCTGGGATTATTCCCTGAAACAATTCTGCTTTTGGGCCTCCCACAACTCTCATGCATGTAGTCTACTATAGTTGTTACCATGATAAAACTGCTTGAATGTGTCTACAGAAAATTCAGACTTACTAGAAGGTTTTGTCTCCCGACTACCTTTATCCACAGGACAATGCTGCTGTACTTTTATCCTATATTCATTGTTCAGATGACAACTACAAGAATAATCGTATTTGTCATTCATGTGATTGCTGGAATAATGAAACCTGTCATTATACCTAGGACCACTATTTCGAACATTAGATTTTGGAGCAGTTATTCTTAATTGCCTATTTGATCCGTTGACTCCCCTGGATGATGTCACAAAACTAGCTCCGTAATGTCTTGGCTCAGATTTATTAGCTATTGCGCCATTTTCAGAGACAACTGCATAATGGCATCTATCAGCCCATTTCATAGACATATCCATCTGATCCTTAGATCTTAATCTGCTGCGAGAAAGCTTTGATTGTTCAACTCCAAAATCACCAGTCCTGTCTTTTGCAGTAACAAATTCACCATCACGAACATCATAAGATTGGTCTTCTCTTCTCGGAGCATTACATTTACTAAAGAATTCTTCATTGTGGATTTTAGGAGATTTTTCCCTCAATGGATCAGCCTCACCTGCTCCAATTATTGACTCATTGCAGCTAACAGAATCATTTTGCTCCCCATCAGCACTTGAAGAAAATTCTTCCCTTGAGACTTCAGAAGAACCAGAAATATCATTTGATTTGAAACATTTTTTTTCTTTATCTTTTTCCTTTCCTTTTAATCTTTCCTTCCTACGAAGTTTTTTCCCCCTTTCTTTTGTCTCTCTCCTTTCCTTGCGTTCTTCTTCTTCACGTTTTTCCTTTTCCTCTTCTTCAAGAAGTCTCATCTGTAGGAAAAATCACAGTTAGAAAGCGTCACCCTGAACTGAAGGAAACATCCTACTTTTTCTGCCCCCTATCTTCTTATCCTAAAAGAATAATAATTAAGACCTGCTTTTCTAGTGTGATGATTTCTTTGCATGCTACATGAACACGTTCCTCCAGCAGCTTTAGTGCAAGACAAACAAAGATGCCATGAGCATTTTGACGAGCTGTTCCTTCTCTGAAAGCCTTTTCAACCTGAAAGAATAACATTAAGTCAACAGTTGAACATTATATGCACATAAAAGTCAAGAATCAAGATCATAGCAACAAGAAGCCCAAAGAAAACTGAATGTACTTAATTTGGACAAATTGTTGACTGTTCCCATTTTCCTTTATTAGGGATCAATTACACTGAGCAAAACATAATTTGTCATTTTCTGGGTATTAGTTCTTACAGACTTTTACTAATTTTGTCCATGGACATATCATGTGTCCCATAAAGTGTGAATCAATTAGATTAATCTTCAGCCATATAATTGAGAATTTTAGAATAACAAGAAACAACGCTTGAGAAGAGTTTCACTTCAGAATAACCTGAGGTTACCATTGATCAACAAACCTGACTATCAGAATGTCGAAGTAGCACTAAACTTTTCTACATTACGGAGGGAGAAACAAAACAACTCAATGATAAGCATGCACACCTAATGCAATCCCAAAGCCATAATAGATTTTCATTTCCTTACAATTATAAAAATTTGTTTAATTTTTTTAATAGAAAAAGAAACCTTTTTAGAAAGGATAGAGAGTAAAATAGGAGAGGATAAGTAATCCTCAAAAATTAATACAAAATTGCTGCTCAATTTATATGCTGTTGAGATTGTATGCCATTTTAGAAAATCACTTTAGAATGATTCTAAATTGATTATGTACATGTTAGGAAGTTATTTTAGATTGATATTTTTCCTTAATTAAGATTAGAATTAGTATCATAAATTTGATTATAATATCTTTAATTGATTACAAGTTTTGTATATAAATAAATTTCCTAGTTGCAGTTAATTGCTCAAGCCATTTCCAATAATTCAAATTGGTATTAGAGCTTTCATATTAAAGGACCCTGCTTTTGCTTCAATTATCTTCTATTGAATTTCAAGTTCTCTTCTTCCACCCAAAAACATAAACCCAAACACCTCCAAGCCTCTAAACACAGACCTTACAAACCCAAACATAGAATTCCTCATTTTTTTTCCAAGAAATCCTTTGCATCATGATAGCAATGCCTAATCTGGTTGCTGTAATTCGTGGAGCAACAACACGTGTTTTGAAGAACAACCACTAGAATTGTTACTGTCGGCAAATTTCCAACCACCTCAACGTATGCATGATGTCAATGCACTACCACTGTAAATGCACATGAAGCCCACACATCACTGCTCTAGACACATGTGAATAGCACATGCCACATCAGCAACCAAAACTCCTTGCTGAATCTATCTGTGGCCTTAGTTTTGAAATTTGAATATCAAATCCCCTTCTTTTAGATCCAAAAAGTAAGGTTTAATTTCTTTTTCTAAGTTCTATTTTCCAGTTGCTACCCCTTTGGTTACCTTTTTAGTATGGAAGAAAATTCAAAGATTACGAAAAACTTTTCATCCTTATCTAGTGATAATTCTACCATCACATTAGTTAAATTAATGAAGACAATTATGCTTCATGGTCTGTTGCTGTTCAAAGTTGGTTTAAAAGGCAAGACATGCAAAATCACTTAACAAAAAGGCTTATAGATATCCCCACACCCAATCAACCTGCTTGGAAAAATTTGGATGGTCAATTATTATCTATTCTATGGCAATTTATTGAACCTGGTTTGTTTATCTATTTCCGTTCCTCGACAAGTTGTTATGATGTGTGAGAAAAAACTAGACAACTATATTTAAATAACATCCACTGACTTTATAATCTTGAGTATAATCTAGTAAATTTGAAGCAACGGGATTCTAGCATCTCCTTTTATATTAAGAGAGTCCAAATTGTTGTAGAAAAATTCCAATAACTACTACCTACCACAACTGATATTACTAAGTAGGAGACATAGCAAAATCAATTTTTATTGCCCTTACTTTTCTAGGTGTTAGCTTAGAATTTTTTGCAATTTGTAATTAACTATTGGCTTCTACTCAGATTCCAACCTTGAATGATACTTCCTCAAGCCTAACATGACATAAACCTCCAACACTTTTCACCATAGAAAATGATAAACCTCCAACAACTTTCATCACTAGAAATGATAATTCTACCTTAGTATCTCATTCTAATAATAAAGGTCGAGGTGGTTATGGAAATTAAAGAGGTGAAGGATGAGGAAACTCTTTGTCACTATTGCAATCATTGCTAGAAACCTAGGCATTCACAAGAATGTTGTTGAGTTTTGCATGGATGTCTCACACGGTTTATCACCTTAACTAATATTAAAACTAGTATAGAAGTAGCTAATAATGAAACAAGTAATCATTTAGTCCCATTTAATCAAAAGTTTCAGGAGTTCCTTTAAAATCTATTCACTCAACATAAACAAGAAAAAACTATTGCCTTCACAACATGTTTTGGTAATTCTACAACGTATTTATCTCATTCAACATCTTTAGGACCTTAAGTGTTTGATTTGAGAGTTTCTGATTACATAGCTAGTAAAAAATTCTTATTTACTCATTTTTGCACCAATAAAACTCTAATGGAACAAAAATTAGTGCATAAGTTATTGGTCAGACAAATTCTTTTCCATCTTTACTTTTGAAATCAGTCCTTAGCATTCTTGATTATCCACTCAATTTGATATTTGTTAGCCAACTTACATGCACTCTTGACTATTCTATAACCTTTTTTGCTTATTCCTTTTCCATACAGGACTGGAGTACAAAGATGACAATTGGCACTAAGCATAAGTCACAAGGACTTTATTACATTCAATGAACTTCTCTAGTAATTTGTGTTGCTGCTAAGTCATTTGAGTTACTTCACTACCATTTGGGTCATTCTAGTATAAAAAAAACTTCATAAAATGATTCCTCATCTTTCAACCTCAGAGTTTTTAAACTGTGAATCTTGTTAACTTAATAAGCATATACAAAGTCCATTCCCTAGTAGAACCCATAATAAAGTTCAATCATTATTTTCTATCATTCATTTTAAGGGTTTGAGTCATATTACTTCAACTTCGGGTTTTCAATATTTTATTACATTTATTGATAACTACTCTCAATATATATGATTATATTTAATGAAAGATCGTTTTGCATTATTTTCAATTTTTAAGTCCTTTTATTTTGAAATTCATAATCAATTTGGAGTTAAAATTCACATACTTTGAAGTGACAATGCTATTTTTCTGCATCTTTCTTTTCTTTTATGTCCTTTTAAAGGCATTATTAATTAATTTACATGTTCACACACATCTCAACAAAATAGCATTGCTGAAAAAAGGAATTAATATTTAATTGAAATTGCACAAACTTTTTTTATACATGTAAATGTTCCTTTTCATTTCTGGGGTAGATGCTGTTTGAATTACTTATTATCTAATTAATCATATGCCTTCTTCTATTTTGAATAGTCAAATTCCTCACTCTCTGGTTTTTACAAAAGAATCCATATACAAACTTCCTCTTCATGTTTTTAAATGTACTTTTTTTGTTCATAATGTTTCTATAGGAAAAGATAAATTATCCCCCTAAATTTATCAAATGTATTTTTCTAAGATATTCAAAATTGCTAAAAGGCTATAATTATTATTTATCAACTTTACGTAATTTTTTTATTTCCGCCAATATCATATTTTGAGTCTTCTCCATTTTTTTTCTCTTCCACAGAATCCACTCCTATAACTGAAGTTCTACCTATTCCTTTTTATGATTCTACACTTGTAACATCTCCAAAGGATAAGCCCTTAATTATCTATCAACGATAACCTCATCCAGCTCAAATTGTTGAAAATTCAATTCATTTAGCACCAGCCCAAATTACTACAAAAGCTCCTACAAACTCATGTCTTATGCCAACATCATCTCTAGAATTGGATCCACTAGAAAGTCCTAACAACCTTCCTATTACCCTTCAAGTAGGTAACCATTCTAATCGAAATTCATATCCTGATTATAATTTTCTAAGTTACCATTTTCTATCTACATCCTACCAAACTTTTGTTTATGCTTTGTCCTTTGTCTCCATTCCTAAAACTATGCAGAAAGCTTTTTCTCATCCAAAATGGCATCAAGCAATGTTGAATGAGATAATTGCATTACACACCATTAGTACATGGGAATTACTACCTTTGTTTGCTAACAAATCTTTAGTTGGATGTTGCTAAAGATTGATAGATTAAAAACTCGACTGATGGCAAAGAGCCATACTCAAATTTTTTTATTTGGATTATGGGATACATTCTTACCTATTGCAAAGATTACCTTAGTTTGCCTCAATTAGCCTTTTTCTTTCTCTAGCTACCATTCACTATTGGCCTTTACATCAGTTAAATATTAAAAATGTTTTCTTGCACTGTAATTTTGAGAAAAAAGTTTACATAGAGCAATCACTAAGGTTTGTTGCTTAAGAGGCGATTCATCTAGTATGTAAATTGAAGAAACCGTTTTATAGCTTTAAACAACCTCCACGAGCTTGGTTTAGGAGATTCAATAAAGTTTTTCGAGATTTTGGCATATAAGAAAGTAAAATTGATTACTTTATTTTTTATCACTCTTTTATCTTTGGTTAAATATACTTAATTGTTTATATTGATGGTATCATGATTATAGAAGATGATCACAAAGGCATTAATTAGCTTAAACAACATTTGTTTCATCATTTTCAGCCTAATGATCTTGGGAAACTTCATTACTTTCTTAGCATTGAGGTAGCACAATCTCAATCTAATATTTCTATTTGTCAGAAGAAATATGCTTTTAATATACTAAGTGAGATAGGTAAGGTGAAGTATAAACCAGTTGACATGCTTATGGATCTAAATATAAAACTTCTACCAAATCAAGGGGAGCTTTTTTTAGATCCAGAAAAATATCAAAGGCTTGTTGGAAAGTTGAATTATTTACAATCACTTGACTTGGTATCTCATTTGCTATAAGTGTAGTGAGTTAATTCCTCAACTAACCCTGTGAAGTTTATTAGGATGCTGTTACACAAATTCTCAGATATATTAAGAGAAGTTCAAGAAAAAGATTGTTGTATGAAAGTCAAGGCCACAGTCAAATTGTTGACTATTCTGATGCAGGTTAGGCTAAGTCTTTAAGTGATCAACAATCCATTTTTGGATATTATGTTCTCTTTGAAGGAAATCTCATTCCATAGAAAAATAAAAAGCAAAATGCAGTGGCAAGATCAAGTGCAAAAATAGACATCAAGCTATGGTATCAACCACATGTAAACTCATACAATTGAAGCAATTGTTACCTGAACTCAAATCATATCAATCAAGTTTTATAGAACTTATATATGATAATCAGTCAAATTGCCCATTGTCTTAAACCTAGTCTTTCTTGAGAGAATTAAGCACATTGAACTTGACTGCCACTTCATCCAAGAGAAGATAACTTCAAAAGAAATTAACACTATTTTTGTAAATTTTAATGATTAACTAGTTAACTTTTTTACAAAATCTCCTCAAAGACTAAGAATTGATTATATATATAACAAACAAGATGTATTTGATATATATGCTCCAACTTGAGGGAAAGTATTAAGATTACATGCTTTTTTAGAAAATAATTCTAGAATGATTCTAGATTGATTATATACATATTAGGAATTTATTTTAAATTGATATTTTTCTATAATTAGGATTAGAATTAGTATCATAGATTTGATTATAATATCTTTGATTAATTACAATTTTTGTATATAAATAAACATCCTAACTGTAACTAATTATTCAAGTCATTTTCAGTAATTTAAGTTATGCAAACCAGATAAGCTCAACCCTTTAAAAAATTATTAGCTTTCAACCAAAGAGGAGCAACAAACAAAATCCTATTCCATAAAAGAACATTTGACCAAGACTAATTTCTAAAAATCCTAACATTTCTTTCCAACCAAATACACCAATTAACTACAAAACATACACAATCCCTTGAGAGGGAGTGTTAAGATTGCATGCTTTTTTAGAAAATTATTTTAGAATAATTCTAGATTGATTACATACATATTAGGAAGTTATTTTAAATTGATATTTTTCTTTGATTAAGATTAGAATTAATATCATAGATTTGATTATAATATCTTTGATTGATTATAATTTTTGCATATAAATAAACATCCTGACTGTAGCTATGCTCAAGCCATTTTCAGCAATTTAAGTTATGCAAATTAGACAAGCTCAACCCTTTAAAAAATTATTAGCTTTTAACCAAGGAGGAGCAACAAACAAAATTCTATTCCATAAAAGAACATTTGACTAAGACTAATTTCTAAAAATCCTAACATTTCTTTCCAACCAAATGCACCAATTAACTGCAAAACATACACAATCCCACAGAACCAACTTATCCTTATTTCCCACAAAATTCCTGAAAATGTAAAAATTTGGTTAATTTTATTCCAGTCAAAATGATCTTCCCTCCTTACTACATCAATTACACTATGGGCTTGTTTGGAATAGCAATGAAAATAACTAGTTATTGATTGATTGTAGTGTCCAATAATTGTGATTTTACTTTCACTAATGGCATGACTTTTAATAATGGTCACTTTTCTTGAAAAATAACTAATGTAAAAACTTTTAAATAAAGAAAATTCACAATTAAAAAATAAGCCACAAAAGATAGTTTATTATACAATCGTGATTTTTCCCTCACTAAAGGCATTTAAAATCAATTCTCTCAAAAAAATAAATCATTATTATAAGCTATGCCAACATAAAATCATGATATACATTCAAATCTATCAAACAATTAGTTATTTTTATTGCTATAATTCTATCGTTATACCTAACAAGCACTATATGTCTAGAAAATACCATATAGTCCTTAAATTATCATTGGTCAAAACACCTTAAAATATAATACATGAATATGACACCAAAAAGAAGCTTGTTGATTGACATTTAACCAAAACAATGATGACAAATATAGACATGCCTGTTCTTTAAAAATAATAGTTGCGGCATCTAGAAGAAATTCTCGAGCAAGTTCAGGGCTCTTTGCATGCTTCTGAGGACGAGAGCATTCTCCATCAAGCTCATTTGCATCCTTGTCTCCTGAATCACCATCCTAAAAGGATCAATGTAGCGTATCAGATGTGACTTACAAATTATGCAAACTGACTTTGAGAAAAATTTTAGGAATTATGGACAAGACAGCAAGCAAATATATTTTTTTACTAAACTTGGAATACCTCTTCTTCCTCTGCCTCCTCAGCATGCTCAAAGAACCTACTGATACTTTCTTCTTTTGTGATTGTCACATAACCATCCCCTACAATTAGCCTGCAATGTACACATTGTTGACCCTTTAATGCATGAGCTTTGACAGAGAGTTCAGTACAGCACCCATCTACTTTCCAAGCCCGAAGTGTGATGAAGCATGCACCCAAACCACCAAGATCTAGGCCATCAACTTGAACACATCCATTTATTCCAACATTTTCAAATTCCAAAATATCATATTTTCCTTTGCTAGTCCCAACAGCCCATTCAAAATAATGATATGATCCCAAAGTATCAACAAATGTCTGGCGCCAATCAGTTTGAATTGAATCATCAGATACCTAACAAAAGTAAAAGAGATAAATATTTTACTACCTGGAATATCTACACAGTGCCTCTCTATTATTTGCTAACAACCATCTCATAAGAATGTTACTGAAGACAGCTCCATTCAAATCTCATGCACTAAAGGTTTCATAGTATAGAAACATGAAGGCCACACCTCATACTGAAAGGCTGTATCAGCAACACAAAACCAGCAGGTGCAATGCAGTTCTTTATGCAAGCGCTTCAGTTCTTTTAGTTCCTTGAATTCTCGAATGACATTTCTTCTACAGTCTCTGCAAAATCTCTTGGTATCAAACCTGAAAGATAGAAGGAAACTTCTAAAAAAAATAGAATGGGATATACACATCTCCTAAAACATGTGGAGTTAACTTCGAAGGCCTCAACAATCGCAAAAGACCCCAATGGTTAAAATAATCACTGACTAGAAGCAAAGCTTCATATCCAGTTTCAAGAAATAGAAAAAATCAATCACTTCATGCTAGAAATTAAGGAGTGAAAGCTCATCCAATATTCAATTAACATGAGAACAAATTCAAGATGGAAACAAAACAGAGATGGAAAAAAGGAGAAGAATTAATTTTAATCAATAGCAATAACCCACATGTTGATAGAAGGGAACCAGTTTGTGAGGAAGTACAAGCCTAACAAAGTTGAGAATTTGGGATATAACCAACAAATCATGAATCTTCAGGGTGGAAAATGCTAGCACAGGATAATATATTATGTTTATTAAAAAGGCAAGAACAGAGATAGATCTATAATCTCATTTTCCCATGGTGCCGTCATCAAATCACTATGAAGCTACAGAACACTTGTCCATAACCAGAGTCTACAAAATTGCTATTCCTACATCTAATAAAATGTAAACAAAATTCAAATCATCCTCCATTCTCTATCACAAATCTCCTTATCCAAAAATCACCATATCCTACATAAGGGTCGGGGTTCATTATTGTGTTAAAATGCAAAAAGCCTTAAATGTGAAACCAAAATCATCATTAAGTGGAGAATGCATTTGGGTTCACTCAAATCTCTATCAATCAATTATCTTCTGCATAATTTTATGACACCAATGTCTCTACAAAGCCATCCTCTCTAGTCACCTGTATCTACAGTCCACAAAAAGACCTTCCATTGATCACTATTCCCAGACCTTCCACTGTGTCGTAGAAGGAAACTGTAACAATCTGATGAAGTTGGCTCTTCTGTGCTTCAATGTCATACGCACAATTCTAGGATAAGCCGCAACTAGTTTTGTAATGCCCCTTACCATGCAGCATCCAGGCTACCCTAAGCAGGAATCGAGATAAAAACTTAAAGTGATCGGATGGGCTCCAGCAATGCATGCAATTGATAGAGAAAACTCTCCTAAGACCACAAGTAAGCAGATAGATTATAGGCACACTCAGTTGAGAAGGACGGAAGGCATACAGAATCCATAAGCTTCTCAATGCAACTTCCCCATGATATTCTATCTTGACAATGTTTTCAAGGGTTTAGCTTATAATTAACAGAGACAGCCATCCAGGACCACTAGTAAGCAGATAGATAATAGGCATACTCAGTTGAGAAGAATGGAAGGCATATAACACCAGTGAGAGATGCATATTAAGCTTGTCAATGCAGCTTTCCAATGATATTCTATCCTGACAACATTTTAAGGGTTAGCCTAAAACTCCATGAATCGCACAGTTTTTTTCCTCCATCTGCCCGATCATGTAACTGAGCCATATGTTTCCATAATAGCAGTATTACACACTCCTATTTTACTGCATCTGAAGCATGCTGCTATTCACGATTTTTAAAGCCTTGCCTATCAGAGAGTTTGCCTTTCAACTTTTTTGGACATCATCTCAGTTGGAAATATGTTTATGATGATCTGACAGACAGCTAGTCCATTACAAATCACCTGCTTATAAATGGTGAGGAATATCAAACATCCATTTTTAATTTTTGTTTCAACATCTTATGGACGCCAAAGTGACAACTTGAATCCAAAATAACAAAGCCATATTCAGAATATCAAACCCTCATATGCATGTCTCACACTGCCAATTAAGACCAGATAATCCTTCATACAC
Source organism: Sindora glabra (assembly GCA_020226215.1). Lineage (NCBI taxonomy): Eukaryota > Viridiplantae > Streptophyta > Magnoliopsida > Fabales > Fabaceae > Sindora > Sindora glabra. The sequence continues at coordinate 21,891,713 of CM035228.1, forward strand.
TTGTCTCATACTGCCAATTAAGATCAGACTTTCCTCCCTTGTGTGCAGGTTTCTACAGTACAACTACTTCTGCCATCATCATCAATTATACTACTCAGCAAAAGCAATCTGTCACTTAGGTCAAAGCAATACGAGGAATGTACAATTAGATAGACACCTGTACATGAGTCTCTTAATAAAATCTTCTTCCTTCATCCTTAGAAGAGATTGTCGAGTCTCCCCTCCAAGCGCAGACCAAAAACCCACTAGCGTATCACAAGAAAGCCTAGCAGTGTGCAATGCACATGTTTCTCTTGTCCCATGCCCTCTGCCACAACTTACTATTCCTTAGTTTATCCAACCACGGCCTCCCCCACCACAAGCATCAGGATAGAGCAATTCTCTTTCTCGTTCCCTTGCACGAGCCCCATCAAAGACCTAACGTGATAAAAAAATAAAATAAATAAGCTATTAAACAAGAAAGATAAATAAGTGAGGAATTGTGGAATTAATACAATTGTGATGCTCTTACAATTTGCAACCCTTTCAAAGACTTTGAATACAAGTAGCAGTCCATCAGTGTCAGTGAACCATTATTTGTGGTGGTCAAACCTCCCCAAGGATGAACAGATGGATCTTGAATTTCCTCTTTACCTTGGCATCCATTGCTAATACTTGATCCACCATTACTTTGATCTTTCAAACCTCTCGCACTATTGCAAGGAAGTTGCACATCAGCTGCCTCCTACTGCAAGGACTTGCCATACATGACAATCTGTAAAAATCCTTCAAGAAGTAACCCATTGCACCTGGAGCAGTACATATTTTTACGAGCTTGCTCAAAGAGGGTTTTTTTATCAATCCTCAAGAGTTCCAGCCGAGCTTGTGGAGACAGCTCACTCCAGAACTGCATTACAGGAGTGCAAATAATAATGTTACCAACTGATGGGCATGTTATAAGCTGCAATTTTACCTAGAAAACAATGTACTATGTACTACACATCTAAAAAATTGTGTGTGGGTGTGAGAGAGAGCAGCAAGCTATGACTTAATTTCACTTCAGCAATATTTTTGTTGCTTGCAACATTCAGTCATTGACTCAGTTAGGAAAGTATCAGGAATTGTAACCCAGGGTCGATTGGATTGCATCTTAGATTACATCTAACATCCCATGACACAATTAATGAATTTTTTTTGAACAGCTAGATCCACTACAAAGTGCAACAACCGATCAAAAGTCACACTCAGTCAACACAAAAATCTAGTGCCACCCCAATTCATAAACAATCTGCGCATAGATAGTAATCAATTTTTCAATTGAATCCAGTACCTTCTGGAGCTGATTGTAGTTAACATCATTCCGATTTTTGGACCAGAATCCATTGGCAGAAAGCGAGTACGCGGCCGATGAACCATTACTGAATTGGTCATTACTATGAGCTAATCCAGGCATTTTTCAAACTAGGAAGGATTCATTCACCAATGCATTCATTCATTTACCCCTGAATTCCGCCGAATATAAAGATAAACTAGTATCTCATCAAATTTAATATGTCAAATTTATATGAATTGGACAACAAAATAAGTAGGTAGGTACAATTTAAATGAAAAAAAAAATTGAATTAGCAATAGTTCGATCGAGAAGCGTTTGCGTTGGATGTGAAAAGGAAATGAAAGTAAAGGAAAAGGTGCGAGAATTGCAGAGATTTAGAGAGAGAAAAGCGGGCGGCGAAGTAGGGGCTTTTGGTTGATGATGTAGAAGAAGAAGGGAAGATGAGATTTGATGCTTTGCCTCTGCGTTTTGTGTTGGTTGTGTATATATTTGTAAGGAAAGAGAGCAAGGCAGAGGACTGGCAATGGTGGCACTAAAGTAATGGTTAGAATGCAATAGAAGGCCATAGAGTGCAAGCAACATGTACAAGTCTTTTATTTTATTTTTTTAGGTATTTCATAATTGATATTTGCGTAATTTTACAATTTATAAGAAAAAATATAATTTGTCCACTTGTGATATATTGGAATTTATTTCTTTAATTTATGATTTAAAGTGTTAGAAGTAATGATTTAAAAAATTAGACTAAACCAATTAGTTCAACAATAAAATTGTTAATCAATTTTGTGTTTAGAAATGTTCTCTTAAAATTTGCCTAAAAAAATTTCTTAAGGAAATCAATGATTCAATAACAAACCGTACAATATCAATCATGTTCTATTTAAAGAATCATAATTAATAATTAAAAATTAGACTAAACTAGTTAGTTTAACAAAAAAATTGTTAATATGCATTGTATTTATAAATGTTCTCTTCAAATTTGTTTAAAAAATTAGTAAGAAAATTAGGGAATCAATAATAAACCGTACAAAATCAATCTTGTACCATCTAAATAGTTAGAATTATGATTAAAATATTATATTAAACCGATTGCTTAATTCAACAGAGAAATTGTTTATTAATTTTATGTTTACAAATGTTCTCTTAAAATTTAGTAAGGAAATCAGGGAGTCAGTGATAAACCGTGCAAGATTAATCATGCTACACGATTGAATCCATTGATTTTTTTCTTAATTACTATTATTTAGAGAAACAACATTGTTTTCTTTATACTTGCTATACAATCCGTGCATGCATAGGTTTTATTAAGAATTTACTATATAAAATTTGTTTTGCGAACACTTAATGATATATTTAAATATAAAACTTAAAGTGTATAGATTCATAGTGTTAACATCTAACTCAAACGTTCATACATATGCCTATTATTTTTATACTATTAACATGGGAATAATATGTATATAACAAAAGGAATAAATGTTGCAAAAAGTGTTGAAATCAAAATTGTTATATTTATTATTTTGCAATCATATATTTAAATTTGGAAATAATAAGTTTCTAACAAAATGCATTACTTTTAAGTAAAAATATGTAAAATTAACTTATTACTTCTCATCTTGGAAATCTATTTATACATTGGCCCATAAGGATTAGCTTAGGGAAAAAACAAGATATCACTTACCTTAATTTGAGTATTATGAGAGCTAGTGAGCCTTTTGAAGGAGGGACTCATCTCACAAGAAGAACATTATGAATCTTAGCCTTACCAAGAGATTCAAATAACAAACATCTATCACAACCCATAGTGTAAAAGTTGAAAAAGATGAACCCAATGCTAATGGTACTATACATCATAAGAGTTTGAACAATTATGGGTCTCATGAATACTTGGAGTTAGCCAGAAATTATCCATCTCGGAGAAATAATTACATTAGTTAAGGAGAAAGGAAACCTTCCTTATCCAACAAATATGTCAAAAATCCTATTAAATGTGGTTTAACAGGATCAAGTCAAAATCTTACTCTTGGTACATAGAAAACACAAATATATCAAGTCTAGACTTCTTTATTATAAGCCCTTCAAGTTAAGGCAAGTAGAGGGATTGTATGCTTCTTTAAATATCCTTTCACTAAAATTTGACAAAACTTTAACTATTACAATTTCTAGATAAATTATTTACACTTATTATTAATTATCACTGCCACCATCTTGTACTTTATTGTTCCATTAGTCTCCCATGACACAACATTGTACTACTATCTTTAATCACTATTACTCTATATTATAGTATACTTTATTTCATCTCGCTTAGCCAATCAACTTTGTCATTCTTGTATAAATCGTTAGTACCTTTATTTGTGATCTCAGACATCCTTTCCATTTCGCAACCAATATAAGTACCTTTTTTCCTTGTGATGAAGAGTTCAACAAACCTTGATTTAGAGTACCCACTTTTTAGTCCCTTTAAGCTATTCTTAGAAATTCTATTATTATACTTGTACCTTTAACCTATGAATTCAAATTTGCTCCCATTTAATAAATCATAACTAAAATTTCAATTGATCTTTTGTATAAAAACATATACAATAGAGAGTAAATGGAAACTCTTTCAACTTATTTTACTAAGTATCTTTTTTTTTATTAATCATATTTGAAAGAAAATTTATTCAAAGATATTTTTTCAATGAATGTAGAAAAACAAGGTATAATGTTAATCCATTTTTAATGAATTTCTCTTCTATAAAAAGATTATATTTATATGACAAAAGATGGCTACAATTTTAAATTACATAAGCAACATTTAATTAAAAAAAACATTTGCATTCATAAAAAAGAAAGAAAATTTTCATTCTTATGAAAATCTAATTGGGAGGTCAAATTTAAACTTATCAAAATTTTTAAATGTTTCTTATATTCTTGAAATAAATTGATTAAAAATTTTAAATAATATTTTTTTTTGCACCAGATATCGATACATCTTTTAGTATGAGACGAATTTCCATTCAAGATAAGAACATTAAATAATAAATCCTCTCTAATAATAGCACCTCTAAAAATTAAACTCATGACTTTTTAATCAAAATGCCTTGAAACTTAGCTTATTATCACTGTTCTAACCAATTGTTTATAAATGTATGTTTTGCTCATGAACTTTTTGAACAATTGAGAATGACCTACATTTATCTTCAAATATTGTAACCTTATTAACATATTCAATGAAAAATTTAAGAAGCAAGTTACGATCATAACCATAGTTACATTAATCACCTATGTTTGTTTCCATGAGTAAAAAGAATGAATTTCAAATTATTTTGAAAGACGTTTTAATTAAAAGTAAATTAATAGATTTTATATTAAAATTTTGATAAAATCTTAATTAATATTAGAAGGTCATTGGCAAAAAGTAAATGAATAAAAATGATTTTAATTCTTAGATGTTTTCATTAAAAATAAAATATATAATTAATTAATTCGATTAATACTTTCTACATATCTACATAATAAAAAAAAATAACTTTGATTCTAATTGTAGAATATTTTCATTAAAACTGTAATTAATTCATGTTTCTATATTAAAATTTTCTTGTTCTTTTAAGATATATTAGTTAAAAATATTTAAATGATTTCTATATCAAGACCTTGATAAAATTCTAATTGAATATAATATATTTAATTAATTTTACATAAGAGTAATAATTTCTAACACGATATGTTTATTCGAGTTACATCAATCTGTTTAAGAATTTATACTAAGTTTTTAAAAATTTTATTTAAAAAATAATTAATTTTAAACATAAATAGATATATATAATAAAAATATAAAATTATTAATTTAATAAAATAATAATAAAAATTTAATGTAATATTTTATTAATAATTAAAAATACTTTTTATAAAAAATATAAAGTAATTAAATTTAATGAATAATTTTATAATATAAATTTTATTAATTAAAATTATTAAATAAGTTAAACAGGTAATTTATGGGTAAACTATTTTAACATATTTAATAAATGGATTGTCCCGAATAACACAAATTAACACATCTAATTTTAAATATAGTATTTAAAATTCATTATAAAGATATTGAAATAAGTTAAATAAATAAGAGAAAGAGAAATAATGCAAGAATTACAAAGTAATGAATGATACATAAAAAAATAAAAATAGGATTTAAAAAATAAAGATACATCGACCATAAAGCACGGAGGTAGAAGAAAGAAATGAAAATATATTTGGGAATGAACTTCAATATATGAGAAAATGCCTACAAAATGAAATCTGATCTTAATTTTGAAATACTTCCATAAAAAGAATGAAATATATAATGAATTAATATTTTTTATATTGAATATTTGATTTATATTTTTCACTTATGTTAGTTAAAAATAAATTAATGCTTTCTATATTAAAGTTCCAACAATTGAAAAAATTTCAAGTGATATATATTTAAGGGAAAATTATATTTTATCCACTCATAATTTTGACTTTTTTCAGTTAACTTATCTATGAATATTGTAATTTATCCACATATGCTTTTAATTAGTAATATTTTGCCTACTAAAATTATTTTTTAACTAAAATTTAATAGAAAATTCATGTGTATTGCATATAATTTTTACTTTTCTACATTTTAATTTGATTTGACATTTTCTTAGAACCAAATTATCCCAAAACATTCTAATTTATTGAAAAATTATCTTTTATAATTTAAACCATAATTGCTAAATGGACCATGTTAACTAAGGTATTTTTTTTAGCAATAAATTAATTCTGAACGGACATTCAATTGAGTCAAGTTTTGGGATAATAAAAATCATATGCAATAAACATGAGTTTTTTATCAAAGTTTGGAAAAGAGATAGCTTAGATGGGCAAAGTGTTAACAATTAAAAATACAATTGGGTGAATTATAATATTTAAAATTATATATAAATTAAGTGAAAAAGGATAAAATTACTGTGAATAAAATATAATTTTTTATATTTAATTTAAAATATAACAATTAAAAAATGATATCAAGAAAATATTATTAAGTTTGAATATATAAATAATTTTATTTTTTATTAAAAATAGATTAATTAATTAAATTGATACTTCCTACATCAAAAATTAAAGCTTTCACATATTTAAAATATTTTTATAATTTTATAATAAAAATATATGTTGTTATATAATACTATTTAATGATATTAATATATGAGTTATAAATAATAGAAGTAGTGGAATAAATAAAAGAAAAGAAAACAATGCATGAACTATAAAATAATACAAGAATTATAGAAAAAAAAGAAGGAAACATAAAGTTAAAAAAATGCTAATAGAGACAAATCAAATAAATTGATGCTAATTAAATACAGAGATAAAATTATTAAAAAATTAATTTAAAATTTGATTAAAAAATATTGCTTAAAGAAGCCAAAAACATGCACAGAAATCACTCCAGAAGAAGTTTTGGAAAGAAGCATAGCATATAGAAGTGAAAAAGACGGCCTATGATTTTTGGAAAAATTTAAAAATTTTATCCAAAAAATAAAAGTATTTTTGGATTCTATTTTTAAAAATGATATTTTAATTTTTTTATAATGATAAGAATGGTTAAATCACTAAATGCACATATACAAAAATTAAAAATCGAATCTTAGATACAGTAAAAGGTATAAAACTTTTAAAAAATGTTAAGTGTCACTTAAACTAAATATTTTTAGAAAAAATAATTTCTAGTTTTTAAAAACAAAAGTAGGTACTTGCTATAATACTTCAAAGTTTCAAAATTTGAAATAATATAATAAAATTTGAAATTATTTAATTAAAATTATTCTACTATAATTATTCATTTTTTAAGAAATATGATTAAATAATTTGAATGCAATAATTTTTTATATTGCCACATTTTTTAGAGTTTCAAAACTCCAAAGTTATCATAAAAATTTACCACAAAAATACTAAAAAAAAAACTTGTTTGACAATATGTTTTCACATTTTACTTTTGAAAATTATTTTTAAAATTCTTGTTTTAAAAAATAATGAGTCACTTCGTTTATATGGAAAGTAACTTTTGTGGAAAATTGAGCGAAGTAACTTTTAATATAAACTTTTTAAAAAATGTTCAAAATTTTTTGATTGACATTGAATAAGTGACATTTTTCAAGATGTAACTTTTTATATTTTATTTAGTTTAATTTTATTCTTTGGAAGTATTAACAAAATAACTATTATATTCTATTATTATTATAATACAAATTAATAATTTTTAGTTATCATTAATTAAATTTAATGAGAATAATTTTATTATTATATTCATAAACAACATAAAAAGTAAAACTTATTTAGGAAGGAGGTGGGTAAGCAAATTTTTATACTTTATAAGACATAAAAACTTTCTCAAAATTTCTATTCCCCCTCAATTTGTTAAATAGTAATCAACTAAACAACTTACCTTTTTTTATTTTTCAAAAAATAAAATCTCCCATATTTTTGTTATGAACTAAATGACATCTGAAAAATAAAAATAAGTCTTAGATGTTTTCTATATTTATTTTTTCATTCTTGATGATAATTTTATAATTAAATAAAATTTTTACTTATTTACTTTACCAAATATCCTCTATTCTTTCCTTGATTTTAGAAACAATTTTTTAAAAAATTAATTTTTAAAAATAAAAAATAAAAAAATATTTAAATACAAACTAAATTATTGAGTTCCTCTAAGTAACGTTGAGAAATTTTTACAAAAGATCAACAATACTCACAGTAAGAAGAAATCATTATAAAGGTACAACGATAAAGAAAAAGAATTATGTTGCGGGAAAAATTTTCTCACAAACTGTCATTAAACAAAAATAAAAATAAATAAATAAAAATAAGTTGCAAAAAATACCTTTATTAGTTAGATTAGATATATATTTAAAATTACTAAACATAACATCCCTCTATGAGATGAAAGCCTTATAATAAGAAAATCAAGTTTTATATCAATTTTTTAATAATTTAATTATATATTTGTAAAAATAAAAAATATTGATAATATTAAAAATATTTTTATATTTTATATGATAATCTAAATTATCTTGAACTAATATATATATTATATTTATTTTACATCAAAGCCCCGGCACAGTTTCGATATAACTTGAACTAAAATGGTAAACGTAAGTTTCTTTATTTCAGGTCCAATGATCCAACCAATTTTAAAAACATTAGTTAAAATTGGTCACTTTTATGATTCTTTTTTATTTACTTTGTTCACCTCAATTATTTTTTCCGTGAAAAAAAGTACAATTCACATACTTTTATCATTTAATCTTTCTTTATTCATGAAAATCTTAAAATTAAAAAGATGAGATTTTATAAATGATAAATTTAATTATATATTTTAAAATTTTAGCTTTGTCCTAAAATATCACTTTACTAATAGAATAGTTTGGCATATAATTTACTCAACATAAGCTTACATGTTTGGTTTGATTTTATGGACTTAACTTGATAATAAGAAACATTATATGATGAAATGTGTAAATTGTATTAGTTTTTTAATAAAAATGATTTTAAGTGGAATAATTTTAATAGAACAAATTATAGGTATGTCCGTTTCTACGTATAATGAACTCGAACTATATATACCACAATAAATGAAATGTATATTTCTTAATTTTTATCAAAAAATATTTTTACATAAGTTTTGTACAAAATTTTAATATTTTTTGTCTTATAAAGATACTGTAATTTAGTAGGAAGTCGTATAAAATGAGTATAGAAAAAAAAAAAAAACTTCACCACAATGGACTGAAGTTTTAACATAAAATTTTAATTCTTTATTAAAAAATTCTATGCAAAGTTACGATATAAACGTAGTTATAAAGCATTCATTCCGATGGAAAATGTGAAAATATTTTATTTGTTGATATTAAATACTAAGAGTTTAAAACCTCTTGTTTGAAGATGACAAAAAGAAAATGAATCAATTCAAATAGAAGTTCAATGACTTGGGTAATGCACAACAAGAAATAATTTCTCAAATAATGCTAATTGGATATAATGTTTGATGTGATAGGAGTGGATTTTTATATTTGAAGGAAGTTGATGGCAGTAACTTTTTCTACTATGCTTGCTTTCATTCTTTCGAACAATATTCATAATTCATGTCTCTTCAACCTAAAAAGAAAAAAATGGATAAATATTGGTTGCAAAAACATTAATGCTATCAAAAGCAAAGTGCAATGTCCTCTCATATGGTGTACTATATTTTATTTTAATAAATTGAAAATTGTGATTTTCTTCCAATAAATTCCACTATCCTTCTTTGTTTGAAATACGCCTTTATTTTGCTATCACTTGACTTCTTCCTCACTCACTATTTTGAGTGTCAAGGTTCTAAAATTTTTTCCTTCAGCTCTTAATGTGACATTATTATTTCACATTTGATAGAAATTTTCTGTTTGTGAGATAATTTTAAAAGTAGAATCGAGTTTTGTAACTTAGTACATAAATTTATTTTTATATGTTTATTTAAAATTGCAATATTATGTATGATATTTAATTTATTTAGTACTAATGATAACATTTTTTTTTTCATTTTGGCTTCAGTAGTTATTCAATGATATTTGTTAACTAACTAACAAGATACAATAAAACTAATTTTTTTGTTCTATCTTTACTTTAAATAAAAGTAAAGTCATTGAAATTGGTCAAAGTTTGTGAATTAGTTCGTTAGGTTGCAAACTTTGAAAAACTTAGGCCTTCATTTTGGAGGCCTTAAGTTTCGGGGGTTACAATTGATCTAATACATGAAAACCTACGATATGCATGGGTTGGCTAGTGAAAAAAAAAAATTGGTTTAAATTTTTAAATTTTATATAAATTTATATTTTTAATTTATACAAAATTATTTTTTTATTTTTTATTTTTAATTATGTAGGATTGTGTAATGAATAATTTATATATAATATTTTTATTTTATAAATATTTTATAACTTATATTATATATATTATTTTTCATGGTTATATATATATTTAAAATATATTATGATTAATTTATGAATAAATATGTAATACTTTTGAATAATTTTAATTTTTTTATTATTTAAAAATTAAAATTTTTATTTTAAAAAATTAAAAATTAAAAAAAATTCAAAGACTAATTCGAGTTTATATATCGAATGGGCTTGACCCGACCGTATGGGTCAATCCAACCCTTTCGATTACTAGTAAAAGTTAATTTAAATTAATTCCATTCAAAATTAATGTTTACATCACTTGCTTTTTTTTTTCATTACACATCTAAACAGCATTAACAACAAAGGAAAAAAGTCCATTATCTTGGCCTTTTTTTTAGCGTTACACATTTAAACAATATCAATAATAAGGAAAAAAGGTCCATTTATCTCCTACACACAACCAATCTTAGATTAAAAACCATGATTTACAACCTTTGAATCACATAATTTCTTATGCTCAAAATTTTTTGTTCTTTTTCTAACTTTAAATTGATATTTATCATAATTTATGTAATAAAATTTAATTTATAACTAGTTTTAACCAAAATTAAAACAATCTATTTGTGATATTGAATTAGAGTATATTTATTCAATTTTAGTAGTTACTTTTTATGTAGACTAGAATTTGTTGGATAATTCCATTTTTTGTGTAGCTAAGATCATGGTATGTAAACTACTTTACATGTATTGTATCATTTAATTTATGTAGTATGTATGATGAATTTTTTTAATTTTAATAGTTAATTTTTATGTAAATTAGAATTTTTTGAATAATTTCATTTAATTTGTTCATTTATTTTCCAACGATATGAACGGAGTCTTAAAGCAACATTAAATATCATTTTATCACTAACCTTTGTTTGGATATGATGAGAAAAAATATATAAAGAGAAAATAGCTAGAAGAAAAAGAGGTAGAAAGAAAATATATGGAAAATTATTTTTTACTTGTTGTTTGGATGTATAGAAAATAGGCAAAAAATAATAAAAATATTAATTTTTATTTAATTTGATTGAAAATTAAAAAATAAAAATTCATTAAATGATAATATTATCTCTATTACAAATCCAAAGATTTCTTTAATAAATTCTCTAAAAAAAAGTAGAATTTTGAAATTATAAAATTTTCTACTTTTTTTTGCACTTATTTAGTGGAATTTTTTTTTATTAATTTTAAGATTCTTTTTCAATTTTTTAATAGCATTCCAACATTGAAAAAAAATATTTTCACTTTTAAATTAACAAAAATTTAAATTATAAATTTTGGTAACTCGCCGAACCAAATAATTTTCAGGGCTTGGTCGAAATTATAAAGTACCATAATGTAAACTCCACCATCCGTTTCCTATTATTTATTATATTTTAAAGAAATTTTTTATTCTTTTTTATCTTTTATTTTAAAATTTTAATAAAGTATTAAATATATTTTTAATTTTATTTTTATTAATAAATATTTTTTTATTTTATATTTTCAATCTACTTGAATTTATTCTATTATATTGCTTTATATATTTTCAACTATCTTTAATTTTATATATAAAAAGTAATTTTTAAGAAATCTATTAAAAATTAATAAATTAAATTATTTTCCTTATATTTTTAAAATTGATTAACTCTTCTTGAAATAGTGGGTACATTTCCCAGCCGCTCGATTCATGAACGTGCGGTTGTTCTAAGTAGTAACGCAACAATCAACATGCAGTGTCGCCAAACCCTGAAGTAGTATCGCAAATGCAACGAGAGCTCCTATGTATCAATCTCCAAGACGTCTTTTTTTTTTTTTTTTTGGTAAAAAATATTTCTCCAACACCGTTTTTACAGCTAAGAAGATGGTCTTCATTGGCTGTGGCTGCAACAACTAACACGTGTCACACACAGGCATTTCACTAAGGTAAAATTAATAAATTGAAGTATAATTTTACGGCAGATTCTACCGCTTAAAAGATGAGATATTTTTATTTTTAAATTTTTAATACATTAATATTTACACCTTTTATTTTAATCTATTTATTTTGAATTTTAAAAAATAATTCAATAATAAAAATAGACAATATTTGAGAGAGTTTGCATTGTTGCACAGCATATTTTATCGCTGAAGGCGAATACTGTAAGTTCACATGAGCACTACTATGGCCCACCGGAGACAATTTTTCATATGAATATGACAGATATAGAAGGATCAAAGTCTATTCTGAATTATTGGGGGGGACGCAATTTGTAGATTTTAATGAGATACATGACTTTCTCTTTTTTTTGGATAAACATGAATTATAGTTAGAGATGTTTGCATGCATACTTTAATTATTTCTCCTCTCATCTTTAATTATTTTAAAGTGGAATACTGGTATATTGATATCAAATATTATTTTAGTTTGAAAATTTTTTGTTTGATTATCTGAATTCGAATCAGAATATACATGTGTTTGGCGAGCTACTAAAATCTCCGAATAAAAATGACTTTGAGTTGATTTCTATCAACCATTAAATAGTTTGAATAAAAAAACTATAGTTGAATCATTACAACAATGAAAAATTATCATTTGTGCTTGGGGAAAGATCCTTTTCGATTATTGACATTTGTCGAAACTAGAACGGATGGAGTCGGACACGTTCCATCACTCACATTTCATGGCTCCCATGTTGGATCAGATCAAATTGCCATCAAATCCAAAAGGGTGGCATCTAAAATGTGACGGAAGTTGTGAAATTTAGAATGCTATAATAATTTTAAAAATTATTATATCATTTCAATTTTTAAAATTTCAGAAATAGCAAGTACCATCCAAATTTGTGTCTTAGATTTTACATGAAAAATTACTCAAAATGTCAACAGAAACTTGATTTTGAGACTGAAGTTTCACTGAAGAAATCCAACCAAGCATGAAAAATCATGATCTCAAATTGAAATGCACTTTGGAGATGTGGTCTAAACGTTTCTTAGCTTCAATTGTCATTAGCTCAATTAGGGTCCTGTCCATACATTTTGCATTCAACACATCTTTTTTTCAAAAAATAAAAAAATAAAAAAATCAGCAGCTCAGGCATACTGAATGACCGTTGGCCTTGCATATATAACACAATCCATGAATAACCAAGTAACCAAGGCAGCATTCATTAGAGAATAACGTTTCGTTACAAATGCTCAAGAATCTGATCAATTTCTGATACTCAGTTAAATAAGGTCAGAATGTCAAGCATTAGATTCAGGGCCGGCCGGCTTCGAATTGAGAAGTGGCGCTAGAGCTTTGACAACAATCGTCATGTTTGGCCGGAAATCTGCCTCATATTGAACACAAAGTGCTGCAACTGCTGCCAACTGCATGTACCAGAAAAAACAGACAAATTGTAAGAACCTCAGGGTGGCCTTATTTAACTTTGACTTGGCAAAGACTATTGACACTTTGGTAGTACAGTGTACTTGATATTGCCTTCGAAACTTTACTCTCCATCCTGAGAGGAGTTTGAATCCAGGATCTTAAATGTATGTTAAGTGAAGTACCAGTCTTATCATTAGCCATAAAAAAAAGACTAGGCAAAGATTGAGAGAATTATAGAACCTTTGCAATTGCCTTTGGCGGGTAATCATTGCCTAGCTTTGGATCCACACATTGCTTCACTTTGTCCTCACTCAGCCTTGGAGTTGCCTGCCATAATTAGAGAACTTAATTAGATATAACAAATCAAATTTGAGGGCAGGCCAGTGTATCCAAGAATGGATATTGTTCATAACATACCCAAGTTACAAGACTTTGTTGCCCTTTTGGCATTGTGTGATCTACTGGCTTTCTTCCTGTCAAGAGCTCTAAAAGAACAACGCCAAAACTGTAAACGTCACTTTTCTGGGTTATTTGTCCGGTCATTGCATACCTGAAAAGAAAGCGATAATCCAAGAGGGAAAAATCACAATATTGTCAGCATGCAATGGATGGTTTTACGTGGGATAACAAAATATAATGAAAGCCCAAATAATGTACTGGATCTTGTAAGTATACATTCAATATTCTTCATTTTGTTTAGAGGATACTTACGATTAGATTCATAACAGTTGTTATGAAGAAGAGTTGCTTGCAAGATTATTTCATTCACAATCAACTCACAAATAGATATAAGTGAATAGGTTCACACACCTACGTCTGCTTGTGAGCCAGTTGTGAATAGTGAGTGCACCACTCAACATTGAGCTTGCTTCAGGTTGATGAGATACAATCAAAGCTCACAATGTTTAGACCAATTCACTTTTTTATTTTTTGGTTATATCAGCGTGATAAGATCAAAGCCCAAACCAAGACAGAAAGGTCATAATTCGAGGGCATACTCTGGGGCATGGTAGCCAAATGTGCCTAAGACTCTGGTTGAATGTAGCCGGGCTGCAGTGTCTGAGGACTGATTTGTCAAGTTGAAATCCGCAAGCTTGGACAAGTAATCATCGAATAGCAAGATATTGCTGGATCTAACATCACGATGGACGATAGAAGGCTGAACCTTTTCATGCAAATACTCAAGGCCTTTTGCTGCACCAAATGCAATTTTTACCCTCTGGCTCCAGCTTAGAACGGGACCAGGTTCTGCCCCTTGTACACCTTTCCTTCCTGCAGCAGCCAAAGCCTATAACTAATCAAACTACTTTAAAATAGTTATAAGAAAATCAATTCTCATTGATAGCCATACCATGTAATATGTCATGCAAGGAACCCAAAGTAGCATATTCATGCACCAAAATTCTATTGTCTTCCTCCAAGCAATATCCAATCATCTCCAGAAAATGTTCATGCTTTAGCCTTGAAACTAAAGATAACTGCATGGTCCACAGTTAGATAGCGCAGAGTCTGAGAATCTCAAGAACCAAGAAAGTCACCTTTACTGAAGGAAAAAGCTACTTATACAATGCGTTGGGTTTAACCTAAATTTTAATTGTTATCAACTATTGACCGTTTTCTATTATAAATTGTCTTTCTATTCAAATAAGTTTTTTTTGTTAGATTAGGATTATGATTCTTTACCAAATAAGTATTTTTTGGTTATAAATATTTGTAGTAACTAAGTATTTGGGATATGAGAGAAATGTGATGTGTGAGTACCTACAAGGGTTATATGAGAACCCTTATTGAAGTTTGGGAGAGATGTAAGAATGGTAGATAAGAAGTTGTGAGATTATGATTGAAAACTTTCATATGCATTATCTTATAATCTTTAATGATATAATAAATCTTTTCTTATCTGTGACTTTTCCCTTAGAGTTTGAGGTTTTTCACATTAAATTAACACTACTCTGATTAATTTAATTATTTGATGCTTATGTGTTTGAAAAGAGATATTTTTCCCAATACAATGAGACCAACTCACAATGGCTTCACTCCATAGAGTCCACTCCCTTCTCATGGAAAGGCCATTGTAAGCAAGTTTCATCATATAACTAGCACCACTCTTCAGGGAATATACTATCTCGGAATCTGACCTGTGCTACAAAATCGGAGTCCTGTTCTTGTGAAGTGGTATCAAGCCTCTTGATTGCTGCAACCTGACCATTGCTTAAGGTTGCTTGGAAAACCCGTCCATAAGAACCTTCTCCTATCAGAGCCTTTGCACCAAAGTTTTCTGTTAACCTATTTAACTCATCCAATGGAATGGCGGGTATCTCAATTGGCAATACTTTCTGTGCAGCACCGCCCTTGGCTGCATTGGGTTCCCTTGGCTCTCCTCTCCCACTGCCTGCATTCAAAGAATATAACCTTAATTACTAACTGATGGGACAAAGGAATTTAAATGCAAGGTCTAAGACATGCACAAATCAAAGAAACTATGCAACAAAGTGCGTAATTTACAATTCACATAGTATTTAATGATAAAGCCAAAGTTCCATTAACATTGTTCATAGGATCCAATATCAGCTGGCATATTGAGAATGCGATGGCGGTTCCCAAGTCTCAGAACATTCAGTACTCTTGATAAGAAAAGGATATCAATTTCAAGAAGGTTCTATCCCAGGAGCAAATTCACAATTGTAGATTGTGTGTACTATGTACTATGGAAATCAGAACAAATTGACAGATAGGCAATTTCATTCAACTCTTGAGCCCTGAATCATGATTTTCTTTCCCCTTTTTTGGAATGTACATTACATTCAATACAACAAGAAGGCAGAAGAGCTATTTCAACTAAAACTAATGAAAAAACAAAAGGCTACTGCATGTTACCTGGTCCTCCACCGTAGGAATTACCCTTCGGCGGTGCGTTGTAACTGTTTTGAGGTGGGCCGCTGGTCTCCTCCTCGGCACCTCCACAGCACAACATGCTTCAATGTAGTCCAAGCAGCAATCTGGGAAAAACAAAGGTGTTTATATTAGAAAGGGGATTGCAAAATAAATAATATGAAAAAAAAATGGGTTATCCTAGGATTACATAGATGTCATCTATTTTTTTTTTTTTCCTTTCTTTTATTTTCAGGGAAATGAGCAACGACGGAATCACACCATGAAATCAACAATCCAAAAGAAAAAAAACAGCAAATTGATTGCAATGTTCCTTGGCAGTTCGCACAATCGATGAAAATAAAAAGAACCAGGCAATGAAACATCGACACAGAAACATAACAATTCAAAACTATGAACCATCCTAGGATCGTCAAAATCATAAGGCATTGCCTCTAACCTGTTCGTGACAGAAAGCTCAATGACGCAAGACTACATCAACGAACAAAATTGACGGAGAGGGAATTTTAGGAACGCAGATGAAAGCAAAATCTGTTTTCCTAAATCCCTCCAATGTTTGGGAACGAGGAGGCATGTTTCTTTGTCTCTTTATTTCCCGGGAAAATCGGTTGTTGATGAAGAGCTTAACCGCTAAACCAGAATTGGACTATGTGCCAAGCACGTCATAACTCCATTTTTTACTAATTTTAATTTGAATGCATCTTCACCGTTCGTTTTCTGATCACGACGGTAGAGAGCCTACGGCCACAGAGAGTCTCACACGTGGTACCCATCCAATGGTGATGTTAGTTATGTAGAATAATGGAAAGCACCTGTGCTTCCCAAAAAAGAAAAATTCATAAGATTTTATAAAATATTTAATTTTATACATAAAAGCACAACTTTAATATTAAAAAAAAAAAGAACTTACCAATTCTCAACTATTACCATGTTTCCAGGCTCCATTTGTTGTAATTGTAATGGAAACGGTTTCCTTCGCCAAAAAAAAAAAATAATAATTTTGTTTATTTATATTTATAATTTTAAAATATTGATACGATAGAAAATATTATTAAATATAAAAATTTTGATAAAAATACCCAAAAAGAGAAGTTATTTTTTATTATTATATTATTATATATTTTAATAATAAAATATATAAATAATGTAAAATTTATAACTATATATTTCAATAATTTTAAATAAAAAAAATACCGGTTCACGTATCAAGATTCAAACCGATCCTTTAACCTAATTCTTTAATACTTAGTCAATTCTTTCCTTAGGTTGGGAGGTCAACGGTCAGACTCAGACTGGTGCCCCTTTGTTTTCTGTCCAACTCTGGTTTTTTCTCCTCCAATTTGTTTTCTCGTACATCATTTCGCTCCTGGGAATTGACTCCTTCGTTCGAAAAGTTTTCCAAACTTCGTGATGTCAGGTCGAATGTGCGGATGTGTCCGGTTGGACGAACTGTTTGTACAGAGAAGATATGTCTAAGTCTGCGGCGATATTATTCCATCGAGCAGGCAGAGTAATGATAGGAGATTTCAATCGAGGAAACGAGCATTACCTAGCAAGTTTACAGGTTTTGGTGATTGTGAGAGAATATATTATATTATAATGTATTAATATGTTATTAAATGTTATTATATGTTAATTTTATATTTAAAAAATTATATTTAATATATTATATAATAACAAATTAACGATTATTATAAGAATCTAGCTTAGTGCAAGGTGTATATGAAATAGAGAAATATCATGTATGTTAATCTTTGAGCAAAGCGTTTGGGTGAAAGGTAAACAGCTGCATGAGTTCGTTGAAATCGAGCCAAATGAGCTACGCCCAAGTATTTAATGGTCTACTTATTTGGGTGGATGCAGAGTGGTTCGGAATTTTTAAGGATGCGTTGTGTTAAATTTAGTGACCGAAGCTAGGTTTATCGGTTATTTAAGATATTATCAATATCTAATTTATTTGAAATTAAATTTATGAATAATTTAAGTTTATGAAATTAAATAATTCATTTAACTATATATTTCAATTATTATTATTATTATTATTATTATTATTATTATTATTATTATTATTATGAAAAGAATAATAGTTCCAACACCCACAAAGTAAATTATTGTGAGAAGTATTATCGTAATATGTTGGATAGACTCAATTAAAAAAGAGTTCTTTATTGTATATGTTTTTAGGTCCAAATTCTGTCATCAGCAATTTTGGGTTGGTATCACGAGCTAATAATTGTAATAATTATGACAAGTAAACATATTTGATTTGAAATGAAATTTGGTAGAAAAATTAAATATGATCTAAGAGTTTTATAACTAAAATTTAAAATTAATTTTGAACCATATTTTTTATTTTTCCTAAGTTTATGAATATTTTAATAATTTTGATATGACTTGATTTAAAAAATATATAATTGCAATTATCATATTTTTTATCTTTATTTTGATATAAAATGGTGCCAATTGGACATTCAAATTATGAAAAAAAAAGCTTTGCGCCAACTTGTAAAAAGCATGTCTATAACAAATGACATTTAGTTTAAAATATTTTTTAAGAAATGGAATATTGTAACTTGATAAAATAACTTAGTACTGAGCTTAGAATTAAGTGTGTTAATTTATGTTCATTCCATATATACTGAAAACTTAATGTTTGAAAATATTGGCTTGTGGTTATCTTTTTCATATATAAAATTATGAAATGAGATATATATTAAATAAACAGAATTATCTTTCTTTATATTCAAAATTATTCCTTTTGGCTTGTTGTGCCTACAAATTCATAAAGTGGGACATTATTGTGACTTGATATACATGATTACTTTAGTGATATGTAAGTATGATTTGTAGATTTACGTGTGAGTACCACTATCTATTTTAAACATATCCTAAGAATCTTATAAGAAAGTTGATATGTTTATCCAAAGTGATAAGCATACGTTACATAATTTCAACTAGAGAGTTTTTGAATTATGACAATTAAACAATTTGTATATATTGTTGTAAAATCTAAAAGAATTTAATAGCATGCACTAGTTTTAAAGTAAAACAACTTATTTTATATTTAATTTTTTCTTTTAAAAAAAGGCACTATCATATGAAATTTATTATAAACAAATCTTACGACAATTATGTCATTTGATGGTATCCATAAAATTACCATTAGTGAAGGATCACCGGTAAATTTCAAATTATGTCCTTTTCTTCAATGCATTTTAAAAGTGACATTATCAATTGAGTCAAACTTTTTGTTAACGTTAGTTATTAAGATCTTACAACAACCTTACCATGAGCCATGTGTCATTGAATAATTGACAGATAATCCCCCGTATCAGTAACAAAATATGGAGTTTTGCCATTTGTGACAGCAAAGTTGTATCAGATTACTCCAGAAGTTATCAATCCCAACTCTCTTGATTCAATTAAAATTAACCTTTATCATATTAGCATATGAATTCATGTCCCCATGATTGGCAAATCATCTTGGTCAGCTGCTTCTTTTTAATTGCGTCTCCTTGCTGAAAGTGTTATTCATTCCCAGATAAATTTAACCTCTATTCTCTGTTTATTTCAGAAGAAATTGAGGATTCAAGAGATTAAATGATGATTTGCATAATCCCTCACCTCTCAACCTCAGGTCTTGCGAAAATTTTAGACTATACAAATTTTCTATTTATTTTACTAGAAAGTATTTTTCATAAGAAAAATTTATTTGTGTGTGTAAAAGTAAATAGTTTATGCTATTTATATACCTTATTATTAATAAAATAATGTATAAGTTAAAAGTAACAAAGAAAACAATTTCTACTTAGAGAAGTGACGTTGAGTATATTTGAATATATTTTTATTTTTATATTTTTTAGAAATTATTTTCAAAAACTGCTTTTAAAAATTATCTTTTTTTAAAATTATTTTTAAATTAAATAAAAAATAAAATATAATACATATTATAAATAAAAATATTTTATTTAATTATAAAATTGATATACAGAATAAGAAAATAAATTCATAAAATATTTAAAAGTTATTTTTGATTTTCTATTTTTAAATTATATATTTAAAGTTATAGATTTTATAGATTTTGGAAACAAGTTTCCAAATAAATTTTTCTGCTTTTTTAAAAAAATAATTTTAAAAATAATAAATAAACCGTTTTCCATCACTTCTTTACTATATGTCTTGTAATAAACAAAATAATGCATGATACAAAAGTAGCAAGGAAAAACAACTTTTATTCTAAGAAAAATAACACATTTTTCATATGTACATTAAACAAATATAATATTTTTCTATGAATTTAAGTTTTTATAACTATAATCACAAGTTAATAGATTTTTCTCAAAATACCGGATTACCATTTTTTTGCAAATATTTTTTCCATTTTACGGTAGTTTTAAAATAATTTATCAAAATACGCAGAGCGCCAGGTTGAATGGCGTGGGCGTCATGGGAAAAACCTGGAGAGCGCCAGGTTGTTTGGCGCCCCAAGGCGAAGGCGCCATCTTGGGTGGCGCCCTTGGCCTTGGAGGCGCCATTCAAAGTGGCGCCCTCCGAGGCCTTGAATTTTAATGGCGCCATTTGAAGAGGCGCCCTCCGCCTTTTAAAATTCGAACTTGAGCTGGGAGGTGCCATTTGAAGAGGCGTCTCCTGCCCTATTTATTTCCTTCCCCCTCCTCATGCAGCCACACTCCAAAATCCTCGCGCAGCCGCTCTTCTTCCCTTCTCTCTTCCAAAATTTTGCAGCAACTCTTTGCAGTTCATCCTTCCTTTTTTGAAGCAGTTGAAAATATTTCTTCATCCGTTCTTGCTTTTGTACATTTCATTTGGCGACATTTTGTTCTTTGGAACAAATCTGATCTTCTGTCAGTTCTTCATTGGTTAGTATTTTTATAATTTATGTATTTATATTTTAATTTTTATTTCATATTAATTATTATGATTTATGATATGAAATGATGATCTAGGATTTAGAAAAAAATTATACAAATTTATATGATCTGGGATAGTTTGTAATTTATACTGGTTAGTATTTTTATAATTTTTATATTTATATTTTTATTTTTATTTTATGTTGATTATTAAAATTTATGATGTGAAATGATGATATAGGATTTAAAAAAAATTGTACAAATTGTTTGATGATCTGTGATAGTTTATGATTTTTATTGGTTAATATTTTAATAATTTTTTAATCTATATTTTAATATTTATTTTACGTTGATTATTATAATTTATGATGTGAAATGATGATCTAGGATTTAAAAAAAATTGTACAAATTCATTGATGATCTGTGATAGTTTATAATTTTTACTGGTTAATTTTTTTATAATTTTTGTATTTATATTTTAATATTTATTTATGTTGATTATTATAATTTATGATGTAAAATCTAAGATTTAGAAAAAATTTATACAAATTGTTTGATGATCTGTAATAGTTTATGATTTTTACTGGTTAATATTTTTATAATTTCTGTATTTATATTTTAATTTTTATTTTATATTGATTATTATAATTTATGATAAAAAATGATGATTTAGGATTTAGAAAATATTTATACAAATTTATATGATTTGAGATAATTTATAATTTTTACTGGTTAGTATTTTTATAATTTCTATATTTATATTTTAATTTTTATTAGTTATTATAAGAATATATTTTTCAGGAGGAGAATAAATTTTATTTTATATTGATTATTATGATTTGTATTGTGAAATTATGTTATAAGATTTAGGAAAAATTTATAGAAATTTATATCATCTATGATAATTTGTAATTTTAAAAGAAGAATAAAGGAGATAAAGGAAAGTGTCTTAAAATAAAAATTATAATCTAGGTAAAAATTAGTTATAATTATTTTTAAAATATAAAATTATTTAGGATATAGGATATGATAAAAATAAGATTATTTTTATTATATGTTTATTATTACAAGAATATATTATCCTATTGATCAATATTTTTAAGTTAATTCTAAAGTAATATATGTCAAAATAAATAAATAAATATTAACTAAGGGTTAAGTGTGAAGTCTTGATATGTTATGTAGTATTTTTATTTATCTTATCTTTTTTATTATTTTTGTTAACTCATGGTATTTAAACCATATATACTAATATTTTTTAGTAGTAAGATAAGTCAATATTTTTATTATAAATATATTTTATATAAATTGTATAAATCATTCAATTAAATAATTTATTATACAATTAATTTCTTATTACTCGATACCGTACGTATTGTTTATTTCTTATTTACTCTATTGTATTCTTTTTATATCTATTCTTATTCTTTGTGGTTTAAAACATCAACATCATTAATTAACACAAATATAATAAGTTATAATTTTCTATTTTATTATAATATTTTAAGTAAATTAAAGCTTTAATTTACATTTTAGTAATAAAAATAATTAATTTCATGATATATTTTTCAGAAAAATAGTTAGTAATTAAATTAAATTTTATTTATATAAATTATTTCAAATTTTTGTTGATGATATTTTTTAAATATTATATTTTAAATTTAAAATATATCAACAAAGAGTTCTCCAAGGGTTTACAGTTCGTACACAATTTTTTCTTCGTTTCATGTACCTTGCTTAATTTTTTCTTCTTTGTTCTTTCAATTATTCTATTAAAAGTTCGAACACAACATATTGATGTTGTATAATTATAGTACACCTTATTTTTTTTGACATAAAATTATTTTTAATGATCAAATTTTTTATTTTAAAAAATTCATGTTATGGAAAGCGCTAATTGAAATAATTGATTATATATCCTAGTTTTAATAAAAGTAATTAAGATTAAAAAATAAATATCTTTTAAAATTTATTAATATTTTCCTGATATAAAAATTCAAACACTATATTTAAAATGAAATATACATTAATAAAATTTTATCTATGCTGGTGTTTTTATTCCTTTGATATATTGTCTTGCAAAATATATTTAATTGTGCGTATTTTTTGCATAATTTTTTTATTGATACAATAATATATAATAACTTTTACTTAGAGAAATAAGTTATGAAGATATGTAACAATTTTTTTTCATGTAGAGATTTTTTGCTGTTTGCTTCTCCTAATACTTACCGGTTAGTATTTTTATAAATTTTGTGCTTATATTATAATTCTTATTAGTCATTATGAAAATATTTTTTATATTGGTAGAGAAATTTGTTTAGAATATAATGATATAAATGATACGAAAATTTTTATTTCATATTGATTATTATGGTTTATGATGTGAAATTATGATTTATGAAAATTTTGTAGGAATTCATATGTACTGTAATAGGTTATGCTATTAAAAGAATAACAATCGAGATAAAGAAAGGTGTCCTAATATAGGTTAGGAGGACTTTGGTGAAAGTTATATTTAGAGAATTTTTTCATGTAAATTCTTAATATATCACAAGAGAGGTACTAAAAATAAAATGTCAGGATATGTGAATGTAATTAGACGTCTGAAAAAGAAAATGACGTATATGAGACTATGTGAATGTAATTAGACATCTGAATGTAATTCTTAACCAATTTAATTAGTATAATTTGTGCATAACAAACAAAGAAAATGACATTTGAAAAAGATTATAGTTATCCATAGATAAGATTATATAGCTAAATATTATATTAGTGTTGAACAGAAATAACACTTGCTTGGCCGGAAAAATTATCCTATTATTACGTAGTATTAAATAAATACACTGCAAGAATAGTGATACATTCCGTTCATTTTTACTTGTAATATTAATTTTTAGTACATTTGTTGATAAGCACAAAAATTGTATATGAGACTATGTGTCAGTTGTGAGGGTGCAGTGAATATTTTACAGCTAAAAGTAACAAGATGAAGAAAAGTTTAATTGCTTTTATATATTCAAATAGTACAATGATTGAGGGATCAATGGGGGTAATGTACGATGGATCTCCCCTAAAGGTATTGAAATTGAGAGGATGCAGCACTATGGATGTTTTGCGGGAGAGAATTCATACCCGACTGAAGCTTCACAGAGATCAAGCTGTGGGAAAAATTGTTTATAGGTTTCCGCAACATCAAACAAAGGCTCGGTATATGGCAAACGAACTAGACGACGATGAAGACTTGGCGTGTGTGATAGCAAGCTACGAACAACATCCGACGATGACAACAATGGAGTACGCGGAGGTGATCACATCCGAACCGCACGCTGCCAACCTGGGTGCACAAGACAGAGTTCCAACAACTAGATCACCTGTGGATCCAACAGCTAATGTCGGTACTAGTTGTTCGATGGTGCGGGAAGGCCTTCCTTACACGGGTGGATTCGAGTTCCACATTTCTGATAGTTATACTCCTGCATTGGACTCATCTGTTGCAGGTGTTTTCCCGAGAAATGTATCACACGGAGGAATGGGTTCAACAAGTACCTTACCAGTTGTAGAAGAAGAATCCACTGATCCTATATTAATGGATGCCCACCTTGAGTCTAGTTTTGAAGACGATGAGGTGTCTTACAGTAGCGGTGATGATCGTGACACTGATGATGAAGAACGTGCAACGACACATGGAGACCATGTTGCAACGCGGTGAGTGGGGAGTGACAACGCTGCACAGACATCATGTGGTGTCCCTCAAGATGTTGTCTTCTCTTACATTGATTGGGATGCCATAAGGAATCCTAATGAATTTTTGAAAATGTTGAAATCAAGCTATGATTACGGCATGGAGGACTTACAGGTTGGACAAGAGTTTGATGGCAAGGAGGCATTAATTGCTGCAATCAAGCATTACCACATCAGAAGGCACCACAGTTATTACGTGGAGGAGTCGGATACCAGAAGATTGAGCGTGAAGTGTGATAATTATAGGGACGAATGCAGATTCCATCTCAGAGCGACCTCTCTGAAGAATTCTAACAGTTGGACAATAACTAGATTTTCAGGGCCTCACACATGTGTTAATGCCAGTTTGACACAGGATCAGAAGTCTCTTGACTCTGAGTATATTAGTTCCTTGATACTGGGAATGGTTAAAGTGAAGCAAGATGTTCCAATCTCGCTTATACAAGAAAGGGTGGAAGACATGTACGGGTATAAGATTTCGTACAAAAAAGCATGGAAGGAAAAATAAAAAGTAATTGTCAAGGTGTATAGTGATTGGGATAAATCGTATGAAGTGCTCCCCAAATGGTTGGACATCTTAGGCTACTGTGACCAAGCTCTGTTCAAGTTGGAGTCAGGAGAATTCATTACTGTTGACAACCGTGTTGATCCACAAAAACATGTTTTCAACCGAGTTTTCTGGGCTTTCAAGCCGTGTATTGTCACGTTTTCCTACTGCAAGCAATTCATACAAGTTGATGGAATGCATTTGTATGGCAAGTACAGAGGCGTGCTACTGATTGCTGCGACCCAAGACGGTAACAAATGTCCCGTTCCTCTTGCCTTTGCCATTGTTGACAAGGAGAACTATGAAAATTAGAGTTAGTTTTTGGCATTACTACGGGTGAATGTTACGAACCAGCAAGGAATATGCCTGATATCAGACCGACACCAAGCTATAAAAGATGCTATAGCCAACGAAGCCCTCGGATGGCAGCCTCCTCATGCATTTCACCGGTACTGTATCAGACATATTGCCAGCAACGTTCACAAGAAGTGCAAGGATGATAATGTCAAGAAAGCTGTCCTTAAGATTAGTAAATATTACAGCACAACTTCTTTGTTGACTAGTAGTTCAACCCGATTAACCTATTTGTCTCCTTCTGTTCAGCATACGAGCCCAGTTGAGAAAAAGCCATGGAGAGATTGGAGAACCTTAGCAAAGTCAATGATGAGATCCACAAGAAGTTGGCCGCTATTTCGATGGAGAAGTGGACGCTTGCTTATGACGAAGGCAGAAGATATGGTCATATGACGACTAACATAGTAGAGTGCATCAATGGCCACTTCAAAGGATTAAGGAAGCTACCAATCACAGACTTTATTCAACAAACATACTATAGATGTGTCAAGTACTTTGTGGAGAGGGTAAAAGAAGCACATGCTGAACTACAACAAGGTCACAGATACGCAAGCAGGTTCAGACAGAAGCTTGCGACTATCCAATCACGTGCCTCTTCTTACCACGTTCATGCTTATAATAGACAAGGAACTAGGTTTGAGGTGGTGGAGGGCCCTGATATGGCCAGGGGATCATGTGGAAAGGTCGTTCAAGTGTTATTAGATAAAAGGCAATGTGAATGTGGACAATTCCAAACGTATAGGTATCCTTGCGCTCATATTATTGCTGCTTATGCATCAGTCAACATATCGTGGGAACCATATGTCGATCCTGTATACAGACTTGACACACTACTCAATTGCTATAAATCTGAGTGGTGGCCGATCGGGGAGTGGTCGCAATGGAATAACCTACCACCATTTCCAGTCCTGGTTCCAAATTATGGAAGATTACATGCAAAGGGACGACTGAAGTCGACCCGGATCAGAAATGAGATGGATTGGCCTCAAGAGAGTTGTGTGAAGCAAAAATGCAGTCTTTGTAAGGCGGAAGGTCATAATCGTAGGCGCTGCCCACTGCTACATGGAGAGGAAGGCCCATCTTGACGTTGTCCTTGGTTTTACTTTTGCAGTCGTACGTTATGAAATATATTAAGCAATGTCATAAATGTCACAGCCGGATGATGTGTTTTGTTTGATTGTTGTAAAACTGCAAGCCATTATATATATATGTGACCCCATTACTAGTAATGTTAACAAGATACTTAAAAATATCAAGTGCTATGTATTCTTATGTGTATCTCTGTAGATAATTTGTACATGTATGTTATATTAGTGTATGTTTAGATTCCATCGTAATGCAATTTTTGTCATGGCAAATGGCATCCACATCATGACGTGTTGATCCTAGTCCACAAGATCCTTCACTGTTGACGGCCCAAGCCGAACACATATCCCAGTCCATTTAGGCAGGCCATGTATGGAAATAGTTAGAACTTAATAAAGTTAGTTGAACAGTTTCTGGATTGTCAGACGCAATAACTAGTATATTTTTTTTTGTTTTGCAGCCTGACCGCGTGCTGAGGATACGTCGAGCTCATCACTACCACCACCACCAGTCGCCAGAGTTGATTGTCCCCTTTTTATGAGAGGCAGGTTTTTACAGCTTGGCAATGTGCGAATTTGTGCCGATTAACCATCAGTTGACCAGTGCTTTTGTAGATAGGTGGAGGCCGGAGACACACACTTTTCACATGCCGCAGGGGGAGATAACTATTACACTACAGGATGTTGCTTTCCAGCTTGGCCTACCCCATTGACGGTCGTGTAGTGACGGGGCCCACTGTGTGGGGATAGGGAGCCCTGATAGAGGAGTATCTGGGACTATAGTTACCGGCGGACGAGAATGTCATCAGAGGAGGCCGATTGAGGATGAGTTGGTTGGAGAGGCATTTCACTCATCTTCCAGATGATGCGAATGAGGTGACAGTGCAGAGATTCACCCGGGCCTACATTTTGCGTCTGATTGGTGGGACGTTGTTTCCAGACCACTCCGGCACGTATGTCTACCTCATGCACTTACCCTTGCTTGGACACTTACATGAGGCTGGGACATACAGTTGGGGATCTGCTTGCCTGGCCTATCTGTACAGAGAACTCTGCAAAGCCACTGCTCCGGATTACAGGGAGATAGGAGGGTGTTGTCTACTACTGCAGCTCTGGGCATGGGATAGATTTCCCACTATCGCCCCCGCGATCACTGTTTCAGACATACCAGAGGGGGATGTAGGGATTGGCCCCCTAGCCCACAAGTTAGAAAATTTCTCAACTTGCACTTGTAATTAAGTTGACTTTGAAGTTGTTTAACTTAGTTATTGTACTTGGTAGGTGACATTTTCAGAAGACATTCCAGAATAGTCCAGCACACAGCCTTCCCTATTACAAATACGCGCTGGACCGTCTTCGACTTGACCAGGTATGTAAGGGATAATGCATATTTTTATTTTAGGGCTTTGTCCATTTCGTTGTCCTATTATATTGATAAAATAAATGTGTAATTTCAGAACCCCTGGATCTCGTACACTGAGGAGGTCACCGCATCACTGCCTCAGTACTGTTTTGACGAGAGTGACGTATGGACAGCAGTGGTGCCGCTCATTCACTTTCAGATTGTCGAGTGACACCAGCCGGATCGGGTTTTGCAGTAGTTTGGACTGCGGCAGTTTGGACTATGCCAGGCTATTCCTGAGCCACCGAAGCAGGTGGCGGAGGTCCATCGCCTTCATTTGTCCGGTTTGCATGATGAGGAGTGGCACATCCGCCATCAGCCGTACATTGCATTCTGGGATATCCGGCGAGACTTGTGCGCTATCGCCGAGCCGACCACACGACTAGTTCTGGGCCCACGATCCGATTACATGGTATGGTACAGACAGGTTACCAGGCGATGGTGTTACACCCGTTGGGGGAGCGCTAGACCTTGTAGTAATACTTCGTGCTAGTTTTTCTACGTCTGATTTTCTTCTCGTGTATTAGTATTGTTACTAACTTCAATGTCAAAAATTTGCACAGTTAGATGAGGTGTCCACACTCCAGGAATTCACTACACCTGATGGGCAGTCTAGGTTCACCTTCGATGCGCTTAGATCAGCGACGAACTCCATCCTCCATGCCATCCAGGAGGTTAATCATCTGATTATTGACTCACATGCAGAGCCAGCACCTCATGCCCATCATATCCCAAACCTTGCAGAGGGTGACCATGATCAGCCTCGTTCTCCTCGACGTCGTCGCACTGCTCCACAGCTTACGTCGCAGCCTGATGTTCCGTCCGCTTCAACAGTGCAGCAAACTCCACCATCGACTGCCCAGGACACCATGATGATGATGCCAGACATTACTACCTCATCTCATATGTATCCTACTGCACCTGATGATCCTTCATCCTCCATCATGTTCCCGACTGTACTATATGGTCCGTCATTACCCCAGATGTACCAGTTTTCTTCTAGTTTTCCATCCTCAGTCCAGGCATTTCCACACATACCAGGAGTTTCATCTTAATTCCATGTCTTTCCTTTCGTTGATGTTGGTCCATCATAGTCGTATCGTCCTGCATTTAATTTTCATACTCAAGATCAGGGATCAGCACTTGCTGGCATGATGACAGATGACTCAGACCTTGTAGATCGAGGTGGAGGTGGAGGTGGAGGCAGAGCAGGACCCAGGGGCGGAGGCAGAGCGGCAGCCAGGGGCAGAGGAGCCACAGACACCGGAGATGTGAATCCCGAGCCTGCGCAGAGGGTGAGTAGATATGGCCGCCACATTACCGATCCTGGATGTGGGACTGGACATCACTTACGTAAACATTAACTTTCTTTTTCATGTTTATTGTATATTTATGCACATCTATCTTACTACTTTATTGCCAAACATTAACATTTAGGATGATTTTCATCATTACGACATTTTTATCTTCTTACGTAGGTACTTATATCGATTTTAATTACCAATTCTTATAACAAATACACAATCAATTCAATTCTCATATAATGCATCAGATTAAAGTAATTTTTTCTAATAACATCCTTCTAACAAAAATTTTATTCTCTCCTCTAGTATTTTATTTTCATAACTTTAATTATTATAAATTATTAATAAACATAAACTAATTATAAATTTTTTAAAACAGTGTGTGTCTATTTCTTTCTAACGATAAACATTATTCCATGTTCCACATCTCGTTATGCAAAAGTATCGATTTGTTATGTTTTTAGAGATTATTTTTCGTTTTACCATTCCTTCGAAATATTTTATCAAAATACGCACTTCGGCGGAGAGACGCTAAACCAAATGGGGCCTCTGAGATCAGTCCACCTAAATTTTAAGTTAATATATAGATAACAGAAAATAATAAAATTTAAAATAATTAGAATATTTAATTTTTTTTAATTAAAGTAGTAATAATGACATCTCCTAAATTTAATAACTAATATTATTAGTATTTTATTTTCACAGTTGTTATAGTTATCTATTCTTATCTTTATTTACCATGTTAAAATACATAAACAATATTAAAATAAATTAATAAATTTTCTCTTCATAATTTGAAATATATAATTATTTTTAAATTAAATTTTTTATCTTTAGTTATTTTAATATTATTAGTGAAGAAAGGAATAAATAGATATAATAAATATAAAAAATTAATAATATTAATTATAATATTTGAAGGATAAATAACCATCATCCTTGTAAATGACATTAAATGCTATGTTTATTCAATACGTTATGACTTGAGTCCACCAAATATTGAAGTCAAAACACGTAGCACAATTATCAACGTAGATGGGAATACTGGCCTTGTACAATACCAAAATTCAAGTCTTTTGGATTCACAGTAGACACGATCACCGGCTAATTAACTTAGAAATGAGGAGCGATGGTGCCGTAGGCCAAAGGCGCCATATCGCCTGACGTCCCTTCCCTCGAGCGCCATCAACGCCATTTCGTCTGGCGTCCCTCGACACGTCATTTCATCTGGCATCCCTCGACACGCCATTTAGCGTCTCTTCGCTGCTGTGCGTATCTTCTGTGCGTATTTTGATAAAATATTTCGAGGGAACGGTAAAACGAATAATAGTTTCTAAAAAAATAATAAATCGGTACTTTTACCTCTCATTGCTAAAATATTTTATCATTGTGACAAAAAAAAGAATTAATTCATGTTATAATTTTAATTTCATTACAATATTTAAAGATTATTGCAACGAAATAATCACATTTTTTTTTAATTTTTAACTATCTTCAACTTCGTCATTTCGTATTTATTTTGTTACAAAATAAAAATTATTTTATTCAAATAAATACAAAATAGAAAAAATATTATTAGAATAAATACAAAATAAAAAGAAACATATCTATTTCGTTATATTTTTTTATTTTTAACAATCTTCAACTTCGTATATAAAGAATATTATTAAATAATTCAATAAATTTGCTTATGTATAATAACGTATTAAATAATTACTTGTAATAATTTAATACGTAATGGTGGAAGTTTATAACTCTGAAAAATGATAAATATTAAGTGTCATTGGATCAAATTTTGAGAGATATTAATATAAATTACGTAATTATTTTTTATTGATCCTATATTTTGTTTTAATAATTTTTAATTATATTTAATTATTTTTATATTTAATAAATATAAATTACTTTTATTAAATATATTATTACATTAATTACTTTCTTATTTAATTCTTATAATAAATTTATGTATTAAATATCAAAGTTGAGTTAATATATTTTTTATGACATCAAATATAATTATAAAATAAGTAATTCATTTTTAAAAATTTATTTTTAGTTATAATCACATATTATTTATTTTTTAAAAAAAAATTAAGGAAAAATTGGAGGGCGAGGACGCCACTTTGAAAGGCGCCCCCGTGGACGCCATTTTGTTTGGCGCCTCCCCCGTACGTACGTATTTTGATAATATGTTTTTGAACAACGGTAAAACGGAAATAAATTTTCAAAAAAATGTTAATATGGTATTTTATCCGTTAATAGATTTTTATCACAAATGTTTTTGGACAAAACAAATGTTACATTTGTTTTTTGAAAAAATATTATTTCTTTATATATATAATTAAAGGAGTATCATGGACATTTAATTTATAATTAAAAAATAATACTTAGAATCATAATAATTGAGAAAAATAATTTTTAAAAAAGTTATTTTTAACCAAACTTCTTAAATTTAACATTGAATATATATATCTTTTTTTTTACCATAAAAATGTTTTCCATAAAAAACAAATAAATCTTAACTTATATAAATTTTCCAGCAACATATATACTAGTCTAATAGGAGGGATAAAAAACGTTAACTATCTAAGAGATCATGTTTGAAAGTAGCCCTCAAGTCAAAATTCAGTGGAATTGAAAGTCAGCCAAGAGAATCATTGAGACTCAACTCTCTCTCAGGGCAAGAATTCTTAGATACATAACATCTGTTACATGAAGTCATTTAAAATAATTTTTTAAATGTTAAATTACTTATCGATTTTTCCTCCAGTATAGCAACTGTAGTTACAATTTGATGTATTTGTCCATTTGAATGAATGAACCTTTACATTTTCCTAGAATTTATAGTAACCTTATTTCATCACGAATTCTTTATCGGACTAGTAAGAGGCTCATTCATTTGCATGACCATACACCGATGGCATGTATGATTGCTATACTAAATCAAAATTAGGTAGTTTAATTTTTTGAAGAGTTATTTTGAATGACTTTAAGAAGTGCATGTAGCTAAGAATTTTTCCTGTCAGAGAGCTAAACACAGTCACTTTGTTTCTGGGGCTGTAAAAAGTACATTGACCTGGATGATATATACAATTTTCATTCTTCTTTCCATATACGACCAGTAATCCTTAACTTCAATTCCTGTCTATCCCCGCCGGAAAAATAAAGCGCTAGATTTCGCTGAATGATGAGTCCATCTTGACTGTCACGAACTTTCCTATGACTGTCACGAATGCTTCTTGGAATTCCTTGCCATGTCAGTTTGCGGCCATTTGCGCCAACTTCCAAGCTGTAGTTGAATTTCTTAGCCTCATTGTCATCACCCATAAACCGTAAGAAGGCCATATAGACTGGAGCCATGCCAAGCTGGAAAGCCTCAAAGTGCAAGCAGAAATTCCTTCCAAAACAATTAAAAACCTGCGAAGAAGAAACCAAAGATCTAAGCAAGAGATTGGAATTGGACAAGAAGGGCATGATAAAAATTGTAACGATATTATATGAAGGAGGCAAAGGTAAAGCTGATTAAGGGGAAAGCTTCCCACATAAACCTCACATGTCCTTCACATTGGGTATGTAATTTAAGTGAGGGAGCCTAAGAGGGTATGTGTTTAGCTTTTCTTGATGATTAAATCATCAAATTGACCATCTATACCACAAATATGAATAGTGCTACTTGCACACAATATCACTCACACATATAGCACAGTCTGAATAAAATGGCCCCACATATATAACATGAGTGAAAATAGTTTGATTCAACTGCATCACATGTGTAAGTGCGATGGATAGTGCAGAGGGTTATGTATAAAAGTAGCATTTTTTGAAAATATATGATGACTCACCGTTAGCATCCATGTGGCATTTTCAACTTCATGGGGATTTGATTTAACGTATCGATGATTGAAGGTACACCCATCATGCATGTCAACCTTATGATCATCCTTAAGATGGGCAACAAGAGTAGGAATGTCACCCATCACAGAGCACTCAGATCCAGCGTAGGGGCAATTATATGGACGGAATTGGCAGTTTTGCTCATGCTTAAGCTTGGTGTAGTATGGGAATATGTCATGACAACCTAGACTCTGATATCTGCAAGGAAGTTCTAATGATTCGGCCACTTTCTCCAGAGCCAAACACCTTATGTTTCCCAGATCATATCGACAAGTAGGGCAACAGTTATGCACTCGGAGCTTACAGTTTGAACATAATGTGTGGCCATTCGGACACTGAAACCAATATTTGCATAGATAGAAGAAAATATTAGAATATTATTAAAAGACATGATAGTTTCACAGTAAACAAGCCAGGTTAAAACAAAAATTAACAGAAGGAGGTATATGATCAACTAATAAAGAGGCACATACAGATTGTGGGGTCCTCGGGATCATCTGTACATATCCAACTTAGTAGAAAACTAAAGGAACAGAAAACCAAATTGACAGGTTCTCTATGAACGGGGTATTAGCTGGAATACTAGCAAGACAGAGAGGGGGAATAGGAAAAGCTAGGAATAAGAGAGTATTAGATGACTTGAGGTTATAAGAGGGCCTATGTTTT
The DNA here is from genome assembly GCA_020226215.1 of Sindora glabra. NCBI lineage: Eukaryota > Viridiplantae > Streptophyta > Magnoliopsida > Fabales > Fabaceae > Sindora > Sindora glabra. The sequence continues at coordinate 21,926,093 of CM035228.1, forward strand.
ATAAAGTGTGGCTATGGCACTAGGAGGTATATTTGGAATATCATTGTCACTTGTCCCCCCTCCCTTCCTTCCATCATACTGTTCGGAGAGTTGATTTCACAAATAATTCTCAAGTTCCTCAGACCCCAATGGGAACCCAATTAAAGGCTTAGAATCCAGTCCCAATGCTGAGCTTCCTTTTGCAGGATGCACATGACATCCCAATCAACAAAGTTAAAATAGAAGGTGACACGATAATAGTTTATCTGTTTGATATTGTTTTATATTGCTCCCCATCACTCAATTATGTAGCAGAGAAAGTTGGAAATAGAGATGTAGAATACATTTCTTAACGTTAAGATACTACTGAGAAACTGGATTTACAAGTTTATGAGACAAAATATTTCCCTACATGAAACCCCCACGGAATGAAAGTCATCAATCGAGCTTATTTCTTCCTTCATTTTACATCTCCCTTTCTAGAGTAATGCTACATTCTCTTCAGCAATTTAAGGAGGTTACTAGCAGGATGTTCAAAATGCAGCGCCGTAAAGTTACATGGTCCAGAGTATTCATGGCTAATGCACTCACCCAAAATAAGAAAATGGTGATAAAGAATAGCATGCCACTTTAATATGTATTATATTATTTCTAATCGACATTAGCATCAGCATCGATAAATAAGGATTTTAAACTGACGAGACCAGGAGTTTGAAACCTAATAATGGAAGCACTCACCTGGTGAATTGGGGGATACATCAGATTCTTGCAAACAGGACATACAAGTAAGTCATGCACACCGTTCTTTGAATGAGTTCCATGTTTTCCACCCAACCCAGGGCTAGACTTTTTATGAATACGGTTACTATTGGCTTCAGATTTGGTCGTGGCTGTGTTATAATCTGCATACGGCAGCTGAGACTCAAGAACTTCTTTGCAAGCACTGCTTCCAGGTGCCATGCTGATCTAGATGTGATTGTATTTACTTTTCAATGGCTAAGAACCAAATCTCTACTATATCTGTTTTGAATCTTCTACTCTACATCTGTTAAAAGGTAAAAATGGTCAACGCATATAAAGTACACTAAATTCTGTAAACAAATAAGGCATTACTTTTGTTTCTGACACTACCAAGACACACATAAATCCTCACCCAGTGGATGAGAATTTTCCCGAATCATCAATAATGTGAGATTGAAATAATAGTCAGCGCAGAGAGGGCAAATAACAATACCGCATCCCCAGTGGCCAATCTTACATAGACCCTGCATATCATGGAAGAGTCCAGGAAATGAAACACAAAACAAGATCAAACCAGACTTCATATAGCAAAAGTACAGTGTCTGTGCCATCAATTGTAAATGAAACGAAGGGCCAGGTATTACTCCTTGCTTTTCTCTTTCTTTTTTTCATCTTCCATTAAAACTAGCCATCCAAACAATCATAAGGAAGGATAGAAAATTAAATGAAGAATCAATAAACTCAGAAATTCAATCAATCAGCATAGTTATGGTTGGCTTCGCCAAGAAAAAGGGGGGGGGGGGGAATTACCTTTCTCAATTGAACCCAGGCAATCAAAAACTGGGATGAACAGAGAATAATAAGAAGAAAGTTTCGACATCTCATCTCATACATCGGCCCTCTAACAAATTTGTCGTATGCAACAGGGATTTCACCAATAGAAAGACATGCCCATATATAGAAACACAATGCAATAAAATCAAGCACATGACCGGGAAAATGAAGACAAATCCCAATAAAAGCATCCAAAACCATTACCAATCAGAAGAAAAAACAAATCTCACCATATATCAACAAAGACCAAATCAGAAAAAATAGATACCCAGTTGAGAGTTTCGAGCCCACCACCCCATACAAAAACATCTGGATTCAGCTCGAAACATGAGAAAACAGGAAAAACAAGACATTAAACAATAGGAACACGAGCTAGCAGCGAGAAAGGTTTCGTGTCGTGCCACGAGGGCCGAAAGTCGCGGAAATTACCCCGTGCAATTGAGATTGAAGAAAAAGAGCGCTATCTTTGTTGATATCGATGATGAAAACCGATGTTTATTTGTTGTCCGTCTGCTTCAAAATCGCAGCATTGGTTTTTCTTCGTTGCTGTTTGTGGTTTTTTATTTTGGGTTTTTGAAAACAGAATAAATTTGGTCTTTGCCTGTGTCGTCTCTACCGATACGCTCCTGAACGGCGGATGGACCAGTGCCTCTTCCCGCATGCTACGTTTAAAAACAATCCGGCTTTTTAACCATTTTTCTGAAGACATCGTACGTCGTTGACGCTAACTTTGTCTCCGTAGGTAATAACGCGCTTTTGCAAAGTTTCAAATTGAAATTAGGTTAGTTGGCGGAATATTTTTAATATTTTTAAAATTAAATTAAATTAATTAATTTTTATATAAATATTAATAAAATGATAAAATTAAAATTTTAATATTTATAAAATTGATATAAAATATATAATAAAAAAGTAAAAAAATTATGAGAATAAGAAAAGATTTACTTTCTAAAAATAATATTAAATTTTACTGTACTGCAAAAAATTACAATACTCAATTTTTTGGTTCACAGCAACGATTTACTTCGGCTGTATTTGTATATAATATTTTATGTCTTCAAAAATTATTTCAAAAAAATTTTTAAATTTTATTTATTTAAAAAATATAATCAAATTCAAAAAAATAATAAATAAAAATTGCTCATGAAGTAAATGAGAAAATATTTTATTTAATAATAAAACTGTCATCAATAATAGAAAAATTAAAAAATATTTAAAAATTATCTCTATTTTTTATTTCTAAATTATACATTTAAAATTATAATTTTTAAAAATAAATTATAAACATGACTGTTTTAGAAATATAAAACAGAAAATTATTTTAAAAAATAATACACAGACCCTTTATTCCCCTTTTTTTTAAGTCGAGCGGGCGGAGCCCTTAAGCTGAAAATAATTCCACGGAACTGATACTTTACGTTGTGGGTACTCACTAGTCTTCTGCTTTATAATTGTAACATTAAGTTTATTGGCCTAACTGCAAGAGTGTCACTAAGACATGTCTCCTGCATCCTGTTAGATTCTTTAAGGATGAAATTATTTATAAAAATTTATATAAAAAATAAAATTATACGTACGATCTATTATTTAAGAATGTAATTGCAACATTATATAATTTATGAATTATTTTATTAGCATTTTATAATTTTAAGAACAAAATTAACAATTTTATCTTCATTCAAATTTAAAGATTATTATGATAAACCTTGAGATCCATATCCCATTTTGTCTTTTGATGGATATTTTACAGCAATTTGGCAAATAATTTTCATCTTTTTTTCTTTTCTAATTGAGAAAATTTAAATCTAAAACCTCCAAACGTTTACTAAAGTTTCGTACCATTAAATCATCAGTGAAAAATTTAAATTTAATTTATTGTTGTGTAATATTTTTATATTATTAATAAATAAAAAATAATTTTTTATTAAAAATTAACATTAATTAAGAATTGTTATCAATAATAATAATGTTTAATAATGTAATAATATATAAATAAATAATAGTATAAAATTAATTTATATTAATAATAGATCAAATTTAACTCTTCATTACATCTAAAGTTTGAATTTGAATTTAAAATTACATATATTTATTAAATGAATTATTATTATTATTATTATTATTATTATTATTATTATTATTATTATTATTATTATTATTATTAACAGTACAATATTGCCTTGTTTGTTAAAAGATATGTTGAAGTGCCCCACACTACTATGGTGAGTCCAAAATTGGTGGTCCTCCGCACTTTCCACATCAATTTTGTAAATAGAACTAGCTTTATTTTAATAATTTATATATATGCCTCCTTAACGTTTGATGAAATTGCAGAGACATCTACTTTTATTTTGAAAGTTACAAAAATCTCTCTTTCTTAATTTCAACATAAAATGTAGGTCATTGTATTTTCTTTAAACTTACACACATTTCTTATATTTAGTTAAATTATAGAATGAGCCACATTTTATTTAATAAAGATGAATTTAGATTGATGCATTGTTAATCAAAATATGATGCGATTAAAGACTTTTACTTATAGTAAAGTATTTTAACTAATCTTTATTTTTTTACACGACAATACATAAATTTATAATAATATATTTTTAATTATTTTTATACTGTCTATCTGTATATCTAAATTTCAAAAACAAGAGAGAATCCTTGATAATTTCATCAAAGTGCCGGACGTAAATGTAATATATTTATGTTTGCCATAACAATACAAGCTTAGGGGTGAGTGCTTTTACCATAATTCATGTACAACTTAACTTTATCACATGGGTTGGGACCAATCTAAACTTTAATCGGGACAATTCCATGTACCAGTGATTTCAAAAGAAAGTGTTTGGTGTACAATTATTGATGCATTGCTGCCTAGCTAAGTTGCTTCCATATCCATTTCAAACAAAAATATAAAGAGTATATAGGAATCAAAGTTGCTTAAAAACAGGTGTAACAACTTTAAGTTGAGGACAAAAAGCAGGATGGTATTGATAACTTAGTGTTACTTGTATTTGTTTGAATTACTTATCAAATATGGGAATTCAAATAAAATGATAAGATTTTTTATCTTTCAATTCGAACAAAAAGCTTAGCCCATAGCTACCGATTTTCAACTACATTGGAATCTATTTCATCATCCAATAAAAAATGAAAATGGTTGGAATTTGCATATCATTCAAAACTTTTTATATGTTGTCTAAATTTTAATTAGGGTGCTATTTTTATAAGTAATTATATCATCTCTTCCCTAAATTCATGTCCTATTCGCTTTCTCTCAAGTATTCGTGCGGTCCAAATTTCGAATTCTACAAACATGTAAGGGAAGGAGCGAATAAAGTGTAAATTCAAAAAATTTTGAGTACTATAGATAGATCAACAAGAGTAAATGTAAAGTAAGTTTAAAAAAGTTAGTCTTCTTTATAAGTGGCATAAGAAGTTCACCGACATATATCATTTAGTTCCATTTTTATATAGAAAAGAAGGAAAGTTGGATAATTTATGTTGCAACCTATAGACTTCTTTGTATTTAGTCTAATAACCATTATTTGACATGGACTTGTTTATCTCTAGACATAATTTGATTTTCAGATTTATCAAGTTGATACAGTAGTAAAGATTAGTTATGCGATCAAAATTACTTATAACTTCAAAAATTGACATGTTTCAATCTTTGATGAACTGTATTTTGGTCTGGTAAAAATCAATTAAGCGTTTAAAATATAAAAGTTTCAAGAAAACTTCGTTAATTTTAATTAAATATGCTCTTCTTATTACAGTTTTACCACGTTATGGCCCCTGAAAATATTAATTTCTTGAAAATTTAATTCAAAGGTCGTAAAACATGCTATTTTTCATATAAATTTTTTTAACTTTTTAGAAATATATAATATATATAAATTTTGTAGGCAATAAATACACAAGAAGTAACAACTTTGTTCAGGGCGTACCCAAATTGTAACCTGACTTAACTATTGTCTATCCCCTCTCATAAAGCATTTTAATGCAGGGTAGGAAAAAACAGGTCTAAATGTCACTGATCTATTTCAAATATCCAGTACCTACAAAACTAGCACGTTTAAAGGCATTCAAACTCCATTACTTCTTATGTCCTTTCTTTTTTTCTTTTTTAAATAAGGTTATATTTAACTTAGTAAATAAATTAATTTATAATTTATTAATGTAAATTATAAGTTATAAATTAGCTTCTAAAAATACTCAACGTACCAACTTAATAAAAAATAATTTTTTATTTAATAAATTATTTTGAATAATTTATAACTTATAAGATAATAATTTTTAAAATATTTGTAAATTTACTTTTTATTAATTTACAATTCATATTATTAATAAATAATTATATTATTATTCTCAATAATAAATGAATAAAATTTAACTAGGTAAATAAATGTATAAAATCATAATTATAATTAAATTCTTGAATTTTATATAAATAAAAATAAGTGTATAAATAAATACGTAAAATCATAAAATATAATTTATTATATATTAAGTAATCATATTCTTATTTTAAATAGTAAATAAATAATAAGTACATAAATAAATATGTAATATAAAAATATAGACAATTAAATTTTAGATAGTAATATTTTTACTTTAAATATATTTATCATATCAATATAATTTAATCCCATATTAAATATGAATTAATTTGATTTATATATATCTAGTTATATTAACTTATTTTTATGTCATTTTATATTTTTTAATTAATTTAACAATTAATTTTATTAAGCACATATAGTACAATCGAGTAACTTATCAATTATTAACTATTATTTATGTTTAAAGTTTAGTTAACTAATAATTAATAAATTATCAATTATTAATAATTGATAAATTAATTAATAATTTAACTAATTATATAAAAATTATTTTATAAAATTAACTATCTAACTAACCGAGATTATAAAATAATATAAAAAATATATTAATAAAAATAGATATAAAAATTAAAATAATTTATATTAATAAAATATAAATTATAAATTAATAAAATAAAATAAAATTAAAAAATATAATAACTTATAAATTACTTATAATTATTTATTAAATTAAATTTTTTTAATAAGTTAATGCATAAAACATATGAAAAAATTAGCTTATAATTTATTAATTTAATTTATTAAATAAATTAATAAATTATAAATCAACTTATTTGTTATTCGAAACGGAATCATTAACTAATAGTTATAAATTAATTTATTAATTACTTGCACTAAATATAGCTAGGATGTGAATGATTTCAAAAGAATTCTTGAGCTCTGGCATTAAAATTATAAAGTTGTCGTCTATTAAACCACTAAGTAGCAGTGTATACATAACTTGAATCAAATAAGGTGGAAGAAGAGAATCTTTCAATACTTTCTGGGTTAAATATACAACGGAATTTCGTGCATTCAACATTAAGAAAATAAAGTTGTCCCCCTCAAACGACATTCTTATTGAGGTGGCCTTAGAGTGTTTCTAGGAGCACTTATCCACAATGTGCCTGCGATCGCAAATCTCCACAATGCATTTACATGCTCCGGCAAAGCATAATCAATACCAACACGTGGACCTATCAATATGCTTTCTGGCTCAGGACCATCTAAGAGTTCCAAACCACCTGCATTACATCCATTTTCCCTTCATGGGATCACTAAATCCATATGCCAAAATTTGCATGAGAATGAGATGTCTGAGATATTGTCTAACCAGGGGTATAAAGAGGATGGTTGGACCATTCTGTAGAGAGACCCAATGCCTGACCAACCTATAAGAGTTGGGAAAATAATGAAGATTAACCAGCGGCAAAAGCTAAAATTGAAGTTAACATGTATGATATAACCTCTAATTGGTAAGATTAAACATGGAAAATGATGACAAAGGATGATCTGAATCCAAAAAAATGAAAGAGTTTCTTGTATTTTTCTTCTTTTCTTTCTCCATTCTAATTCCAAATATGGCAAGACCCCTAGTAATATCGTAAAGAGATTAGCCAATTCTGCTCTAACAGATTCCTCTGCGTAAAGAAATTATATTATCTGAATGCAACCTCTTCAAATCACCATGTGAGATAATATACAGCAAGTGCAGTTGTCAATATCGATTCTAGATGGGAGTAGTATCTATAAACTTCCAGGACGAGAAAAGAAAGCACAATCTTTGTAAAGTTCAATAAGCAAATAATCTTTTATTTTGCAACCGAGAAGAAAAGGAATAAAATTTAAAACTTGATAAAATGCATCAAGTGTTTGCACAAACATATATGAAAGAATATAAATCATCAGCTCATGCAGAATGGAACAAAAATATATGAATTTATCTTTATAAGTCAATCTCAAAATCAATTTACATATCTAAGAATACCGTTGAATACAATTATCCAGCAACAATAAGATACAGTTTTATTTCCTGATCTCATAATAAGAAATATTAGGCTAGCCAAAAAATTGCAGGTGTATATTTCATAAACAAAGCTTCCTAGGTCAATTTATTAACAGTCAGATCACTCTGCCCTTGGTAGCTTTAACTTGATAACTCAAAATGGTATTGTACATAATTAACCACATTGTTTTCCTTTATTGCATCTCAAATAGAGTAAGGGAAGGGAAGGGAAGGGACAATTCAACAAACTAACCTTCCCAGGGCCAGTAAGAAGTATAGGTTTCTCAGTTTTCTGACCTCGACGCTGCTGAATAACATCCAATCCTGTGATATTGTCAGATATTGTAAGATGCCTTTATATGTACCATTATGCATGGTTGTGTTATTACAAGTGCTACTAAAGATATTGAGTATTTCTTTTTAAATAGAAAAGATATTGAGGTATTTTTGCAAGACATATAGATGTTATTCTTACAGAGGTGCCAAAAGCATTTCTTGAGACTCAACTTTCCAAACAGTTGGCCAGATTTTGGCTTTGTTTAACTGAAACATGCTTCCATCTTTAATCTTGTGAAAATTTCACGTTTTGCAAGCAAGGATTAGACAAAGAATCGCCTACTCAAGCTTTCATTTTACTTTTATGTTGTTTTCCCCTAAAAGAGGACTTTAGAATGAAATATTTGAAACACCCCCTTCACATCTAGCTATCATTTATTTCTAAAGATAAACAGTTCAGTTCTGGAGGGAGCAGCAGTGTGATTTCCCTTCAATGGTGACAGTTTGCACATGGTTAGAGAGAAGGTAAACAAGCCAAGACATGAAGGGTCAAGCGTTGTGAATAACTGAGAAGGTCATGTGAGCAGGACATGGAACATTACCACTAACGGGAGCACAAGAACGTATTAAAACAGCAGCCCCAGCACCTTCCTTGTCCGCAACAACATTCAGCATTATGTGAAGACCATAGCAAAGATATACGTATGCATGTCCACCTGGTCCAAACTACAATAGTAACAAATCATGTAGAAAAATTATGACAGCCAGCCTTACTCATCTTCTTCAATAGAGGCACAGATCCTCAGATATGTAAAATGAAAGAGTATTAAACAGAGAAAGAGAGAGTGAGAGGAAGCATCTTACAACAGGGGCAGTCCTTGGAGTAATGCCAAATCGACCATGACAGGCTGAATCATTTTGTCGATATGCTTCCACCTGTCTGATATTATTCATTGTTAAATACTGGCCATAGTGTTATAAGGGGTCCCTAGTTTCTCATTCAACTAACATGTACCAATCCCATCCATACCCATGTGAATGTGTTCAAGGTTTTCAGCTTGCGCGCAGATATTTGAGCTAATTCTTGCACGGTGCTAAGCATATATAAAAGGAAGAGACATACTACTATGTGATTGTACTTCCTATATGTGACAGCAGAAAACAGAAGGAAATATCTCAGTTCAAATGACTAGTAGATAACTGTTTGGCATGATCTCAGAAAGGGTCATTCTCGTTTTCCATACGAGCAGTTCAAAATTCATGATTCTATCCAATTACCTAACTATCTATAACTTCATGACATTTCACATAAACTGCATTGCAATCACAGAACATAAATTAACCCCTATGCACAAGTCAGCTTCACAAGGCAAAAATTTTTCATTAAGACTGTAATGGCATCCTAAAAACAGGAAAAAAGAAAACACTTTTGATGCAATACATAATTTGTACCATAACACAAATAAGAATCCAAGTAAACCACAAGTCAAGTCGCTTTATAGAGCCTTATTAGTTTCAGGAAACCGAGAAATTACCTCAGTAATCTGAAGAACGACTTCGTCCCTGCGCAGAAACTTTCCAAGCAAACGGGGTGCAAGGTCCAATGCATCAATTTGGAAAAAGTCACGAGACAAAATATTCATGTTTCCAAACGAAAGGTCTGAAATTGACAAATGATCCAATATGGGTTTGGGTTCGGGTTCGGGTTCGGGTTTGACTTTGAGGGTCATCGATTTGGTACGACGACGAGGCTTACCGAGTTGGTTGCTGCCGTCCTCATTTGGCTCCGTCGCTGGAATAGCTAATGTGGGTTTTGCAACTCGTTTGAATAGCTTCGTTCTCTTCATTCCTCCACCACGAAAGCAGAATCGATCGAACAATGACGAAGATGCTGATAAGGTTGACTTGTCTGGGGTTTTGGCAGGTGAGGGATGACGGAAAGACATGGCAACACTACAGTCGTTAGAGTCAGCTCCTCGACGATTCAATTGGCAGCGATAAATTATGAACCCATTTATTACCGTTCGGTTCTATCCTTTGTGATTTGATTCACAAAATTAAATATTTTTAATAATTTTAATATTTTTAAAAATATTATTTCATGATTTAATTTTTAAGGAGTGTTTGGTTTGTGAAATTTTATATTTCTGAAAAAGTATATATTTTCAAAAATATAATTTTTAAATATGTGATTTTTTAGAATATAATATTTTTATATTTGATTTAATATATATATCTATAATTTTTTTAGATTCTCAAATATATTATATTATCATATTTTATATTTTTAAAAATTTTATTACTCTTTCAAAAAATACTTTTATTAATTTTTTATAAATTGTAATAAATTATAAATTTAATAAAAAATATGCAAATAAAGATATTTTTAAACCTAGTAAATTAATAATATAAATTCTCTTCAATTAAAATATAATAAATAATTTAATTCATAAAATATTAAAAAAAATTGAATTTAAATTTGAATTTTTATAAGAAATTAAAAATTATTTTTAATATTAGAATATCACTTTCACATAACTCACACATTTAAACTTTTATATTTTTTTACTTTCCATTGCATTAAAAATTATAAAAAATAATTATGAATTTTAATTGTAATTTTTATGTAAATGAGAAAATTTTTAAAATATACATTACATGTGAATATGCAATATTAATCAATGTTATCATACAAATTAAAATTTAATATATTAAAATTACTTTATGTATCTTTTTTTATCTATCATAAGATTATATATAAATTAATAAAAATAGAATTTAAAAATTACTTATTTATTTTTCTACTTATTTGATGTGATTATGCTTGTTATTAGGGAAAAATTGAGAATGAGAAATATACATTAAAAATGAAAAATAAAAATGAAAAATTTTCAAAATAAATTAAGGTTTAGAAAAATGAGAGTAAAATCATCATTTTATTTTAGTATCAACATTCTTATCTCATGGGAATCTAAAACATTCACCTCCCCTATGAAAATATTTTGAAAGAAAAGTTGGATTAAAAACATTCTTAAAAATGTTATATTCCTAACGTAAATTTTTTAAAAATTTAAATTAAATATAAGAATATAATATTCTCATAAAATATTCTTGAGAATCAAATGCTCTTTTAGAAATATGGTATTAACATATTTAGTTTATTTAAAAAATATTTGTAGGAATATTGTAATATTATATTTTAACTAATTTTTATACTTTTAAAAATATTATTAAATTATTAAAAATATCCTCATAAAAAAATTGAATAGTTAGTAATGGCATGTGATAGTTTGAAATAATTATCGATGTTACCAATAATGGATGGTTTTTTGGTGATGGGCAATGAAAATAACTAATGATTAAAGATGAAAACAATGATTATTAGTAATGAATGATGGAGACAACAATTACTAGCGATGAATGGTAGTTAATAAAAATTACTAGCAATAAATAATGATTACAATGATTACTTATGATAGCTGGTCAATGGCAGTAGTAATGATTAATGATGACCATTAACAATAAATGATGGCAGTAGTAATTAGTGATAGCCAATTGTAGTAAATGATAATAAAATTAAGTGTTAATAGTTGTAAAATCTTAATAGAAGGGATGATAAAATAGTCTATTTATATTACTATAATATTCCTATGTTATAAAAATGTAAATAAAGATACTTGACAGGCTTTGAGCCCACAGGCCTAGCAGATCAATTCACAAACTTTTTTACAAATTAGGCTTGTTAAAAATGAGCTTGAAAGAAAAAAAACTTTTGACTAATAACCTTTTTTCATTTTTTAACAAAACAACTAACCCAATAAAGACCTTACCCTAGCCCAACCCAACCCAAATGGCCCTCCCCAAAACTTGATCTGTTAAGCCTAAATAAACATATAAAATAAGATAGATAAACTAAGCCTGTGTAGGCTTATTCGCATAAGCACACAATTTTAATAGGAAAATTTGGGCAAGCCTATGGGGGACTACAAGTGGCTTACATTACTTTTTTTTATAATAATAAAGTGATTAAATCATTAGATACACACACACGCACATAATAATTAAAGATCGAATCTTGGATTTGGATGTGGCAGAGGCACAAAGCCTTTAAAAAAACATTGGCATCTAATTTTTCTTACTCCAAATCTTAATTCCTATTCTCTATTTGAAAATAAATTCCCCAAAATTAGAAAGGAAAACTTACTTTAGTAAAAAATAACTGAACAGCAATGAGTAACAAGCTAATAATGAATCATTACTAAAGACTGTCGAACCTTGCATAGACACAAAATAACAGCAGGTAATTTCTTCTTTTTCTTCGTTCATAACTTTTTCTCTTCTATCAGTTTTATATTTGAAAAAACTAAGTTTTGCTTAGAAAAGGTTCTATGAAGGAGAAATTAGATAAAGGTGCTATAAAGGACCAAGGTTTGCTTATGGATTATAAGGCATATGATTGAAAGGATCGAGGTGTACTTAGGAAAAAAAGTGTTATGAAAGAGATATTAGATAGGGTTTATTTAATATGAACTAAAGAAGTCAATTTCTAAATGATGTTATAATTCATTTACCTCAATTTAAATCTAAACACAAACCATTACTATTTAAAATGGTTAAACTTGTATTGAGAACTCAAAGAGCTCCATTTTTTAAATTCTTAGTTGCATGGCTAATGTCATCATCTAACTTAGTTATGACCGAGATAGGATTATTCTTCCAATAATTCTATCAGCCTATTTCCATACATTAGTAAATATAACACAGATTTTATTCTTACCTAGCACACATTTATCAAGAAACACCTAACTTGCATTTATATTCTAGAATTCTTTGTACAACGAGTAGTTTATCAAAAGAATAGTTAGATTAACTTATAGATTCTAAACTTAGAGCATAAGTTGCCTACACTATGTAAAACATATTATAATATCCTTATCATGATTATCAAAATTAAATTAGCCTATTACGCTACTTAAATCCATTATCATTCATGTATAAGTATACTAATTTAGTTCTTGCTACTAATCCACTAAAAGATAGGTATCAATAACCCTTGAAAAAGGTTGTCTTACTTACTATGGTGGCAAAGAGAGAAAGTCCTATTGTATATATAAAATATCAACCCTTAAAATAGTAAATATGAGACTTAATGAGAGTATTCTACCATCAATCCACAGAAATTAATTTAAACAAATTGAATAAGAGTCAAAAGGCTTCAATAATCATTTCAAGCTCCTATAACATATGGAGCTTCAAACATTAAATATTTAACCATTTGTCATTACCATAATCCTTGTATGGTCAATTATCCAAAGGAATATTATATATCAATACACATCAAGTAAAGGTTTCTAATTATATTAATAGTAATAGCAATAAATATATAAATTAAACTATTTTCTTCTTGTACTTCCTAGTTAATCTTATTTTACATGATATCCAACCTTGTGCCTCTCAAGTTTGCATTATCCCACATAATTAGTACACCATTCATAGTGCTTTAATATCTAACTATCTTACATCATCATTGCTATTCAAGGTATAATTTATAATTTAAGTTATTCTTAAAAGCACAAACTCAAATCATTACATTCATAACAAAAAAAGTTATAAAAAATCAATCATCACTAGGCCATTTATAGCCTATCATAATCAATTAATGTCAAACAATAACTTTATTTAGGATGCATGAGTTAACCATGACAAATGAAAGAATTTTTAGACCACAAATGGCTATCTAATTAGTTTTCCACTCATATTACTTATCATTATATGTGGTTAGGGTTATTCAATCTTATCTCATGTGCCTACAGTAGCTTAATACCTTATAATTAGCGAAAAGTATAGCTATATAGCAAAACAGGGTCATATTCAACTATTAGTGTCCAAAGACAAACTTTGGCACTTATAATCAACTATAATGGTCCTGAGCTAGCTTTATATAGTCATAATTAACTACCATTGTCTAAAGACAAATTTTTGACCTAATAGTTGACTATGTAGTCAACTGTAGGGCCCTAAAGGTAATTCAAGCTTATATAGTCAGTTATATAGTCAACTACTAGTAAGTGCTCTACAAATTTCTATATATGAACATTGTTCATCTATAATAAATAACCCTTAAAAATCATTTAATGCATACCAAACCTCAATGAAGCTATTATTAATATTAAATACTAATCATAAACATCAAAATCCATTATTCAATCCATCCATTTAATACATAAAATCATCATTTTTAAGTATGATCATCATTTTACTATAAAAGCATAAAAATTATTAAAACAACAATTTAAAGAGGAGATTTGGTAGAATATTACTCATTATACTTAGATTGGTAGCTTAAAGTGTGGAGAATGATTATTAAAACCTATATTCATCAAATAATAAAGGATTTATAAGTTAGAGTTATGGGTGGCTTATCTTTCGCTAATGATTAGTATTTTGAAATCAATAGTTTTAAAGGGAAATTGAATGAGTATAAGGAAGATTAAGTGATAAGAAACCATTAATTAGTAAGCAACTTACATAAAAAAGGCGAAATTAGGGATGGTTTGGTGGATTTCTCTTTATAAGCACTAGCATTCTTCTTTAGAAACTCTTAGAGATGATGAACTGAAATGTAAAATGAAATAAAAGGAAATATATGAGTATTTTAAGGATGAAAATGTTGAAGCGTATTTTTGGAAGAAGTAGGTAAAATATACTTTTAACTCATCAGCTAGTCTGGTTGGACTATAATTAACTATGCCTATCTGAAAAATAGGTCAAATGGGTATAGTTGACTATATAGTTAATTACTACCTTAATTTTTATAAAAATTTTATTATTTAATTTTCATATTTTATATCCATTCTCATATTCTTATGTGTCACAATGAATTCCAATAACCATATCATTTCTATCATATCATAACCCTAACCCAATCGTGATAGATGTAAAGCCTATTACATAAGTTCCACTAGCCTAATTCTATATACTTGTCATAATACTAAATAATATAGTTGGGAAAGAATAGGAAAAAGTTTAACAATTAAAGGGAGGCATTTCTTTCATCAATAAAATTTTATAAAATATGAGGAAATTAGAGTTATTTATAATCCTCCCAAGTAAAGGACAAGTTACTTTAACTAACCTAAAAAAGGATTTAAAGTTTGTATCCTTTATCCAAGCCTATACATAGACTAAAGCCAAAAGGATAGTTTATATACAAAATCATGTGCTACCAATAAATAAAATAATAAGTATCCAAGTGATCTAGCTTTGAAAAGATGGTAGTGAAGGTTCGACATCAACATCAGAAACTACAAAATAAATTATAAAGGGATAAGTTCAGAACTCAATGAATAAATACTCCATTTAAAATAAACCATATAATATAATATCTTGCCACTAAATCATCCTCCTATAAAGTATATCACATAGTTATATATATTATTAATTCCATATTTGGTAGCCTCAAAGGCTTACATATGACCATTCATTAGAAATACATTGCACAAGGATACATAAGAATAATTAGATTTCATATCCATTCACAATTTAAGGCAAGAAGCAAGATTTAAACATATACTTCCATCGTATAACTATCAAACTAACTTGTTATGCCCTTTAAAATTAAAATATATTTTAATTATTTTTATTAATAATTACATGAATGTAATAGTTAATAAATAGTTACATATAAGATTAGGATAGAGTTTTATATGAAGAAAATAGAATTTTATGGAAAAATAAAAAAATTAAATTAATTATAGGATTATTGAAATTAGAATTTACTTTATTTATTTTATTAATACTTTATATACATGCTAGTTAATAAATCATTATGAATGAATTTAGAACTAGAATTTAATTAAAAAATAGGATATTACATTAGAAATAAGAAGCATAAATTTACTTTATTCATTTATTTTATTAATACTTTATATACATGCTAGTTAATAAATCATTATGAATGAGTTTAGAACTAGAATTTAATTAAAAAAAATAGGATATTACATTAGAAATAAGAAGCATAAATTTAAATATGAGTAGTAATTGTGTTTAAAGGAGATATAAATATCAATTTTCCTATTTTACCCTTAAAATCTTTCAAAATTACTAAACTACTTTTAATTACATAAAAAGCCTCCAAAATCATTTTTATTCTCTATTTTTGCTAATGACTCCAATGGCTCTTCCTTCTTTTCCTTCTTCATTTGTTCTAATCTTCGCTTAAAACTAGCAACAATTGGCTAAAAAATTCAAAGGATCACTCACAAATCATCAACTAATCCAAGGTACCTCACCTTGTCTTCTTTAATTTTATGTGAGGATTTCATGAAAAGGAAATGTAGAAAGAATTAAGGATTTCTATATTATAGTTTTGAATTATCTTGAATAGAGTGATCAAGCTACTTCTTTAACCTTCCTTTTGGTCTCTTCCATCAATAAGTAAGCAAATAATCTACTTAAAATAAAGTTTCTATGATTTATAGGTATTTAGGGTTTATATATTATATGTTATTAGGAATTTTAATGATTCGGTATGAGATCTTATTATTTGATGGTAAATCTTATACTATTATGGTGTATGATGTTTAAAAATAAAGGATTCCTTATGGATTTGAGTTGTTAATGTATGAAATGCATAAAAAGGTAAAGGTGGAAATCAACATTTGTGCTAGAAAATTCGATGAAAAACTAGTAAAACTTGGTGCATACTCAAGTATAGTACTCAAATATAACCTTAAGGAATGATATTGGGAAGTTAATATTCGAGTACTATACTTGAACATAGTCCTAACCTTTATCTTTGGATGACAATATTCTAATATCATATTTAAATATAACACAAAATGGGGCGTTTCTGATTGACAGTATGCCAATACCTTATATGAATATTAGATCCAATAATCTAACATTGTATTCGAATATAGGGTTTATTTTTCATTTCTAGAATCTTATTTTCCAATACTATATTAGAATACCTTAAGCTAAATGTTACTTATATTTAACTATTATATTGGAAAACTAATGCTTAAATGTTAATTATGATTATATGAAAACCTCTCATGGTGAGTTAAATTACCTCAAAATACTATGAGCATGATTATACTATAAATATATGTCTAATATTGATTCAGAATAAGGAATGGTTAACTTATATTAATAATATGAATATGATAACATTATATAGTTATGATTGATTAATTCTCAATTTAAATTTATACTATAAATGCCAATTACGAAATGAATTCTATTATAGTATTGGATTATATTAATTTATATTTTATTATAGTTTTGGATTATATTAGCATATATTATATTATAGTATTGGACTACCTTAACATAGGTTGATTACTATAAGAGATTGTATAAGTATACATATTTGATTACTAAAATAGATTACATTGGCACATATTTGAATATTGTAATAGATTATATAAGTATATTTGAATACCATAATAAGTATAATAATATAGTATTTCTATAAATATGATTAAATTATGTAAATATGTTTTATAGTGATTTGAATAAGGAAAGGCTACTTCTTAATAATATTATTAATGTGATAAGAACACATTATTGTGATTGACTAAATTATTAAATCATGATATATAATTGACATAAGATTATGTGATACGAATGCTAAAATTCCAATAAAAATGTGTAAATTGTTTTACATTTATAATTGTTATTGATTTTGTATATGAATTGTATTATGATGACTTCCTATTAAGGGATGTGTTATTTTTTAAAAATATGCAACAAATGGATTATTATTGTGAAACGGAGGGGCTATTATTATAAAATGATATAAAATTCAAAAGATTTGTAAACAGATAAGGTATCTAAAGGGATAAGGTTGAATTTGTGAATGACTAAAAATGAAATGAGACACAAGATAGTCTAAGTGTTTTTTCTTCATTATTATCTTTCACATTCCATATTGTTTATGTTATGTGATTTTCTTATAAATGTGAGTAATTATGTTGACTAATGAATTAAGAAATTGAGTATGAATTATGTATGTATATATATAGGAAAATTGTGTGGCTATTTATATTTTTGTTAAGTAAACTATTTATTTATTGAGTTAATAACTTATTATTTTAATGTTTACACTTTTATAAATGTGCCTACAAAAGCTTTTTCACCCTTACTAACAACTAAAAAGTGAAATCCTCCTTGTAGTCTTATGTAGTGTGGTCGTAGTCTTGTTTTTTTATTGTTAGAAATGTGCTAGGCCTTATTTATATATTTTCAAATCTACTACATTTGAATTTTATTGTAAATATTTTGAAATCATTTATAACATGCGGTATTTCTAGAATATGTGTGACAATACTAATCTCGAGCATAATTTAGATTTAGTGGAAATTACAAAATGGGTTCTACATTGATCATCGGTAAGTGGGTTATGCCACAACTTTGTACTTTACTTATCTTTTTTGTCATTTTTTCTCTCAAATCAACCTTATACCCCACTTGCCTTGTATTATGAATTAATCGTTTAGTATTCATATCATCCTTTTTCATATTTCTTATTTCGCAATATGCTGAAAGCATTCAATTCTTATAATAAGTCATAAGCCATGCTCATCATAGCTATCTTACAATACCGTACCTCTATGTATAATCACATATCACATTTTCATGTATAATCAACAAAGTAAACATGTCTTATCTTTAATTATTCAATATAATAGCTTAATGTCTCATACCATAATCACAACTTATGTTTTTTATCATCATTTATCATATTTCATCATAACTTTGTGTTTGAAGAACTTACATCCCATGTTGGACCCTTGGAAGTAATGATTTATCAAGAAAATTAGGCACAGTTAACTATTATATTTGACTATGGTTGCCTAGGAATAAATTTTAGGTTTATAGTCAACTATTAGGATCATGAAGTAATTTTAAAGCTCATTAGTCGATTATAATAATTGATTATAAAGATCTAAAGAATAACTTGGAAGTTTTTAATCGATTATCAACTTTCAAAGAATAGCTCGTAGTCACATAATTGACTGTACTCCCCTAGATTTCACATTTTGGGGTATAGTTAACTACTATAGTTCTTTAAAAATTTTCATTGTTCTTTAATTTCAAATTTGCCATGAATGGATATAACAATAAACCAATCAATAAATGCTCGTTAATACAATTTAATAACAATTTATTCAAGTCATTTTCATCATCCAATCATGCTAATAATATCAATCCACACATTTATTAGGCATTAATATTCATATGACCATACAACCTAAAATCATGCAATTCAACTTAGATTTCATAAAATCCAACAATAAGGAATGAAGTATTTACTCATTTAGTATGAAAAAGATTAGTAAGATGTTAGATTGGATGTCTTTTGACTCTAATCACATCAAAATTCAATAATTGTTTAAGTTAAAGTTTCAAGTTCCTATAGGAACCAATGCTCATCAATTTTCTTTAAACTAAGAGAGAGACAGGAAAGAATTTTAGTAATAAAGATATCCTTACCTAGATTTAATGAATAATTTAAAGAGAGATTGATAATTTCCTTGCAATTTTTGTAAAGGGAAATATGAGAAATGAGAAGACAAGTAGTTGTGTTAAGAGGAGTTTAGGAAAATAAGAGAAAAAATGTAATGGTTGTTTAAAAATGAGGAATATTATCCTCAAGGGCATTTTTTGAAACTTTTCTTTAAATTTTTTTTATACTCACATACTCACCTTTAATAATTTCAAATATTATACTTTATAATCCTATTTAACTTTTCTGATCTTATTTTTATAAATTTTATATTCTTATATTTATTAAATTATTAACTTTATTTTATTTCATAATTTATATATAAAATTTCTAATTTGATAAAATTTATCGATTGCCTTAATTATTTTTCTTCACAAATTAATTCAAATTTAATATCTCTCAAATAAGGCGTAACGAATCATATTCATCATATTTCAATAGTTCATGATTCATAACACATTATTTAAACAAATTAATCACATTTATCTTATATGAAATTAATTAATTGTATAATTACAAATTTTAATTTTTTTAGGGGTTTAATAACTTATTTATATGTCCTTTCCTTAACTTGTTTGAGATTGTTAGAATGAAGGGAAGAAATAGGAATTAATCTCAAATAACTTTCATGCTCAAACTTTTTGTTAGAATAAACATGTCTTTGGCTAGATTCATAAAAAAGGAGAAAAAACTTATGGCTAGGCTAGAGGGAATAAATTAACAATTTTTGTTAAGACCAAGTCATTATTTAGAAAAACTCCAAAAAGAATTGTAGGGTGAGTATAATAAGGCATTAATTTAAGAAGAATTAACATAGTATCAAAAATCGCAAAGTGAATGGCTTATATTGGGTGATAAAAATAGAAGGCTTTTTCATTCATCAACTACTACTCATTAGTAAAGGAATAATATTATACAACTGCAAAATGCTGAAAAAGTTCGGATAGATAATGATGTTCAATTGTAGAAGATAGCAATAAACTATTTTAAAAACTTTTACTTAAAGTTTGGCTTTATCTTTGAAGGATTTCTTATTTTTAAAGTGTTTCCCAAAACTTAATGAAGACCTTATTAGTGAGATTAGCGCCTTTGTTATTGCAAAAGAAATTAAAAGTGTTGTATCTAGTTCAACTTCTCTAAAAGTACGAGGCTAGTACGAGGTTGAAATGGTCTGCATGTAATCTTTTTTCAAAGTTAATAGGAAGCAATGGGTAGTTCGATTTGTGACATTATTTCAATTTTTTAATGATCCTTAAGTGGTGAAAATATTAACAAAACTCTACTAGTTCTTATTTTAAAGTTGAAAATCCAAAGTCCTTAAAGTAATTTCACCTTATTAGCTTCTATAATGTTATTTGTAAAATCATTGCTAACGTTATTGCAAATAGATTGAGACTATACTTTGGTTATCTAATATCTTTGAATCACTGTAGCTTTATCCTAAAGGGACATAGACAATATAGTGACGGTTCAAGACATTATTCACTCAATAAGAAAGAGAAAAGGGAAAAAAGGGATGATGGTATGAAAGTTGATCTTGAAATGATAGTTGATCTTGAAAAAGCCTATAGCAAATTGATTAAGGTTTTTCAATGGATACTTTAAAAGAAATTAGTTTAATAGCTAACATTTTCTTTATGATCATGGCTCATGTTTCATCTTGTTCTATAAGGATTTTATGAAATAAGAAGAAAATAGAGGAGTTTGTACCATTTAGAGGTATAAGATAGGGAGATCCTTTATCTTTATATCTTTTTCTACTATACATAGAGAGGCTCACTTGCTATATTAACTATGTAGCCCATACTAAGAGATGGAAACTGATTATGTTATGTTGAAAAGGGACACCAATCTTTCAATTTTCTTTGTTAATGATTTGACTTTAGGCAAAATACATAACACCTCCTTAAAGTATCGCCTTATCTCAATTAACTCCTTTGAACTTTTAAACCTTTCATATAACCCTCTTAAGTTTATAAAAGTCTGGAAACATTAAATTGCTATTAATAGAAATAGAATTGAATGCACGAGAACACCACATATGGTACTAGTTGCATTTATATGAAGATTTTATTAGGTAATATATTAAATTTTACTTTTTTGTTTCTTCATAAAAAAGTCTTTGAAGTTTTTAAGGTGTTAAGGCTTGACTTCAAGACTTGATTTTTCTTCAACACTTAAAGAGAGATTAAAGTCATTTAGAAAGCTATGGTAAGCTTTCTTTTTCTATTTTTGTAGTGTGAAACACTTTGTTACCTTGAACATTGTTATAATGCTTTGTTTATAATAAATGTTTGGAAAGTAAAATAAATCTCTACATTTAATGACTAAAGTAATGATTTCTTTATAATATTGACTTCAATATTAAAACAAATCCTTGTTTGTAATGATTGAGGTAATGAATTTTAATAATGAGTTATGGTCTTCATATTTATTTATTTATCTTCTACCTATTTGTATATTCTACAATTTGGATGTTATTAAAATAAATCCTTATTTGTCTAACTATTTAGTAGAATAATAACATAAATCCTTATTCGTTTAACTATTTACTTAAATAATAAAACAAATCCTTATTCATCTGACTATTTGTTAGAATGGACATTAAGCTGCTATCTAATATTTAGTAGTTATTTACACTCTTTATTCTAATATTTTACGTGGACTGCATTATGTTTATCTTTTTACTTATTTTGCTTCATTGTATAGTTGCTCTTAATAATGGAATACTATCTTTTTGGATGACTAGATGTAACTTTTGGTGTCTCCTTTTTAAAATGCTCTCTTTTCTATATATTATACACTAGAGGATAATGTAATTGACTAATGTTTCTTACTTTTAGTAGTAATGGATGATGAAGCGATTGTAAAACTGCATCATAGGGGTTTTTTTAATAGTGAACCACTATACAAATATAATGGTAAGATTATAGACATCATAATTCATATACAATTAGCCATTTTGAGTTAATAGAACTTATGGAAGAGTTATGTTACTCAAATACTTCAAAGATATGTTACAAGTTATCTAACAAAAGAATGGAAGATGGATTACTATTAATTATGGATGACAAGCAAGTGATAAAAATGGTGAAGGCTTATAAAAATATATAAATAGAGATTATGTATGTGAAAGTTAAGATTGGCTTAATCTATTTAAGTGGAGTAGCAAAAAAATGCATATAGTAATGGTAATGGGCACAATAATAAGGATGATAATAGGCAAAATGATAAGATTGTAACTAACAAACTAGCACAAAAGAAAATGATAGAAATAATGCTTATTTAAAAGAAAAAGTAACTAAAGAAAGGATGTAACTGTATCTAGGCTCAAAGGAAATAGTGATGACTTTAACAGTAATGATATTTTAAAAAATCCAACTTTAAAGCTATAGATATTGGTAGCATTAGAAGAAATAGGAGATGATGATATTTTTACACCAAGAAAGGAACTAAAAATATATTATACAATTACTAGCTCACTAATGCTTAAATCAAAGCTTACTACATCAGAAAGAAAAAGAAACGTGCCATAAAGAATGATGTTAACTTAAAAAGCATATAAAAAGGCGTTAGTTGGCCTTTATTTCTTGATAGACAAAGGCAACCACTTTTAGCAACTTAGTGACACTAAAAAAGATTATAATAAAAAGTATCCTATTTTTATGAAGAAACTAACATGGAAAACCCCAATCTTGCAGTTAGCATGAAATTTAAGAATGTAAAAGTTTTTCAGGATACTATGAATGAGTGAAATGTGAAAAGATATTGTGATGCTAAATAGATACAAAGTGAGAGTAAAAGAATGTTGGGAAAGTTTAGAAAAGAAAGCTATAAGTGAAAGATTTTTGCATCATTAAATTAAAAAAAAAATAGCCTTACAAATTAAAACATTTAAATATAAGCATACTTACTAACCAAAGTTTAAAAATAACTTGGTCACTTCAACTTACATTTCAAAAAGGTTTTTTTAACTTACTCTTGGATAATTCTAATTAGAAGATAAAATCAATGAAGAAAATGGCGAGGAAACTATGTAAGGTAGATACCAGTAATATGAAATTGTGTAGGGTAAAAAGAAAAACAACTAAGATGAATGAAAGAAATGTAAATGGACAATATAACAATTTATGGGACTATATTGCCATTATCAAA
The DNA here is from genome assembly GCA_020226215.1 of Sindora glabra. Classification (NCBI taxonomy): domain Eukaryota; kingdom Viridiplantae; phylum Streptophyta; class Magnoliopsida; order Fabales; family Fabaceae; genus Sindora; species Sindora glabra. The sequence continues at coordinate 21,949,983 of CM035228.1, forward strand.
AAGCACAATCTTAAAAGCATTCTTACTTTTTTGTTGATCTCTCCAAGAAGAAGATAACTGTTATATTTTAAAAAGTTTTATATATGTATTAAAGCATTACGAAGGAATTTCTATCTAGTTGTAAAGAGATAATTGGTCTTAATGGTTATTTCTTAAAGGGTATCTTGGGTTCCCAAATATTGAGTGCTATGGTTAGGGATAGGAATGACAACATATACTTATTAGCTTGGGTTGTGTTAAATTGGAGAATAAAGACAATTGGAATTGGTTCATGATGATTTTGGTGAAACTAAGGCACTAAATGGACATTTATGAGCAATAAACAAAAGGTACACATTCCTTATGGTTTTCCATTTAATTTTTTAGTTTTTTTTGTTTTGATTAAAACTTTTTTATAATGTAAGGCCTCTTTGACAACTTTAAAGGCTTATTGCCGAGTGTTAATAATAGATATTATATGGAGCACTTATATGCTAATATAACTACAAAGTATAAAGATTTAGAGTTGTAAGATTTGGTTTGGATAACTACTTATGCAAGTACCCCCAGAGATTTTAACTACTACATTGAAAAGATTAAGAAAATGGATAGTAAGGCTTACAATTACTTGAATGAATTGAATCCAAAGTGTTAGTTAAGGTCGTATTTTAATTTAAATATTAAGTGCGATGTTTTATTTAACAACCTAAATAAGTCATGGAATTCTTATATGTTAAAGGCTAGGGAAATGCCTATTTTACAAATTTGGAATGGATTAGGAGGAATATTATTGACTAGAATCCAAACAAAGAGAAAAGGAATGGAAAAATATAATGGTTCAAAAATAACTTAAGCATTAAGTATTTTAAATGATAATATGTATGAATTTAGAAATTGTAATTGTATAGATTGGGACCTTACAGGAATACCTTGTAAACATATTATTACTACAACTCAACAAACCACTGAAGATCTTGAAACTTATATCCATGGTTAGTTCACAAAAGATCTCTATTTGAGAACCTATTTATTTGCACTTGCTCTTATAATTGGCTAATAAGATTGCGAAGTCATCAACTACACTCATGTGTTGCCTTCATATTACAAGAAGCCTAGTGGTAGGCCAAAACAAAAAGGAAAAAGGCAACTTAATGAGCTAAGGGTAGGGAGTAAGGCTTTGAAAAAAGGTTTATTACTTGTAGCAAGTATTTAATGGTTAGACACAATGCTAGAACTTGTAAACGTAAAATGCATAAAAATAGTAAGTTCATGAAATCTTAAACAACTAGTAAAGTATTACTTCTAACCTAAATTTAGTTATTTGTGTTAGTGAATAATATTATTGTACCAATTTAATTGTATTAACTTATATAAGTTATAGGGGAGTTCTAGTGCAAACTATAATAACTAAATATTTTAATTTGTTAAATAAATAAAACTATTAGATAAAAACATGAAAATATTATAAATGTATTGTAATGTAAATTTTTTATAAAGAAATTAAATAAATAATTTTTGAACACATTTGAAATTTTTTATAAAGGAAAAGGGCAAAATTGAAAAGGAATTATATTAGCAAATGTGTAAATTTTTACAAAGTGGAAGGGCAAAATTGAAAAATAATTTATGAGGATAAATATATAAATTTTTGAAAAGATAAAAGAAAAAATTGAAAAATAAAAATAAATTTTTTTAAAAAATTAATTAAAATAATATTTTAATAGGAATAGTGCCAACAGCACCGCCATTCCCATGTTATAAATATGTGATGGAGGAGGCCTTAACGGCTAAAAAAAGAAAAGGAAGCAAGGAAGGGAGAGAAAAGAAGAAAGAGAAGAGCAAAAAAAAGAAAAAAAAAGTTATGAATTTAGAAGTATCCTTGAGAGAATTGAGGTAAGTTCTATTTATTCAATTTTTAATTTAATTTTTAATTTAATTTTTATTTTATTTTAATTTTATGCAATAATTTATAGTAATTATGTTTAAATTTAAATAATTCTAATTAGGCTTAGATTTTATTTATAAAAATTAGAGAAAACATGAATTGAGGATTATAGTTTTAGAATTTTCATTTAATATTATTAGTAGTGTTGTAAATAAAAGAATTAGCAACATAATTGTAAATTTAATTATTAAACGTGATAAATAAATGATTTGTGATTGAAATTGCATATATGATTATTTTATGCTTATACGTAGGAAACTGTTAATTTCTTCAAAATTATAAAATATTATTATATTTAAGTTATAGGAAAATTCTAGTGGGAGATATATTAACTACACCTTAACCCCTTAAAGGGGCAGCCTTATAAAAAAGATAGATTTTATTCATGTGAGGAGCATTATATTGGAGAAAGGGATAAGGTTGGAATGGAGGGATAAGACTAAAATGGAAGGCATAAGGTGGAATCTATACCTTCTCACCATTCTCACTCGCGTATTATACATTATTTGTATGTTAGATTTGAATTCAATTAAATTAATAAAGTTAGATTATGTTGATAAATAATTATTGTTAGTTAAATATTCATGAAAAAATAAGTATAGAATTATTTTAAAAATTGAAATGCAAATAGGCTCGCTAAGTATTTAAAATACTCATTTTGTTGTGTTGTTTTAATTTTTTTTATAGGTGAATCCCCAGATCGTATGTGATCATTGGTATACCATGCATTTTGAACTGCTAGATATCTAAAGTATAGTATTTTAGTAGTGAAATGCTACTTGATGTTTGTCTGAGTTATAAAATAGTACTTTTGTTTTAATCTGTAAATATAATTGATCTTTATATATATATATATATATATATATATATATATATATATATATATATATATATATATATATATATTAGTATTATTGTATTTAGTTAGAAATGAGATAAAAGTTGAAAAAGGCTTGTAGATATATCATAAGATTATGATATATTCACGCCATTCACGATTTCTAATTTGAAAATTTAGGTCATGACAATTGTGGTATCAAAGCATGGTTTTAGGTTTTCCTAATCATGGTATACCAATGATGTAATCTGAGGGATCCATCAGTATAGTCAGGTATTATTTCGAAATTCTTAGTACTTGAATAGTATATGTTGTTCTTTCCTTTGTGTGCCATAAGAATATGGGTAAACATGAGGGAATTGGATCTGCTTGTGGGCAATATGAGATGCATGAGTGGGCAGTCCATATGCAGCAGACTGTCGATAGATTAGTTGAAATAGTAGGCACAAATAAAGATAAAGAGACAAATAAAAGTGAGAGAGTAAAAAATCATAACTATATGGAAAACAAAGTTAGACAGCCAACCCTAATACCATCAGCCAATAAATTATAAATAGTCTATAAATTCTTGAAACTCAAACCATCAAGATATGATGACACTGATCCTTGTGTCGACCTATACTAATTCCTTAGATAAATTGAGAAAATTGGAAGAATGTTGGGCTATTCAAAAACTATATTAATTGAACTAGTGGGCTATTAAGTAAATGATCTAGCCTACTATTGGTACATGCAACATGTAGATCAAAGAAGTATTTCTGCTCCTTCCCTGACTCAGGAACAGTTTTGTAATGACTTAGTAGATTGATTTTTGCTGCCAAGCATCCAAGAAGCCAAAGCCTGAAAATTTGAGCACCTCACTGAAGGAGATATGACTATTCTAGAATATAATGCTCAATTTACACAACTTTTAAGATACGCTACTTATTTGATACCTACTAAAAAGCCAAAGTTAAAAGATTTATCAATGGGCTCTAAGACTACTACTTTGATCGTATGGTTATTACTGAGGCGACCACCTATCAGCAAGCATTGAACCAAGCAATTAGGATAGATATTCTTCTACAAGAAAGAATAGAAAAAGAAGAATCCTCAAGTAGAAAGAGAAGCATACTCGAAGAGGGGAGTAATAAGAAGATTAAGGGAGCTGTGTCAACTCCCAATATACTATCTAGGAACATTGGAGGACGATTTATTAGAGAACCTCAAAGTCAACAAAATTTTCAAAGAAAAAGTAGTAGAAGCAAGCTAAGATTTTCGAAGGCAGGCAACTAGAGTGTATCATCTCTATTTTAGTAAAGAGAAAGTTCTCTTTATTGCTAGCAATACAAGAGAGCTCATCCAGAAAGATGCATAATCTGTTTTTAATGTGGGAAACCAGGACACCGAGTTAGAAAATACATGTCCAAAGTGACCAATAACAAAAATCAAGCAGCATCAAATGTAAAATCAATAAAAACACCAACAATGCCTAACAAGAAGAATAAAAAAAAGGAAGCCATAGGATGATAAGCATAAATGTTCGTTATCACACGAGAAGAGGTAGAAACATCTAATGAAATAGTTAAAGGTACGTTAATTAATTGAAAGATAAGATCTTAGTGTCTTATTTGATCCTGGTGCTATACATTCTTTTATCTCATAATCTAGCAAAGAAAATACATAAACCTATGCACCCCCTAGAGCAAATAATGATAGTATCTACTCCCGTAGGAAAAGAATTAATTGCTAGGAATGGCATAGATAATTACTAAGGTTAACTTAGTGATAATAGAGATAGAAGATTATGACATGTGCCAAGAGTACTAGATTCTTTTCTTTAGGGATTCTTCTTTTTATCCTATTTTATTCCTTTATCTTTATAATCTCTACCATCCAATCACCTTTCTTTCTTTCTAACCGCGAAACTTCCTTACCCTTTTCATTATTCGATCTTTCTTTATATCTCTCCTAATTCATCTCTTCCATCACCATTCCATTACATCTTACTAACTTTTATCATTTGATTTATCTATTAATTCCCATCATTATTTCTTTACCTTATATGAGCTTCCATTTCCCAATTTCTTTATTTCTCTTAAGTTTCTCAGTTTCCTTTGCCTTTGTTTCAGATTATTAAGCCTTGTTCTATACCAAAATAAACCTTACAACAATATGAAAAAAGACACATAATGATATGGAAATTATATATTTTGGTTGCTATACTCTAGACTATAGTTTTATTATGTATAGTAATTTGTGATCCATGGCAGCATGAAGGTTACCCATGGTCAGGATTAGACCAATAGGGAATGCTCTGCCTCTTTCTTCAAAGACGGTTTATGAATCTTCATTTTGTAAACGATGGTAGCATTGGTTATTGCATTAGTTGTAATCATACTACTACTATTCTTAGCTTTTGCTATGAAAAACTAATAACTGGATAACACCTCGAGTGAAATAATTAGGCAATGTTGATTGCCATAATAATTTATGTAATTTGCCATCGGGTAAATACGAATATAACTATTGATTGTAAATATTATGGGATGATCAAATGAAGTGGGAAAATGATTATAGTTTGGATAAAGCCTAGTTCAAGGCTCATTTTGTCTTAACTTTGGCTGAAATCATTGGCTGGGAATTATTGATTGTGATTGGTTGCTAAAATATGTTTTAAAATTACAATAAATGATCAATGCTACTATAAACAGCATTTCTTACGTGATTGATCAAGAGATAGGAAATAAAATATAAGTTAAAAATTGCATGATGTATCATAAGTGGTGTTCAGAGCGCTTGTTATGTTTAATGTTTCTAAATGTGTTAACAATTAAAAGAGCATGTTGCTTGAGTTTGATGAAAAGTGATTTATTGGATTATTTAAATATTGAAAGTTCATGTAATTATGTTTAAATTATGTAATATATGAAATCTTATAGAATGGTTCAATTCATATGATTAGACATAGAATTGATACACAAGATGTCAACAATTCTATGCAATCACACTTGCCTTCTTAAAAATTCGAGGACGAATTTTAATTAAGGGGGAAAAGTTGTAATAACTAAATATAAATATTTTTATTTATTAAATAAATAAAAATATTAGATAAAAAAATAAAAATATTACAAATGTATTGTAATGTAAATTTTTACAAAGAAATTAAATAAATAATTTTGGACATATTTGAATTTTTTCATAAAGGAAAAGAGCAAAATTGAAAAAGAATTATATTAGCAAATGTGTAAATTTTTACAAAGTGAAAGGGAAAAATTGAAAAATAATTTATGAGGATAAATATGTAAATTTTTGAAAAGATAAGGGCAAAATTGAAAAATAAAAATGAGACTTTTTAAAAAAAATTAATTAAAGTAATATTTTAATAGGAATGGCAATGCTATCACTGCCATTCCTATGTTATAAATATATAGGGGGAGGCCTTAATGGCCAGAGAAAGAAGAGGAAGCAAGGAAGAAAGAGAAAGAAGAGAGAGAAGAGAAAAAAAAGAAAAGAAAAAAAGGATTATAAATTTAGAGGTATCCTTGGAAGAATTTAGGTGAGTTCTATTTACTTAATTTTTAATTTAATTTTAATTTTAATTTTATTTTAATTTTATGTAATAATTTATAGTAATTATGTTTAAATTTAAATAATTCCAATTAGACTTAGATTTTATTTAGAAAAATTAAAGAAAATATGAATTGAGGATTGTAGTTTTAGAATTTTCATTTAATATTATTAGTAGTGTTGTAAATAAAAGAATTAGCAATATAATTACAAATTTAATTGTTGAACATGATAAATAAATAATTTGTGATTGAAATTGCGTATATGATTATCTTATACTTATGTGTAGGAAATTGTGAATTTCTTTGAAATTGTAGAATATTGTTATATTTGAGTTATAGAAAAATTTTAGTGAAAGGTATATTAACCATACCTTAACTCCTTAAAAGAGCGGCCCTATAAAAAGGGTAGATTTTATTCGTGTGGGGGGCATTATATTGGAGAGAGGGATAAGGTTAGGATGGAAGGATAAGGCTGAAATGGGAGGCATTAGATGGAACCTATACCTTCCCACCATTCTCATTCATGTATTATACATTAGTTGTATATTAGATTTGAATTCAGTTAGATTGATAAAGTTATATTATGTTGATAGATAATTATTGTTAGTTAAATATTCATGAGAAAATTAGTAAATCTTTTATAGGATTATTTTAGAAATTGGAATGTAAATAAGCTTACTGAGTATTTAAAATACTCATTCTATTGTTGTTTTAAAAAATTTTCATAGGTGGATCCCCAAATCGTATGTGATCATTAGTATACCATGCATTTTGAGCTATTAGATATCTAGAGTATAGTATTTTAGTAGTGAAATGTTATCTGATGTATGAAATAGTACTTTTGTTTTGATTTATAAATATAACTGATCTTTATATATATATTAGGATTATTATGTCTAGTTAGAAATGAGATAAAAGTTGAAAAAGGCTTGTGGATATATCATAGGATTATGATATATTCAAGTTGGTCACGATTTCCAATTTAAAAATTTGGGTCATGACATAAACATAGGAGCTATTGATCAAAGTAAAGTATACAGCACACCTACAACACCTCTTTCATCATAGAACAGCTAGTTAGAAGCCATTCAATATCAAATTTGAAAAATGTATTATTGAGTATTGAAGAATATTGCTATCTTTTCTATTGTCAAATTATGTATTTAGAAGGTGTGAATTGAAAATTTATTGATTTTTAGGCTATAAGTTGCTTGTATTTAGTTATTATGAATTAAAGAATGTTGTTACTATTTTTTTATAGTGAATTGAATACATGAATAGTTTAGAACATCTTACAATCATTGTGAAATTAATGCACTAGTGCTATTTTTTTTTTATTTTTGTCATGTTTCAATCCTAGAATTAAACTATTAGGTTATTGTCTTTTTACTTGGATTATGTTATGGTTCTTTTGTGTAGTTGCTCAAAATGATGGAATACTATCTTTTTCTATGGCTAGATGTAACTTGTAATGTCTACAAGTAGTGTTACTAATGCTTGAATTTATTAATAGGGCGAGAAATGCCAATAGTTGCTAGAATTATTAATCTTGGTTTTGAGGTCAATATATTAGTGAGGGTGTGACCATTGATGATTAATAAATTAGCTCACATGTAAGGAATAACTTATTTGTATGAGCTTTTGATTTTTTTTATTGAGGTTAATGCAAGGACTAAAAGAAAAGAAGTTGTAATCTTTTTTATATAAAATCTATTTAAAATTAGTTATATAAGATATATTTTTAAAATATTTTTCTTATTTATCATGTTGAATGTATGTAATGAAGTTGCAAAATAATGGTAGCATGATTGATAGGAAAAGAGCTACATTATAAGCAAAAGCTATTCATTAATAAACATTTAACTTTATACATCTTATGTAGTATATACATCTATTGTTAATATTGTTCTATTGCTTATCAATGAGTCTATTATTAAATTAATAAAGATTACATTTAAAATTATCAACCATGCATTGTACATTAAGATAAAACAAAATTTCTATTTACTTTACATAAAGATTGTATTTTTTAATACTCAGAGATCAATTACTGTGGTATAACCTACAATCAATCTTTATCCAATCTCCATGTACTTCATCACTTGATATATTATATATGTATTCATGTGGCTTTTAAGGATTATTAAGATTTAATCTAGTAAATTAGTAATCAATATTATAGCATAAATTATCTACTTTATATTTCTATTTTCAATTACACCTCTTTTCCATTTTCAATCTTGGAATACAAAGATTTCCGTTTCTTATTTTCTTCACTCTTCTTCTTGGTTAGTTATTTTTTGTAATATCTCTCTTAATAAGTATAAAATTGAGAGAATAAGCAGCACTAAAGTAAATAAAAATTACAATCTTTTATATTAATATAGGAGTTGTCTTCCATTTATCATGAGTTAGTACATGTACATTCCATTAGGGGTTCTAAACCTTGCTACTACATACCAAAATGTCAACCACACAAAAGTGCCCACTTACAACCTAAATAAAAAATTCCAAAATACAACTAAACTTTTGCACTTCAAAGGGTATTTAGGCAAATTTTAACATAATAAAAAGCATATATCCTATTAAAGCCTATCCCCACTAATATTTTGAAGCACTTCTCTTACTTTTTATGAATTCCTTCAATAATTCTTCCTTACTCTTTTCCATTTAAAATTCTTTATCTTTTAGCTTAATTTAGCTTTAATTTAGCTTCTATTTTCTTACCTAGTTTAGGAATGCCTTGGTGTTAGAACTTTTATCATTCTTATAAGAAACATTAACTTCAACTAGAGAAATAATAGGAAGGTTAACCTATTCTAGTAGTAATAAACTTGTTGTAGTTCAATCCATAAGGATTATAAACATATAAGTACATGGAAGGAATGTTCAACCTAGCAGTGAACACTATATATAAGGGACTATAATGTTAAATTCATATATTATTTGTTAACATTTATGGTACTATAATTATAATACAATAAACTTGCTTTATGATTATGTATAGAAATCATATGGTAAGATTTGATTCTAGATGTTTATAGTTATGAAAGCCGAACAACTCTTACATTATATTTAATGGTGAAAAGTCAACAAAAAAATAATAATAAATATGTACATGTATGGCACTAAAACCATTCTACAAAATTTACGAATAAAGTTGATCGCTTTTTGAGTTAAATATTGAATCACAAAATACCATCCTATAAAATTCATAAACATGGTCATTGTAGCATTCAACCAATTTTTACAGCTTATTTTATAAATTTTTACAAACTATCAAGATAATTTTAACCAATCAATTACAAGAATAAATAATTTCCAATATGGCAAAAAAAAATTCATAACCATCCTTTATATATGTTTCATATTTTAAAAAGCATTAGAAAATTAAGAAAAAAAATTTATCCCTTGTCTACACATTTACAGTATCTTTTCCTAAAGTTTTTAATTGTCCATATCATTCTTATCATCGTAAGTACATTATAAAGACAAAGATGAACCCTTGTCTTATTGAAACCAACACTTAAAACATTACAAGATTGAGTGTTTGCTCTTTCCATTCTTTTTAACGCTTCGATTCAATTTAAAGAAGCTCACTTGAATTTGATTAAAAAATGAATTAAAGATAACTCACTTTGATGGGAGTCCTAATAAATTCTTTCTATAGGCTTTTTATGTATCTGGAGATAATGCCTCACTTGGTGCTCTTATATGCTTTTCTCCATTTCTGTTAACAAAGATTTGACATTTTGACACTTTTATAAAGTTCAAAGAGGTTATATGAAAAGTTGAAAAATTCAAGGGTGTTATTTGATACAAGACCATACTTTATAGGTTTTTTTACATTTTTTGGCCTTTGATTTTATTCTTGAAAGCTTTAATGGAATAAGTTGATGTGATTAATATTTGTATGGAAGTACTTTGTAATGCCTCCGAATAAAAAGTTAATTAAGTTAAGACTAGACTTCTTCTCTATGAATGCAAATCATATTATTTCAAGATAGATCAATGATGGTTTAGGATTTCCAATAACTTTTGACCTTGGCAAGGGGTTCTT